>OZ004882.1:2400000-3000000 GCA_963926505.1 Russula olivacea | reverse complement strand
TTGCTAGGCGTCTCTCGCTACCTGCATCATTACTCGAACCAATACCAAACCTTGAATATTGGCACTACCTAGACAGACCCGACCTCTTTGTGACGTATGTGTGCTAGCCACCCTATGCCATACCTTCAGTTGAATGCAGTGTATAGGATCAACGACCATGAGGATACCCTCGACCGCATGCTGGCAGTTCTGCGTTTTGCTTTTTCAAAAGACATCAAACATCTTGTACGTCGCTTTCATTCGCCCACCTCTTGACAATCTTCATCCACCGACCATTTGTTCTCAGCGCGGCAAACCATGCAAGCCGTACAACTCCGTTCTCGGCGAGAACTTCCGCATGCACTGGGACGTTACTCCGATTTCTTATGACCCTGATGACCGCACGCCGATCATCACCACCCATGTCGATTCACCCCCAAAGACACAACTCCCGCATTCAGAAACGACGGGGGGAATCAATAAAGGAGGAAAGGGTCCTCTCAAATCGGGCCGCGTCGGCGCAATTGGGAGTCTACTCTCTATGAAAGGCTGGTCCTCACCCGCAATAGACAAGACGTCCCCCTCGACCGTCGTCGAATCGAACGTCTCGGCTCAGCTCTCGAACCTCTCCCTCGCCTCGACGACGCACACGGCCGAGTCCGGCTCGGGCATGACGACCTCCCCGCCGACGTCCATGTACACGACTGCTGGCAGCGGTACGCTACGGTTGGCATACCTGACGGAACAGATTTCGCACCACCCGCCCATCAGCGCCTATGTCGCTGCATGTCCCGCGCGACACATAACGTTATCGGGTATCGACCAAATCTCCGTGCGGGTCCTTGCGTCTACTAGCGTGCGCGTGTCCTCGGGCGCTATGAATAAGGGCTTGTTTGTCTCGCTGGATGGTGGGCACGGTGCGGGCGAGCGCTATCAGATCACTCATCCCGTCGCGCATGTCAATGGTGTGCTGCGAGGCAGCTTTTACGCTACTGTGCACGAGAGCACGATTATTACGTGTACGGGAGGTCCAGGCGTCGGCGACGGAGAGTTTTTACGTACTATCGTGGAGTACAAAGAGGAGGTGCGTTCTGCTTTTTTTTTTGGCGCCGTCACGGTTTCGAATGATCACGGTTTAAGAGTTGGCTTGGCAAGCCTCACTTTTTGGTCGAGGGAGTCATACACCGGTACAAGCCATCCGAGCACGAGCACGAAGAATGGACCAAAGTCAAGCACGTCCCGCCCGCCCGTGCCGAAGTATACTTTGAGGGATGCTGGCGTAACGTGGTGCGCTGGCGTCACGCCTCGACTTCCACCCGCCCGGCAGCAGCAGGTTCCTCAGGGGGAGGTTCGTCGTCCTCGTCATCGACGTCATCATCGTCATCGCCCGCTGTTGCTGCTGCGAAGAGTAGCAAGGCATCTAAGAAGAGTGACGAGGAAGAAGAGTGGATGACGCTGATTGATCTGGCGCCGTTGCGCTCGGTGCCCAAGTTGGTACGACCGATATCGAAGCAACATCCGACGGAGAGCAGGAGGTTGTGGGAGAGCGTGACGAATGGGTTGTTACGCAAGGAATTTGGAGAGGCGACGCGCGCGAAGCATGTTATTGAACAGCGTCAGCGGGACGAGACAGCTGAGCGGAAACGGCGTGGCGTGGAGTGCGTCAATTTCTCCCTCCCCTCCCTACCTCTCTTCTGGAGGAAGGGAGGCGGGTTAATTCCCGTGTGCATGTGCTGATTGCGTGGTCTCTTTTTTTCTAGGTTTGTGCCCAAGTACTTTGAGAAGGATATACAGAGTGGCGTGCCGACACTTTCGCAAGCGGGGAGAGTTGCGCTTGAGGCAGAGCTCAAGTACGAGGATGAGGTTGCTCATGCTGATGCGGGAGAACGTCCTAATGATGATGGTGGTTCGGCGCCCTCAACGGCATCGTAAGCCCCCACCCTACCCCACCCCCAACGTTTATTGCACATTTTTTTCCCCCACACCTCTTATACCGTCTCACCTTCCCGCATCCCATTCTTGACATAATACCGAGTCAGTAGTATTACAGTAGGGTCGTTTCTTTCAATCGTTTGTCTTTTCCTCTCGTTTTATATGTCATGTTCATCGGACGTTTCGCATTTTTCTTTTACGGTACCGTAATAATGCCATGAACGCATATATGCATCATCATCATTCTCTTACAGTATCGCTTTGACAAGGAAAGGAAGAACAGTCATGACTGAGTTTTTTTGTATGTAATGCATGAAAGGTATAGCATCTGTACAGCTCTAATGTACAGTACTACACGTATTACTTACTGTGCTCCACCATTGGGCAGCGGCAGTTGTAACACCGCCTCTTTAAGGGCTGCCACAGCTCCTCGCGCAGCCCTGTGCAACGTACCCTCCCGACCGTCAGCCTCACCCGCAGCGCGTTTCTGCGCCTCAGCATAATCCCGGGAACCCAACGTCCTCTCCTCCGAAGGAGCAATACCCAACCCAATGCGTTCCGCAGCATCGCGCACATCGGCATCGCATCGCACAGCAGCACCTATGGAACGCTCGCGGGTCCAGAATGATGTCGCGCGGGTGCGCAGTTCGGGGACGCGTTGGGTGGCTGCTGTGCTTAGGCGGAGGAAGTGGATGTGGGTGAGTTGGGCATCGGCGGTTTTGGAGAGGTTCGTTAGGGTCGTTAGTAGTTTTGGTGTTGGGGGTGGCGCGGGAAGGAGGTGGATTGTGAGTGGGAGGGCTAGGAAGAGGGCGTGTCGGAGGGACCAGAGTGTGTCGTGCCACTGTGATTGCGTGAGGGTGCGTGAGTGTGTGTTCGGGAGTGAGTATTGTAAGGGTACATACCATGATGGTTTCATCGCGGGAACCGCTTTGCTGTTTTTGACGGGAGGGAATGCGGATTGGGACAGTATAGGCCCAATAAGCCTCCACCAGCGCAGCGATGGCGAGTAACATGAGACCGATACTACGACGGGACTCGCGTGCAGTCCCGCGCACCGTTACGGCGCCGAGCATGGCCGCCGCTAGCGTGTAAGAGAGTAAGGCGGGCGGAAGAGCGTGCAGCGCATAATCTGCCTCCGTCACGCAATGAGAACAGGTCTGGATGGCGCGCTGGCCATAACTAGCGGTTCAGGTATTAAAAGATATAATTTAAGGACGGGGATGATGAGAGAGAGCAATGAGCATCGCAGGGAAACGGAGCGCACCGGACAAGTATCGTACGCGCATCTGGTGACGCTAGACGCGCTAGGAGTTTCTCTAAGGCGGGCGGGAGCACTGGCAGCGCTGTACTGCCGTTCGCAGCAGCAGCCGACAAAGACTGACGATGGTCAGGGGGGAGCTGTTGCAGATGCTGGAGCAACAGGGCAGAGTGGATCGTAGATTGGGGTGCGTTGAGTGGGAGGCGGAGGGCCGTGAAGAGGTTTGGGGGGCGTGCGAAGACGAGGGTGTATAATGTGTAGAGTATGTAGAGGGCGAGGAGGGTGGAGATCGGGGTGCGGAGCGGGGTCGGGGCGGGTGGTGGTCTCGGGTGTGGACCGAGGGTCGAGGGATTACGGAACATGGGGAGGAGGCGGAGAGCGAAGGGGATGAGGAGGGCGCATATCGTGGTGGGCAGCCATGAAGCGAACGACGACGACATAAATCGACAAACTCGCGCAACTCGGTCTTTGATTTCATCTGGGAATGATGACACCCCACCATGTCACGCATTCACAAACCTCAAACTAATGATGGTTCAATGGTCTAGTGGTTATGATTTCTGTCTTACACACAGAAGGTCTCCGGTTCGATCCCGGATTGAACCAGCCTTTTTTTTAAATCTCACACGACACGTGCATCATCGCCGACACGTGCTCACACAAGCGACTGATAAATTCAACGCCATAAATGATCGGAACGCAGGGTCGTCGTGTCGTCGTATGAGAACATGACAACGGCATCAGCCACTCCAATTGACTCATCGCTATCAGTCACATTTCTGATTGGACCCACCTCACTGTATGGATCTGTATGAAAGTATGTGTCATATTTGGGAGATAAGACCTAGCACTTGGATCAAAGCTGATCATTTTGACCTATAAGTTGATGGACGGCGTCATCTTAAGGGCGACGGCGTGGGTGGCCGTGTGCAATTAATGTGCGATGTCTAGCAGCCCATTGAAGGCTCTCGCAGTCAAGGACACAAGAAAGTCCCAAGTCTTTAGCAATCTTCATGAAACTGCGCAACGCGTTCTAATTACCTACTCAATATTTGGACCCGGACTTGATCAACGTGCGGAAGCCGTGACGCTGCTTTTAGACATCATTCGATTGCAATTACTCAGTTCTGATTGACAGCCAAATCGAGGATAGCATAAAGTTAAGATGTGAACTCTACTCCTCTTTTCATCCAGTATAGTGCTTTCCATGGGAACCAAGGACGGAGGCGGGGTACTATACGTTCTAGAAATGGCGCGGTATTTGGCGCAGCAATCGAACGAGTGAAAATCCTTATCTATAGAGACGAGACGTACCCACCTGTCATCTGTGCAGTGCCCTCGGTGCATCACTGTCGTTAAGACTGCGCAGCTCATCAATCCTCCCATTCTCCTTCCCATCTCCCTTTTATCTCCACCTCCTTCCCTATTGCCCCGACCAGACAACCATCGATCCACAGGATGGCTTATACGATATACGAGAGCAGAGGAGAATCTGTTGGGAGTTTCCCGAGCATCCCGAGAATGCCGCCACGCCGGTCCTCTGGCTTCCGTACCAAGTGGCACACACTCAGCTCAAGTGCCCGAGGCCTTCTCTGCTTCCACCGACCAGACCATGCGTACAAGAACCACTGGCCAAGTGACAGCAGACTTTCTCTGCACACGCCACCCCGTAGCAAGTCGGCAATGTCCCAGCCATCCTCACGGGACACTACCGCACCGTGGAACGTGGTACGCGGCGGATCGTTCCACGTACACACAGAGAAAGCCGCAAAACACGAAGAAAGCAAAGTCATACGGGACGACAAGATGAAGACGACAACGACGACAACGACGATGAAATTCTCGCCGCCGGGAAGCAAGCCATCATCAGAAACGGCCGCCAGTGTTAATGCAACACTAATCGAGGAAAGTAGCGCTCGGCGGCCTGGATCAACAAGCCCGCATTACGACGACCATGTGGCCGATCCTCTACATTTCAATAGGACTCACACTAGGGGGGAAGAAGCGGAACACCACATCGCAACCGGGGACACAGTAGATGCGCTGATAGACGCCTTATTGCAAATTGGGGACTCTGAAGAAAGCGATAGCATGGCAAGTCTGGACACGCCGTCGCTCTATACCGATGATACGGGCCTAGAAGATGCGATCGACGATAATTCAATGATCTGTGGAGTGCGAGAGGAGAAGACAAAGAGTTGTTCAGCCGGCGGGGCCTGGGAGGAAGCGGATCAAAGGCGAGCGTGGGAGGACACGAAGAGACGAGTGATGCATATTGAGGAGTTTGGCGTGCTGCCGCTTGACGGTGCGCCGGGTGCGGGAGCGGGAGCGGGAGATGCGGAGCGCGCCTCGAGGGAATTTCGCGCGCGGCGGAGGAGGAGTTGGGCAAAAGAGGCGATTCGAGGGCATGCGCGGGAAGAGCCGAGCCGGCCCGGGAGAGTTGCGGCGAAGAAGCGGCGGCGACATGCTGGCTGCTGGGTTCGCGAGGATGGTGTTTTCATGCGACTGGTGAGAGACTTTCCATTTCTTCCTGTATTGCATCCACGGACTCACTCGCTTTCACAGTACGCACGTCGAGTGTGAGGCCTACCAAGCATTCATTCGGCCTTTGGGCCTTAGGAGGACACTCTTTAGAAGCGCCGGGCGACTGGGCGAGCCTGGCCAGGGCGACCAATGTATTGCCCGGCGAGGAACGGTTGATCACCTAGCGAGGGGCGCGAGATATACGGTCAACATGTTTATTTCGTACCAGGCATTCCTCGAGCTTGAGCTCCCTTGAGCTCTTCACTCAAGCGAGCCGTCGCGGTGGGGAGTTGAGGTGGTTGCATGGTTCTGCCACGCGCTTAGACGATGACGTAATATACTTTGTACATATACAGTACTGTAAACACTCACTTGTAAACACTCAACTCTCTCATTTATCGGCAGTCTATTTCGTTATGACGTCCTCCCCCAAGATCACTTAGACGAGCTCAACCGATGTGATCGGCAAGCCACGGGCGGATGTTGATACTGTACATTGATGTGCCAGGCATCGGTACAGTGAACACTATCTTTTCTCGTCTATGTTACCAAGAAAATAGATAAATTAAAAATGGGGTCAGACCACCGTAGGTAGACTATATTCATGGTCAAATAGTAATCCGCCACTTGGTCAAGGGTAGGGCTATACGACAGAAGCAACAGATCAGTAACACTGTCGTCGACGATGGATGACGACAACCGAACAGACCTTGTAACCGTTTTACGGTGGGGATGATGTACGCCACGAAGAATAATAGACCGACCGCAAGACATATGCCTGTTGTGATATAATAGCCGTCCCGCTCCATGACGCATGTCCCTGCAGCAGCAATACACATTGCCTTTCCCTCCTCAGAGACGCACTCAGCCCCTACAATACATATGCATCAGCGAGAACAAGAAGTCTTATCTGGAAGTAGATGAACCTTTAGCAATCAAGGAAGCGCTGTCTCCATCTACTTCGCAAGAAGCGATGCTGAAAAAGTCTATAGCTGTACAGTACAATGGGATGTCAGATGGTTGTGATGATCATCGCATGCTGTTGTACCTCGAAGCACAAAGAATCTCGGCCAAGTGCTGCCAAGATTTGAAACCGTATTGAGAAGCTGTCAGAACTCAACAAGAGACCGGACTCAATGGATACAAAGGACACGAACTGTAATATATGTCCCACCAATCACAGGGTCCGAGATCCTAGCGTGGAATGCACCGATAGAGACGAATTGTGTGGTGCTGCAATAGGATTTGGGTCAAATAACAACGTGCGGCAATCCGTGAACGAACTGACCTTGCCATCTCTCCGAAAGTTCGGAAAAAAACCAGGAATGCGAAGAAGCCGGTAGTTATCGGGGGCGCCGGGAAATTCCACAGGAGAATGGCCGAAAGAAATGCGAAGACGAAACGCGGCCAATAGGCCCATATCCACGGACGCAATGGGCGTTCTCCGCGCGACCAACCCGCGACGAAATAACCAAATAAGACCTGGATGGGAAAGTCCAGCAAGACTGCTGCCGCAAAATCTTCCTTTCCAAGGCCCTTTTCGACCATTTTCAGTGATGTGGCCGAGTCGTGCGCGGCGAAGCCGACTTTGCCGACGAGATGGACCACGAGAAACGATTGGACGTCTAGTCTCTGGGATTAGCACGCGTTTTAAGATTGACTTGTTAAAGGTGGAAACTTTTTAGCCGCGAGACGCTCCAGATACTCTTGTAGACACTTATAATGCTAGTTTCATCTTCTGAGAGGGCTTCCTTACGCTAAAGGGGTTTTATCCGCGTGTGCGCCACAACGATATGGCAGACCCCACCTCTTTTTGAACCAAGACTAACCACGACGTAACACCGAAGCACGCGATACTCCAAAATCTAAGGTATGCGCCAAGGGACAGGATCGGTGTACCCCATCTCGCGCTGGGTCGTATGGCATCAGCATCGATATATTTGAATCATGGGCAACTGGCGTACCTGAAAGCCTCGCTATTAAGGGCGAGGAAGACGGTGAACGACATCAGCCATCCTATGGTTAAGCCGACCGTTTGGCATGTCGAGGCGTAAGATAGGTTTTCTCGCGATAACAGGGTGAGCGACCATCCTGTTTACTTGAGCACCGAACAGATGGAAGAGTAGGATGAGGGCTTACCATCTACCGCAATGTCTATGAAGTATAGTAAATCAGATTGACGCGCACTTAGAGTACCTCTGTGGATTACATTACCTTGCGTGGCCGCGATGACAACAAGCAACGTGAAAACAAAAGTCAACATATATATATGGTCTATGGCCTGTGAACGCCACAAGTCAGCGGTAAGTGGCCGAGCCCCGAATTATGATTTCAATACAGATGAGCCAAATATACGAACATTGTCTAAGCGCGTTTGGACGCTAAAGGACATCCATAGCATCAACGAGCCCAAGAGGATTTGCATGGGGATGATCCATGACCGTCGGCGGCCAATGGAGGGGAAGAAGCAAGAATCGACGATTGGCGACCAAAGGAGCTTGAGCGAGTATGGATAGCTACATAACGAGAATATAGCAATCTTGGAATATGAGAGGCGTTCTCGCAGTAGGAACGGTAGCGTTTCTAAAGATAGCATGGAGACACAGTTCAGTTAATCCGCACGTGGTAGCCCGCAATGGCAGGGTTGGATGAACGCGCGCACCCATTGCTAGGCCGAGCTAAGATGCATATGATAGAAAAGCCATCAGAGATAATGCCTTCGAGTGCGCTCGTTTCCTTGCGTGTGTACGGTATAGAACTCACAGGAACACCTTGGATGATATCTAACAAGGTGGAGGTGGCGACGCAAGGGGAAAATGCGTCCATTGAGACCATTACGGGCAATCAGCAAAATAAAGAAAGGCCTGAGTATTATTAGGTGAACTTCAGGAAGGTGAACGCACAGAGGACAATCAACAGCGCCATCGCCTTCTTGTCCTCTCTCGTGAGTGGCGCCTTCATCTCCACGTCACCACGCATAGCCTGGGCCACCTCTGACTGCAATTCCTCGCTGTCTTCATCTCTACCTCCGTCCTCATCCTCACTCCCGTCCCCGAGGTCTTCACGGAACCGAGACGCGTGCTCGTCGCCCGCGAGGAGACCCATCTCTACTTCCTCTGCCGAGCCCGGCACATGTCCGTCTACATGACTGTGTCTGCTTGCAAGTTGCGTAAAATGTAGGTCCTCCAGTGGGGCTCAAAGAAAGTGAAAGAAACGAGGTACGGGAAGGTGATCGGTTGGGTGACGGCGTTACAGTACAACGGAGAGCGCTTAAGCGCCTCTAAGCGAGGGCGCTCCTCACAAACTTCGCAGCCATTACGATTTCAATCGCTTTAGTCACGCATATTCATATTGTTGAAAAAATGAAATGATCAAGTGGGCGACAGGAACTCGTCTAACCGATTGAACATCACACGTACACCGAGCAGGAAGTCCAGCTCCAGAAACACTGCTGTAACCAACTCGGAAATTTCTCTTAGACCCTCCTCTATACACAGTACGCCCGTTCCTATGTCGGAATCGCTGCTAAGACATGATCCCCTGTGTTGTGAGGAGACTAAGATTGGTTCATCGTGACAAGTCGATCCATGCTTCCTCACAATACCGGGCGGTCATTGGAGCCGCCGGCGAGTGGTTGTATGAGATAGACATTTCGCGCACTGGAAAATTTCCCGGGTTTCCCTTTCACATCCTCGCTACAGTACAATATTAGCTACCAGGTCGATTGTCTTGCCCTAACGGACACCAACTGCAGGCGAGGTTTGACGGTGCTTTCAAGTGCGGACTCCGGAGACCGGAGGACGTCCGAGTCGGGCAGGTTCGTCTAATTTTTTTTCTCGGCTTTTTAGAATGGATACACATGAGGTTCGTAAGTTGCTTGGGTGTCTGCAGCATAGGCGGCTTGGACATGCGAGTTTAATCGGGGAGACACGTACGGGCACTGCGTTGAGAGCGCAAGATCACACCGTGGCACATATTACAAGCGCGGCCTCACTCTGTCTGCTCATTTAAAATTTCTTCATTATCGTCTTGGTCGGATGTTTCCAGATCACGTCTTTATCGGGTTCAAGTTATGGCGCAAGGTTGTCATCAAGTCGATGTCGAGTCCTTCCCTCGAGCCTCATGCTCGCGAGTCTGCCTCGCAACGCGTACGTTCAGGCTCGTGCTCCACCCCTATCAACTCTAGCTCGGTAAGGCACTTAAGCCGTACACAGAGTACAATGCCTTGGGCGATCTGCAGGACTACAATAATTTACTGCACCTTCCAACAAGTTACATATCGGTGATAAATTAAATAAATGTCCCAATACCGTTGTATCATGTATAGATGCGCCACTTTATTACTGGCAAAGCTGCACAGAAAAAAATCTCAGTTTTTTTCATAAGGAAATATTGACCCAGAGCCACTTACCCTGTAGCCTCCGTGCAGTGGGTAATATGAAAGTGACAAGGCTAATGACCCCTAGAGCCAGACACAGCCCAGTAGTAATGAAGTACCCGTCGCGCTCAGTTATACAGGTGCCGCCTATGTCAGAACACATCGTCTTTCCTTGCTCCGAAACACATTCCGCAGCTTGGGGAAACTGTCTCAGCACTCTTTATATAGAAGAGATCCGGAACGCTTACCTTTCACGGTCAGAGAGGAACCAGCTTCGCTAACTTCACACGTTGCAATGCTAAAAAAGTCAACGGCTTTGGCACCCACCATCAGAGAAAGCCGAAGATGAGATAGACGAAGATCTACCTCTGAGTACAAAATATTTTGGCCAGGTTCCTCCGAGATTTGTAAAGGTATTTAGGAGCTGACAATGGTAAGACAAGGTGTGACGACGTTGGAGGACGACATACGGTCATATAGGTTCCTCCGATTACCGGATCCGAAATTCTAGTGTGGAAGGCAGACATCCCAACGAATTGTATCGTGCTGAGCAAAGAGTCCAGATCAACAACGGTCATGATAGACGTATACCACGTTACTTACCCAGAAAACGATCCAAGGACCGTCTGCAGCACTAAAAATACAAAAAATCCCGTTGAAATTGGCGGCTTTGGGAACCGCCAGACAATAATGGCCCCGACGAGCACAAACCCGAGACGGGGCCAAAACGCCCATATCCAAGGACGTAACGGGCGGTCGCCGCGTGACCAGCGCGCGGCCAAGTATCCGCCAAGGATTTGAAATGGAAAGTCGATGAGCACGGTAACAGCAAGGTCTTCCTTGCCAAGACCCTTCTCGACCATTTTCAGATTGGTAACCGCATCATGCGCCGCCCAGCCGATTTTAGTAAACAGGTGCACAAATAGGGAAGATTGGACATCTGAAATCGGTCAGAAGAGAGCAGGGTTGAGGGGGCCAGAGAGCCTACGCTTGAGCTTCAAGATGCTCCAAATTGTCTTGTAAACACCTGTGATGCTCGTGTCCTGACCCCCAAGGATTTCCTTACGCTGAGAAATTACCAGGTCAATTGAATGAAGATAGGCTAGGCGGATTCCTACCTCTTTTTGGAAGAACGTGAGCCAGATGGTGACGGAAAAGCAGATGACACTCCAGAAACGAAGGTAAGTGCTAAGAGAGAGCAGCGGTATGCCCCATTTCTTGCTGGGTACGTGCAAACGGATTAATAAAACAAAAGGCTTGGCATAGACCTATCATCACCGAGACGTACCTAAAGGCGTCACTGTTAAGCGCCAGGAACACCGTAAATGAGGCAAAATAGCCAGTGTTGAGACCGATTGTTTGGCAAGTGGAAGCGTATGAAAGGTTTTCATCAGAGAGAAGCGTCAATGCCCAACCTGTTTGGCATGTGAGCATGAAAGAGCGAGGTCAGGTCTAGAAGCATACCGTCGACGGCAATATCTAAAAATAGCACGGAATATCAAGTCGCGTACCTGCATACACCAAGTTGACTACTTGCCTTGCGTGGCAGAAATAAGGACTAGTGTGGTGAAAACGAATGTAAGTTTATATACATGTTCGGCTGCCTGTGGTCAGAACAATCAGTTCGAGTGGAAACGAGGAGCCAGTTGAAAGAGGATGCACAGACATCGTCCATTAATTCTTGGACTGTAAACGACATCCAAAGCATCGTGGAACCAATGATGACTTGCATCGGGATAATCCACGACTTTCTGCGGCCTATAGAGGGGAAATAGACAGCGTCGACGATGGGTGACCAAAACAGCTTGAGTGAGTAAGGATAACTAGCGAGTGCGAAGGTAGCAAGCTGGGAGTACGAAAGTTGTTCCCGCAATATGAAAGGGATAGAGCCTATAATCGTGTTAACCCAAGAGAAATCTGGGAGTAAGTATCATACCCAATGCCAAGCCAAGCTAAGTGACGTGTCACGGGGTCAGGACAAGCCATCATGCATCATCTTCACACAAGATTAAATGACGCACGGGAACACCCTGGATTAAGTCTAGAAAAGAAGGCGCGAAGCGCAGTTGTTTGGTCATTTGCATCATTGGGGGAAGAAAGAGCCACGCACAAAGGACACACAGTAATACCATCGCCCTCTTGTCCTCCGGTGAGATGATGGGAACCTTTTGCTTGTCCTCTAAATATCCATCCCCGTTCGTGAACCCGGGTTCAGCACGACTGCGCTCATCCTCAGAGAGGAGGCTCATTTCGACCTCTTCCACGTCTCCGCCGGCCAACGAGTTATCTACTTCTCCATACTTGGGACGTACGGTACGGGGTGTGCGTGGGGTGATTTGCACGCTATCGAGCGAAGTAGAAATGCCAGGGGAGAGAACAAGCGACCTAGGCATCTCGCGCGGGGAGTTTTGTGGGGGAGGCAATGGAGAACGGCTCTTTCGCTTGCGTAGTCGAGAGGGCATGCAAAAAAGGAGAATGATGTGTTAGTAAACTGTCGCTGTTGTTGGCTGTTGCTGCAGCAAGCGGCAGATTACATGGTCACGCCACCACGTGATTCATAACAAGTCACGTGGAGAGTTTGGTATGTTTTTCTCGTTCATTATTTGTAAAGCAAACAAAGAAATCATTTCCACTGACTCGCAGCACCATTAACTCGCAGCACAACCACAGCTGCCCAATTAGAAATATCTTAGCTTAGCTACCCTGATACCTCCTACGCGTCCTTTTCCTCTGAGTCTCCCCGCTCTCTCTCCCTATCTCCGTCATATCTCTTCCAGGCGGATCATTTGACATGCGAGCCAAAAGTGATGGCCCCGGATACCCAGAAGTCGGGTCCCACCTGTTCCCTTCTCTATCCTTATCTCTACCTCCGTCACCCCGACCCCGACCCCATTTTGTGCTATGGCTATTACTTTCGCCGGTTGACTGCTGCTGACCACGCCGACTGCGAGACGAATTCCCGGCACGCAAAGATGAGGACGACTGTAGGTTAAGGTCTCCGAGTGCCGCAACAGGTTTTGGGGGTAAACTTGCAGGTAATGTGAGAGGTTTCCGTGCTGGAGGCGGTGCTATATCACGAGGACGGTCCCAGGATGCCGGTATTGTCTCTGATGTGACTTTGGTTCGACTATCTTCGGGTGAAGTAGGTATGTGGCGCTCCTCTCCTGAGTTTTCTTTAAGACCATCACGTGCTGGCGCACGCGAGGTCCTATCGGTGTATTTGTGTGGCATCTGCTCATGACGCCCTTCTTGCGTTTGGTAGGAGGGCGGGGGTGGAATGTCTTTTGTTTGCCGTACTGGTGATGAAGGCTTATGTTTGTATTTTTCTTGTGAAGGCTCCCGGCCAGATTCGCTCTCGAGGTTTGCGGACGTATTCTCGTCCTCCGATAAGCGAGGGTGGAGAAGAGGATCCGGCGGTGCAGAATAAGGATGCGGGAGCAGGACTGGTGGAGGAGGTGCACCAGGGAGTCGAGTACTCGGCGGTGGAAGGCTTGACATAAACTCAAGCTGCCTCGGAATCCACTCGCGGGCAAGAGGAGGCGCCGGTGGTGGCGGTGGTGGCGGCGGTGGTGATGGTGGAGGAAAGTCCATGTCAGGCGGAGGACCAGGACGGCTCTGACCTGGAGTTGAACAATATTCACGAGGCTTATTAGATTAAATTCACGAACCGCACGTTCTTGTGGTGGACCGTGTATAGGGATAGAGTCGCCACCGGGCCGGGGAGGTGATACATCAATCATTTCAGCAACAGGCTAAAATTACCTCAAACTTCAACAATGCTGATTTTCAGATATGACAAACTCACCCGAGCTTGACGTTCTCTACGCGAGTTAGACCCGCCATGTCGCGGTTGCTCCTGAATAGAGGGAGTAGCATGCAGCTCGGGCGATCTCTGGCAAGGCAACAAAATTGAGTGAAATTCCACACTAAACCATGAGATAGCATACAAGGGGGCGTGGACCTAAAGGACAAAATTCGTCAAGTCAGTAAAATGCAGTCAACATTTGATGTACACGTTCGAACCTCCATCGGGTACGTCATATCTCCCAGCCGATCGAGATCTTACAGCAACTGGGTTTGAAGGGTATCTCGGCAGTGTAGGAGAGTGGTCCTGAAAGGCGAGAACAGAGTAGGATCAGACCGACTGGTTTTACCGGAACTAACGGTACGCATACTTCTTTGCCACGGTCAATGCGACGCCCACGATGTCGGTGATCCTCAACTAACTGCATATCTTGCGGCGGTCCGGTCTGCGTCGTAGATAATGAGGCTAATGAAGGTTGATTATTCATTTGTCGGGACTCGTGATGATGCCGCGGCGATCGATCGCGCGAGCGTCGACGGGGTCTTTCCGCAATCGTGGAGGCAGGTACTATAGGCGTAGCTGGGACTGCGTTCATACTTTCTCGCAACCTGGTGGGTGCGGAAGGCCCACGGCTCATTGCGTCGTTATGCGAAGACGTGCGATTGGCCAACTCTTGAGGACGCACAGTCTCCTCATATGGGCCCCTGGACGGGTAAGGTGAGTCAACTTTCATATGGTCATCCCGACTGAACTTGTCCACGTAAACATATCCTGGGCTGTGGCCAGAGTTACGTGAACGATCCAGTCGCGACAGATCTGGGTCTGAGTGGCGAGATGTGAAAACTTCATTATCCTTCGAACTAGGGCGATAATGTCGATGGGAAGGTTGCATGCTACGTTTATTGGTGTTGACAAGCGACTGCGAGTATATGCTACCGACATACCTGAGTTGGGGTTGAGGCATTATCCTGTTTGAACCAGAAAGCGGTGGCCGGGCAGTCAAATCAGATGCTTCCCTGTAACGATGACTTTGTGGAGGTAACGGTTCTCTTCGGCGCTGTCCTGGAAATTCCGGATGCGCACGGATGAGACGAGAGTGAAAACGAAAGGCTTATTGGACAGGCTTGACATACGACTGAGGTCATCAAGGGCTCCCGTGGACCGTGGTGACGTCGAGGCTGTGGACGATTCCTGTGGAATATACGTGTCTACGCCAACGCCAACAGGGCCACGGCGGACGGGAGGGAGGTTGCCATCGTCGTCATCCATCTTTCGACGTTTGGGAGCGTAGTCTGGGTCATGTAAATCGGAAATGCCTCGAGGACGACGTTGGGGTAAGTCGGGTGGTGTATCGCGTCGATCTAGTTTGTTGGGATTGCGAAACCTCTGGGGTGGGCTCTCAGCACGACCGCGGTATGAATGCCGTGATGTGTCAGAAAGGTACTCCTGATAGCGCGGCGGACTGTGTCGTCGATCGTCGCGACCATTATAAGGGGGTGATCGTGATCTCGGGCGGGGAGAAGGGGAATTGCGTCCTATAAGATGAAACATGCGGGGGAAACAGTTGTTGAGAACGAGACATGGCATACAGCATGGAAACGAAAAGGGAGAAGGCCACAATGAACACCTGCGAGTCGGTCGAGGCGTAGATCCGGGTACTGCTCAACTCCCAAATCTTCTCCGGAAATGAAAATAGGTCCTCCGCCTCGGGAGGGGCGAAAGGCGTGCGGCGTGCGGGACGGCATGATGTAGACAACGTACTTAGAGTCGATGATCTACTTGGACCCTGGTTCTGGGTGTGAGGATCCCGCAAGACGACGGAGTTGGAGCGCCCGCTAAAGGATTCAGGGTACCGAGTGCGTTCTGCTGTCCCAGAACTACGACGAGATGAATCACCGTAGTCCCGAGACGTTTTGTCATAAGAATCATAAACAGGATAATTGTCCCTTCGTAGACCACGGCGAGAGCTGTCATCTCTAATAGGTGAGGCATCACGATCACGGGGATGAGTACGACGAGAGTCGGATTCATTAGACTCCCTATAGATTGGGCGCGACCGGTCCAAGGATACGTCATCTGGAGAATGTCTTGCAGACCTTGCGGCGGGCCTGTCAACAGGGTCGTCGCTTGCATAATCGTAATGTCGGTCCCTGTCACCGTAGCGGTAACGTGCATCATGGCGTGGCTGCGTGCGACATGTGTTGGGCTCCCGCCCCTCTTCATCGGATGAATAGTAGCGGTAAGAAGGACGGTAGCAGTCATCTTCACGTCGTAAAGATGGGTAACCGTCTCTGTCATTGGCACCTCTAGTCCTGTCTCGATGGGGAGGTTGTGAGTCTGTGGCATTTGAGTCAGGACGCGTTGAGCCAGGACGCGTCCATGAAGATTCGTCAGCATTCGAGTCAGCATTTGAGTCACGATGGCGACTCTCTCGACCGGCTGTATGCGAGCTCTTGGTCTCTTTATCTGACAAAGAGGCGTCGTCGCTCTTCTTGGTGGTGTTTCCATTGGACCGGCGTTCCTTGCGTGGCAAAGACATTGGACTAGCGGCCGTCGTCGAAGGTGGGGGACGAATCGAGGAAGAAACCACAGGTTTGGCAGGGAGTGCATGGGTTAGCGTAAGTTGGCGAGTTTCTGGCTGAGGGGATGGCGGAAGGGGTGCTGGCTGGACTTGGCTCATCTCTTTCCTAGGATTTCTGCCAACGGAAGCGCTGCGCCTTCTAGCATCCCTTTTTGAATGAGTAGTCTGGAATTTGTCAGCAGAAGGTGTGTTCTGCTCGTCGGAACGAGCACCGTAAGCTGCAAACTCTTCTTCTTCATCACCTCCTAAAGACACCGCGTCTTCAACATCATCGGTCTCGACGCCTCCTGAGGTATGATACGTTCCTGCTGAGTCAAAATACGGTCTTGACAGCATGGTGTCGTCTTCATCGTTTCCCCAGTCGACTTCATGGTCGTCATTCATGCCGATGATGACGGGTGGTGCTAAAAGGGATAAGTAAGGCCGAGGAGGAATCACTTTGTGTAATTTCGTTACTACAGGCAGTTCAGGCGGAGACTCACAATATTCAGTCTCCGAAAGCAGATCATCGGCGTCGTGGCACCAGCACAGTGCAACCAGGTCTACACCGTCGCACATCCATTTGAGACGCGTATCAATGCGTTCATCGCATAGCTAGGCTCAACACACGCATCTATCATAGAGCTCCTTTCGTTTGTTTCCCCGCAAGCTTTCAACCTGTCGATTCCGCGTTTTCGTTTTCGTCGGGTTCACAACGATATGGCCCTACTTCCTACAACTGCGGGCACGCCACAGAATGGCAATTCATCTACAGTTTCCCAATCAGTCACGAACAGACTGCCAGTCATTTTCCGGAGGCTATTCAAATTTCAGCAGATGGTGCACCATGGTCTTAATTACATTCCAGCTCTCTGACATGACAGTGTGGTGGTTAGGATTTTGAAGTTGCTGCCTGGCAACTAACCTACCTATGCATCGCACCGAAGAGAGTGTACGTCTGTCGTGTCATGCATTCGAGCATCTATTTTGTGCTGACTCACTAAAAGATATCGGAATGTGTATTTTCATAAGCGTATGTATTCTATTCCTTGCTGGCTGCTTTCTAAACAGCTTATACGAATGAAGAAACCAAAAACACATGGGCAAGAGATGACCCAGCGATCTTGATTTTAATAGCTGGAGGCATGTTTGGTGAGTTTTTTTCTTTTTCCCTACTCCAATACGGTTCGGTACCTCACATGCTTGTAGCTGCTGCTCTAGCTTGGTCGGTGGTCTGGTCTTATGGCCTATACGATGCCATTCGATTGGTGTTTCTTATGTTATCCCGAGATTTTCTTCTAGTGGGAGTTATTTCAGCGACCCTTCTGTGGTAAATACCACCTTATAGACCTGTCATCCCCAATTAATAAATCCACAGGTTCTTCGCCAACCGTACCCTCCTCTCTCCACCCTCTCACTCAACGCCGGCAGATACGGCAGTCGAATGGGCCTACGCGTTTGACGTCCATATCAACGCATTTTTTCCACTTTATCTTACCCTTTATGTTGCGCAACTTTTTCTCGTCCCTGTCGTTCTGAAGACGAATTGGGTATGTTTATGGGTTGGAAATACATTGTACCTGGTCGCGTGAGTTTTTCTAGATTTCACTGTCTCCCTGGTCCACTCTCCTTATTAGTGTTCCAGATTCGCGCAGTACATCTATGGTGTCTACCTAGGGCTCAATGGTAAGTTTTTATAACCGTTACGGGTGGGGGAGTTATGATGTACCCCTCCACAGCTCTACCATTCCTCATACGAACCGAGCTCCTTCTCGCACCCCTGTTACCACTGTTCGTAGGATACATCATATCTCTACTCGGTTTTAATATCGGGCGATGGGTGCTTAATGCATATCTTGGGTTATGATAACCCGCGCTCGAGACCTATCGAATGGTTGGGACGCGATCACGTGAGCACACTCTGGCACGTATGATAACTTACGTGAATGCTTAGCGTGAACCAAATCCGGGTCACGTACAAGACATTGGACATATTTTCGTATGCTGAAGTTACTGGGCGTCGCGCTAGCTCGTCTTCCCCATTCCCATTGATGTCAATGCTGGAGTTAGACCGACACGTTGTATTCCCGACTCGGAGTCCTAAGCTTCACTTCCACGTTGGAGAGTGTAGCGGAGAGTGTTCGACACACAAGAAAAGTAAATTCGTCTTACATCGTCCAAAGCTTATTTTGGGCCCAGCCAACTAGCGAACGATGCGCTTAACCCAAAAGCTACATGCATGGCCCGTGAGGTGATCATACTTCCCCGAAGTTTCTAATAGACACGAACCACGAACTCTACCGGACTTCATCATCTGTTCGATGGCTCCCCGACCCTGATCCCCTCCATGTTTACCGGGGGAGCGTATATATTATACACTTTACCTACTTACCCACTTGACACGCCCTTATGTCGACGGGTCTGGCCTCAATAGGATGGAGCCTCCGCTTCGTCTTTACACTGCATTCATCTCGACTCTCGTTCTATTGGATCTATCCCGTCGCCCGCGAGCCTTTCGCATGCACGCCTCTGCGCGCGACGAGATTGCAGTGTTCGCTTCCAGTAAGAGGGACTCACAGCCTCGATGGCCTGAGCCGTATCAGGTCCACTATGGTCTCTTGAGGTGATAGCTGAGGAAGTATAGAGTGGGCTGGTTTATTCATCTGCGTGACTGGTGTCTTGGGTATGTCGCGATGTTGCTATGCCCAATATCCTACTCAGTGAAGCAAGTTCCGGCCTCGTTCCAATGTGCCGATTCCCATGACCAAGTTAGCGCTCCAAGAAGGTCGCGAGAAACGCTGTATTACAGTACGATGTGCTGTTTTCCTTGCCCAGGAGTTTAATCATCCGTGATTGCATCCATGTGACACTCGCATAGGCTCTAACCTCCTCATTAAATCTCTTCCAGAGGTGAACCAACACTTTTTATGTAGTCATATATTCGTTCACCCAGATATCCAGCAGCATTCCCATTGCGAGATTGATGCTCTGCTTGGGCCACCATTGCCTCTGTCACTGCATTCTTTTAATAATCATGAGTAACCGCATGTGCAGCGCTGGTGAAAGGGTTGACAGAATTGGGATCCTTGCATATAATTGAGAAGGATTCTCATGGAACATGTGGATTGCCAGTGGTCGTTAAGATAAATGGTTACAACATGATGGGCCAGCTGCTTACGGTGTAAATGTATGGTTGCTGCGGCGCTCCAATGATTGACAGAGCGTGAGATGCTTCACGACGGCGACGGGAAATGCAGTACTACGAACCTACAGTAACTTACTGTAGGCAGTGGTTATCAAGTCAGTGACAAGTCAGGCCAAGGTCCTTGGCGCGGGGCCGCGGAAATCTCGGCGGCCTCAAAGCATCATTCATTCGAATCCTGCTTTGGGTTCGGGCGCATCGCCTCTTTCACGACAGTCAAATCAAAGAACGTCAGGCCATCCGCCCTGCAGAAAGCCCCGATACGTTCCGAAAGTTCCGAGTCTGTTCCGTTGATATCTTTGCGCCTTCGCTACTGTATTTGGAGGGCGAAGCGAGGATATGATATTGTTCCTGTGGCCGGAGTCTAGTTCCCGGGGTCATGGGGGGACTACAGTAACTTACTGACTGGGACATGAGCGCATGAGCGCTGAGCGCTGAGCATCAACCTCCTACTACCTCACGAACATTCGTGTCCGACATACTGAACTGTACCAATACAGCACACAAAATGAAATTGCGATGAAAGTTGCATTACAGTGGCTGGCAACGATTGGGCTTCTCGCCGAAAACGGTATCACACGGTCCCTTGCCCCGCATTAATTCGGTTCGGTGTACGGCGTTAGCTCAGTTGGTCCCTTCTTTGCAGATGTTTATTGTGATAACCTTCTTCCCTTCCCTCGCGTGGGCCCTGCGCATATATAAGGCCATTGTACTGAACATTGCCCTTCTGGTCGCATCCACGACATGCGAGCGTTCATATTCCCTGCTGCTATAATCGGCCTGGGCAGCCTCCCCCACGCGTTAGCCTGGGGCGCGGCAGGTGCGTTTTCCCCCATTCCGTCCCCGACCCCAACATCTCTTACTAAAGCAAACATCCGACAAAACCAGGCCACGAAATTGTTGCCACAATTGCCCAATCCTACCTCGAGCCGCAGGTCCTCAAGTCCGTCTGCTCTATCCTCGCGGAAGACGCCGAGGCAGACCAGGTGCGGGGCGACGCGCCCTGCTACCTTTCGACGGTGGCCACCTGGGCGGACAAGATCCGTTTTCACGCACGTTGGTCGGCTCCGTTGCACTTCATCAATGGCAACGGTGATCATCCCCCGAACGATTGCCGCTTCCCTGGTCCGGATGGCTGGGACGGAAAAGAGCGTGCCAACGTCCTCGACGCGGTTAACAACGTCAGCTCTATCTTGACCGACTTTGCTCAAGGATCATCGGTGGCCGGAGCCCCCGAGTTAGCGCAGGAAGCGCTCAAGTTTCTCATCCATTTCGTTGGTGATATGCATCAACCCTTACACCTTTGTGGACGTGATCGCGGCGGAAACAGCGACAAGGTGCATTGGGACAACCGAGTCACGAGTGCGTGTGCCTTTTGGACTTCCATTTTAGTGCAGCGTTTCCTGACAACCGGCCGTTTATTGTAAACAGACCTCCACTCTGTTTGGGATAATGCTCTCATCGCCAAGGCCATCCGATTGACACCTGCGAACTATTCGCATCCCATCGCCGTGCCTGCCCTCGAGTCCTCCCTTCGCGGTGCGATCTACGACCCTTATATCCGTCGTATCATTTGGGAGGGAATGGGTTCAGGTAATATTGCCGGTCGCTGGGGCCCCGAATCAGACTCGTGGAACTCGTGCCCCCGTCCTCGCATTGCTGGGTTCGCGGTGGACACGGAATGGGCACCACCGCAGGAAGTACTCGCGGCGCCCCGGAAGCCCAAACCGGGTCCAGGGCGTGGCCCGCCGGAAACAAGCGACTCGGGTATCCTCTGCCCGTACGCATGGGGCGCTCCGATCCACAAGCTCAACTGCGAAGTAGTGTGGCCGGCGGAACTAGATGAGCCTGAAACTGAAGGGAGAGCTCCCCGAAAGGAATATCTCGAGCTGGACACGCCTAAATATGCCGGGAGCATTGAGAAGAAGTGGATCGTTGAGAAATTGTTGGCGCAGTCCGGCGTGCGTCTTGCGGGGATTTTGAATCGGATTTTTTCGCAGCAGCAGTTTTGACTCTGATGTCGCCCCGAAGTCGGGATAGGGCGCTCTCTTGAACTTTATGTATTTTGTTGTAAATATTTTCGCGAATCGGACTGTTTTGAACTTGCCTTCATTGCACCCCATGTGTTCGGGCGACGGTGCGGACACGGGCGTGACTGGCGAGATCCCGAAGGGGAAGTTGTTGCTCACACACGGAGAGCGTGACCCTAAGAGCGTGTTCGGCGCAATTTGACGCGATCTTGCGTATGGGGCCTAATAAGACGACTATCCCGGCACTTTGGTGATGCATACTAAGCCTTATCGAGGCCTTATCCCTTATCATTGGCGAGGCAGGGCGCCTCCCCTCACATTACCTTTACCCCCATCTATCCACCCACTTATCGTCTTCACAGCAGTCTGCTCCTTTTTCCTTAGCTATGAGTCAAGCCTTCCAGGACCTCTTCAACGCAGCTCTTCGGGACTATGCAAGTCAGACAGGGACAAGCTTAATAAACCATCCCTTATCCGCACAACTTGAAGCCTGTGACTCCGTCGACTCAGTTACCGCCATTCTTCAAAACCAAGCCCAGATCTCTCATAAATTCAAAGGAGACGATCGAAAGCTCTTCAGATCGCTCGACTCGACAGTTAAGGTCCTATACATGTTTTCTACCACTCTTGGAGAGAGTATCGGTCTCGTACGTCAGAAAACATTCATCAACGTTCCTTGCGTTCTTTGTTTTTGATAGTTATTCCAAGGCATTCCCTCCTGCGAAAACAATATTCACTGGAATCGCTGTCCTACTCGCCGTAGGTCTTTCCTCCGATCACATCTACATATCTTCGTGACATCTAAGTCCCGCAGGCGGTCAGAGACATTCGTGCTAGCTATGGCGCGCTCCTCGATCTGTTCAAGTTTTTCGAGGACTTTCTCGGCAGGCTTAGTATTTATACCAGGATCCCTCCTACGCCGGCCTTAACAAACGTTCTGGTGAACATAATGGCAGAACTTCTCCATGCCCTCGCTCTTGCAACCAAGCAAGTCAAGCAAAACCGATTTAGTGAGTTTGTCCTGGCTGGCATGTCATTTGACTGATGCAACGCAGAGAAGTTTGTGAACAACCTTCGGGGAAAGAATGACTTGGAGGCAGTACTCCAGAGACTGGATAAGCTCACTCTGGACGAGGCTCGGGCGGCCACGGCTCAGGCTCTTTCCAGTCTCGTCCCACCTGAGAAAGTTGACATGGATGGTGAGAATACTACCTTTCTGACTCGGATCTTCCCTTGTTGTTAATTATTAAAACGTCTATACCCAAATGGCGACGGTTTGGCAGCCAGGTTCTCAGGTGCTCAAGGTATGTTTAAGTTGACTGACGGCGACGGGACGGGTATGATGGGTGATAGAATCTATTCAAGAAGTCGTCAGGGATGGTGCGAGTACCTCAGGTGCTCGAGGTACGTTTCGGGTTGGAGACAATCGGGCTGGTACAATGTCTGACTGCGTCATAGAACTAAATCAAGAGGTCATTATGGACGGTGAGAAATCCCTGCCTATCCAGCGGCTCGTCGCTTTCTGCTTAAAGTTCATACGTCTAGACCTAGAAGGAAGTGAAGTGTCAACCTTTATCTCGGGTGCTTTAGGTATGTTTCAAGCTGGCTGGCAACAACGAGCAGGTACAATGTTTGACTAGATGAAGGCGATACTATGGGTGTCACATTGAAGGATGTGAAGGAACTCTCCAACCCGAGTGCACCGCTCAAAGATCCACTCTCCATTGCATCCACCAATATTGATAGGTGGACAAGGGTGTCCGACATCAATGGCGAGGCTCGCAAAGAGGAGGAAGATGAGGCCCGCAGGAGGGAACAGGAGAAGAGGGGTCGTGAGGAGCGGGAGAAGCAACGATTTGACACTGTCGTGCTCCCCGTCCATCTGCGAGTACGTTGTCCTGTTCGCTTTGCATTCGTGTCTATGGTTTGACCCCATCGTGCTTCCGTTATAGCAGAACGCGGGCCAACTCAAAATTTATCGTGTTTGTATCTTACATCCCAGTTCAACATAACATTCTTCTGACAGATGTGTGGTAGCACCTCTTCTCCTTCCTTAGAGATAAAATTAACTCGATGAAAACTTTGGATCCAAGACTCGAGAGGTCGCCTCCCCTACTTCCTACCCTCTGAATCAGTTCTGATATTCTAGAAGTAGTTTTCTGCCCGGACTGCGTACACATTTCGAGAAGTTTGTCAATTACGATATCATTGTGAGCATTTCGGAAAGTCGACAATTTCGGGAAACACTTCTGGAGGTGCGAATTTCCGTCTTTGGGGTTTGCTCACGTGTACGTAGTAATGCACTCCTACAGGCTTCAAAAATGGTCGGAGATGACCGTTACACCACCGCCCTCGATGAGGATGAAAAAGAAATATGCGCTCACTTTCAAGAAGTACTTTTAGACTCCAAAGACAAGAGCACAATTCGCTCCTTGCACGGAGAACAAGCAAAGTGCTTCATGCAAGTATTGCAGGACGTGAGGTTCTACTTGAGATTATCCATTATCACTGCTCGACGTTGGAATTGTAGGCACTCAAAGAGGTTCCCCATCGCTGCATGACGACCAAATTCAGCATACCGCTCAACGAATGCTTATACACCTTTCAAAGGCCTGCGGTGACGTGCCAAACGAATTGTACATCAAAGGGACGATCGAAAAAGTCACCTTGTATCCAATAAACATGAGGGGCGGTTTTGGGCATATTTACCGTGGCCTGTGCAATGGGAGGCTGGTCGCTTTAAAGCGATTGTTTAGAGTTGAAGATGCTACACTAGTGCAAGTTCGTGTGGATCATACTGGTGCAGCGATGCTTGACTTTCTGATGCAACTGGTGAATCGTTTCTAGAAGTTCTGCAAGGAAGCTATGATTTGGAAGAACCTTTGCGGTCATCCTCACATACTAGCTTTCTTAGGCGTCGACATCGAGTCATTTCCTGGCGAAATGTGCATGGTGTCGGAATGGATGAGTAATGGCACTATCATTGAATTCTTGAAGAGGGAACCTCATCATGCTGTGGAGAAATATGTGAGTCACTCTGCTCACGGAAGACTGACAGTTTCGTGCTGACTCAAACTCTTGTACTAGTTGCTTCAGATTGCGGAGGGCATCCAACACCTACACTCGCAAGGGAAATACCATGGCGATTTGAAAGGGGTGAGCAACTTCCACCAACATTTCCGCGAACTTTGCCGATTGTGATTGTCCAGGAGAACATACTTGTTAGCAGCGACCGGGCAGCAAAAATTGCTGACTTCGGATTTGCTAACTTTGATAACATGTCTGTGTCCTATTCGGCTGTCCGAATGGGCAGCCCAAAATATATGGCCCCGGAACTCCTCGACATAAACCTAAAGTTCCAGCGGACGACAAAAAGTGACATATTTGCGTTCGCCTGCATTGCGTTTGAGGTAGCGCTTCAACGATCTTTCGCGGATGCTCAGGAAAAGCTGACCTTGTACAATTGAATGCATTAGATCTACACAGGCGCCCCGATCTTTCCTGACGATGACTATGGTCGCGCATGTCAACGGGTATTGGCAGGTGGGAGGCCACAACGACCAGCGGATGGACGACCTATGCCGAATGGAATGTGGGATCTCATCCAGTGGTGTTGGTCGCAGGACCCGTCTTCCCGCCCAAAGATAGAGGATGTTGTCGAGAAAATGAGAGAAGTGCAGGAAGTTGATCATAGTGTATCTCGAAATGATGGCTAAGGACGTGACTTTCTCTCTCCATGTTTTATATCGCCGACTACTGTAGTATCAATACCATCTGAGGTTCGATTTTCAATAAACCGCGCTAATCAATATCCTCTCTTAACAATTTCATCTTATGCGAATGCCACATCGATGTCCGGTACTACAATTTTTTTCCTGATGTCAGATGCGCAAACAGTCCTGCGAATACATTCAGATGAGCCCATAGTACATGTACAACTCGATTGCTATGAAATTATCAACGTATTCCATGACATAAACCTGGTGCATGACGCGTTAGGCTGTCCGGTCAAGGAAATTATGGAGGAGATCTATCATCCGAGCCACCCTCGTCCTCAGGGACCGTTTCCAAAGCTTCATCTTGCGCCGAAACTTCAGTGCCTACGTCCGACCCTGATGCAACCGGCGTCAAGCTGAGGGTGTTATCTCCATCTTCGACTGACCACCAAGGCTGCGGCGGATTGAAGAACGTCGCGTTAAGCCGGGCAAAGAAATTGGGGTCATCTTCGGTGGGGCCGAACGATGACTTGCCGAAATAACCACGGGGGGTGCGTAAGGCGATGCGGCGGATGAAGAGGGTTTGATCTGCACCCCGATTGGATGCTGGAGATGGCGCACCGTCCGCTGAAAACGACATAGTGGCCGTAAGAGGCTGCAGAATGCGTATAGTCCATGCAAGTATACTTGCCTGGAATGGGACCACTGCGCGAGATGAGCGCGCTCGTGGACCATTGTCCCCATACTGTGGCGCCGGCTGTCGAGGAAACCGTGAAGGTCAACTGTTTGACATCCTCCGATTGAGCGTTAACCGTAATAGCCCAATGATCCGTCTTAACAGTCTGAATAACGAGTACGACTGACTCTGGGACAAACAGGTACCTGATGGAAAAGAGTTTCAATCACGTGTTCTCGTCCTTGACTATGTACGGACTTTTTAGTGAATGCTTTGGCGATCCATTCATAATTGTCAGTCATGTACTTCGGAAGGTGGCCGGTTTGTTCAAGGCGCTCGATTATGACGACGTTCCCAGGAACGAGAATGCACTCGCCACGGCGTACTTGAGCAAACGCAAACTGTATCTGAGTCGAATTGCTGGGTGAGGTATGTGGATTTATGGGAAGAAACTTGTCAATCTCTTATCCAGCGATGCAGATTATAAAGAAAGAAAGAAAATTCTACCAACAGATCCACATGAGCAGAGGCACCTCGTCCTCGTGTCTTTTTAAGCTATGAGAGTCCGCAGGAGTCAGACAATGGAAGGGAAAACGGGTGAGTACTGACGTGAATTGGCTCCCACTTCTGAGGCTTAGTTTTACACTTGACGAGATTGAGAGGATCTGGGCAGCCAGCCACGTCCTTAGGTGGGTGGGCAACGTTGTACAGCTTTTGGAAGAAGCCGTCCCGCCGGTCGATGAACCCAACATCGCCGAGTTGCACGTCACAAGGGTTGTATATGGGAGCTCCGTGTCCCAAAGAGGAGAACCGCTTGACGTACAGACTCTTGTCGGTTTGAGACATGGGGTACCAAGGTCAAAGTCGATGGCAGTCCAGCAAAGGGAGAGCTGGCGTTTGTTCACGTTCACGTTGCATGATTCCAGTTGGGCCGATTGGATTCCGAGTCCGTAAACTTTACTTACTGTACATAAGCGACGCTCGGCTGATCAGGTCGCAACTTGAGATACAGTATACTGTTTCGTGTACAAACTGAGTTCCTCCGAGTCAGACTTCTTTTTCTGTCGCTATTGATGCTGCCATATCTCCACTGCTTCTAATGGTTCCTTTCGAGATAGACACGAGGACATCGAAGTTACGCACCCTATATGCAGAACGCAGGCTTCGATGTAGAAAGGTGTCGCGGGAGAAAGAACTCGTTCCAGAAATGCGGTTTGAAAAGGTAGATCGCTGATTGGCCAGGATTGGCGCCAAGGAGAGTCAGGTGAGTTTCAGGCGCATCATGTCACAATTGTCGGGTCCGGGACCTTATCTCTGCCCTGGCAGAGAGTTGGGCTAACTGTTCTATCCTGGAAATCTTCACGGAAGCAAACATATATCAACTTGCGGGGTATCGTTACCGAGCCATCAAACCCTTGCACCAGCAGATTTTCTGTTTCTCGCCATCTGCTCGATACACATGGGTCCCCTACCTACGCCTGTTGCATCCGCCAACATTGATAGGTGGGAAAGAGTGTCTGACGTCAATGTCAAGGCTCGCAAAGAGGAGGAAGATGATGCTCGCATGAGGGAACAGGAGAAGAGGGATCGTGAGGAGCAGGCGAAGCAACGATTTGACACTGTCGCGCTCTCTGTCCACCTCCCGGGAGTACGTCGTCCTGTTCGCTTTGCATTCGTGTCCATGATTCGACCCCATCGGGCTTCCCCTCCACCAGAACGCGGGTCAACTCAAAATTTATCGTGTTTGTATCTTACATCCCAGTTCAACATAGCATTCGTCTGACAGATGTGTGGTAGCACCTCTTCTCCTTCCTTAGAGATAAAATTAACTCGATGAATACTTTGGATCCAAGACTCGAGAGGTCGCACCCCCTATGTCCTACCCTCTGAATTAGTCCTGATATTCTAGAAGTAGTTTGCTGCCCCGGCTGCGTACACATTTCGAGAAGTTTGTCGAGTATGATATCATTGAGAGCATTTCGGAAAGTGGACAATTTCGGGAAACACTTCTGGAGGTGTGAATTTTCATCTTTGGGTTTTGCTCATGTGTATGTGATAATGCACTCCTACAGACTTCAAAAATAGTTGGAGATGAGCGCCACACCACTGCCCTCGATGAAGATGAAAAAGAAATATGCGCTCACTTGAAAGAAGTACTTTTAGACTCCAAAGACAAGAGTACGATTCGCTCCTTGCACGGAGAACAAGCAAAGTGCTTCATGCAAGTATTGCAGGATGTGAGGTTCCACTTAAGATTATCCATTAACACTGCTTGACGTTGGAATTGTAGGCACTCAAAAGAGGTTCTCCATCGCTGCACGACGACCGACTTCAGAAAACCGCTGAACGAATGCTTATACATCTTTCGAAGACCTGCTGTGACGTGCCAAACGAATTGTATATCAAAGGGACGATCAAAAATGTCTCCTTGCGCCCAATAAACATGGAGGGCGGTTTCGGGCATATTTATCGCGGCCGGTGGAATGAGAGGCCGGTCGCTTTAAAGCGATTGTTCAGAGTTGAAGATACTACTCTAGTGCAAGTTCGTGTTAATCATACTGGTGCTTTACTTTCTGATCAACTGGTGAATATTTTCTAGAAGTTCTGCAAGGAAGCTATGATTTGGAAGAATCTTTGTGATCATCCTCACATACTACCTTTCCTAGGCGTTGACATCGAGTCATTTCCTGGCGAAATGTGCATGGTGTCCGAATGGATGAGTAAGGGCACTATCATTGAATTCTTGAAGAGTGAACCTCATCATGCTGTGGAGAAATATGTGAGTCACGCAAGACAATAGCAGTTTCATGCTGGCTTAAACTTTTGTACTAGTTGCTTCAGATTGCGGAGGGCATTCAACACTTACACTCGCAAGAGAAGTACCATGGCGATTTGAAAGGGGTGAGCAACTTCCACCAACATTTCCGTGAACTTTAGCGATTGTGATTGTTCAGGAGAACATACTTGTTGGCAGCGATCGGAAAGCAAAAATTGCTGACTTCGGATTTGCTAACTTTGATAACATGTCTGTGTCCTATTCGGCTCCCCGAATGGGCTCCCCAAGATGGATGGCTCCAGAACTCCTTGACAATAGCCAAAAGTTCCAGCGGACGACAAAAAGTGACATATTTGCGTTCGCCTGCATTGCCTTTGAGGTAGCGCTTCAACGATCTTTCGCGGATGCTCAGGAAGGGCTGACCTTGTACATATGAATGCATTAGATCTACGCAGGCTCCCTGATCTTTCCTGGCGATAACAATCCTCGTGCATGTCAACGAATATTAGCAGGTGAGAGGCCAGAACAACCAGCGGATGGACGGCCTATGCCAAATAGAATGTGGAATCTCATCGAGTGGTGTTGGTCGCAGGACCCGTCCTCCCGCCCGAAGATAGAGGATGTTGTCAAGAAAATGAGAGAAATAGGGGGATCAGCACCTGTGGACCCTCATCCTCCGCAAAGTGGGTTTCACGCATCACGTCCTCTGTACCTGTGTGTGGTGCACTCAGTTGAACCATGACCTGTTTCTAGTGCCCAATCCTACCGATCATTCTTATCAACAATACTCTTCCTTGCAACCATCACCCACTCCCGAATACGACCATGCGTCCTTATCTCCACACCCACCCGCTCCCCCGCCTTTATCAGGATCTACCCCCTACGATCCTTCGTTCCCTGTCCCTGCGGCTCCAATAAGGCGCCCATTCACCGACCCCGGGCGCTCGGGGCTGCCGCCAGCGCTATCACCTATATTGTATCGTGCAGCAATAATGCCTATGCCAAACACCGCACCATCAGTGCCCTACGACATGCAGTCCCCAAACACCATGGATTCTCCATCACAACCAGGAATTCCGGGAGGGCCGCAATCCGCCCCGGGCTGGAGCTATCGTGCGTCTACTGCGGTTGAATTCCCTACAGTGCATGCTTACAATAAACGACTGACAGTCGATATGCATGAAAGAGACGATGACTCGAGCGATTCCAGCGATGAAGATCTCGAACAGAGCCGAGAAGGTACGCGCCACTCGGGTGAATATAAGTTATGCGGGACAGGTCACCACCAAACCGCAATTCCGCTGGGAGACAACGTGAGCGTTCCAAATCATCACGGAAAGAGGCTCATTTATAACTATGCATGTTCTGTCCCTAGAGGGTGGGTACGGAGGCAACAACGCCCGACGGCCTACCGCAACAACCCGAAATAATTCGCTGTACATGTTGCGGAATGGTGACCACACGTGCGGATGCAGAAAACCGGCGTTGGTACTGCACTGGAGGGCACATGGGGCAGTGGCAGTCAGTGGTCATTATTCAATCTCTCTACAAGACTGATAATCGGGTACCGTCGTGCCCCATAACTGTAGGCGTGCATAATACAACAAAGATAATCACGTCACGCGTTAACGTGTTTACCGTGCTCACATGGAGGACATCCATCCCGAGGGTTACAAGACAAGTGGAGTTACTCGGTTGTATAGCGCTCCCCACTTTGCTGCGTCACGACTCGGATTATGGTTATAGCTCTTCAAGATTGTAATCCATGTACCGTTAATTTGAAGGGCCTGATATAACATTCATTAAACCCAATACGATCAAATTGATAAGGAAATATAATAATGTGAGCTCTCTTGAGAGATTGAACGCGTTTGTGCGTACGATTGTAGGAAATCTCTCTGAGTTTTAGTTGGGAGTTGGGAGTTGGGAGTTGGGAGAGTGTGTCACCGTTGGGGATCAAGTCGAGCACTGGCAAGTAGTAACGCCACAATGGCGAGGGGTTGTCGGACACACCTTGAAATGCGGCTTCAATACGTATCTAGTGACTACTGCCGCTAGCATCCACAGTGGCTCCCAGTTTCACCCCACAGCCCTGAGCCCCGAGTTCCGCGCAGTCTGCTGAACCTACGCCTCCAGAACTTGAACGTCCATCTGCACCTGCACTGTCACCGACATCTGAGCTAGGACGCTTCCTCTTGGAGCAAAGAAACATATCACAAATATATGGAAATGTCGATAGCGAGGTTGCTCCTGAGCAGGAACTTGAAGTTGATGGTAACTTAGTGTATCTCGAAATGACGACTAAGGACGTGACTGATTTCCTCCATGTTTTACCTCGCTGACTACCAATACCATCTGAGGTCCATTTTTCAGTAAGCTACGCTAATCAATATCCTCTCTGAACAATTTCATCTTAACATCGATGTCTGGTACTACAAATTCTCCTAATGTCAGATGGGCAAACTGTTCCGTGAAGACATTTATAGTACATGTACAACCCCATTACTATGAAATGATCTAGGTATTCCATGGCATAAACGTGATCCATGACTCGTTATGCTGTCCGGTCAAGGAAATTATGTATCATCCTCGCCACCCTCGTCTTCAGCGACCGTTCCCAAATGCGAAGCTTCATCTTGCGCCGGAACTTCAGTGTCAACGTCCGACCCTGATGCAACCGCCGTCAAGCTGAGTGTGTTATCTTCATCTTCGACTAACCACCAAGCTTGCGGCGGATGGAAGAACGTCGCGGTAAGCCGGTCAAAGAAAGAGGGGTCGGGGACGGTGGGGCCGAACGATGACTTGCCAAAATAACCACGGGGGGTGCGTAAGGCGATGCGGCGGATGAAGATGGTTTGATCTGCACCCCGATTGGATGCTGGAGATGGTGCACCGTCCGCTGAAAACGACATAGTGGCCGTAAGAGGCTGCAGAACGCGTAAGTCCATACCAGTACTTGCCTAAAAAGGGACCACGGCGCGAGATGAGCGCACTCCTGGACCATTGTCCCCATAGTGTGGCACCGGCTGCCGAAGAAACCGTGAAGGTCAACTGTTTGACATCCTCCGATTGAGAGTTAACCGCAATGGCCCAATGATCCGTCTTAACAGCCCGGACAACGAGTACGACTGACTCTGGGGTAAACTGGTACCTGACAGAAAATATTTTCAATCAAATGTTCTCGTCCTTGACCATGTACGAACTTTTCAGCGAATGATTTAGTGATCCATTTATAATTGTCGGTCATGTACTTCGGAAGGTGGCCGGTTTGTTCAAGGCGCTCGATTACGACGACGCTCCCAGGAACGAGAATGCATTCGCCTTGGCGTACTTTAGCGAACTCAAACTGTATCTGAGTCGAATTGTTGGGTGAGGTATGTGGACTATGGGAAGAAGCTTTGTCAATCTCTTATCCAGCGCCCAGATTCAAAAGAAAGAAGAATGAAAGCAAGAAAACACCAACACATTCACACGAGCAGAGCCACCCCTTCGTCGTGTACTTTTAAGCTATGAGGGTCCGCAGGAGTCAGACAATGAAAGAGAAAGCGGATGAGTACTGACATGAATTGCCTCCCAGTTCTCAACCAGAGGTTCACAGCTGACGAGATTGAGAGGATCTGGGCGGCCAGCCACGCCGTTCATAGGTGGGTCGGCAACGTTGTACAACTTTTGGAAGAAGCCGTCCTGCGTGTCGATGAACCCAACATCGCCGAGTTGCACATCACAAGGACGGTATATGGGAGCTCCGTATCTCAAAGAGGAGAACTGCTTGACGTACAGAGTCTTGTCAGACATGGGGAGGTCAAAGACGATGGTATGATTATTCCACCAGGGCGCGAACCCTGCGTCCCGGTGGCACGCTTGTGCGTCTCCCACGCGGACTTGAGCGCTTCGAATGCTGTACGTTATGCACCTGGGTTCCGGTTAGATTCCGTGCGCGAGTCTAGCCCGGGCCCGAGTCTAGTTCCCGGGGTCCTGGAGTAGCCGTAGAGCGGAATCAAATTGTTACTTCTCTGATGTTTATTTATAACTATCCTCCCTTGCCTGGCGTACAGTAGGCCCCGGCGCAGATATAATAAGGCCATGATATATTGCCCTTCTGGTCGCATCCACGCCATGCGAGCATTCATAGTCGCTGCTATAATCAGCCCCAGGGAAGCCTCCCCCACGCGTTAGCCTAGGGCGCGGCAGGTGCGTTTTCCCCTATTCCGTCGGCCTCAACATTCTCAACCCATTCTCATGCTAAAGCAGACATCTGAAACAGGACCAGGCCACGAAATTGTTGTCACAATTTCCCAATCCTACCTCGAGCCGCAGGTCTTCAAGTCCGTCTGCTCTAGCCTCGCTGACGATGCCGAGGATGACCAGGTGAGGAGCGACGCCCCCTGCTATCTTTCGACGGTGGCCACCTGGGTGGACAAGATCCGTTTTTACGCACGTTGATCGGCGCCGTTGCACCTCATCAACGGCCACGGTGATCATCCCCCGAGCGGGAAAAGTGCGCAACTTCAGCACTATCTTGACCGACTTTGCTCAAGGATCATCGGCGGCCGGAGCACCCGAGTTAGCGCAGGAAGCCCTCAAGTTCCTCATCCATTTCGTTGGTGATATGCATCAACCCCTACACCCTTGTGGACGTGATCGCGGTGGAAACAGCGACAAGGTGCATTGGGACAACCAGTCACGAGTGCGCGTGCCTGTTGGACTCCCATTCTAGTACAGCGTATCCTGACAGCCATCGCGGCGGGCGTTTATTTTAAAACAGACCTTCTCTCTGTTTGGGGATAATTCTCTCATTGCCAAGGCGGCAAGACCATCCGGTTGACACCGAAGAGCTATTCGCATCCCATTGCCTTGCCTGCCCTCGAGTCCTCCCTTCGCGGTGCGATCTACGACCCTTATATCCGCCGTATCATTTGGAAGGGAGTGGGTTCAGGTCATAGTGCCGGTCGCTAGGGCTCTGAATCAAACTCGTGGATCTCGTGCCCCCGTCCTCAGTCGGCACTACAAAATGACTCCAGTCCGGTAACAGATCCAAAACCCGGTCCAGGGCGTGGCCCGCCGAAGACAAGCGACTCGGGTATCCTCTGCCCGTACGCATGGGGCGACTGCGAAATAGTGTGGCTGGCGGAACTAGATGAAGTGAAACTGAAGGGAGAGCCCCTCCGACGGGAATACCTCGAACTCGACGTGCCTAAATATGCCGGAAGAAGTGGATCATTGAGAAAATTTTGGCGCAGGCCGGCGTGCGTCTTGCGGGGATTCTGGATCGCATTTTTTCGCAGCAGTAGCGCTTGACCCTGGTGGAGCCCCGAAGTTGGAATAAGGCATTCTCTGTTGAAATTTATGTTATTTTGTTGTAACTATTTCCTCGAATCGGACTGTTGTTTGAACTTACCTTCATTGCATGCGTGTGTTTGGTTCTTTTTCACGGTGTGCGACGCCGCACACACGCGCGTGACTGGCGAGATCCCGAAGGGGAGATACGACGGGTCGGGTTGCTCACACACAGAGAGCGAGAAGAAGAATGACCCTAAATGCCAAAACGCTGCCGGGTACCATGAGAACAAGGTCTGCTGCGATCATTGCCCTCTCGGTATTACCGCATGCCAAGAGATGCTTTATTACAAAAGATAAATAATATCGATAGAACTTCGAGAGTACTGTATAAGGTCCTCTAAAAGGAAGCTGGCAGCACTAGCATAGGGCGTGCGACTCGTCGTGGGTTATGACCGCCAAGGATCACCCGATGATCCTGTGGGCGAAGACGTGTGACTTCGCGAATGACGCTCCTCCGCACGTAACCGTGTCCGCTCTGTCGCCGCCTCTAATTCATCGTCTTCCACGTCCTGCTCGCGGAGACTATGCATACCAAGCGCATGCGCAGAGCCGTTCGGTGCGTCCTCCAACACATCGAATAGGGCTGTACGCGAGCTGCGGCGTGCGTGGCCAAAGTGCAGCCCTGGTGAGGATGTCACCGTCGATGCTACTGGCCAGCCGTCTATCGAGGAGCGACCTTGGAGTGAAAGTCGTGGGTTAAGAACGCCGTGTTCGAGCGCGCTGTGTCCTGTAACTGTTGGTTTGCGTGAGAGTTCGAGGAGGTGCATGCCGATGAAAGTGATTATGAAGCCGACGAGGAGGGATATTGAGTTCACCGGATTGTCAGTGTTGAGGCCTTGGAAGAGAATAAGAGATGCGACGATGGTGGCCGTTGAGAAGCAAACGTAATATAATGGGTTCACCCTAGATAGTTCAGTGTGTGGGTGAGATACTGCGAAAAAAGGCTGAGGTAGCACACGTACACGTTGGTAGAGAACGTATCGAGAGCTTTGTTGAAGTAATTCATTTGGACCACTATGCAGAGGCTAACGACAATGCCGAAGACATAGGTGCTGACGTATATGAATTGATTATTGCCGCCAAGGGTGAGCTTCACGGCAATGCCGAAGCCCTTGATTGCCATGATAGAGACAGAGCCAACGAGAGAGCATATGGAGATATATACAAGTGGGTTTGAACGGCCGTACTTGGGTGCGATAGCATAAACCATTGTGAGAGTGAAGACGAGCACGCAAAAGCAATACAACAGAAAGCCTGCGCGTCATTTATTTAAGAGCTTTGTAGAATGAGAAGATGGCGATCGCGACGCACCAGGTTGAACGGCATATCGTAAGACTTCATCGACCGTTTGTATATCTTTATCTGCAGGTGCATGTACCACGATAATTAACGAACCCAGGATACAGATCGTGCACCCAAGTCGACCTAGATGTCCTAGTTCTTCATCTAAGAGATATGAAGCGAGAATTGCGCTGTATGCCAGGTCAAAAAAGTATTGCGGCGAGGACACTGGTAACAACGCACCCGATGATTACGCTCAGCGAACCTAACGGGGTGACCAATATTGGAGGAGCAAACGAGTATGCGGCAAAGTTTGCCACTAAGTGAAAACATGTATTTGAAAAATAATGTCAAGGACTGATAGCGAAACGCACATTCACCCAACACCACTGACAGCGCATCAGAGACTTATTAGTGGATGAAGCATACAGGCATGGCAACGCTTACTTATTGCCATCCCTGCCCACCAGACGGGATTCTTGAGGTATGCGTGGTCATCAGATGCTTGAGAATATGTGTTCCCTCTGTCTCCTGCTTCATTGAGGCCCTGCGTGATGAGAAGGTAAAGATGGTGGTCGTCCGACAGCAAAAGAATATCGCATACCTTTTTTGTGATAATAAAACTGGATCCGATTGCTACTGTGCCTGACACTGCTAGAGCGAGGCCGACATACTTGTCTTCTACCATGAAGAACGACGCAGGCGGTGAGGGAGAGGGGGAAAGGTCGGGGCGAGAGGCTGTGGCCGGGGCGGGATACGGGGATGTGATGGGTTGGATGACTGTGCAGGCCCGCGGCACAACTGGCGCTCACTTTAGACATCGCCTTTGTGCAGGTCGGACAACAATAATATTTTCAACCACTCGCACGCATGGTCATCTAATCTAATCTTTCGCTCAATGTTGAATAAAATGCCGCTGTTTTTATTGCGATTCAGCTAGACTTTCTACTGTATTTCTCTTCGCGAAAACGTCAGGACACGAGTTGAGCCTCCTCTTGAGAAGAAGATGCTCCTTTCCGCTTTCCGCGTCTTTCAACTCCGTCTTCCCACCCGCTTTCTGAATACACACCACGGTCCCTATCGTTCTTTATCAACAATGGGCACAATAGGTACCCAAACAGTCGACACGACCGATAGGCTTGCAGCCCTGCGCAAGTACATGAAAAAGCGCAATGTTGGCGCATATATTGTGCCGAGCGAGGACCAGCGTAAGAGTATCGGCCCATCTGATTGGAGACCGGCACAAATACGAATTCTTTCCAGATTTCAGCGAGTACCCAGCAGAGTGCGATAATCGTCGGGCATTCATTTCTGGATTCGATGGCTCTGCTGGTTTGTTAGTTGCTCAGTCCTAGTTTCTCTCCTAATACCGATACTTCTCAGGCACTGCAATCGTGACAAAGGACCGAGCATATCTTTTCACGGATGGACGTTACTTTCTTCAGGCGGAGAAACAGCTCGATAAGTCAGTTCAAATCGTGTTGCGATCAGCTGGGCTATTAGAGACTCAGCCGTGTTTAGAAACTGGACTTTGATGAAGCAGGGCCTACCAGGCGCGTCCCACAACTCACCGTACTGAGCATTCACAATGACCCTGAATAGACGTTCCCACCTGGCAAGAGTTCACCACCAAGGCAAGTAGCCATATATTGGTCCTCCTATACCCGTCTTACATTCACTTTACCCACATAGAACGTTACACCACCTGCCCATGCCGGAATAGATCCGAAGCTTATCAGTGCTTGTACGTTTGCGTTGGTGCTTTGATCCTTAACTTAATAGACCTTTCTTAGCCGATGCCAAGACCTTCTCTGCGATAGATATCTCGTATGGCGAGAATCTTGTTGATCTGGTCTGGGGTTCCGCACGACCCGACCGCCCGAAGAACCCCGTGTTTTCTCTCGACGTCAAGTATTCTGGCAAGAGCCACACGGACAAGCTCGGGAATGTGCGTCAAGAGTTGGAAAAGCAGAAAGCACGTGCGCTTGTGGTGACGATGTTAGATGAAGTCGCGTGGCTGTTCAACCTGCGTGGCTCGGATATCGACTTTAACCCTATTTTCTTTGCCTATGCGGTAGTCAGCGCCGATCATGCCCAACTTTTCGTCGACCCGGCTCAGCTCAGCCAGGATGTACGCGCCCAGCTCGGGCAGGAGGTTCAGCTGCACACGTACGACGAGTTCTTCCCTTACTTAAAGCAACTCGGGGCTGGCCTTCAGGTACGTTTGTTATGTTTGACCTTGCGCTGATTTCAGGCATTCAGTTCGTCATCAGGAAGGTCAGAAGGTTTTGATCGGTGACAAGGCGAGCGTTGCAGTCGCCGAAGCCCTTGGTTATCCCTACATCACCATTGCACGCTCGCCGATCGCGGACCTCAAGTCTATCAAGAATGCAAATGAAATTGAGGGCTTCCGCGCATGTCACATCAGAGACGGTTCAGCGCTTGTGCGATACTTTGCGTGGTTGGAGGAACAGCTAAACAACGGAGTTGAGCTATCAGAGAGCCAGGGTGCGGACCAGTTGGAGAAATTACGTAGGCGCGTGTCTATATCTGGTGGTGGGAGGCGAGGTTCTTACTGATCCTTTCCTGTCCAGAGAGCTTCCTTTATTCAAAGACTTATCATTCACGACTATTTCCTCGACCGGGCCTAACGGAGGTGCGTAATACGTTTCCAACTTTCGTGATGTCTCAGTAATTTGGGAATAGCGATTATCCATTACTCACCGGACCCAAACGATTGCGCCATCATCCGGAAAGATCAGATATACTTATGCGATTCTGGCGGTTCGTAGCGTTTACTGCTCCTCGGCATCCATGTCGACGGGCGAATTCTAGGGCAATACCTGGATGGCACCACAGACGTGACACGGACCCTGCACTTCGGCACTCCAACTCCAGACCAGCGTCGTGCATTTACGCGCGTGCTACAAGGACATATTGCTATCGACACCGCCGTGTTCCCCAACGGAACTACTGGTACGTCATTCGTCCCTGACAGATGGCCAAGGCGTTAATGAAGCGAACCCCCAATACGCAGGGTACATTATGTGAGCCAGGCGTTTTCCCACTTAAGTTTCCCTCTGAACACAATCTCAGCGACACATGGGCGAGGAGGTACTTGTGGAAAGACGGGCTTGGTGCGTTGCCTGACTTGTGTACCCAACTAGGCCAACTTAAGTGCATGCAGATTATAGGCATGGAACTGGCCACGGCGTCGGTCATTTTCTAAACGTCCATGAAGGTGGGTAACGTTTCACAGATCTTTATATGTACATCTCACTAAGGCGTTGGATTTGCAGGTCCACAAGGTATTGGCACGCGAATTGGTGCGCATATATCTGGTATATCTATTAGCCCCTCTCAAACCTTACCCATAGCATACAATAGCACGCCATTGAAACCAGGCATGACTGTTTCGAACGGCGAGGATGTCCACCCCCTTGTCTTGTCCACGAGCTCATAATAAGACAGAACCGGGCTACTATGCCGATGGAGAATACGGAACGCGCATCGAGAACGTGGTCATCGTATGTGAGGCTCAGACACCGAATAACTTTGGAAACAAGGGATTCCTTGAGTTTGAACACGTTACCATGGTATTCCCATTCTTCCCTAACTTCCCTTTGACGTGCTGACCAGCCTTCGCGAAGGTCCCCATAGGGCGAAATCTCATCGACGTGTCTCTCTTCGCCATGGACGAACGCGCGTGGGTGGATGCATATCATAAAGAGGTATGGGAGAAAGTATCCCCATTGCTCGAGGGCGACGCAAGGGCTAAAGCGTGGCTGCATCGCGAGTGCGCGCCACTATGATGGGTTGAGTTCGTCTATCTCATACTTGGACCGAGTGGGATTCTTGCTTGCACGAGACTTGTATCTAGTCTATTTGTTGGATCTGGGAAACAGTGTAGACAAAGATGCGACCATCCTCAGCTAAGCGGTAGAAGCATGACAGCGACCTATGGTGTCTTCATAGCGCGAGCCGTGTTGATGTCCGATAACAAGCCGCTGGCTTGTAACACCCGAGGGTTCATACTCCTCTAGTGGCGCCACTTGTTCAATTTCAATGATACCAGCGGTGATGTCCTGTTTTCTAATCTCTGCTGGACACCTATACTGTGTTCAGCAACCCATGGTTCAAACTCCTGGCGCCGGTTGCCGCCGCGGAGATACCCTGTAGTGATAGCGGATGGGGAGCTCTGCCAGTGGGGTTTATGTGCTGGGATTTCTTCTTTCAATTTCGGGTGCTGCATAGTACGTCGCCACTTCTCAAGAAATTGAACCTGAGGTGAACATGTTTGGGCATCTCGCGCAGCTTGCTCTATGCTATGCCACCGCCCCAAGCGAGCGCCATCATTCCGCGCCCGGTTAGCGACTGCCATGTGTCATCGATCCTGAAATCGGCCTGGCCAGCAGGCATTCATACACGCCTTCTCTACTTCCATGGTAGCCTATTGCGCCACGACGTTACAAGGGGCTACGTGCGTCAACAGTCGATGTCCGTACAACCATGACGTTTTCCACTGCGAACCATGCGGGCGTTCATTTCCTGTCTCATTGCTCGTCCAACACCACAACGCCCAGCTGCACCTTCGGAATGTGGCTACCAAAGGTTCTCCTGCTCCAATTACCCCTCGGTCACCTCCTCTTTCGCAATCCCCATTCTCGGATCTATTATCTGTGCCATTGGCAAATACTTATCGACCGTCGGGGCGCAACACACCCGCTCCCGAAATGGATCCACGCGTCACTGTGTCCGATGAAAGTGGTGTTTACTTCGTTGTAGATGGGACGGGAAGCCCTTCGTTTCCTTCTATCAGCCACACCATTGTTGTTATGAAGACCGATGTGATATCTAGTCTCACCGTGCAGTCCATGAAACTGATACCCTCTCCAAATCCATGGTGCGAGTCAGTTTAATTGCTCTATTCCAGTTCTCATTTTCTCCTGGCAGCTTTGTTGCGCGTTTACTCGGAAAAACGTTCGACGTTCGAAAAAGCTCGCCACGACAGATCGAAGTGTCTTTCAAGGCTCCACGTGTTGGTACTTTTCGAGGGACTTTGAGGATCACATTTAGAGATAAAATGCAATCGGATGAAGAATTCACAGTGACCCGTGAGCTACATGGGCGTGCTGGTCTCCCTGGCGTAGCTAGCAGCCCGGAACCCTCAAACAAGGCGGATGGAGATGGCATGGAAAGTGAACTCGCCGGAGTCACTGTCTCGCACGATTTAGGAGTCGAGTTCTCCGTAGAACGCTCCCGGTTAGATGAGCCATTTGACAAGCTAACGAAGGAGCTTGTCATTAGCAAAACTTCAGTTATTCCGCTCGTCTCATTCAAAGAAGCTAGGGTAAGCTCAGTAGATAAATCTGTTGCTAGGTGAGTCTACATCACGCTGAGGCAACTTGAGTCTCATTTTCTCGACAAATAGCCGGTTTTCCGCGCGGTTCGAAGGCGATTCTCAGTGGATCAAGTATAATCATCAAAATAAAGTAACCGTTCGTTTCACACCTCAACGGGAAGGACTGTGTGAGGCTGTCCTTGAACTGATTTTCTGCAATCACAAGCACAAGGCAGACTTTGTGATCAAACGAATGCTTAGTGGGCGGGCTAAGCAACCTGCTGGTAGGCAAGGACTCCTTCTACTTGAATATGCGCCCAATACAGCGTCTCGGCCAATAAATGACCCGGTAGATGATGATGCAAGAATTCTCGTAGACGAAGAGTTCTTAGACTGTGATGGTACCGGTATTTCTGTCTCGCACGCAGATGGTTTAGATTTTGGTATCGTCGAACGCAAGCGCCCAAATGGACCCTTCGCAACTCCATCATCTCTACTCACCATCAAGCACGAGGATGATTTCCCGGCTGTGAAATTCATTGAGGGAAGAACTAAGGCAACAGATGGGAGCGATCGAAAGTAAGTCCTTGCCACTCCACCGTTCTATCTTATTCACCGCTCTCCTAGCTTCAAAGTAGCTCTCGAGGGCAACTCTCACGACACCCAGCCTGGCTCGCAAAACAGAGTGCGCGTCATATTCAGCCCGAAGTACGAGGGGCTGTTCAAGGCAACACTCGAGCTGATTTTCTATCATACTCAAGTATCGGTTTGGTTTGTCGTCCGCAGAAAGTTGCAAGGTATTGCGGGCTCACTCAAGGACCATAAACATTTCGAGTCTCTTGGCCAAGCGGACAACTTAGGTACTATAAAAAGTCCTGCAACCCGGCCGCAGAAGATTGTACTGCTCTTGTCCCCTAACCGACGTCGAAGATCAACATATCTCCCAGACTATGGATTGCCGCCGATAGTACAGGAGGCTTTGGACAAATCCCCGGACACGCAGTCTTACGACGAGAACGCTCCAGGCCTCATCTCGGCTTTGAGGCCCGACAATTTATATATGAGCACGTACGCGCACTACTTCAATGCTCTATTAGCTGTTGAGGATGGGCACCAGCAGTATGTTCTCAACTCTTTTTCCTTCGTTTGGTAGTAATATCCGGGCAGGTGGGATGTTAAGCGCCAACCTACCTTTGAGGTTGACGTCCAAGAGCGCGACCATCTCTACAGGTAAGCTTATCTTTCTTGATCCCACGTGTGCATTTTGGTTCATCAGCACTGGGCAGCATTGAGATCGAGAATAATGACGAAGATCTTTTGCCAGAGGTTGCCCTAGGGGATTTCCTATGGTTGGATGATATTCACGATGATATACGCTATGAAGCGCGCGTCACCAACGTCGATGTGTTCATCCGACATCATCTTGCTGTACTCAAGGTCTCGCTTAGATTACCGACGGATTTCAACCCTAACAAGGGGTCAAGATTTGAACTACGATTCAGGCATAATCGTAACACACTACGACGCCAATACCATGCATTGACGGCCGCCCTTGCACCTCCGCGTCGGCTCTTATTCCCCTCTGTTTCGGATATCAAACCAATACGACATCTCTCGAGGGCTGAGATTGACAACCTCAAGTTCCGCCAATTAGTGAACAGGGATATTCGCGATGATGGTCAACAATTGCAGGCGGTAATTTCAATTTTAGAGCAGCCTCCGGGCTCTGTCCCGTTTATCGTCTACGGACTGTCAGTGTTACCCTACTCAAACCCTTCATGTACTGATGTCCTCTCTGCAGCCCTGGAACGGGTAAGACATCCACTATTGTCGAAAGTGTCGTGCAGCTTGTACGCCGTGACGCCGGCGTCAGAGTCCTCGTATGCACTCCAAGTAACGCCGCAGCCGATCTACTCGCTGAGCGTCTAACAGTTGTTGGCCTGGATTCGGACAAGTTGTATCGTCTCGATGCCCCTTCGCTTTATGAGGAGGACATTTCTGGGGACGCACAAGCAATGTCGCTATTTCCAGGGCAAGAAAGATTACTGGCGTTCCGCGTCGTACTCTCGACCTGCTCCTCTGCGAGTATGCTCCGGGCCTTGGATGTTCCTGTCGGCCATTTCAGTCACATAGTCATAGACGAGGCGGCACAGGCAGAGGAACCCCTCGCGATGATTCCGATCATGGGATTTTCGAATGCGTACACGAATATTATCCTAGCTGGTGACCCAAATCAGCTGGGCCCCATTATCAAGTCACCAACTGCAGCTAGAGCCGGGTTGGGAAAGAGCTACCTAGAGCGATTGATGCTCATGGATGAGGTATATGGACTCGATACACAAGCTGGGAAAGCGTGAGCTACTTTTTCTCTCTATAACTTGAACCATTATTTATGACAAAGAACATAGGATTGTCGCGCTTCATAGGAATCACCGGTCACATGGGAATATTATTGCATGGTCAAACCGGTACTTTTATGAGGATACGATGCGAGATTATGGGAATTCATACATCACATACCACCTGGTTCTCTCCGACGTCTTACCCAAGAAAGGCTTCCCTGTTTTATTCCATGGTGTCAAGGGTAATGAACAACACGCGAAGTGGTCACCGTCGTACTTCAATATTATCGAGGCATCGGTCGTTCGGGATTACTGCGTAAAGCTCATAGGGGACCGTGAACGAAAGATCTGTAAGAACGGAGCGCATTTTGGCTCTACCTGCTCTTATTATTGTTTTCCTCTGCACAGACCCAGAGGAGATTGGCGTTCTTGCACCTTACAAGACTCAAGTCAGGGCCATTCGGGAGTTACTGAGGGTGGCAAATCTATCGGATATTTCGGTGGGCTCAGTCGAGCAGTTCAAGGGACAGGTTTGGTATAAACTACGAATCAAGGATGGTCAGTACTAATCTTACTTTGAAGCAGGAACGAAAAGTGATCATTTTGGCCACCACCCGAGGCGACGAAGAGAGCCACCCGGAGAATGGGGTAGGTTTCTTGATGAACCCTCAACGTACAAACGGTCAGTCATTCCCCACTGACACTCTTGTCACTTACTGACAAATATTTTGTTAGTGGCCATCACGCGTGCGCAGGCGTTGCTCATTGTGATCGGGGATCCGGACGTACTGGGGAAAGATAAATTCTGGCATACTTTCCTAGACTACATCGAATCACGCAAAGGGTGGACGGGGAAAATGCACAACTGGAAGCCTAAGGACGTTGTTCATCTACCTGGATACGAAATCGTCCCAGGGAAAGGGGACGTTGCCCATGGGGAGGAGTTCATTGGTGGGAAGAGCAAGAAGATTCGCAGATCTTCAGAAGGTAGCGGAGGATGACGGAATTGCAAGGACAGGGTGAACGACAAATTCGACACCTTTCCTTTGTCCACGTTGTCGGACGCTCGAAGTAAGGGAAGGGCAGGGGATAGGCGGTATTACCCGCGGCACAACGTAGGTACTTGTCCTTCGTATGGGACTACCACAGATGGGAAGACGGGCTGAAATCTCCTACTAACGAATGGAAACATTCCCTTCAATTCAATATCCTGACACGTTAATTATAAGTAGCCTCAACAGAGGTCTGTACGCTGCCTGAGGCCTATTAAAATCCCAATGGCAGGAAAACTCGCTAGGGGGTGTACATCCATGTCAGATGCTCATAATGACGATGACGTGGGCTACAGTGGGTACCGCTGCCACGGCCCGGGGGCTGTCGGAATCGAACGATAGTGCTCATTCTTGCCGTCATGTCACGCCAGTGATGTGTTCCATCTCTTTTCCCCCACCCCAGCTCGCTCGCTCTCCCTCCCTGGACTCTAGATAGCCGAATCATGTATTTAAACACGCTACGAGCACTCTTACAATCTAGTTTCCTCGGTTCAGATTCCTTTTTTGCCTTTCCCGCGTGCCTCTTGTTTACTTCTAACTCACTGCACTTCGACCCGAACGACACATCGCCTTTCATTCTCTGTCTTTCCGGACTCACTCGCGCGACCCGACCGCGCTACAGCTCCCACGTTGCCCCGCCAACCCTCCCCAACTGTCTTGCAACATGCTCGACGACTTTACTTTGAAAGAGACATGGACTTGTTCTCGTAGTCTGTCTCTTCGTCAGTGGGTATTTCAGCCTGAGGGGTGATCCGATGGTCAGGCCCTTCCCTTCTCATTTACCCCACACCTGAACAATGATCCTCGTTTGCAGCTCGATGCTATCCCAACCGTAGGGTTTTCTATGCCGATTCTCTCCTACCTCTCGGCTGTCCGATTCATCTTTGATGGCGTTCGCATGCTCGGTGAGGGATATAAGAAAGTAATTTGCCTCTCACAATATGCCCCTTCCTCTTACCAAGCCGATGACACTCCCACCGTTAGACAAGGCCAGGTCTATTCAAAATTGCCAGGTTTCGCGGATGGACGGTGCTGGCTACCGGAAGTGAGCTAATCGATGATATAAAGAGGGCCCCAGATGATGTCCTGTCTCACTCCGAGCCAATGAACGAAGTACGCTCAGTTAGTACAAAACGGAGCGCTTATACTCATTTATGATTATCTAGCTCGTTCAGCCAGTATACACGATAGGCTTATTGAACGTCATGGACCCATACTGCGCGAGCGTAGTTCGTTCCAAATTAATGCGGGATACTGCAAGTCTTTTCAATGACGTCCGCGAGGAGCTTGTCGTGGCTATGAACGATTTGGTTCCGACATGCGAGCATAGTACGTGGCAAAGTCCTAGGTAAAAGGACTAAAGCTCACAGAATGCAGAGTGGATAAAGGTCCCCATTCAAGAGACCATACAACGGGTGATTTGTCGCACCACGAATCGTATTATCGTTGGAGTTCCTCTATGTCTGTGATCATCTTCCGGTTCTTCGATTCCTCAGCGGCGGCCTATACTGATTCTTACTTGCAGGCAGGGACAATGACTATGTGACTTTGAATTCAACTTGTGTGGTCAATATTGTAAAACTTGGCTTCTTCATCGGCTTGGTTCCGAAGCCTTTCAAACTGTGTGTAGTCCCCTCTATTATTTCCTTGTCACTGAATCCCATTTCAGTTTTGTTACGCGCATGCTATCGGATCTTCCCTCCCAAATTCAACAAGAAATTGAATTCATCAGACCTATGGTCGAAGAGCGATTTGCGAAGATGGACGAATATGGAGAGGACTGGGACGATAAGCCGGTTTGTCGGACCGTGGTCACGGTATCTGATATCTCATTACATGGCTGATTCGCAGAATGATCTGCTTATGTGGCTCATGAGCGAGACCCGAGAAGTGGAGATGTCTATCGAAGGTTTGGCACGGCGATTGCTCTTAATCTCTCTTGTAGGTCTACATTCGACGTCTTTGGTAAGTGACGAAATCCCGTCCGCATACGTAGTGCAATCTTAACCATTGTGCGTCAGTAGACGATCACGCAAGTCTTGTACCGCCTTCTTGACAATCCTGAATATATCGAACCCCTCCGTGAAGAGGTCGACGCGGTGATTAGAGAAGAGGGCTGGACGAAAGCTGGTATAGACAAGATGGACAAGATAGACAGTTTCCTCCGGGAGACTCAGCGGCTTGATGGTATCGCTTCCCGTTCGTTAGATTCCTTTTCTAACATCCAAATACGAGATGCTGATTCATTCTCCCCCTCTTCCCAGTGGCATTGGGTCGTATCGCGTTGCGCCCATTCACATTCTCCAACGGGGTAACTGTTCCCACCGGCACATTTGTCGCCGTCCCGTCCACTGCCGCTCACAGAGAGGAGAGAACCTATCTAAACCCGGATAAATTCGACGGATTTCGCTTTGCAAAGCTTCGCGAGAGTGAAGAGGATTCTACGACGAGTAGATATCAGGCGGTCTCCGTGTCCAACGAACATCTGCCTTTTGGAGTGGGGCGACACACATGGTAGGTGTCTTTCGTTTATGATCTTTGGCCTACTAACCCATCACTATTCACTATTCGTTATCAGTCCTGGACGAGCCTTTGCAGTCTTTGAAATCAAGGCCATGTTTGCCCACATCCTCACGACTTACGATATCAAGTTTGAGGAAGGGAAAGGCGTTCCGCCCGAATATTGCATTGGGGAACTGCGTTCCCCTGGAAATGCGAATGTGATATTCAGAGCACGGAAGGAGTGAATCACCTTTTTGGACCTTGCTAGAGCGATCATTGTATGGGACAACGTGAAATATAAATTCGTTTGACGTCTTGGAGTGAACTCCATTCGTGCGTGCGATAATTGTCAAGCTTAAGTATCTTAATTGTCTCTGTCGCTGTGGACACCAAGCTAGATCATATGGTGAGAACAAACACACTGCGACTGCAATGCCTCGCACGAGCCCAGCGCCCGCAGATTGGGATTTGTGCCATGGCGTGCGCATCAGCAAAATGACACAAACCTTTTTGATATAAAGCTGCTATAAAGTCGAAAAGGCCGAAAAGCTGAAAGCGATTTATTTGTCACTTCAAATTGGTTCATTTTGCCGTGCGAGCGCGGCTAAGCGCTGTCGAAAGGCTTTTCGGGCGGCAAGTGCCTGCTTTAGCTTCAGCACCTACAGTATCATTCGCACTTCCATTTACCATGGTAAACCCAACCTGTTGCACTATAGCACTCAGGACGGGTATTTGTACGGACAGTAGTTGTTGTATGCGCCACGATATAACACGCTGCGAACTATGCAACTGCTCTTTCCCGCATGGCTCCCTCTTCCAACACCAGAGCGGAAGGCAACACTTTCGAAATGTTGCATCTACTGGGCGTCAGCAATCTCCTTCCTCGTCAATGACCGCAAACATTCAGTCTGCGCCGCCTGCAAATATCTCGTCACCAGTAGGGGTTAACATATCCACCTGTGATACGGATCCACGGGTCAACGTGTCCGGTGAAGGTGGTCTCTATTTTTTCGTGGAGGGATCAAGAACATCTGCAAATCCGTTCTTTTCTTTTACCAATCGCAACATTTTAATCGAGAAAACCAATCTGTCGTCTAGTCTTTCCTTACAATCTGTCGCTCTAACACCCCGTCTGGGTTCATGGTGCGAGTTATTTTGGTCTCTCTATTCATAGTTCTCATAGATTTTCCACAGCTTTACTGCGACTCTGATTGGCAAGCAGGCGGCAGTCCAGAAAAACAAGGCCCGCGAGATCATCGTGTCGTTTCAACCGTCACGTGTCGGCAGCTTTCACGCGGTTTTGGAGATTACCTTCTACGATAAAGGACGTGCGAATGATCAAGAATTCACAGTGACTCGTGAGTTACGTGGGCGTGCTATTCTTCCTGGCGGCTTTGCTATAGACGGAGATGTGGAGGGCACGGAAGAGGGTGAAGGGACTGGGATCACTGTCTCGCACGAATCTGGCCTTGAATTCTTGGTAGAAAGGTCAGATGTGCTATTTCCAACGCAAACAAGGGAGCTTGTCATCACCAAGACCTCGGCCATACCAGTAGTCTCCTTCAAGGTTGCCAAGGTATATTCGCAAGATGATTCCGTGATCAGGTGAGTCTCAGTCAAGCTGAGGCAGTCTGTCTCTCATTTTATTGACACATAGCTGGTTTTTTGTGCGGCTCGAAGGTGATTCTAAGTGGATAAGGCGAAATCGCGAGCGTAATGTGGTCGTTTGTTTTACACCCCAGCGAGAAGGACTCTATGAGGCTGTTCTTGAACTTACCTTCTGTGATCACAAACGCAAGGCCGACTTTGTGATCAGACGGAGACTAAGTGGGCAGGCTAAGGAACCGGCTGTTCGGCAGGGACTCCTTCAAGTTCAAATTGGGTATGCACCTGACACAGCGTCTCATCCAATAAATGATCGGGTGGAGAATGATGCAAGAATTCTCGTTGACGAAGGATCCTTAGACTGTGATGACACCGGTATCTCTGTCTCGCACGAAGATGGTTTAGATTTTGGCATCGTCGAACGCAAGCGCCAAAATGGACCCTTCGCGACTTCATCGGCTGTACTCGACATCAAGCACGAGGATGACTTCCCGGCTGTGATATTCGTAGAAGGAAGAACTAAGGGGGGCGATCGAGAGTGGGTCATAGCTCCTCATAGTTCTATGTTATTCACAGCGTTTTCCCAGTTTTAGAGCAGCTGTCGAGGATGACACTCAAATCATCCAACCTTGCACAGAGAACGGAGTGCGCGTCACATTCAGTCCGAAATATGAGGGACTGTTCAAGGCAACACTTGAGCTGATTTTCTATCATACCCAACTGTCGGTTTACTTCGTAGTTCGCAGGACGTTACAAGGTATTGCCGGCTCGCTCGAGGATCATAAACATTTTGAGTCTCTCGGCCAAGAGGACGACTTGCGTACTATAAAAATTCGAGAAGCACCGCCGCGAGAAAATATTCTGCTCTTGTCCCCTGACCAGCGTCGAAGATCAAGATATTTCCCTAACTATGAGTTACCGCCAGTAGTCCAGGAGGCGTTGGACAGTTCTACGGTCACGCATCCTTACGACGAGGGTGCTCCAGGTCTCATCTCCGCTTTGAGGCCCGATAGTTTAAATATGAGCACTTACGCGCACTACTTCAATGCGCTATTAGCCGTTGACGATGGGCATCAGCAGTATGTTCCTTACCTTTCTTCCTCGATTGGTAACAATATCTGGGCAGGTGGGATGCCATGTGCCAACCTACCTATGAGGTTGACGTCCAGGAATTCGGGGGCCATCGGTACAGGTGAGGTCCCTTTCCTGATCCCGCATGGGCAATTTTATTCATCAAAAACTGCGCAGCATTGAGATCGAGAATAACGACGAGGACCTTCTGCCAGGGGTTATCCTAGGGGATTTCCTTTGGCTGGATGACATTCACGATGATATACGCTATGAAGCGCGCGTCACCAATGTCGATGTGTTCACGCGCCACCACCTTGCTGTGCTCAAGGTGTCGTTTAGATTGCCGACTAATTTCAACCTCCACAAGGAAGCACAATTTGAAGTACGATTCAGGCATAATCGTATTGCACTACGACGCCAATATCATGCATTGACGGCCGCCCTTGCACCTCCGCGTCGGCTCTTATTCCCCTCTCTGTCGGATATCAGACCAATGCGACGTCTCTCGAGAGCTGAGATTGACAACCTCAAGTTCCGCCAATTAGTGAACAGGGATATTCGCGATGATGGCCAACAGTTTCAGGCCGTAATTTCGATATTAGAGCAGCCACCGGGTTCCATCCCGTTCATCATCTACGGACCGTGAGTGCGTGTTACACAACCTTCAACTACAACGATGACACCTCTAGTACAGCCCCGGAACGGGTAAAACATCCACTATTGTCGAAAGCATTGTGCAGCTTGTACGCCGTGATGCTGGCGTCAGAGTTCTTGTATGCACTCCGAGTAACGCCGCAACTGATCTACTCGATGAGCGTCTAGCAGTTGTTGGCCTGGATTCGGACAGGTTGTATCGTCTCGATGCCCCTTCGCTTTATGAGGAGGACATTCTTGAAGATGTACAAACATCATCGCTATTTCCAGGGCAAGAAAGATTACTGGCGTTCCGCGTCGTACTCTCGACCTGCTCCTCTGCGAGTATGCTCCGGGCCTTGGATGTTCCTGTCGGCCATTTCAGTCACATAGTCATAGACGAGGCGGCACAGGCAGAGGAACCCCTCGCGATGATTCCGATCATGGGATTCTCGAATGCGTACACGAATATCATCCTAGCTGGTGACCCAAATCAGCTGGGCCCCATTATCAAGTCGCCAACTGCAGCTAGAGCCGGGTTGGGAACGAGCTACCTAGAGCGATTGATGCTCATGGACGAGGTGTATGGACTCGATACACAAGCCGGGAAAGCGTGAGCTACTTTTTCTCTCTATAACTTGAACCATTATTTATGACAAAGAACATAGGATTGTCGCGCTTCATAGGAATCACCGGTCACATGGGAATATTATTGCATGGTCAAACCGGTACTTTTATGAGGATACGATGCGAGATTATGGGAATTCGTACATCACATACCACCTGGTTCTCTCCGACGTGTTGCCAAAGAAGGGCTTCCCTGTTTTATTTCATGGTGTCAAGGGCAGTGAGCAACCTACGAAGTGGTCACTGTCGTACTCCAGTATTATCGAGGCATCGATCGTTCGGGATTACTGCGTGAAGCTCATAGGGGACCGTGAACGAAAGATTTGTAAGAACGGAGCGTTTTTTGGTTCTACCTGCTCTTATTATTGTTTTCCTCTGCATAGACCCGGAGGAGATTGGCGTTCTTGCACCTTACAAGACTCAAGTCAGGGCCATTCGGGAGTTACTGAGGGTGGCAAAGTTATCAGATATTTCTGTGGGCCCAGTGGAGCAGTTCCAGGGACAGGTTCGGAGCAGATTATGAGTCGACGATGGACAGCACTAATCCTTTGGAACAGGAGCGAAAAGTGATAATTTTGGTGACTACCCGAAGCAACGAAGAGTGCCATCCAAAGAATTGGTCAGGCTTTTTGATAAATCGTCAACGTACGAACGGTCGGTTATTTTCCATTGACACACTCTATTTGATGCTAACTCATGATTTGTCAGTGGCCATCACACGCGCGCAAGCGTTGCTCATTGTGGTCGGTGACCCGGTGCTGGGGAAGGATGGACTCTGGCGTATATTCCTGAACTACATCGAGTCGCGCAAAGGGTGGACGGGTAAAGTGCACAGTTGGAAGCCCGACGAAGCAGTCTATCTGCCCGAATACGAAATCGTCCCGGAGACAGGGGGCATTATGCATGGGGAGGAGTTTATTGGTGGGAAGAGTGAGAAGATTCGCAGATCTTCAGAGGGTAGCGGAGAAGGGTGAAAGGAAAGATGGCGTCTCCCCTAGTCTTGCTCGAAATTGGATGGCATCACGGGTGTAACGCGTGATATATGCGTGATAGCCTGCAGCTCGGCATTCTAACAGCAACCATGTGCAGACAGGCCACGGCTGTTGGGTAGATGGTGAGGCGAGTTCATTGGCAGGGGGAGGATTAAAAGGGAGCTTCTTCCGAGAGGAGAAGGACGTGCTTTAAGACATGGTGGTAAAGTAGAGAGCGCGCTCAAGATGCCTCTAATTTGTATTTGTAACGCCGTGGCAGAGCGTTCATACTTGCACACACGGACGTATCGTTCTTGATTGCGCTCAAACTGAACAGTCCGTTCTTAATATCATCTCATACGCATAAGGTACAAAGGAACGACTTTGAGACAGGGAACATAGTAACTGTGTTGATCGTGACTAGGTGTTAAGAATGGGGTCGTACTTGAGACTCAAGACAGTATCTACAGCATCAGCATCAGGACCAGGATCGGATCAGACACGTCACTGTAGCCTAGTGGGGCTTTCTTCCTACTTCGTTCGAGGCGTGTGACTTGCCTTCGCAAAGCCCGTCGGGAAAATGATTTTGCGATCCTTTCCGAGTGGCGCCTGCTGCAGGAGTCGAGAAGCAATGTCGCATTTATACTTGCCGCCATGTATGTGACGTCTCTTCTTGAACGCGGGCAGCGCCGACCAGTATGTATGCGTTTAAAACCCCTTGTCACGATCACAGAGAATCGTACTTCATGTCATCGCGGCGATTATCAGTCTTAACAGCGGAAAGATCCCAACCCCTGGATACGAATTAAACCACCCTCTAAAACGCAAGTATTCTGCCTACCTAGTTCACCGCATCACCCTCGTGTAGCTCGCCAAGATGGCAAGAATCGGGTCTCACCCTTCAAGCTGTACCATCCGACGACACTGTGCGCTCTAGGCTTCCAGACGCTGTTGGCGCGTGTAGGGTGGCTTGTTGGTGGTCGGGGCGATGGAGCTGTTCACCATGAACCAGATTAGGGCGGGGATTGGAAGCCATACAGTACGTTACCTACGATGACTCTTCAACCAGAGACGACCCATAAGCTCCGGACTTGGGCATGTACTCATCGCCGTAGGAACTATCCTGGAGCCTGGAGCTCTGGAGTGTTCCGTCACGGATGACAAGCACGCGATGGCCCCATTTTCTTTGGGTCTTTCCTTGCAACCAACGACCGCGCCACTGTTGATGTCTTGCTAGTGTTTCGCAAAGTACGTCATTCCCTCTTGTGTGAACTGGAGGAGCGTGCGGGCGGTATCGGCTTAGGTTTTGTATTGTAGGAGCTGAGGCCTTGGTCGCAGAATTTGCGGTAGATTCCGGATGTGAGCGGCTGTGGCACCTGCAACGTTGACAGGTCGGTCGTTGGGGGGCTACTGTACTGATTGCCCTCAGCCTGCAGCACCGTCGTTCTCTTTTCCATTCGCCATGGTAAGATCACCTTATTGTATTACTGCACAGAGGGGAGGTATCTGTACAGATAGTACATGTTCCATGCGCCATGACCTAATACGCTGCGAACCATGCAACTGTTCGTTTCGCCCGGCCTCACTTCAACAACACGAGAGTGGAAGGCAACATCTTCAGAACGTTGCATCCAGTGGGTCACGTCTGTCGGCTCCTTCGCGAACGGCCTCAACCATCCAACCTGCAATGCCTGCAAATATCTCGCCACCAGCAGGGGGTAACACATCCAGGGATACAGATCCACGGGTCAATGTATCTGGTGAAGATGGTCTCGATTTTTTCGTGGAGGGCTCAGGAGCATCAACAAATCCGTTCTTTCCTCCTAGCACTCACAAGATTTGGATCAAGAAAACCAATATGTCGTCCAGTCTCTCCTTACAGACTGTTACTGTGACACCCTCTCTCGATTCATGGTGCGAGTAGGTTTGTCACTCTATCCATAACTCTCATCACTTTGGTCAACAGTTTCACTGCGTCTGTGATTGGTGAGCTATCGGCGGTACAGAACAACAGGGCCCAGGAGGTCATCGTGTCTTTCCAACCGTCACGTGTCGGCAGCTTTCGCGCGGTCTTGGGGATTGCCTTCAGCAATAAAGGGCGAGCAAATGATAGAGGATTCACAGTGACTCGTGAGCTACGTGGGCGTGCCATTCTTCCTGGTCGCCCAGCTATCAACGGCGATGGACCCCATAACGTGGAGGATGGTGAAGGCACCGGTATCAACGTCTCGCACGACTTCGGCCTTGAATTCTCTACTGAACGCTCATCGTCCGATGAACCATTCGTAACACAGGCTAAGGAGCTTGTCATAACAAAATCCTCTAAAGCTCCATTGGTGTCCTTCATGACTGCTACGGTTCGCCCACCAAATGATTCTGTGACGGAGTGAGTTCAAATCTGTGACCGGGGTCCATCGTCTCTCATTTCTCTCATTCTCTCGGTTCATAGCACATTCTCTGCACGATTCGAGGGCGACACTAATCGGATCATGCCTAATCGAAGGCATATTATAACTGTTTCTTTTATGCCCCATCAAGAAGGACGCTGTGAAGCAGTTCTTGAACTCAAATTTCATGATCATAGGCGCAAGACGGACTTCGTGATCAGGCGCACCCTAAGTGGCTGGGCTAAGCGACCGACCAATGAGCTGGGACGCTGGCAAAACGGGTTTGCGCGCGCTCCACGGTCTCGACCCATTAATCGCCGGGGTGTTCATTCAAGCGTCTCTACGGATGATGAGGAGGAGGGCGAGGAGCTTTTGGACACCGGGATATCTGTCTTGGATGAGGAAGGCCTAGATGTTGGCATCGTAGAGCGCAAGCGCCCAAATGGCCCCTTTGCCACTGCAACGGCTTCACTCACCATCAAATTAGCAGCCGGGTACCCAGCTGTGACTTTCCTTGAGGAAAGGATCAGGACATCGGATGGGAGTGATCCGGGGTGCGTTTAGACCGTTTTACAACTATTTTTGGTATTTATAGCTGCCTCAGTTTCGTAGCGACTTTCGAGGGCGACAGTCGTACCATCCAGCCCGGCACGGAGAGCACAGTGTGCGTCATATTCAGCCCAAAATACGACGGGCTGTTTGAAGCAGAACTCAAGCTGGTTTTCTATGATGCCCGGCTATCGTCTCGCTTCGTAGAACGAAGAAGGTTACAAGGAATTGCTGGCTCGATCGAAGACCATAGACTTTTCGAGAGTCTCGATCAAGAAGATGATAAAAAATCACCTAAAAATCATCGTTATATACCACCACAGACAGTTATACCGCTCTTGCAACCTCATCGACGTCGCAAATCAAGAAAACTCCCCGACTATGATCTACCTCCAACTGTACAGGAGATCGTGAATAGAGTCACTGCTGTCCGTCCTTTCGAGAAGGAAGCGAAACGACTCCTCTCCGATCTGAGGCCCAAAAAATTATTCGACGACACCTATGCGAAATACTTCGAGGCTCTACTGAATGTCGAGGATGGGCAGCAGCAGTGCGTTTCTTGACCTCTCTCCATTACTTTAGTAGTGATGTCCGGACAGATGTAATGTTTTGGGACAACCGTTCTATGTAGTTGACGTTCAAGAGCATGCCAAGGGATACAGGTGGGTCTCCCCTTGGTTTTGGATGCGTATACTTGTTCACCAATATCTTCGCAGTCTCGAGATCGAGAATAATGACGAAGACCTTCTGCCAGAGGTGATCTTGGGGGATTTTGTGTGGCTGGATGACATTCAGGAGGACATACGATACGAAGCTCGAATCTCCAAAGCTGAAGTGTTTTCGCGAGGTCAAAGTCGCGCTGCCGTGCTCAAGGTGTCGCTTAGACTCCCGACAGAGTTCACTCTCCAGCGAGGCGCCCTATTTATTTTACGATTCAGAGTCAACCGCATCACGCTACGTCGCCAATATCATGCGTTGGCAAGCCTCTCCCATGGCAACATTCCGTGTCGGCTGTTGTTTCCTTCTGCGGCAGATATCGGCCCAATGCAACGTCTCTCGAGAGCTGAGATTGGCAACCTTGAATTAGTGAATGAGAAAATTCGCGATGATGATCAACAGCTACGCACGGTTGTTTCGATTTTAGAGCAGCCGCAGGGTTCGGTCCCGTTCATTATCTTCGGACCGTGAGCACGTCTCTATAATCCCTTGACTGCTGAATACTACTGATGATCACTCCACAGTCCCGGGACGGGCAAGACATCCGCTGTTGTCGAAAGCATTATGCAGCTTATACGCCGTGATACCGGCGTCAGAATACTCGTATGTACTCCAAGCAATGCTGCGGCGGATCTACTCGTTGAGCGCCTGGCCGCCGCCGGCCTGGACTCTAACAAATTGTACCGTTTAAATGCTTATTCGCGCGAAGAGGACGTACCGGAAGATGTACAATCATTTTCAATAATCCCGGGACGGGCAAAGTTATTGGCCTTCCGTGTCATACTTTCGACCTGCTCCTCGGCGGGTATGCTCCAGAGCCTGAATGTTCCTGTCGGGCACTTCAGTCACATTGTCATCGACGAGGCAGCCCAGGCCGAAGAACCTCTTGTGATGATTCCAATTTTAGCCTTCTCGGATGTGTATACGAATGTTATCCTAGCTGGCGACCCAAATCAATTGGGCCCTGTCATCAAGTCGCCAGTCGCTGCCAGGAACGGGTTAGGGAAGAGTTTGCTACGGCGATTGATGCTCATTCACGACGTATACGACCTCAATACACAAATCGGGAAAACGTGAGTCGGTCTTTCTCTTTACACCCTTTTCTCAAATGAGCGCAGGATTGTCGCTCTTCAGAGGAACCGTCGCTCGCATGGTGCAATTATTGCATGGCCAAACAGGTACTTGTACGAAGATATTATGCGTGCTTACGGGGACGTGGACGTCACGCATCTCCTGGTCGATTCGGGCGTGTTGCAGAAGAATGGCTTCCCTATAGTGTTCCACGGCATCAAGGGCCGTGAGAAGCGTACAAGGCAGTCTCCGTCGTATTACAACATTCACGAGGCAACCGTCGTCCGCAACTATTGTGTGGCACTCACTTCGGACACAGAACGAATGATATGTGAGTGAGGAGCGTAATTTGGTTTCGCCTCAGTTTTTTTTACCTCAGTGTAGATCCGGAGGAAATCGGCATTATCGCACCCTACAAAGCCCAAGTCAGGATCATTCGGGAGTCTTTGAAGCAGGCGAGATTATCGGATATTTCGGTGGGATCAGTCGAGCAATTCCAGGGACAAGTTTGTGTCGATCGCATGTTTCAGGAGGGACGGCGCTAACTATGGCTTGCCTTGAACTAGGAACGGAAAGTGATCATTATGGCGACGACTCGAAGTAACGAGGAACACCACCCGCGGAGTGCACTAGGCTTCTTGACGAACCCTCGGCGTATGAATGGTCTGCATCTTCCTCGTCCACTGACGCGTTTTGACATAAAAGTGCTGACGCATACCTTGTTAGTGGCCATTACCCGCGCCCAGTCGTTGCTCATTTTGGTCGGAGACCCCGGAGTGCTGGGGAAGGACAACTTCTGGCGCACGTTCCTGAATTACATCACACTACACAATGGGTCGACGGGAAAGCTGCCCGGCTGGAGATGTACCGACCAGGTTCCCATGCCTCTAATCGAAACCATCCCGAGGGAGCGTGTGTTGTATGGAGAAGAGTTTATCGATGGGAAGAGCGAGAGCACTTACAGGTACAACCTCGACGACGGTTGAAGATGGGTGTTCAAAACAACGGGAAGAAATACACTCTTCTGTATTCGTACATATGGCCTTCCTGACTCTAACCCACGTCTCGTGTCTGCGGCACAGACCACTCTCTTTCGAAGTCTATGTATCCGCATTATGCATTATCTTGAACCTCATATATGTAACAGAATCTTTCTGTATGTACGCTTCACAGAGAGAACATCACGAACTTACTGTATGTACTCTGCACTTCGAGGTATCACTCCCCATCTAAGACGGACTCTCCTTATGTTATCGTCTTCGTACCCGGAGCTCGTTATCATTTGTCCTATCGTCGCCTAGACGAAGTGAAGATGCTAGGATGTCTAGTGTCGCCTATGCATGATATTGGCTCACAAGACAACCTGTGACTTCTCTGCGGCAAATTTCAAGCCTAAGTGGAGTCAGCCAGCCAGGGCTAGCTTGGATAATCTCTGACCAGAAGGCCGGCGTATCATTTTCCCGGGGATTGAGCTGAGTCGGAAAAGTCAATACAGTATAGAGGGGCACGGATCGTCGGCTAAGGCTCTCGATCTCGACGGCGATGCGCGGCGCGAGAAAAGCTCCCGACGCGAATCAATTGTGGTGCGTATCATTCCTTCCTGCAGCACCAGGTGGAACACAGCGCTGCTGAGCAGACTGCATCACGATGGTGGACATAGTAGACAGCCCGACGAGGTGATACACCCCTATCGTTATTTGGGGTACCGCGTGTTTGGCCGACAGTATTTGGGGGACATTTGGTGTGCAAATAAAGATCCCTAATATCTTTCCGCCTATTATAGTACGTCAATAGATCAAACGTTAATTCGCTGGCTGGCTGACTGGATTCTAGTCATTGTGCCACGGATAAAGTTGCCAGAAAAGGGAACAGCGAAACAGTGGCGCTCATTGTGTGAACACCGCCATTGTCCGTCGGAGCCGATGAGTCACGTGGACGTGGAAAACGCGTCGTATTTAAATTGCCCCCAACGCGTTCACAGTCCGCATACCTCTTTTTCCTGACCGCGTATGTTCGCCGTCAGGGCCATGCAAATGTCATATCGCTACCCATATAACGAATCAGGTTTTCAACAAGTTACAATGTCCCCAACGACGCCCGGAGGAAGTAGCAACCCGAGCACACCCGTGAACAATCCTTGGGACTTCGACGTTGCCACCTCTGCTCCGAATCCAGCACAGCAAGCTCAAGATGCAACCCCGTCAACGAATCTTTCTACTCTACACCCAGCAGAGTTTTCTGCGGAGGAGTTATTTTCAACTACTACCGCTGCCGTTTCTTCTCCTGCGGTGATACGGCTCGAAGAGCGTGTTCCCGTTGTGCCTAGCCAGTATCACCGTTCACGCATTGGAGCTGCTAGTGGTGAGAACAGGCCTCGCACGCATCTCCAGGGAGACGCGTCGAGTGCAAACGCAGAGCAGCCTGCGGGTACTAGTACAGGCACGGCGTCGTCATCAGGGCCAGTGAGGACCTCTCTCACTGACGTCCGTGCCGAGCATACCCGCCCGCATCCATATCGCCGGCCTCATAGCGCTGGTGAAGCGGGTACTGTCTCCCGTGCTAGTGGCAGAGTTGGCAAAACATCACGCTCGGTGAGCGATCAGGCGCGTAGATCACCATTGACGGGGGAGAATAGTTCTGGGTTGACACGAATGAGGTACGCCGCGCCGTGCTCCTCCCTACCCTTTCGGTTCCGTTGCCCACATGGGCTCTGACTACGTGCCGGCCCGCAGCCCGCCATCTACTGCTCCTGGCACCGCGCTGGGTCGGCCAACATCCCCCTCGAAGGTGTACTCAATCCGTACTGATATTCATTTCAACGTCAATACGAACACCATGATTGCCATGCTCGAGTTGCCTGGCGTTAAGCACGATGAACTCAGCGTGACTCTCGCGACTGAGCCATATACTCATGCGAGACAGATATCTGTTTCAGGGCGAACCCACCCCCCGTTTGTGGATCCCGTCCCTGAAGAACGGGAGCGAACGAAGCTTGAGCGAAAGTTTGGAGATTTTCTCCGTCGGTTACATGTCCCACCACACACTCAGGTTTGTTCGTAGTTCTGCATATGTTGCTCTCCCTGATGCCCAGGCTGTATGCCATTAGGCGGCCGACATCAATGCCGAGATGAAGGATGGCGTGCTAGTTCTCACAGTTCACCTTGGCACCCCAGCAGCTGTAGAAGCGCCACAAATTATCGCAATCAATTAGGTGGCTGCAACCATCAACACAGTATGTCTTCTGTTGTCAACCGGACATACTTTTGAAGGACGTTTCGTTTGATGTGCTGGTTAAACACATTTTGTTCTCTTGTTCTGTCGCTATCTCTTCGTTAATCAGCCATTTGTTAATGTCAGGAGACCCGAGTTGTGATTGATGTGATTCCCTGTGTAACGTATTTGCCGCGATGTGACCACGATGGTACCATAATTATTTATACCTAGAGCCTCATTCGTATATATATATTTACCCAGCCCCCCTCCAGCATGTACATATACTCGTTTCATCCCCCCCTCCCTCCCTTTTTGTAGCATCCACTACTCCCAGAAATCGACTGCTTTCGTGTTCATAGTCCCGCCAGCCTTCCGTAGGGTGTGCGTACATCAGAAGGTGAGTAAGTGACGATGTATGACTTCGTCCCCACCCACGAGTGGACATATTATTGATGATGATGGGTATCTGACTGAGTACTTTACGTCCGATTCACAGCACAGTAGACAGTGTAGTACTACACGCTTCCATTTACATTACTGACAATTATCCATTTCGAGTACTATAAGATACTTGATACTTGTATTTACTTCGGAACCGGGCACGATGTCTACACGACGGATTATTTTCTTCTCATTTCTGCGAAGCAGAGTTGAACTGCCGCAGCGCCCAGTGATACGCGTACAATGGTGAAATAATACATGGAGCAAAACCGTGACAAACTCCCATACACCGCGTCACTAACGGGTATATCCCACCCCAACACAGCTCCCCTACCACGTCTCTGCTCAGAACAGCCAAGGCCCAACTATTACGATCAGCAATGCGAGCGATATCGATATTGCATATCATGTACTGACCTCTGCCTTTGAGCCCCTCGGGCTTAATCTGTAGACAACTCTGATGTATAAGATTCAGAGCCTTGACCGCGTCACGGCCGTCGATGACGCATGAAATATTGATCTCGTTCGCGCCCTGGCTGATCATCTCAATGTTGACGTTTCCTTGTGCCAGAGTCGCGAACATGCGTCCCGCGATGCCGACCATATTGCGCATCTGTTTTCCGACCATCGAGAGTATCGCCATATCGCGATGTACGGACACCTAAGTTAGAATGGCCCCACACGCACGCGCGCAAGTGCGCCCCGAGGCGCAAGGCTACCAGCTGAGACCTAGGGCGAAAAGACGGGCAAGATAGAAGGACGCACGATACCGATTTTTTCCAGATCGCGCACGAGACGGGCTTGTAGCTTACGATCTAGCACGTCCTCGATCGCCATACTGACGAATACCTCGCTAGTGCTGATCAGATCCACGACGACGCCGAAGCGGTCGAGGGTGCCGAATATGCCCGCTAGGAAGCCGTGCGAGACGCCCTTGCGGTTCGACTGGACGTTCAGCACTACGATGGGCTCTTTGATCGTCACTGCCGTAGGAAGCCGTTGACGCGAAGCCCCTGCGCCGTTGCTGAACCCATGCGAGAGCACGTCTTCGACTAAGGAAGAGGAGCCAAAGTCGGACAGCGGGCTCCCCGACTCGAGGTCCGCATCCGGGTCGATGACCGTGCCCCCGCCGCGTGGATTTTCGACGTTCTTAATGCGTATAGGGATTTTCCTCCGAATGACCTGATGAGCGAATTTTTAAACAATTTTCTCTCACTCCTAGAGGAGGCCACGGTGCGTACCTGCTCCATTGTAAATGGATGTACGACCTCGCTGCCGTAGTAGGTCAGCTCGGCAGACTCTTCAGGAGAGATGACTGGGATGAGACGCGCAGTGGGCACTTTGCGCGGATCTGCTGTAAAGATTCCGTCGACTTCTTTCCATATCTGCAGCTCGGTTGCCCCCAGACCAGCAGACAGGAGCGCAGCAGCCAGGTCGGTATACCCGCGACCCACTTGTTTTAGTAACGAGCCGGGTACAGGACCGAAAAAACCTGCCGACTTATCTGAGCACTCTAATAGTAGAGGAGAGCTTAGGGTGGACTACCAGTTACAACAGGCACGCGAGGCTCGCATTGTCGTATTCTTTCAGCGAACGCGTCGCTCACCCGGTCGTAGAAATCTTGCCCAAGTGCACCATCAACCTCGTCATAAGATGGTATGACACTTTCTAATGATACATATTCAGCGTCTATGCCCTGCATCAACAGTCTTAAAAGGTGAATGAGAGAAAAACAGGCTTGAAGAACGTACCTGATCTCTAAGTACTGCAGTAATAATTTTACAGCCAAGTTTTTCTCCGAAACCAATAATGCTATCCTTAGATCTAGGTGAGATTTCGTCTATGACCTGCAATAACCCGAAAGTCAGCCTGTTTCGCATATAAAAGGTTCTTACGGACGGCGTACCTGCGTCGCGGATAAAAACGCTCTCAAGCTCTCACAGTCCCTTACAATCTCGGCTTCTAAGTCAGCGAGGAGTGTTTTCCCTTTCATGCAGTCCCGCGCAGCTATTATATGTTCCGTTTGGATCAGATCGACTGTCTTGCTGAACGATACTGTGCTCGGCTCGGCAAATGCGCTGAGCGGCCCTGGTGGGGAACCTGTACGCGAGCTTCGACATATAAGGGAATCGGTAAGTGGCGTCGCTGTACCAGACAGTACTGGCGACATGACCCGTGTTGGGCGCTGAAGAGCTTCGGATGCAGCACGGAGAAGAAGGTTGGTGGTGCCTAGCGCTTTAGTTGAACCAGAACGCGCTGAGCAGACAATCGCGAGTTTGTATCGATCCAAGTAGTCACTGCAAGGATTCACGAGAAAATTTTTAAGTGCGATTTTGATTGGAGAATAAAGAGTCAAAAACTGGGCGTACGGAACGATGTTCTCCGCGATCTGCGAGGCGAACTTCCCAACACTAGTACCCCCATATTTTTGTACAAGCCACTTGGCTTCAGGAACGATCGTGTTTTGGTGCAAGTTTGGAGGCGTGCTGGGCGGTGGTGGCGAATCGACGGAGGACAGCGAATGTGTGGATGCTGCAGAGGAAGTGGGGGTCGATGGTTCGGACATACTGCTTCACACCGCCGAAGACGATATTAAAGGGCGTTTTGGTACTTTTCAAGTCAGTGGCCAAAGCCGTGTTGTACGGAGATGCGGAGGACTCGATGGCGCTATGAAAAATTGCAGTCTCATGACTCAGACAAATCTTTACATCCGTCCTGCACAGGACTTTTGGGGGCACGCCGTAAACAGTACTCAGCATCTTGGGGTCCCCTGCCCTATTTTGCCGTCAGCTTTCCCATGTCACTCAGGGAGGAGCAAGTTGGGTAGTGTGTAGCAGGCAGTATCTGGATTTCATGCCTACCTGGCTCAGAGCCCTTGTGTTTCGTCCTCGCAGCCTGAAAGACATCTTGATTTGCTGCGTACCCGGCGTGAGAGTGATCCATACAAGGTACGCACTGGCTTTGAGGAGAGGAGGGAGGAAGATTTACGACTGACTCGGACATCTTAGCGCAGTCACGGTACAACAACGTGCTTCACGAGTAGTTGACTATAAACTCTGATAACACCATGCCAGCGGCATGCGCGCGCCAATAGAGGCACCTGGAAACGCTATCGTCTCCCAGGATCGTACTACGGTACGATGCCCCATGGCACGCGCGGGGTCCACGGTGATTCAATATTCTTTGCCTTCTATTACCCACCTCGTGTTGGGACCTCATTGACGTAATTGCCACTGGCAACTCTAAACAAACTCCGGTAGATTGTCTTCCCACCAAGGGAGACTGGGTGAATTGAAGGAATGTCGAGCGTGAGTCTGATCTAAGTGTCTACTGTCTTACCTCACCTCTGTAGCTCCTACTTCGAGGACAGTCCAACCTCCAGCAAACAACGGCGATGAACACAAAGGTGTGTGCCAGAATCAGTGCTAGTGTGGCCTCTGTTACAAGACGCGACGAAAGGACACAAAATACGAAAGCTTTACGGTACCGGATCGCAATAGCGTGATGTCCAAGCACCCGTAGATAGTCGGAAAAGCCTCGGACTTCATTATCATTTTGTAAGACCAAACAAACCCCGCTCTTCTCTTCGTCCTGCCATTTCACGTTAGATTGGTCTCCGAGTCATCTCGTCTACAATGGCTGCCTCGTTTCTCACGAGACCTACAAGATTCTGATTCCGATTTCCAAACCGTCACACCTCTCACCCGAGTCATTACACGGTCCGGTGGCGATATGCCCCTTCCAGAGCATCGCGGAATGAGTTGTCGGTCCTTTGGATATCTGCGTCAATACACGTATTTCGGCCTCTTTTCAACGTGACGAGCGTGCTTGCCTCAGCTCACATACAATTATAGCGCCCACTAATATCTTCAATGGTCGCATTCTCCTTTACCTCTTCGTAACTGTCGACACAGGACATGTCCCTCGGAATACTACTTCTCATCCCCCAATCGCTTATTACCGAGCAACCCCCAACACGCCGCTGCATGCATGCGTCACGCTCCATTCAATTCTCATACCTCGTTCCTCCTCGGCTCCTGCCATACTGTCTTCTGAGGCACGCCTACTCGTCTGATATGAAGTTCCTATTGAATGTCTAAAGGTAAACAGTATTCCGCGGCATCTCACAAGGTGTCTCACATCAACTCTTTACAATACAACTCCGAGACGATGGCGAGCGCCGCAGTCAAACACTGGCAACCGTGATCGGAGAACAACGAGATGCAAGCGATCACGGAGTGGCTCGAGCCGTTCTGCTATATTTTTAACCGAAACTCTTCGGCTTCCGTACCACATGCGTCGCCCGTCGTCCGTCAGAGGCCCCTTCAATTCGAAACCCCCTAGTCTCGTTAGCTCATGTGGGCTTCGAAGAAGTTGTTCATGAGGTTCACCTCGCCGGTGTTTCACTACCCACCGTTCAGACAGTGTTCAGACTCGCGTTAGTTCGGCCCGGCACCTGCGTAATTCGATCTGCTTCTCAAGGCAGGTACTGGGGTAACAAAAAGTTACGATAATCGAAGCAATATTTGAACGGGAACAACTTCGCGACAGCGAACTCTTGGACGCCATTGCCGTGCTGCAACCAGGACTTGTCGTTGCGAGCTCTCCCGACTCATCATATCGAAGGTTTTCGTGGGACATCGATATGCTAGAAGGCAAAAAAAACAACCTGAGAACAACTGCAGGTTAACTTTCGGAAGTGATCCCACCTGCGCGTTCCCATATCCTGAAAAGCCGCAGGTGGTTATGACCTTCTCTTGACGCCTTCGTCTATGTTGATTGGCATTCTCCGGACTCGACAAGCTTGACCTACTGATTAGACTATTCAAGGAATTCGGAAGGACCATGGCACGTGGCATGCTCATCGTAAGAGTCACCCTCTGTGCTGTTATTGCGTCTGTTTAGTTTTGTAACACTCTTATCTTAGCTCGCCATCCTACGAAACATTGGAGTCTCTTGTAACTCAACAGGGGTACGTTCTTCACGGCGGGAGTTGTTAACTTAGAATGGGGTACACCAAACTGCCAGAAACAAAGGAGCCTTCTCGATCTGATGATCAAACTTTGAAGAAATTCTCGGTGTAACTTCCCTCCCCCGATGGACTGTCTGATTTCCTGATATCCTCCAAGATCACATCTCTGTCGGACACCTCAATCATTTGGCTGTCAGGCGGCCTAAAGGCGCTATGGAGAACGCTCAGAAGGTTCACATCTGCCACCTGTCAATGTCCCAGGCAACTTGGGCAAATTTATTCTGCCTCCGGGCGCGGTTCGTGGGATCGGGAAGGTACAACAACCATCGGAACATGTACCCACGGGGATTAGGACGTACTGAACTCTGACCAGGCGCGTATCACCTGGACAGATCAGACTTCCTACAAGCGGCGGCGGATCTAGTATGGATCCCACAGCGGGAAGGGATCGATTCGGCCTCAATCCTTGAGAAACCAAAACCAATTCTGGTTGGCGCTTGAGAGTGGCAAAGCTTTTCCAGCCCGCCCGCATTATTGTGTTCGAACGTCAGTTCCCCTCATACATCAGCGCTACAACCTGTACTGCAACCCCTTATAAATTGGATTTGATTGATCACCGGCGCCGGTGTTTTGGACTCACAATTCACGCGGATTTCTCATACGTACGTTCTGTTCTCCTTACAGTAACTTGAAGCCGCTTCCGAACCCATCTTCACTTATTTTCCGAGTTTTGCCCAGATTTCAGTCAAGCGCGAGATGGTATGTGGCTCTCCAGTTGCAGACTCACCATTATCCAAGTATTTGGGGACGAATAGAATATGTCAACACAGAAGCATGGAAACAGTTCATTAGATGCACGCATGGGCAGCACCGCCGCTGTATTTGATTCGCGGTTCCAAGCCTGTCAGCAGACACGCAATCCAAAGTCAGCCTTAGTCGGCCGGATCATTCCCTAATGTCATCTGTTCGTGTGTCTTATCACATGTTGCTATACACAGGAGCTTGACAAGACGGGGAGGCGCTTGCTCAACACATGTCAGAAGTTTCTACGTAAACAAAATGAAGTTCGCAAGCGCCCAATGGTAACCTACGGGGTAATGAAAGGGGAGGGTGCGTAGACTCATCATATCGAGCCGTACCCGGCTTACCAGAAACCTGCCCTTCCAACTAGGCTGTGAAAATCCGTTAGGGAAAGACAAAGTTCCCGCTGGCAGTCCGCTGGCATTGCCAAACTCTGAACGCGTCTGCCAAGCAGCCAAGACACATCCGTCATGACACATCCGACTACGGGTCACGTGTCATACTGCGCATTGGCAATTGCGTCGGAGTCGGTTTGTGTATGCGTTCCTTTCGTAACTTACTGCCAGCCATGAGGCTTGGGCTTTGTGGGTATATGCGGGTAAAAGTCGGCCCCATCCATGGTCCCAGGTATGCTTTTGACTGATGCTCAATTAATTAATCACACGTAACAGGTGTTGATGGACGTCCTGCATTCCAAATCGACCCTGACACGAGACACGACCCGCACGAGACACGAGGGGTTTTTTAGGAGGCATTGTGACATGAGATCCGTTTCTGTCTATAAATATACCGGGCCCCAAATGGCGTGCTCACTGCCAGTGGTAGAGTCCAAAGAGCGCCTGGACATGTTGCGCCCTATCCCATGAGACCGCTTCCGTAATTCCAGCTCATTGACGCGAGACATATCTCAGGACAGCTTCATTTTCGCAGCGCTCTGCTCTTTACCGTGTCGCTGGATGCACGTTCCCACTTGCATGTTTACTCATGCATGACCCTGGTATGTCATGCCTCCACACTCACTCCGTCCAAGAAATCCTTGCGTACGATGAGTGGCGTTGGAGTATAGATGCCGCGGAGGCCCATAGTGCACCGGTGTATGCTCTTCTTGAAAAGTGGACTTGCTTTTCCGTAACCGTATTACTAAAATGCTAGACGACAGGCAACGGTGATCGGGCATGTAGATGAACCTTTCCGAACTTTCCACCTCCTTATTTTGTTGGGAGACCCTGTGCTCACTACTTCAAGCCGATAGAAATTCTGCGAAGCTATCCCCGATCTAGCGTTGATCAAGAACCTCGTGAACGATGCCTTGATAAGCAATGGGCCGGACACGATGCTGTTTTTAATAGCGGAGATGGCGACAAATGGAGCGTGCGCAAAGTTGTGCATCTCGTTTTCCAAAGGCCCGGCCAGGGCGATTTACCCCCTGTTGTCAGTTTTTGACAAGTCGATACCGAACAGCCACCCCACCCCACTCACGCCACTCCCCAACCCCCCAACCCCCAACTCTACCCCGCCGCTTTTCTGTATCCCCTCCAAAGGTTCCCTCAATACAGCATATATACACCTGGCAGTTGCTGAAGACGAGAACTTCGAGGCACCAGAGGAGCCTCCGTCAAACTTAGACTATCCAAATGGATCAATGTCTTTGCTCGGCTGGCCTGGCCGATGAACGAACACCATAATCACCTTGTGTTCCTTGACAATGCCCCATTTACCAACTTCATTTAGCCCTTATGGGGTGCCTGGAGTGATCCTCGATTGCGACCGCCCGACCATGCTGAAGGGAAATGGGTGCGAGTGAGTGTGAAAAGGTCGTCTCTAAAGAAGACCTGAGCGAGACACTAAGGAATGGGGAACGCGACTTAGCAGTAGGCGACGAGAGATGCTGAACGCGTGACCGATCGGCTCGGATGCGATGCGTGACACGGCGTGACGATAGGACTTGAAAGGCAAACGCTAAGATGCAAAATACAAGGGAGAGTGGGATTCGATGATGATAGATGAGCCAACAGGCCTAAGATATATACAGGTGGAGAACAATAGGGATCACACAACCGCCACAACCGCTACATGACACAAACGTAAATCCATGACCTCAATCTAACCACAACACTGCCGCATGTGGTGGCACGAGTCGTCGCGTGCACGTGCGAGCGTGCTTCGCGAGGGATCTGGACTGTGGACCGCACGCACCACACGCGACGTCCTTACAATGCTATCACCTGCACCGACTGCACCGATACGCCTTGACTGTCGCCAATATATCAGGCCATTTGCATATGAGCCTTTATGAGGTGCGTCAGCTAATCGAGACCGAGCTACCGTACTAGTTCAATATACGGGACTATTTTATGTACCAGCGGATTGCCAAGGAATAGCAATAGCTGTTGCACCTCACGCGCTGAGTTGAGGGTCATGGTACTATATACATGAAACTCGTGACGAGTTTCATGTATATAGTACCATAGCGAACGCTAGCGACGATAATTACAAATTAGTGATAATTTATGCTCGCTAGTTCTCGCTAGCACTCGCTAGTGCTCGCTAGCAAATTGTAGTTTTCCTGATGGTATCAAGAACCTGCCTCCCCTTCAGCGTGTTTGTGAGGCCATGGATCTCGCAGCGCCAGTTTTCACACAGCTTCAGTCAGCGACATCTTACTCATGCAGATGCCGTGTTGGTTAGGCATTACGGGCATTTTTGTCACGCCGCCCCATGTACATCCCCTAGTGGTGTTGTCCGACATTCGCCAGAGAACGTCAAGGAAGGCTATCGTAAGCACGCCTTGTAATGTGCCTGATGAAAAATTCTTCAGGAACGCGTATCAGCAAGTTCTAAGTATGAAGGTCGGCCTAAACCACGGGGCCGGATTTGAGATACTCAAGGGGAAAGATACGGGCGTTACCCGGCGGCTATCGGAAGCTCACCTGGTTTATCAGGGGCAGTTCGCATCAGGGCATGGGATGATGAGAATATGCTGACTCGTGGATTCTCTCCAACCAATGGCGTGGCGGGACACAGACTCGGTCAAAGCCGAGGATGAACCACGTCCAAGTTAACTTACAGTAACTTGAAACATTACCGAAACATGCCGCTACAGCAATAATGTTCGGAACGCGGCCGCATGCTGCTACAGTAAAGTTACTTGTTCAAGGGATATTCTCACCTGAGCATTCGCTGAGGCACGCGTGTCAAACACCGTAAGGTAAGTGGTTCTTCTTTCTTCCCGCGGCGCGTGTAGTGTAGATGTCTATCTCGCGGCAGGCTCCAGGCACCTCGCGAACAAGCCCCTGACTACATTAATTTCCGCGGTGATGATGGGAATAGTCAAACGTTACAGCACCTTCTAGCCCTGGGGCTGCGGTGTGATAGGGATAACTGGCCACGTTCCTTTCCATTCTGGAAGTTACGCTCGCAGGTGTCCCTTCTGTCGTCACGCGCTCCTCGGCATTGTTCACATGTTAGCATGCAGATAAGTGGGTTTCCAATCCCACCTATACATTCACGACCATGTAGATAAAAGGATGCCTGTCACTTTATCGCCCCAGATCGACGCGAATAGATAACGGTTCATGAAGAGCGATCATCGCTGATAAGGGGGCGGTTATGTTCCTTGATACCATTACTGTGCAAGGCACATGTGGGTCACAGTAAAGTGCCGGACCGAAATGCAGTGCAGGCCCTGGCGCTTTCTCGCACCCCTTTCCAGTCATACGTACAGTTCTACCCCTCTGTTAATTACTGTAGTGGCGCGGAGAAGTCCGAAAGGAATGGAATACCTTACAACGGGAGACGGTGACCGTACTTAATGTCCTGGTACGATGTGGAAAAAGGTAAGTTAGAGACACGGAAATGTCGGTGATGCAAATAAGGTTGGTCAAGAGGTTGGTGGTGCCTGGCTCACACGCCAAACGACTCGGAACGAGGTCTTACTGCATGGATGAGGGCATTGAGGGAACATATGACGCAGGTGGAACAGATTGGAAGTCAGGGACGGTCCCAACGGAAGCAATTGGAACGTGTAAAATAGGGTCCGTCGTTAGATACGCGGACTGGGTTAGTTAGGTAACACCCGGCTTTCTGCGACCGTATGTGTCGTGTCTGCTGTTCTGGTGTGCACATTTCTGGAAACCTCACCACCGCTTTTCCGGATCCTCACGACTGGGGTGACTTTTCGGACCAAGGTAACACGGGTACCTGGTAAATGGGGTTGTGCGATTGGGCTGTGTTTAGGTTACCGCCGCTTGGTCTTGGAAGATGATCAGGGATGGAATGCTTCACCGACAAAGGTGTATGGCGCAGACCTGTATCCTATTCGGTAGGACGTAAGTGGACATGGAGATTGGACACATGGAGGTAAGGGGCTTGTAGTGGTTGCCGTGCACTATTTATAGGGACGGCTGGAGCAAAAAGGGGGGGTGGGGACTAGAGAAAGCCCGAGGTGAGGGGGGATTCCGAGTATGAGAAAAAAGGGATGATTTTGGCCTGGCATCTGTTCGTTTCTGCCTCGAGTTAGGGAGAAACCATCTGGGTGGATTTGGATTTGGAAGCGTGGTTATGAGTTGCCAGTGTTGGTTCTCGGTGCCTGGGATGCCTGGCCCGAGAGTTCGGCGATCTCGATCAGGCACGAGTGACCAGGTCCGTTTATTTGTATTTTCCTAAAAGGGATTGACCTGTTGAGGAGTTACCTAAAAAGAGTGGGATTCTGATAGAAAAACGACGAGTCTGGCGCCTTAAAATGAGGGTGAATGAGGTGACCAGACGTCGCAAGGGACAGGGCCTTGAGATGCTTGGGAACCTCCAAGCATAATTTCACTCTCCGCGCTACTTATTGCCCCTTTTATCATCGGTCCGCGCCGCGTCTCGGTATCTATCATTCTGCCCTCGCCATATACTCCCGTCCGCCGTCTCATCGCACGTCTCATGCGCTCGCGCACAGACGACGATGACCCCCTCACCGCCGCCCTCACTCCCCCTCAAGATGAAACACCCGAAGCCAGGGCGATCCGTCTTGCTCGCGAAGAAGAGGCTCGCCGCGTTTCTCAAGCTATAGACGAGTCCATCCGCGCCGAGCGACAGACGAATAAGAAACACAAAATTATTCGCATTCTCCTTCTGGGTCAAAGCGAGTCTGGTGCGCATTATTTCCGCTCGCTTCCCTGATATTCTATTGCTTACCCGCCCCCCAGGCAAGTCTACGACACTGCGCCGTGAGTGCTGTCCTCTCGTGCGTCCGTGAGCCTTCGTGACTCCCCATACTATGCAGAGTTTCAGCGTGTCTACACACCTACGGCATTCCGGGAGGAGCGTATACACTGGCGTGTCATTATCCAGTTGAACGTCATCCGTTCTGTGCACTCAATCCTCGCTGCAATCTCCGCTCACCACCGGCAGACCTCCCGCCTCCGCGCGTACTCGTCCTCCGAAACGCGCTGGGACTCACGGTCACAGGTTCCTTCATTCCGGACAGGCGGAAGGGGCAAAGGCAAGGCCCGCGCGGGCACTATGTCCGAGTTCGGAGATAACGACGACGAGCGGCACGGAGACGCGTCTACGCGTTATCCAGACGTATATTCAGAAGATGATTCCCGCGAGGATACTGAACTCGATGAAATCGCACAGCGCCTTCAACCCCTTCGACACATCGAAGCTATGCTTAAAGAGCGCCTCGTTCCACCCTCGGAAGACGAGCCGGTCGACCTCGGAGCCGGTCCCATAGGTTTACATACCTCTGCTCTTGGCCTTGCAAAGGAGATCTTCGTGCGCCCAGGCAGGTGGTACTCGGGCGGAGCAGGCGCGCGCCCCGCAAGCGCGGATTCCGCCGAGGTGGCTGATGAGGTGCAGCAGGTGTTATACGAACTCCGGTTTGATATGATGCGACTATGGGCAAGCATGCGCGTTCGAGAGATTTTGGCACTGCGCCGCGTACGACCAGAGGAGGAGAGTGGGTTGTGAGTATTTTCTTTTGATTTCCTCGTAGACCCATCTGGGGTTCGTTTGGTCAACGCCGCTGCCATCGCAAAGCGAGCTAACGGAGTTCTTGTTCTCATGGTAGCTATCTGAATGATTTGGATCGGGTCACCGGGTACAATTACGTTCCTACGGACGGTGCGCGTTGCCCCTCACATCTAATGTCGGACGACGTTACATTTTTGGTTGACGCACTTGGACAGATGACGTACTAAAGGCAAGATTGAAGACAATTGGCGTCTCAGAGTACAAGTTCGAGATGGAAGCGGGAGATCAGCGAGGAACGCAGTGGCGAATTGTAGATGTCGGTGGATCACGGTTCCAGGTGCGTATGCTTGCCTATTCTGGTCCTACTCCGTGAACAACGCTGCTGACAGTGCTGTTGTAGCGGCGTATGTAGTTGCCATCTCTTCAACGGGTTGTCGTACTTTCTTACATGTTACCCTTCTTTCCATGCGGTGGGGTGTAGCAACGTGGGTTCCTTTCTTCGATAACGGTAAGTGGTTGACTAAGGGACGATTCACGTGGGGTTCGTATCTCCAATTGATGAACATTATAGTGGACGCTATTATTTTTCTAGCGCCCATTTCGGCGTTTGACCAAGTCCTGACAGAAGACTCACAAGTGAACCGTCTTGTACGCCCCTTCTATCTAGTCAATTTTGTTGGCTAAGTCCAGAACCTCATTATTAGGAGGATTCCGTGTTATTGTGGAAGGGACTTTGTCAAAACAAGCTGCTGGCCAAGGTCGACCTCGTGTTGTTCCTGAACAAATGTGATATCCTCCGACGCAAGCTTGAGTCCGGCATTCGTCTTACTCGATATGTCAAGAGCTATGACGACCGGTCAAACGATATGGATACGGCCTCCAAGTGTGCGTGCTTCGCTTCCTATAATGTTTAGATCACATCGTTGATTGTATCAGGAACACAGATTTCCGTGGAAAATTCAACGCCATACAAAGGACGTATTCGCCGGTACCCAGAAAGTTTTATGGCTATTGCACATCCATCACTGTGAGATCCATTCCCGATCACCTCGCGAGATATTATCCGTTAATAGAGGCTATTGTAGGAAACTACTACAACGGCTGGCATCCTTGCAAGTGGTACGTGTTCCGCAGTCACCCCACAACCGGACATGTTACTGATTGATCGGCTTTTAGTCCGAGACATTGTTTTACGACAACACTTACGTTCGGTGAGACTCGCCTGATACCATCTGATCATACCATCCGAGGCACAGTTTTGCGCAGTATATTTTCTTCTGCGCCGAGTGCCCAGCGAGCGCGCACCCTGTGATGTCCTCCCATTTTTGATGACGATATATAACGACCTCCGTTACCCGGATGCAAAGCAGAGCAAAGCATAAGAAATCATTGTTGATATATATGACATCATCTCATTTATCGTCCCTATGCTGTACATACCTGCACAAGTAAACTGACGCCGTTCTGCAAACGGCACAAAATGATAGTGTATTAGGGCTCGGATGCTTATTCAGCCACAACGCAGCGATTATGACTTACCCCCTTGACCACTCACCTCCACCAACTCAGCTCCCTCTAATCCTTCCTATTTCATTACATGGCTAAGGGTGCATCCAAATCATCCGCATCCTCCGCTACGCGCAAGAAGCATGCACGCAAGGCTGTCGCCAAGGATGCGCCGCCCACCGACACGCCTAACTTAAAGAAGGTCAAGGGAAAAGACAAGGGCAAGGGCAAGGAACCACCACGCAAGAAGATGTATATCCCACCCGTCAAACCGCAGCCAGTACAGCAGGACCCGATTGATGCTCTTGGGCTTGCCCAGCGCCTGCCTGCTGAACTACTCGTCGTGTGGCGCGGGCTTAGCAAGAAGGACGCTGTGACGAAGGGCAAGGCGCTCGAGGAGCTCCGCGCGGGATGGATGGATCGTGTGCATATCCTCCTAAGCAACAACGACGATGACGATACTCATCGAGATGCGGATGCGGAGGGTCATGCGCGGCTCGAGGCACTCATTCTCTCGCTGCCAGTTTGGGTACGTTGCGTGCCATTTGCGATGCTGGCTAGCATGCTCAACTTAACTTTATATAAATCGGATTCTGGCAGATGCACCATGTGCCTGCGCTCTTCCTTCATCCATCCCGCCGCCTGCGTACCCTGGCGCTGACCGCCCACGCTGACCTCCTTCGTGCGGAACCACTGCGCGCACAGATGTTCTTCTTCCTTCGCGAGATCGCGTCTGCCGAACAGGTCGAGTCCATCCTCGGTAGCTGGTGCATGGCCACGCGCGACCAAGACCGGCACGTTGCGCCCGTCGCTCAGAGCTCCTGGGACACGCACATCTCCTTTGCGCCCGCCGACGCAGAAGCAGCCGCCGACGCGAATTCCCTCGATCGGATGGTGGACAAGGAGGTGGGAGAGGGAGAAGACGAGAAGCTTGTCTTGGATAGCACGCAGATGGCCGCGCTGTTGGTGTTTGTGCAGCGCGCGCTGCTCGATCCGCTTGCTTTGCATGCGAACTTGAACCCGGTGCAAGTGCCTGTTGACATTTCAGTGCCGAAGACCGTACGCGGGAAGCCCGTTCCGACTGTATCTGTGGTAGCGCAGACTCGGAGGACGGATGGCGAACGGATGGTCCGTGTGAAGGGCGAGAGCGAGGAGGAGAACGAGACGGATCGGAAAGCTCGGTTACGTATCGGTGCTCTGGGCGCGCTACAGTGGATTCTCGGTATGTACACGGTTTCATTTATCATCCGCCCTGCTTTTGACTCAGGGTATATGCTAGATATTCGCCCTCAGAAACTTGGACGCAAGTCACTCGACAATGTACTCGACATTCTATCCGATGTGCGGCTTTGGAGCTCTCTTTCTCACGAGCAGATATGTCTCTTTGCGGATGTTGAAAGCTTTGGATACGGGCAGCCGGGCGTTCGAAGTTATGCGTGGGCACTACTTCAAGCGTTGTTGGAGAACTGGACAGGTACGGCTCCCACCGCAGCGCCACTGCTTAGCTGATAGACTAGGTGGGGGTATATAGATGAGATTTCTACCCTGGTAACCATGCTTAGCATCGCTGTTCTGCGCTCATCTTTCGTCGAGCCGAGTGTGCAAGTCAGAGGAACAATGTGGAGACCATGGCTGAAGTTCCTCAAAGGTGCGCTCTGGCCCGGGTTTTGTCGTTGTCGATATCAGAGCGCTCATTACGGTGCAGAATTTCCACGCGCATGGGAGGTTGATATTGCCTTCGATTCCCAGAAAGCGAACCAAAGTGGGTCCGACGAGGAAGACGATGGTTCCAGCGCGGAAGAGGAAACAAATGTACAAACGATTCCTACACGCGTTGGCAGCGACCGGCGATCACCTGGTTTCGCGGCCTTTTTGCAGTTCCTGGAGCTCGGTTGTGGTGGTTCGCCCTTGCAGGGCTACCCGGCCGTCATTGTTATCCTTTCCTCGATCCCGCCTTCGGTTGGTATCTGCCCTCCACCCTCTTATTACCGTTCTATTAACGCATGCGTTGACCTTCCACAGATCCTACTCCACTCTGATTCCGGCATCCCCGCCAGCCCATTCTACTCCTCGTTCTGGGCCGCCGTCGATGGTCGGGCCCTCAGCGCCCTCGACCGCACCGCCGCGTCTGCCGCATTCCTTAGTTCTCTACTTGAGTGTACAGCCTTCGTGGTGCGGCGCGTACGCAACGCACGCGAGAAAGCGGACAACACCGGGTATGAGGAGGACGCGGAGAAGGAACTCGTGCGTGCTCAATATTCAAGGCTCTGGGAAGAGTGTACATCGAGGAGGTTAAGAGTTGAGGAGAAGGTCGCAGGAGAATTGGTCGCAAAGAGCCTAGTCAGGCTGAATGATATTGACGCAGGTATTCGTGTCTCTCTGGCCTCTTGTGAGATGCTGAAGCATATTTTGTCGAGGGTAGATCTGTTTGATGCGGCGTGGGGTGCTTTCATTCCTGGGACGACAGTGCCTTTCGACTCCACGGAAGCGCCCAACAGGCCGTTTCTCTTCTCTTTACTCAAGGCCTTCCGTACAGTTTTTGTGGTGGGTAGTCACCCACTGTCAGTTGTTGACGAACTTTTCCAACGAATCGTGGGAGGGGTACTCGAGCGAAGCCGAGCCGCGCTACTGTCGCGCATGCATGATGAGGACAATCACCGCATACTCGACGTATTGCTCGATCTGATCAGTACTTTCGGAGACGACCTGTTTACTGGTGTTGACCAAGCCGAGGTGGGGATGCTCATTTCCCGACAACCCGTCGTCCTATTTATGCTCGCTTTTCGTTAAGGCGCTCGATGAGATCATTTTGGAGCACTCTAGCAAGATATTGAGCGTGTCGTCAAGACTTTTGACCACCTACCTTTCGTGCCGGCGTAACCCTACGGTCACACTCAAACTTTGGCGTTCCCTTCTCGAATCGCTACCATCACAACTCATCTATACTGTGCTTCCATCCATTTTGGATGCAGCAGAGCGACATACTCTTCCCCATCACTTGAAGCCTGCTCAGAATGAATTCGGCCAGTCGATCAGTGCCATATTCTCCGATGCCGTAGGCTCTGCGAACCCAGATGCACTGCCCCTGCTTCTCCGCATCATCCGATATTCAGGTGCGCTCAAGTATCTTAATGTTTTAGGTGTCTGATTGGGAACCGAAGGTTACTTCGTGACGGATGACTCATTCGACACGTTATTTCAACAGGTGGTCACCACCTTTGGAGAGGATCTCTCGCGTATTCTCCATGGAGAGGATGAGGACGTAGCTAAGTTGAACGTACTGGTCGACATTATTGCCGTCTGCGTCGAGACTCGAATCCGTCTCGTTCTCGACGAAAGCTTCGCCCTCTCACTTGTCCCAGACATCTTCGCTCTGGCATTCTTATTGCCAAAGGCACTGTCAGTGCCTGACATCCCTGTGGCACAGAAGATTTGGGCGTCATGGTTAGTGAATGCCCCCACGGTTTTGCAGAGGCAGGTAGGCGCAGCGATCTGCGCACGCCTGCAAGACGCCATCTTCCATACTTCCATCCTCGTAAGGTACGACCCATCTACCCATCGTGAGATGTTTACAGCGTGCTCATTGAAAGAAAGCCCTCTGGATATTTTGCAAGCTACGGCCGATGGTGGCATTGACAAACTTGTTTCTGGGCTGGATGACCTCCTTCCTACGAACACGTATCTCGACGATCTGCTCTGCAACCTTCGGCTAGATCCAGCGACAGCAAGTCTGGCGATAATTCAACCCTTTATTCCACCGCCGTCATCATTCGATACCGCAGATGGGCCTGATTGTGAAGGCGATCAACAAGGACTCGGCGTATATGCGCGTGGGGTCATGGCTTTATTATACTCATACATGGAGAACAGGGATCTAGCACGGACCAACCTATGGGCGCTACGACATTTCCTTGCGCTGGCGATCTATGCTGAAGAACTTCTTGAAGTACCATCCTTGCCGAATCCGGCATTTTCTCGGACGGTGGCGAAAGATGTACTACAAGACGTTTTGATCAAAGTGCAACAGCTCACGGCATACCTCTTGACGACGGGCGGCGCGGATGACGGCTGGCATTTAGATGTTGTTAAGTCTTTGTTGAATGGAAAACGTAACACGTCGTTGGGAGACTTAGCGGCCTTTACTGTGGATCTAATCCAGTGGGCCCAAGATGAAGACGATAGTCTGCATGCCCGGATACTTTATACCATACTGCAGCACGCTTTGCGTGATGCTTCGAGGGAGGAAGCCGACGAGTGGTTACTGCTAGCCCGCAGGTCGGAAAGGAACTGTAAGTCTATCGTATTTTGTTTTATGGAATTGTCCCGAACTGATTCGCGAAGCTCCTGAGATTTCCCTTGCAATCTCACTCTGCGTTGCGCAGTTTGGGTCCGAGCCTCCTCGTCTTGATCGATATCGTAACGAGCTAGCAGCAGGAGCCCTAGGTATTACTGCTAGCAAAGCCAACACGGACGGTCTACTTTTGCTACGTCGTCTCGCCGCCACGGCACCGGATCCAGATTCAGATATAGTGTTCTTGCCACAACTCCGTGCGGTGAACTTTGTGAAAGCATGTCAAGGATGGGTTACGTCTGATGCAGACATTGACGAAGACGTCGAGAGCGAGATCACGAATGTGTTTTTCCATCTCGTACCGATCCTGCAGAACGTTTCTGGTGCACATTGGGATTTTATTTTCGACTTGATCGAGAACAATCTCGAGGTTTGTTGATATATGCTCTTATTCCTAGAAGGCACGGCTGATCGCTTTTGCGCAGAATGCGTCGTTTGAGGATGATACAACGCTTACGATTCTGTGGAGGACTATCAGGCTCATCCAGGTTATACGAGATCAAGCCCTCTATACGAAGGCGCTACGTGCGGATTGGAAACAACGCGAGACGACGGTGCTTACTCTTCTTCGAGATATCGTTGCGTCGGAACCGAGTATGGTGTTCGTTAATTCGTACCCATCTCCACCTCACGCCCATGTTAGAGTCCGCGCCCGCATCAACCCCTCGAGCTGTATGTCGCGAGGCAGCCGTGTCCATCATGCAGAAACTACCCCCGTCTTTGGTGGACCACACAACTTTATCCAAGGCGAGGGTTTTCACACGTTCTGATTTCCTGCATATTCATCCCTCTGGGTACCATGCAGATGTCTTATCTCCTATTCGATCCGTCTACGAGCGTGCAACAAATGGCTTATGAGCTGTTACGGGAGGCGGCGCACAAACGAACTGAGCACCTTGTGATTGAAGCGGGTGTAGACACGGAGTCCGTTGTCAAGTCTGTGCTGCCCTGGGAGTTAGTATTGTTACTTCAGCAGTCCCTTGATATCGTCGATATTGAGGAAGATCTAAGCTCGGTGAGTCGTGGAAGACGCTGTTAGTCGATCTCCATCAACCCCGCTGCAGAGAACGTTCGGATCCTTGCTTGGTTGGATGATCGTCCTGGATCTATATTCAAATGCTGTGAGTAGCTGTGTTTACCTCCGTCCCCTGTGTCAACGATTCGAGCTATCTCCGCAGTCTATGAAGGTCAAGTCTGGATATTCGGAACACCTACAGGAGCTTGGATTAGTCACCACACATCTCATTCCCCTTGTCTTTAATTTACTCTATCTTTATGGAGGCGTTGGAAAAGCCGTCAAGTTGGACGTGTGGTCAGTAGACCAGTTCTACATTGAATGTGAGAGGTCATCTATCTTACCGGGTCTTTACTCATAACTTCATTAGTATATGACCCGGACAATACTTTGAGCGTCCGCCTTCTCGCTGCTCACGTCTATTATCGAGCTCTCCTAACCATACCTTCCCTCATACGTTCGTGGCTAGAAGATTGCAAGGACAAGAACCTGTACGCGTCGGTCACGAATTATACTGCTACGCACTTCTCCCCTGTCATAATTAACACCGAACTGAGTCGTATCAAGAGTCCAGAGGGTCTCGAGGAGCTCAGCGCTGAAAACCTCACAGTCAAAGTGGCCAGCGCTGTCAACGAAGTTACTGCGGGGTACAACGTGGACGAGCACCAGCTGGAGATTACGCTGAAAATTCCGAATGACTGGCCCTTGCAACGGGTCACGGTCAAGGACTCGAAAAGAATCGGCGTGTCGGAAGGTCGTTGGCGAGGCTGGCTTTTGGGTGTACAGCAAATCGTTTGGTCTCAGGTGTGTGTACTCATGATGGCATGAATCCCGTCATCTGTCATCACCTAAACAATTTTTGGCAGAATGGGCGCATCGTAGATGCGATCAGCCTTTTCAAGAAAAATGTTACCTTACATTTTGAGGGTCAGACCGAGTGCCCGATTTGTTACTCGTAAGTTTTTTTTTGCGTTATTGTTGTGGTTTTTTGTGAGGGCCTGCAGGAGAGCTGACACGCACCTAAGTATTATTAGTGTTTCCGATGGCTCTCTCCCCCGAAAGTCATGCAAAACGTGCAAGAACCTTTTCCATTCATCGTGTCTGTACAAGGTATGCGTCATCGAGATCCTTGATGGCGCTTTAGCTCAGATTTTTTGGTAGTGGACGAAAACAAGTCATTCTCCGACATGTCCTCTATGTCGGTCGGAAATCATGTAACAAAGATATATGAAGTAGAAGCCGAAAGTTGCCTGTCATTTGAAGTATCATGTAGCCCAAGCCTTTTTTTCTCCGTAGCAAATAGTGAAACGGTTTACGAGCTGTAGTCGACTTGTATATTTAAGCTAGCTGTAATCAGGAGGGTGATACATCTTTGGTGACATGTTCGAATCATGTCGATTTCACGAATGGGCCGTCCGGGCCGTCCGGGCCTGGCCCAGTGAACGGCAGCCAATACAGTATAGGAGATAATGTATCGTATCCGAGTCATACAACGACACCACCGTACAGAACCATGCCCCGACTGAATGCATATGACCAGCGAGCCGTCAACACCAAGAGCCGCATTCTACGTGAGTAGGCTACTATCTCAGCATTTCACGAGAAATAAGTAGGATTAGTGACTGACGCACTCGGCACTCCACTGTTTTCGGAGAGCCCAGACGCGTTGTGGCTGTACGGGAAACTCTGATGGTCCCCGGAAGGAGATAGAGTTGGAGCGCTGAAGGTAGAAATTTCACCAGCGGGTGCACTGGCAGGTGAATCGTGGACCTGAGCTTTGAATAGTTAGCGTCGTAGCGAGCGATTTGCACATATAAGCCGACGATGACCCAACAGACTGCTGCGGCCACCTGACACCCTCGAAAGCAACTTGGAACCCGGAGAAGGAGTGGAGACCGAGCGACGCGATGCCGCCCACTGGCAGCGTCCCGCACGCTTGAAACTGCCTGACTATGTTGCTGAGGACTCAGACCGAGTAGGGGGGGTGGCGGGAGAGCGCTCATGCTCCTGACAGGGACAACTCAAAAAGATGAAATTGTTCAGAGTGAGGATATCGATTAGCACAGTTTACTGAAAAATGATCCTCAGATGGCATAGATAGTCGGTAATGTAAAACATGGAGAACAGAGTCACACCGTTAGTCGTCAATTCAAGATACGCTACCATCAACGTCCTGCAGTTCTCTCATTTTCTCGACAACGTCGTCTATCGGTGGGCGGGAGGAGGGGTTGTGCGACCAGCACCACTCGATGAGATCCCACATTCTATTCTGCATGGGTCCTCCATCCGTTGGTCGTTCTGGCCTCTCACCTGCCATGACGCGTTGACATGCGCGAGGAATGCTATCGCCAGGAAAGATCGGAGCGCCTGTGTAGATCTAATGCATTTAATTGTACAAGGTCAGCCTTTCCTGAACATCCGTGAAAGATCGGCGTTGAAGGGCTACCTCAAAGGCAATGCAGGCGAAGGCAAATATATCACTTTTTGTCGTCCGCTGGAACTTTTGGCTATTGTCGAGGAGTTCCGGAGCCATCCATTTTGGGGTGCCCGTTCGGGCACTCGTATAGGGCATAGAAATCTCAACAAAGTTGGCAAATCCGAAGTCAGCAATTTTTGCTTCCCGGTCGCTGTTAATAAGTATGTTCGCCTGGACAACCACGATCGACAAAGTTCGCGGAAATGTTGGCGGAAGCTGCTCACCCCTTTCAAATCGCCATGGTACATCCCTTGCGAATGTAGGTGTTGAATGCCCTCTGCAATCTGAAGCAACTTGTACAAGAGTTTGAGTCAGCATGAAACTGTTATTGTCCTGCGTGACTCACATAATCCTCCACAGCGTGATGAGGTTCCCTCTGCAAGAATTCAATGATAGTGCCATTACTCATCCATTCGGACACCATGCACATTTCGCCGGGAAATGATTCGATATCAACGCCTAGGAAAGCTAATATGTGAGGATGACCACAAAGATTCTTCCAAATCATAGCTTCCTTGCAGAACTTCTAAAAAAGATTCATCAGTTACATCAGAAAGTCAAAACAACAGTATGATCCACACGAACTTGCACTAGTGTAGCATTTTCAAGTTTGAACAATCGCTTTAAAGCGACCAGCCTCCCATTGCACAGGCCACGGTGGATATACCCAAAACCGCCCATGTATATTGGATCCGAGACTTTCTCAATCGTCTCTTTGACGTATAATTCGTCTGGCACGTCACCACAGGCCTTCGAAAGGTCTATAAGTATTCGTTGAGTGGTACGCAGAAGTCGGTCTTCTTGCAGCAATGGAGAACCTCTTTTGAGTGCCTACAATTCCAACGTCGAGCAGTGCTAATGGCCAGTCTCAAATGGAACCTCACTCCCTGCAATACTTGCATGAAGCACTTTGCTTGTTCTCCGTGCAAGGAGCGAATTGTGCTCTTGTATTTGGAGTCCAAAAGGACTTCTTGAAAGAGTGCGCATATTTCTTTTTCATCCTCATCGAGGGCAATGATGTAACGGCTGTCTCTAACCATTAATGAAGCCTGTAGGAGTGCATTATTACACACACATGAGCAAAGCCCAAAGCCTGAGATGGAATATTCACACCTCCAGAAGTGTTTCCCGAAATTGTCGACTTTCCGAAATGCTCACAATGGCATCATAATCGACAAACCTCTCGAAATGTGTACGCAGTCGGGGCAGCAAACTACTTCTAGAATGTCAGAACTGATTCAGAGGGTAGGACATATGGGAAGCAACCTCTCGAATCTTGGATCCAAAGTTTTCATCGGGTTAATTTTCTCTCTAAGGAAGGAGAAGAGGTGCTACCACGCATCTGTCAGAATAATGCTATGTTGAACTGAGGTGTAAGATACAAACACGATAAATTTTGAGTTGGCCCGCCGTCTGGTGGAGGGGAAGCACAATGATGTCAAATCATGGACACGAATGCAAAGCGAACAGGACAACGTACTCGCAGGAGGTGGACAGGGAGCACGACGGTGTCGAATCGTCGCTTCTCCCGTTCCTCACGATCCCGCTTCTCCCGTTCCTCACGATCCCTCTTCTCCTGTTCCTCACGATCCCTCTTCTCCTGTTCCTCACGATCCCTCTTCTCCCGTTCCTCACGATCCCTCTTCTCCCGTTCCTCACGATCCCTCTTCTCCCGTTCCTCACGATCCCTCTTCTCCCGTTCCTCACGATCCCACTTCTCCCGTAGCCTCCTGCAAACCTCTTCCAACGGTTTGCGAACCTCTTCCAACGGTTTGCGAGCCTTTGCCTTGAGAAACGACGTCATTTTTTTTGGGACACCCATAATATCGCCTCCCTCCCTTACACTCCAGGATGACATGAAGTCCTGATCGATTAATTTTCCCCGTTATTGGAGATCACAGGGCAGAGGGTTGAACGACATACGGCGTTGGCAAGCTGTGCGCCTGCGGGCATCACACTAGTGGATTCAGATGGTTTCCATTTTATACCACTCACAAAACCGTTAGCCGTCCGGTAGCTGCGGTGAAAAGGCCGTGAGTACAAGCACCTCATCCGACAGAAGTAGAGATAGTAACCAGACTGGAACAGCCCTAAAATGGCCCGACCACGAGGTGATAAGCATTCCATCATCGCACTAACAACCAAAGAGATTGTCGTCACTCACGTAAAAGGATGATAGGTAATTTTGCCATCAGGAGTGGTGGACGTGGTGTAAGTTATTGTGCCCGGCTGGATCTGACCTCCGGGAGGTGGAGGTGCATAGGAAAACGGTGGCGGGCTAGGTGGGCGAGGAGGGCGAGGTAGATTGGCATATGGTGGCGGGCTAGGTGGGCGTTGCGGCGCACTCGGGTTGGGGGTTTCCTTCACAATTGGTTCGCCCCGTTATCAGAGATCACATGATCACAGGGCAGAGGGTTGAACGACATACGGCGTGCTTCTCACCAGCGGGTCCAGATGGTACCCATTGTATACGTCTCACAACACCGTTATCTGTCTGGTAGCTACGGTGAAAAGGCCGTGAGTATAAGCATCTCATCCGACAGAAGTAGAGATAGTAACCTGGTTGGTACAGCCCTAGGAGAATGGCCCGGCCACGAGATAAGCATTCCGATAAGCATTCCATCATCGCATTAACAATCAACAAGATCGTCGTCACTCACCTAAAAGGATAGTAGGTGATTTTACCATCAGGAGTGGTGGACATCAGGAAAAATGTCCCGCGCTAACGAGAGTTAAGAGCGCGTTCGGCACCCTTTTTTTGCGCACCAGCAAAAAATAAAAATGAGCAAAGTTTTCACCTGTTTGTAACCCATGTAAACAAGACAGGTCCATCATTTGACAGGTGTGAGTAGAGTTCTGATTAGAATTCTCAGCCCTTCGGATGATTGGCACCGTTACGGTTGGCCCAAGTTGTTCCCTTCCCGCGCTGTCCCACCCCTCGGCAACCTCCGACAATGCGACTTCATCGTCTCCCACAGTGTCCTCACTGTCACGCTTACTATCTCTGACAGCAAGCACACATATTTTCACTACTCCCTGACAAAATACTTAACATATATATATCATTGAATTTGTGTTAATGAGTAGAATAGAAATATAACAGTTATTAATCAAAATGATCGGATTTTGATGCACATCTACCCCTGGCAGCCACTGGCAGCTAACTGGATCTGTGCTACTACCCCCTAGGATTTTCCCTTGCATTTCCCAAACTCGGCAACTAGACGAGTTGTGGAGTGTGAGTTGATGGAAGAATGTCATATGCAATCGGTTGAGGAGAGGGGTGTTGAAGCGCTGCCCCGCTCAGACTTGTGTGGCTAGGGGCGCTGGAGCGGTCTGTGCGAGCGCAACCACGCAGTCCACCTTACAGTGTCGATCCAGGTGACGAGACCCTCCAAGTATTCGCTGACCCCAATGAACCTCAAGTTACTGAGAGCAGGGAGAATAGAGCATGTGGGCGGAGGATGTCGGCCTTCCCGGGGAGGGTGCAATCGAAGGGATTTGAATCCAATGCAAAGTAGTTTGCCTGGTCAACGCGGAGAGACAAGTGACCATTGCCTCGGGTGAAAAGTACCCGGAATGAGGAATCTCGCGAAGGAAAAGTGCGACGAGGTTGGGGGCAGACAAAAGTAGTTTCCGTAATACTGGAAATGGAAATGGAATGCCGGTCAAAAAGAGATGTCGTAGATGCGGGGCAGATCCGCCCAGGAATGAATCGGAAACAACTGGTGCCCTGTAATCTATGGTGTCAAGCCACATGAATTTCAGCGCCACAAATGTCTTCTGCATTGCTGTGAAGATATTTTCCGGTAGCGAACTTGAAATGGTCAAACCGATTTCACATACGCGATCGTTGTGCCCAAGTGCCGCAATAATGTTATCCTCATCGCACTTTGAGGTTAAGGGGCCAATTTTCTCTATAATTATAGGCAACGGTGGCCAGAGAGCCAGTTTCTTCCTCGCAGGTGTTTCCGCTGAGCAGGGAGTTCGGAGATTCAGGCGAAGTGGTGACTGAAATACAAAATATCGCCATTTTTGACACACGTGCACCAGCACCTGCCATTCCTCACGTTTGCGATATTCATAAGCTTTGGCCATATAGTAATCAAATATTTCTAGGAGGACATCGTCAGGGAGTATGTCGATCGTCGCTCGGCCTATGTCGCGCCAGTTAGCAGTTGTCGTACGGCAAAGCAAGAAAGACATACATCGAAGTGGCTTGTCTATAATCTTCTGGTTTTGGCGACGTGCGTGATACATTTCTATCAGTGAGCCTTCCGAACGGTCATCCATCGGGATCGATGACCCAGGGTGGTAAGAAATATGCTGGGGAGATGGGATGACAGACACCCTTTTGAACAGGGCTATTCCGAGTCGAGACTTTGTTATTTACTTCAGTAATCCTTGGTGAGCAAAATTTCCCACTGGCATGACATACCAGTTATCAATATCAATGAGGATCCAGCGTCGGGAAGAGAGATCAGATCAGATCCTACAAAGGGACGGCCCCGGCCCGACTGCAACAACAGCGGTACGATCACGTGCACCTCTTACCGCGCCTGCATGGCCCGGGCGCGGCCGTTTCCAGGCTCCTGTGGAGCAGCGGCCGTGACTCAGGAGTCAATCTTTGCCAAAGGCCGTACATCACTCAGATTTTCTCAATGGCGACGAGGCAGGTGCGATTATGAATATAATTTCGCGCCGATTCAGATACACTAGGCTCCATCATTTTGGAGCAAGTCCTCATCCGAGTCGGTCCGAAGGCCCTTCAAGTTGTTCGCGCATGTCAGGCGTGGAGCCTGAGCCGCCTGAGCGCCTGCCTCCTAGGATGATGGTATTGGCGTACTCCTCGACCCTTGGCCCAGTCCGGGCACCATCCACGCCGATCCAGACATCTATTCTGAGGCATCAGCTCTGCACCGAGTCGAGGAGGAGCAAAAGTCTATCTTACCGAGTGCCGACAGCGAGCGCTGGCAGACTTTCGCTCCCAAGAATCTTTTCATTCTCATCGATGTCCCTTGTGCTTCCCGGCCGCCACCCGATACCCTCGAAAGCTCGGCGAAGGAGAGGAACCCGAGCGACGCGATGCCGCACGCTTGAAACAGCCTGGCTATGTTGCTCAGGACTAAGACCGGGCAGCGGGAGCGTGGCGGGAGAGCGCTCCTGACAGGGAAAACTCGATGAGATGAAATTGTTCAGACAGAGGATATAAATTAGCGCAGTTTACTGAAAAGTGATCCTCAGATGGTATTGATAATCGGCGATGTAAAACATGGAGGAGAACAGAATCACGTCCTTAGTCGTCAATTCAAGATACACTATCATCAACATCCTGCAGTTCTCTCATTTTCTCGACAACGTCGTCTATCGGTGGGCGGGAGGAGGGGTTGTGCGACCAGCACCACTCGATGAGATCCCACATTCTATTCTGCATAGGTCCTCCATCCGTTGGTCGTTTTGGCCTCTCACCTGCCATGATTCGTTGACATGCACGAGGATTGTTATCGTCAGGAAAGATCGGGGCGCCCGTGTAAATCTAACACATTCAATTGTACAAGGTCAGCCTTTCCTGAGCATCCGTGAAAGATCGGCGTTGAAGGGATACCTCAAAGGCAATGCAGGCGAAGGCAAATATATCACTTTTTGTCGTCCGCTGGAACTTTTGGCTATTGTCGAGGAGTTCCGGAGCCATCCATTTTGGGGTGCCCGTTCGAACGGTCGTATAGGGCGCAGACATCTCAACAAAATTAGCAAATCCGAAGTCAGCAATTTTTGCTTCCCGGTCGCTGTTAATAAGTATGTTCGCCTGGACAACCACGATCGACAAAGTTCGCAGAAATGTTGGTGGAATTTGCTCACCCCTTTCAAATCGCCATGGTACATCCCTTGTGAGTGTAGGTGTTGAATGCCCTCTGCGATCTGAAGCAACTAGTACAAGAGTTTGAGTCAGCATGAAACTGTTATTGTCCTGCCAGTGCGTGACTCACATAATTCTCCACAGCGTGATGAGATTCCCTCTGCAAGAATTCGATGATAGTGCCATTACTCATCCATTCGGACACCATGCACATTTCGCCAGGAAATGACTCGATGTCAACGCCTAGGAAAGCTAATATGTGAGGATGACCACAAATATTCTTCCAAATCATAGCTTCTTTGCAGAACTTCTAGAAAAGATTCACCAGCTACATCAGAAAGTCAAAACAACAGTATGATCCACACGAACTTGCACTAGTGTATCATTTTCAAGTTTGAATAATCGCTTTAAAGCGACCAGCCTCCCATTGCACAGGCCACGGTGGATATGCCCAAAACCGCCCATGTATATTGGATCCGAGGAGACTTTCTCAATCGTCTCTTTGACGTACAATTCGTCTGGCACGTTACCGCAGGCCTTCGAAAGGTCTATAAGTATTCGTTGAGCGGTACGCTGAAGTCGGTCTTCTTGCAGCAACGGAGAACCTCTTTTGAGTGCCTACAATTCCAACGTCGAGCAGTGCTAATGGCCAATCTCAAATGGAACCTCACTTCCTGCAATACTTGCATGAAGCACTTTGCTTGTTCTCCGCGCAAGGAGCGAATTGTGCTCTTGTATTTGGAGTCCGAAAGTACTTCTTGAAAGAGTGCGCATATTTCTTTTTCATCCTCATCGAGGGCAATGGTGTAACGGTTGTCTCTAACCATCAATGAAGCCTGTAGGAGTGCATTATTACACACACACACGAGCAAAGCCCAAAGATGGAACATTCGCACCTGCAGAAGTGTTTCCCGAAATTGTCGACTTTCCGAAATGCTCACAACAATACCATAATCGACAAACTTCGCGAAATATGTACGCAGTCGGGGCAGCAAACTACTTCTAGACTATCAGAACTGATTCAGAGGGTAGGACGTAGGGATACGACCTCTCGAGTCTTGGATCCAAAGTTTTCATAGAGTTAATTTTCTCTGTAAGGAAGGAGAAGAGGTGCTACCACACATCTGTCAGAAGAATGCTATGTTGAACTGGGATGTAAGATACAAACATGATAAATTCTGAGTTGACCCGCGTTCTGGTGGAGGGGAAGCACGATAGGGTCAAATCATGGACACGAATGCAAAGCGAACAGGACAACGTACGCGCTGGAAGTGGACCGGGGGTACGACGGTGTCAAATCGTTGCTTCTCCCGCTCCTCACGGTCCCTCTTCTCCTGTTCCCTCCTGCGAGCCTCATCTTCCTCCTTTTTGCGAGCCTTGCCATTGACGTCAGACACCCTTGTCCACCTATCAATGTTGGTGGATGCAATGAAGAGTTGATCTTTGAGCGGTGCACTCGGATTGGAGAGTTCCTTCACATCCTTTAAAGTGACACCCATAGTATCGCCTTCCCTGCCTGGGGAAGAGACGATACCTTCGTAACGCGAGGCTGTCTTCGTGAAGAGTGTGATTGCTGTACCCTGATACAGGCGTCAAGAGATAAGGACGATAACCTTTTCTGATCCTAGACGCACTGTTGAAGGTAAGAAGGGCGGGGACGCCCGTGCTACTGAGGTGCGCCCGGGCCTGTGAGAGAATCGGCATCAGCAGCGCCAAAGCAGAAAGGAATGCTGACCGGGGAGGTTTGTCTTTCATTGTAGGCTTCGGTCGGGTTGGAGGAGCCATGTGTATCAAGCAGATGGCGAGAAACGCTGGTGCAAGGGTTTGATGGTTCAGATAGTGAACAGACGGTGAAGAGCGGGTGAAGAGCGGTTCCGTAGTCTGACAAACTCAAGTGGGGTGAATTTGAATCGATGGTCTTCGGAGGCTTGGGAATTGGGATCGGGCGAGAAGAAACTCCAATTTGACCCCACCGAGAGTGCGCGGACGGTATATGTGGACGGTATATGTCAGATGTCAGGCTTCCCACTTTTTGTTGTGATACCCTTGTTTATCCTGCCGCGCTGCAGTCCCGGGCGGCTAAACGGACCACTTTGACCCTGGACCGATTTCTCAACTACCGATTTCTCGCACATGGATGCCCCACTTAGCACAACGCTCCAGTTCATCACCCCCCTTATAAGTTCGATCTCGTTTTAGCCAGAGCAACTAACTGGTACCACCCGCAAATGAAGAACAAGCTATTCGCTCGCTCACGCCGCCACAGACAACACACCCAAAGCGAACGAGAACATATATATGGAACCATATGGGACCTGCCATCTCTCCGAGACGGCTCTTACATCCTCCTGGTCCCTAGGATATCACGTCGCATCTGACCTTAGGGGGTTTGGGAAGTGCGGATGGATTCAGGCTGTCTAGGAAGCGCTTGAGTTGACTGAGGGATTATGGATAACGGCCGTGTTTGGTATGTCAGTGAGGGTGATGGGGAGCTGTGTTCACAATCACAAGGGACTACTGTACGGCCATGTTAGCTGTAACTGCTAACACATTGTTATGCCTATACTGTCATGGACGGGTAGGCCGGATACGGGCCCGGGTCTATGAACAAGTTATATTATTGATACCCGTACCTGTACCCTTTGAAAAACCCGCCTAAAAACCCATGGTACACCCCTACCCATGCAATGCACTACTTGAGTTTCATATTTTATTTTTCTTGACACAAGTTATGCTCTTGACGGGTGGCAGGCAGGGCAAGCAGGGCAGGTGGCTCCTGCACCCTATTATCGGCATGAGCGCTGAGTCGGCTTTGAGTTTGGCCGGGCCGTGCACACGGCGCCGCCGGGCAACGTACACCACGCAGCACACGCGACGCGACGCCACGGTCACCGGGGCGGGTCACGGTCCTTTACACTCGAAAGTGAACTCTGTCATCGTGTGATCAACCGCCCGTCCCTCTTAGTGTCATCACGGGGGAGCAAGATCATTCTTTCCAACGGTGTCCGCAGGTAGATCTACAGTTTCTGCATCCTGGCCAGGTCCCTCTCTCAAGCGCGCGCTCCATGATGGCGACAGTCTTCAACACCGCAAACGCAACTTGGGATAATGGTCGCGGGATAGATGTTGGCGACCCGGAGGTTGTGGCCTGCAGCTTTCGGGAGGTCGAGGGCCAATCTCCTGACCGTGACGGGCAAAACCGCCTTTGTAAGTTCTCAAACCGCACACGAACGCGGTGGCAGTGTGCCGCATCGTCCATTCTCCCTTCACCATAGATGCAAGGTGAAGGGAGCTGTACCTCCCACTTTATAAGCGTTAAAACGACTCCTCTGTACTTTAGAAGTATCCGATATCATCGAAGTGGTGACATCATGGCCATCTACAGATAGCCCTGTCCGCATGTCAGGTAGCGACTCGGAGAAGCGCCTCCGACTCTGGACTAGGCTCGGCACTCTCCGATCACATGCCAAGGATGCTTATCCTACGGCGTCTGGGAATGAGTCTATATATCGGTCTGGGAACGACTCGGAGGACTGCGTGCATACTGCGTGTTTACCCACTTGCAGACGCTCGAGCCGTCAATCTATCTCCTCCAGTACGCACTAAACTCTCTTGCATAGCTAGTAGAATCATGGCCACTGAACGAGATGTGGAGTATAACCAAATGTCCCTGAATGCGTGCGTACTACTAGATGGCCTGTGACTAATGACTGTTCTAATAGTGACCCATTATTCCAGCCCAGGTCCCTCGGCATCGCAAAGCATAGGACGAGGGTGCGTCAATCCCTTCTTTTGCGTGGTGATATTGGTCAAGAACCATCTTGAAATAGCACTCGAATCGCCGGATCGCACGGAAGACTATCCCTTGGACTACCCGGCGACTCGGAGCAACGCGTTGAGGTGACAGGTTAGTACCTATTAATAAATCCCAATTCCTTGATGCCTCGATAGTTTTTAATGTTTTGCTTAGTCCTTCGAGCTCATAATGTCCCAAGTGTTATGAAGTATTCGTTTCTCAAGAGGAAGCTATTCGTTACCGTATCCAACCCTGAGACAATGGCGAAGACCGCAGACGTTCGGGTTGAGGGACAGATGGCGAAGTGGAACCAGAACCTGGATGTATTGTAGGTCTTTCGTCTTTCCCCCCAATTTTATGGCTAAAATCCCATTCAGTCTTGTACAGCCGTCTTCACATCTCACACTTTGTCTTTATGCGAAGCGGTCTACACATCCCGACATCCTTATAGGGGCCCATGAGATGCCGATACCCCTAGCCTCTCAAAGTGGTTCGTTTTGTTGAGAATTCCCTTTCGTTCAATCAATTGAACATCTCGCATGCAGATATCCCTTGTGTCCTCGATAGTGATGTTGGGGAAGCTGCGCGGTCGACACAGCCAGTCACGCTGTACCTAACCGTCAACATTATACCTCCGAACCCGTACAGTCAGGAGGACTTCTTGGCAAGCCAAGTTTTAGACGCTGGTAGGTAGTCTTTGATGTTGATGTCTTCTGGGTTACCGATCCGATGGTTGTCATAGAACTCGATGCAAAAATCAGAGAAATCCCAATCGGATTCAACTCGCGATTTAGTCCGGACAAGGGCTGTCTTATGGGAACACGCATGGCATTCCTGGACTTCATTATCAATTGGGTGAACAACCCCGCCGCGGAACGTGGTCTCGTTCTTTTCGGACTAGCAGGCACGGGAAAGTCATCGATCGCGCATGAGATCGCACGACTGTTCGACGAAATGCACCGCCTTACATCATCTTTCATCTTTCTTCGGAGGGAGCACGAACGGGAGGCTTATCACCTCTTTACGACTCTTGCTCGCGATCTCGCCGACCGCTATCCTTCATTTAAAATCGCGCTCGGAAAGGTCGTGAAGGACAACGCCGTTCTTCGAGTAGGCACTCGTGACTATGATACCCTATTCGAATACCTCATCCTGGAACCATTTAAGGACCTGAACATCGTCGGTCCTATTCTTGTTGTAATCGATGCCCTCGACGAGAGTGGGGATACAACCAGTAGAATTGGTTTACACGCATTTCTCGCTAAAAATCTCATCAGACTCCCATCGAACTTCCGCGTGGTCATCACCTCGAGACCAGAGCACGCCATTGTGTCTGCGTTTGTTGAAGCGCAATCAGTCAAGATCAAATACATGGATGATACCGAGCTGGCTGCTGAGACGCATGGGGACATTCTCGCCTTTTTTCAGCAGAGACTCCCTTCAAACGAGTTCAGACATTACGTCGAAGCGCTGGCAGTAAAGGCAGAGGGGTTATTTCTGTGGGCAGCAGTCGCCAGTCAACTTATCCTAGATCCTCCCGCGCGCTTTGGTTATAGTGAAGAAAAGTGTATCAACCATCTTTTGGAGCCCGGGAAAAATCGCGATGGACAAGACCTGTTGGACGGGTTATACAAAGAAGTCCTGGAAGGGTACTTCACAGGCGAAGAGGCACGGGTTCTATTTCGCTCTGTTGTTGGCCAACTGATTACTTCAATCGAACCCCTCACTATCCGCTCACTCATTACTCTGCGACAACACACTTCTTACAACAAGCGCAGTGATGCCTCCGTTCCTGGATTACTCCATCGCCTCGGCTCATTGTTAAATAATGTCAACTCATCCGACATAAACCTTCCCATCATTCCTCTCCACACATCGTTCCGTGATTTCCTCATAAATCAAGACAAGAGCGGCGATTTTTATGTCAGTGTTCGTGATGCTCACCATCAATTAGCCTATTCCTGTCTCAATCTACTACTCGACCCCCTCGATGGCCTCAAATTCAACATCTGCAAACTCGAAACATCGGATCTCGCCAACGATGACGTCGAAGACCTTAACACCCGCGTTGATCAACACATCCCAGCCGCTCTGTTATATGCCTGTCGTTTCTGGGACTACCATTTGAAACACACCGATTTCAAGACGGATCTGTTTCGAAAAGTTGAAACTCTCTTCAAGGAGAAATTTCTGTTTTGGCTGGAGGCCCTTAGCTTGACCAGAACCTTCGGTCATGCCCCATCAGTGTTCGCAACTCTGAATATGTGGTTGGCGTTTAGTCAGGGTGTGAGTATAACTGCTGGTCCGATGAGAAATTCCAATAACTAATTACGATGCTCACAATAGGACTTTCGGAGAGAGCTTGAGGAATTCGGGTCATTCGTCAATGATGCCGCTCTATTTGTACGACATTTCGGGATGGCCATGGCAAAAAGTGCCCCACACATCTATCTTTCCGCTCTGACATTTGCACCGACCTGTTCTCTTGTCTCCACGCATTATTCCACCCTATTCCCTCGAATCCTACACGTGGAACGTGGGCAATTGTCTCATTGGCCATCACTAGAGATGACGATTTCAAACCTCGGGGAAATTGTCCTATTCACTGCATTCTCGCCAGATGGTCAGCACATTGCCTCAGGTTCAGGTGATGGAACAATCTGTGTGCGGAATGCCACGACGGGAGAGACAGTGGCAGGCCCTTTCACTGGGCACACAGATTGGGTCAGGTCTGCAGCATTCTCACCAGATGGCCGGCACATCGTCTCAGGTTCAGATGATGGAACAATTCGTGCGTGGAATTCCATGACAGGAGAGATAGCGGCAGGCCCTTTCACTGGTCACACCGATTTTGTCAGTTCTGTGGCATTCTCGCCAGATGGCCAGCACATCATCTCGGGTTCTTTCGATGGAACAATTCGTGTGTGGAATGCCATGACGGGAGAGACAGCAGCGGGCCCTTTCACTGGTCACGCTGGTTCGGTCTTCTCTGTAGCATTCTCACCAGATTGCCGGCTCATCGTCTCAGGTTCTTCCGATGAAACAATTCGTGTGTGGGATGCCAAGATGGAGGAGACAGTGACAGGCCCTTTCACTGGTCACACTGGTTCGGTCTTCTCTGTGGCATTCTCGCCAGATGGTCGGAACATCGTCTCAGGTTCAGGCGATGAAACAATTCGTGTGTGGGATGCCATGACGGGAGAGACAGCAGCAGGCCCTTTCACTGGACACACAGATTGGGTCAGGTCTGTGGCATTCTCACCAGATGGCCAGCACATCGTCTCAGGTTCAGACGATGGAACAATTCGTGTGTGGAATGCCATGACGGGAGAGACAGCGGCGGGCCCTTTCATTGGTCACACCGGTTTCGTCAGAATCGTCACTTCTGTGGCATTCTCGCCAGATGGCCAGCACATCGTCTCAGGTTCTTTCGATAAAACAATTCGTGTGTGGAATGCCATGGCGCAAGAGACAGCGGTCGACCCTTCCATTGGTCACACAGAGACAGTCACCTCTGTGGCGTTCTCACCAGATGGCCAGCAGATTGTCTCAGGTTCAGACGATGGAACAATTCGTGTGTGGGATGCCATGACGGGAGAGACAGCGGCAGGCCCTTTCACTCGTCACACCGGTTCGGTCCTCTCTGTAGCATTCTCGCCAGACAGCCAGCACATCGTCTCAGGTTCAGACAATGAAATTCGTGTGTGGGATGCCAAGACGGGAGAGACAGCAGCAGGCCCTTTCATTGGTCACAGAGAGTTGGTCAGGTCTGTGGCATTCTCGCCAGACGGCCAGCACATCGTGTCAGGCTCGGAGGACCGAACAATTCGTGTGTGGAATGCCATGACGGGAGAGACAGCGGCGGGCCCTTTCACTGGTCATACCAATTCGGTCTTCTCTGTGGCGTTCTCGCCAGATGGCCAGCACATCGTCTCAGGTTCTTCCGATAGAACAATTCGTGTGTGGAATGCCATGACGGGGGAGACAGCGGCAGGCCCTTTCATTGGTCACACCGGTTCCGTCACCTCTGTGGCATTCTCGCCCAATGGCCAGCACATCGTCTCAGGTTCTTCCGATAGAACAATTCGTGTGTGGAATGCCATGACGGGAGAGACAGCGGCAGGCCCTTTCACTGGTCACACCAGTTCCGTCACCTCTATGACATTCTCACCAGATAGCCAACACATTGTCTCAGGTTCACACGATGGAACAATTCGTGTGTGGAATGCCACAACAGGAGAGACAGCGGCACGCCATTTCACTCGTCACACCGGTTCGGTCTTCTCTGTAGCATTCTCTCCAGATGGCCAGCACATCATGTCAGGTTCTTCCGATCAGACAATTCGATCGACAGATGTTACAAAAGGGGAAACAGAAACTACTGATGATGTTGACTTTACTGATCACTCCATGATCAATGACGAGGGATGGATATGTGGTAGTGAAGGTGAACTATTAATGTGGATCCCATCAGCACATAGGGAATATTTACACCGTCCAAGTACTATTTGGATTTTCGGCAAACGTGCAACCATCCTTAATCTTTCTAATTTCGTGCATGGACGCAGTTGGGCTACTTGTATTGATACCCAGTACTACGATAATCTCCGATTTTTGTCGTAGATCATCCTAAAGGCATCTTATGGAACCGTGACTATATGGCGGTAACTCCGCGCTGCTTCAGCAATTCTATAAACTTGGCATTCAAGACTTACACTAAAGACTTTAAGACGATAGAGGGCGAGTCGATGTCCTAGGAAAAAGTAATTCGTAGGGTGGAGTGTACCTGTTGGAATAGAGCTATAATGAGCCCGGCGATGACCCAGATCGAAATTTAGTGGCCTTTATTTTAACACAACGGTATCATATAAACGAGTCTGGTTCATGGTAACGCCAAAATACTGTGATTGATGTCGCTGGAGCCAAACGATGTGTGTCAAGAAAATAGCACGGCGGTATCTAGATGATGCCAAATGTAAATGGAATGGGACGTAAAGTGCACCTATCAATCATCGATATCAGTAGATCGCGGACCATTCATCTTGTCTTGTCCAGTGGGAAATGGCTATAGGGCGACCGGAGAGCTGTCGCGCGGCTATAAACTGCCGCATGGCTTCCGGGACAACTCCCGATGGCTGGAGATCCTCCAAGAAAATACTTTGAAGGTTAGGTAACCCTTCAGTTACTCTTTCCCCAGCGAGCTCCTGCAGGGTGGGCCCAATACGTGGCACAAATTCCCGGGACAGGTAGAGATTCTTCACAGTGGTAAATGTATGAAAAAGTTCCAACCATTGGTTGTTTTCCAAGTCGTCTTGCCAAAGTGGTTGCAGAGATACACGGTCGAGTATGTAGAGGTGTTCCAGCATGGAAATGAGAGCCTGAGGGAAGGACGAGGTACAGACCTGCGCCAGAGATGACAGCTGCCAGTCTGACTGTCTGCATGAGATTCCCAGCTGCAGCCCTAGATAATCTCTCCCTGGAAGTGCGATAGTCGTGCGCGAATCGGAAAAGATGACACGTGCTTCATCGTGTGCCTTGAGCGTTGGTGTGCGACTGATGAACTGGACGAGTTGTGGAGTGTCGAATACGAGTTGATTGAAGAACGTTATGTCCAAATAGTCGAGTAGAGGGGCATCAATCCGAGCTACGAGATCCTCCAGGTATTCACTGACCCCAGTGAACTTCTGCAACTTAATAAGAGTAGGGAGGACAGAACGTGTCAGCGGGGACGGACGTCGGCTTTCCTGAGGAGGGCGGGATCGAGGGGATTCGAATATAAGATAAAGAGTTTCGAGCCTGGTCGACGCGGAGAGGCAGGTGACCATCGCCTCGGGTGAAAATGAGGAACTTTGCAAAGGGAAAGTTCGACAAGGTTGGTGGCAGACAAAACTAGTTTCCGTAATACTGGAAGTGGAAATGGGATGCGGATCAACCAGAGGTGTCGCAGATCGGGGCAGATCCGTCCAGGAATGAATCGGAAACAGCCGGTGCTGTGTCATCTGTAGCGTTAAGCCACAGGTATTTCAGATCCGCGATTGTCTTCTGCATTGCTGCGAAGACGCTTTCCAATAGCGGACTAGGAATGGCCAAATTGATTGCGCATACGCGATCATTGTGCTCAAGTGCCGCAATAATGTTATCCTCGCTGCACTTTGAGGTCAAGGGGCCATATTCCTCTATAATTATAGGCAACTGTGGCCAGAGAGCCAGCTTCTCCCTCACAGGTCTTCCCGCTGAGCAGAGAAGTCGGAGGTTCAGGCGAAGTGGCGATTGAAATACAACATATCGCCACCTTTGACACACGTGCACCAGCATCTGCCATCCCTCAAACTTGCGATCTGCAGCAGCCTCGGCCGCATAGTAATCAAATATTTTTAAGAGGACGTCGTCGAGGAGTATGTCGATCGTTGCTCGGCCTACTGTATATCGCACCAGTTAGCAGTTGTTGCGTGGCGAAGCAAGAAAGACGTACGTCGAAGCGGCTTGTTTATAATCTTCTGGTCCTGGCCACGTACGTGATCCATTTCTATCAGTGAGACTTCCGAGCGGTCATCCATCGGGGTCAATGACCGGGTGGCAAGAAATTGATGGTGGGGCAATAGGGGAGTATGCTGGGGAGACGGGATGGTAGACACGCTTTTGAGCACGGCTATTCCGAGTCGAGACTTTATTGGCTTTATTAGTTACTTCAGTAATCCGGTGAGCAAATTTCCGTTGACATACCAGTGAGTTATCAATGAGGATGCAGCGTCACTTCCAGCGTCGGAGCCTGAGGGCAAAATTGAATTTACCACTGCCAGTGCTGCGACTTTATACGGAGCACAAACCCTATTACGCTGATCTCCGCATCACATCACCCACCCTTGATATCTTGAGAGCTTGAGCTCGAGCTCGCGATCCTAGGAAATGTTCTGACGTCTCGGCTTGCGTCGCGGAGCTTATATAAGGGACTCAAGCGGTACGATCACGTGCTCCTCCTAGCGCGCGGCCGTTGCCGACCTCGGAGCTTCGAGGAGCGCTCACTGGCACAGTCAAAGTGGCCAGCGAGGTTACCGCGGGGTACAACGTGGATGGGCACCAGATGGAGATTACGCTAAAAATCCCGAATGACTGGCCCTTGCAACGGGTCACGGTGAAGGACTCGAAAAGAATTGGCGTGTCGGAAGGTTAAGGTCGTTGGCGAGGCTGGCTGTTGGGTGTGCGATAAATCATTTGGTCTTAGGTGAGTGTACTCATGATGGCATCGATTCCGTTATCTCTCAACAGCTAAACAATTTTTGGAAGAATGGGCCTATCGTCTAAGCTAGCCGTAATTAGGAGGGTGTTAAAGCCAAGCTACAACTAGGAAGCCCTTTTTCCGAGTCGGTGACATTCGAATGCTCCATGTCAATTTCTAGCACGCAAGGGTGTTCATAGCGAATGGGCCATGTCCTGGTCCTGAACGGCAGCCAATATAGGAGGTAATATATATCCGAGTCATACAACGACGCCACCGTGCAGGTGAATCGTGGACCAGAGCCTTGAACGGTATTATACAAAACACAAAACGAGTCTGGTCACGGTGAGGCCAAAATACGAGTGCACTTATCAATCATCGATATCAATAGATCGCCGACCACTCATCTTGTCTTGTCCAATGGGAAATGGCTATAGGGTGACTGGAGAGCTGTCGCGCAGCAATAAACTGCCGCATGGTTTCCGGGACAAGTCCCGATGGTTGGAGCTCCTCCAAGAAAATACTTTGAAGGTTAGGTAATACTTCAGTTACTCTTTCTCCAACGAGCTCTTGCAGGGTGGGCCCAATACGCAGTACAAATTCCTGGGATAGGTAGAGATTCTTCACAGTGGTAAATGTATGAAAAAGTTCCAACCATTGGTTGTTTTCCAAGTCGTCTTGCCAAAGTGGTCGCAGAAATATATCCTCGAGTATGTGGAGGTGTTCCAGCATGGGGATGAGAGCCTTAGGGAAGGACGAGGTACAGACCCGCGCCAGAGACGACAGTTGCCAGTCTGACCGTCTGCATGAGATTCCCAACTGCAACCCTAGATCATCTCTCCCTGGAAGTGCGATAGTCGCGCGCGAATCGGAAAAGATGACACGTGCTTCATCGTATGCCTTGAGCTTTGGTGTGCGACTGATGAACTGGACGAGTTGTGGAGTGTCGAATACAAGTTGATTGAAGAATGTTACGTCCAAAAAGTCGAGTAGAGGGGCATCAATCCGAGCTACGAGATCCTCCAGGTATTCGCTGACCCCGGTGAAATTCTGCAACTTAGTGAGAGAGGAGAGGACAGAGCGTATCAGTGGAGGCGGACGGTGACGTCGGCTTTCCCGAGGAGGGCGGGATCGAGGGGATTCGAATATAAGATAAAGAGTTTCGAGCTTGGTTGACGCGGAGAGGCAGGTGACCATCGCTTCGGGTGAAAAGTATGCGGAATGAGGAATTTTACAAAGGGAAAGGAGGACGAGGTTGGTGGCAGACAAAAGTAGCTTCCGTAATACTGGAAATGGAAATGGAATGCGGGTCAACCAGAGATGTCGCAGATGCGGGGCAGATCCGCCCAGGAATGAATCGGAAACAGCCGGTGCCCTGTCATCTATGGCGTTAAGTGCCAAGTCTTTCAGCGCCACGAATGTCTTCTGCATTGCCACGAGGACGCTTTCCAGTAGCGGGCTTGGAATGGCCAAATCGATTTCACATACGCGATCGCTATGCCCAAGTGCCGCAATAATGTTATCCTCGCCGCACTTTGAGGTTAAGGGGCCATATTGATCTATAATTATAGGAAACGGTGGCCAGAGAGTCAGCCTCTCCCTCACAGGTCTTCCCGCTGAGCAGAGAATTCGGAGATTCAGGCGTAGTGGTGACCGAAATACGACATATCGCCAATTTTGACACACGTGCACCAGCATCTGCCATTCCTCATATTTTCCATCTTCATCAGCTTCTTCCACATAGCAATCAAATACTACTAGGAGGGCATCGTCAGGGAGTATGTCGATCGTCGCTCGGCCAACTGTATATCTCACCAGTTAGCGGTCGTTGCGCGACGAAGCAAGAAAGACGTACGTCGAAGTGGCTCATTTATAATCTTCTGCTCCCGGCGACGTGCATGGTCCATTTCTATCAGTGAGCCTTCCGAACGGTCATCCATCGGGGTCAATGGTCGGGTGGCAAGAAAGTAATGGAGGTGCAATAGGGGAGTATGCAGCTGTTTGCTGGGGGGACGGGATGGCAGACACGCTTTTGAGCAGGGCTATTCCGAGTCGGGACTTTTATTAGCTTTATTAGTTGCTTCAGTAATCCGGTGAGCGAGTTTCCGTTGACATACCAGTGAGTTATCAACGAGGATGCAGCGTCGGGGTCCGGGGAGAGCCTGAGGGCAAAATTGAATTTGCCACTGCTGCAGCTTTATACGGACCACAAACCCTATTACGCTGATCTCCGCATCACATTACCCGCCCTTGAGAGCTTGAGCTTGAGCTCGCGATCTAGGAACTATTCCGGAGTTCACTATACTGTATAAGGGACAGGCGCAACTACGGCGGTACCGACAATCACGTGCTCTTCCTACCCAGCACTGATACGGCCGTTGCCGACCTCGCAGCTTCGAGGAATAAACAAACAGCGCTGAAAATCAGTCTCACAGCCAAAGTTTGCCAACGCTATCAATGAAGTTACCGCGGGGTACAAGGACTCGAAAAGAATCGGCGATTCGGCGTGTCGCTTGCAGTCGACTTCGATGATGCGGAAGGGACCCCGAGGTTGAATTCCTGACCTCGCCTCGCCTCGCTACTGCAAGTGGAGAGCTCTCAAATTATCATATCGATTTGGAGCCCGCGCATACGATCCTAGCGCAAGCTTGCCTAGGCGTTTTACTACAAATGCAAGACGACGTTGAAGGGTGTACACCCGAGAACCATCCGCTTGCTCGATACGCTGCCGAGCACTGGACGACTCATGCGCAGTTTGGGGCGGTGTCGTCACGTTTACACAAAGGGTTGGAATATCTCTTCGACGCGAACAAATTGCACTTCAAGGTGTGGCTCACGCTGTGCGATATAGACACCTATCCCAACTACGATGCAACCTTCCGCTTGCTCGCACCATACCCCAAATCTCCCGCGGCTCCCCTATATTACGCAGCACTCTGTGGATTCCACGATCTCGTAGAGCACCTCATTACCAAAGATCCGCAGGATGTGAATGCCGATGGGGGCTACCATATGCGACCACTAGTGGCAGCATTGGCAGGAGAACACTTCCAGACGGCAGATTTACTCCGTCGTAACGGCGCCGACCCGGATTTCCGGGGCCGACATGGGAGAATTCCGTTGCATGCCGCAGCCTATTCTGGAAATTTACAGGTGGTCCGGATATTAATCGGGTACGATCCCGCCGGCATCAACGCTAGGGATGAAGACGGGTGGACGCCGTTACTTTGGGCATCATATTTCGAAGACGGTTCTGTCGTTCGATTATTGCTGGAGCATGGTGCAGATATAAATGCGCGGGGTCAGACCGGCTGGACCCCGTTGCACGTGGCCTCGTACGATGGGGCACCGGAGGTTGTGCGCCTGCTACTCGAACACGGTGCTGATGTAGAGGTGAAGAAAGGCGACACCGCATTGCAGGTTGCGGTTGAGGAAGGACATGACGAAATCGTGAAATTACTGCGAGAGCATGAAGCCAAGTAGAAACACCTTGTGGCTTTTAGTACTTCCGTACATGTATCTAATTTAATTTCTTGTCGATGATAGAAATACTATCGTGTCATTTCTTCTCGTTCACTCATGATTGTACAGTAATGCGACCGAATGTGGCAATAAACGAATAGCTAGCTACTCATCTACTCCTAACTAACCTGCGGAAACACCAGAACGTTCAGTTTCGGAATGAGTTAGGTCAGATGGGCTGAGGTAGAGCTAGTAGTAGCTAGCGGTGGTATGCGTATCCAGTCTTCCGGTTTTCTCAGTTTTGGGTCCGCGCGCGATTCAAGTCATATAAGGTAGTGCGGTGGATTCCGTTGGCTAATATTATACTGTGCTCTTGGAGAACAGAGGGTTGATCTAGTAGGAAGCAGTGGCTTGGAGGGCCAAGTGTGAGGAAGCGAAGCTAAGGAAGGTCTTCTAGTACGGACTTGGCCTGTGCCGTGTGCCACCGGGCCGATGGATTGGGCCGCCGGATCCGTTCAGGCGTGCGCCAGGAAGTCCTTTTACCTTTTACGAACGTATGGCCCGGCCCTGGCCGGAGTATCAGAGTAACATGTACAACGATGCCACTGTGCAAGTGAATCTCAGTGATAAGATTATTGACCTTTATTCTACACAATAGTATCATACAAACGAGTCTTGTTCATAGTAATTCCAAAGGCACTGTGATTGATGTCGCCGGAGCCAAACGACGTATGTCAAGAAAATAGCATGGCGGTAGTAACTAGATGATGCCAAATGTAAATAGAATAAGAACTAGAGTGCACTTATCAATCATCGACATCATCGATCGATCGTCGACCACCCGTTCCAGCGGGAAATGGCTATAGGGCGACTGGAGAGCTGTCGCGCGGCAGTTAATTGCCGCATGGCTTCCGCGACAAATTCCGATTCCCGAAAATCCCTCAAGAAAATACTTTGCAGGTCGGGTAACACTTCAGTTACTCTTTCCCCAACGAGCTCTTGCAGGGTGGGCATAATACGTGGTACAATTTCCTGGGATAAATAGAGATTCTTCACAGTGGTAAATGGATGAAAAAGTTCCGACCATCGGTTGTCTTCCAAGTCGCCTCGCCAAAGTGGTTGCGGAAAATCTTCCTCGAGTATGTTGAGGTGTTTCAGGTTGGAAATGAGAGCCCGAGGGAAGGACGAGGTACAGACCTGTGCCAGAGATGACAGCTGCCTCTCTGGCGATCCGCATGAGATTGACAACTGCAAGCCTTGATTATCTATCCCAGAAAGTGCGATAGTCGCGCGAAAATTGGCAAAGATGACACGTGCTTCATCGTATGCCTTGAACTTTGGTGTGCGACTGATGAACTGGACCAGTTGTGGATTGTCGAATACGAGTTGATTGAAGAATGTTATGTTCAAATTATCGAGTAGAGGGGCGTCGATCCGTGTGACGAGACCCTCCAAGTATTCGCAGACCCCAATGAATGTCAAGTCAGTGAGAGCAGGGAGGATTAAGTGTGTGAGCGGAAGATGTCGGCCTTCCCAGGAAGGGTGCGACCAAGTGGAATCCAATCCAATCCAAAGAGTTTCGAGCCTGGTCAACGCGGAGAGGCAAGTGATCATTTCCTCGGGTGAAAAGTATGCGGAATGAGGAACTTGGTGAAGGAAGAGTTCGATGAGGTTAGGAGCAGACAAAAGTAGTTTCTGTAATACTGGAAATAGCAATGGAATGCTAGTCAAAAGGAGATGTCGCAGATGCGGGGCAGATCCGCCCAGGAATGAATCGGAAACAGCCGGTGCCCTGTCATCTATGGCGTTAAGCTTCAGGTATTTCAGCGCCACGAATTTCTTCTGCATTGCTGCGAAGACCCTTTCCAGTAGCGAACCTGAAATGGTCAAACCGATTTCACATACACGATTATTGTGCCCAAGTGCCGCAATAATGTTATCCTCGCCGTACTTTGAGGTTGAGGGGCGATATTGCTCTATAATTATAGGCAACGGTGGCCAGAGAGCCAGCTTCTCCCTCACAGGTGTTTCCGCTGAGCAGAGAATTCGGAGATTCAGGCGAAGTGGTGACAGAAATACAACATATCGCCAATTTTGACACACGTGCACCAGCATCTGCCATTCCTCACGTTTGCGATCTTTGGCCACATTATGGCCCACATAGTAATGAAATATTATTAGGAGGACATCGTCGGGGAGTATGTCGATCGTCACTCGGCCTATATCGCGCCAGTTAGCAGTTGTTGCACGGCGAAGTAAGAAAGACCGTGACGCACGTCGAAGTGGCTTGTCTATAGACTCTATACTAATCCTCTGCTTCTGGCGACGTGCATGATCCATTTCTATCAGTGAGCCTTCCGAACGGTCATCCATCGGGATCGATGACCCAGGGTGACAGGAAATTGATGGTGGAGCAATATGGTAATATGCTGGGAGACAGAATTTCCCATGAGGTCAGCGTCAGGGGGCCGGCTACAATCACGTGCTCCTTTTACCCGGCACCGGCGCGGCCGTTGCCGACCTCCGAGTTGTATGTGGGCAGCGACACGGAGTGCCAGCGACTGTCAATTTTTGCCAAAGGTAGTACATAACTCAGATTTTCTGAACACAATTCCGCAACCTGGCTGCCTGGACCAACCACGTGCCAGTGCAAACTTTCATAGCGGCCGCTTCAAGCCTGCTTGGACATGTGAGCTTGTCATTGTGAGGATATTTGTGAGGATATTGACGGGAACGCGGCTTAGTTGGCATGGAACCTCTGTCTACCCATAATCCCCTCGTGGGGTCACGGTCCCTTCATTCGATATGCACCTCTGTCGTGCCGCAGGCAACACCGACCCGTCCCTTCCCCCAGGTAATTGAAGGTGAAACTTTGGTCGCACTGGCAAGAAAAAGTTATAAATATCAGAATGAACGGGGTGACGACAAGAAGTACTACCACAGTTAGACCCAATTACATGTTTATATGGAAGTTGGGCACGAGCCTGAGAAAGGTGGGGATCAAATGACTCTATGCCAGCTTGAACGACAACCAAACCCAAAGCAAGTTGATTGGTTGGTCATAAACGGGGCTGCGCTGCAAAACGGCGGATCGCAGATTTACATGTGAGGGTGTGAGACATCAGAGTCATGTTTGTTTTCGAATTTCATAACCTTTCGGTGAATGTATATTAGATGGGGAATGTACGTCTTTTCAACATGTATTTCTAGGAATGATACTAGTCATCCCAAATGGATCGTTCTCGGGTATCTTGCGGAATCGTTGATCGACATCGGGACTGGAATAGGGAAGCGATGTCCGTTATGTTCTATAACAGCATAAAGCGCAGGGGAAAGGGGCGCAATACGTCAGCCATAGGATAAAAGCAATCAAACAAAATTCTCACTCTCAGTTGGCGTCGGCGCAAAGTGGAATAGGTAGATCGTGTCAGGCTCGTCCACGCACACACCACACAAAACTCATGCTCCAATCATCCCACTCAATTGCAACCAGACCACGCGCGAACCTCTCGCGTACCGAACGTGGCAGAGGGAGCCGTGCGACCGCGGCAGGGCTTTCACGACTCTTCAGAGCAGTATCGACCCATCCGCGTTCTGCTTCACCCGCAGCGCGGCATTCTTCATCCTCTGGCCACCGGGGTTCAGGCGCGGGAGGTGCAATGAGGTCCGCGTAGGCCCACAAGTCATGCAGTGCGGGCGTTGCATGTCGATCGTCGGCTTGAATGACCACGAACAGCGGTCGGGTGGTCCCAGGGAGTATGCGCATGGGGCCGAAGGCTGGGTCTCCGAGGTATGCATACGGGATGATCTTGAAGAAGGGCCCGTACAGCTGGAAGCGGAAAGTTGTGTCCTTCAACGGGACAGGCTGCCTTTGAGGTGGCAGGGGCGCATGTTCCTGCGCAGCTGCTGGGGAAGTTGGTTCATCAACAGTTATGTCGTTCCTCCGAGTCATCTTCCGTACCCTCTTCAGTGCCAAGTGCTTCTATGACTTCGCCCTGTTCCGCACGGGCTCCGTCTGTATCTCATCCTGCCACTGGCCGTCGGGGCGGAATATGCCGACTTCAGCCTTTGCTATGCGTTCGGGCCACAATCGGAACTGCACTGTTCTCCACGGGTCCCGTATAACCACAAATACCGAGACAGGTGGTGGTTCCGCATGTGCGGTAAGCACTGAAGCTGCATCCTCACCGTCAGTGGAGCAAGGCACGGCAGAGATAGAGACATGTAACACCGGAGATAGGATCTCAATGGGGGTGTGGACAGAACGCGGCCAGGCGACCTGTACTTCCTGAACTTGGGTGGACATACTATCGCCAGGAATCTTGTACAACTCGAGAGCCGAGGGCTTTTCAGCGTCCTTTGGGTCTGAATGTACGACGAGTAGCTCCCGCTGAAGCGCGAGAATGCGAATGGCACGGATGTCATACGTTAATATCCCCTGTGGCAGCACAAGGCATCTCACTACGGAATGGAAGATGAAGTAGGCTGAGATCTCACGTCAGGGTAGTTTTCAGATGCCTCCTCCTCATATCCAAACAGAGCGCCAACTCGGATGCGGTGGACGTTGCGTGATACCAAGTTCTTGAAGAGGATGAGCCGTCCTTGAACAGCAACAATGTACGCCGCGCCATCGAGCACATCGAGGTCCGTAAAGTCGTAGGCGGTATTGGAGCGGATAACAGTGACGCTGCGGAAGGGCGACAGCCGAGAGTCAATGCGTGACGTGTGTGCGCTTGATCCTAGAGGAAAGCGTGGGTCTTCGGCGACGTGAATAGCAGAGAGAGGACAGTGGAGAACATTCAATTCATAGCGCACTGGAATAGGGAATCCTATGACGTGATCTTCACTATAATCAGAGACGTCCACCCTACAGGGAAAAATGTTCAGTTAGTAGTAGTGTCAGCATGGGTTGGGAAAGACGAATCGTACCTTGCCGTTCGATCTGAAGCACGTTTAGGTTCGCGACGAACGTAACTTATCATGATCCCCATCTCCGTCTCGTAGCGCACATATTTCGCTTCGAGCTTGTACGCTTTGGTAGGGACAGCTATCTTCGCCACCGGATACGCCATCTTGACGCGATGTTCCATCATTAAAAGCATTAGTGCGTACCGATTTTTTCCTTCACGAATTGATATAACGACGTATTTTCCTCCAGGGACTATTTTCAAGGACATCACGTCTGCATCTGTACAAAAACTCCAAGCATTATAGCATTTAGGCATGGAACTCCGCCAGTTTGCTTCCGCGGCGAGGGCACGAATAACTAGGCGTTCTGCCTCAAGGCTACTAAGAGATGGGAGATAATAATAGATGGTGGGAGGTAGAGGCGGTAGTGGAAGGTGAAAGGTGCGCAAGATGCGCTTCCAAACCATTGGTTGGTGCGTCAGTTCGTAGAATAGTCTGCATAGCTAAAATCGATGATGTCGTTGAGATTTAACACCGGAGATGGCGAATACATACTTATCTCAGGCGTAGAATGTCCCGAACACAGAGATGGTCGAGAACGAGGTCGACGAGTGTATCATTTGGGAGAGACAAAAGCGTCAACTTGAAATTCTTGGGCTGAATCCGCAGTATTGTCCGGCGTATGAGAGAATGAAGCGCAGAGAACATTGTTCACAGAGTTGGGTGACTTTGAAATTACCAGAGATTGGAAAAGTTAAATAGGACTTTTGGAGTGTCCATGATAGCGACTCGGAGGAACACACGAGTCGTCGAGTCCTTGTTGTTTCAACTTGTTGATACCAAAGAAAAGAGTGGCTGGATGCGATGTGATGCATAACATTGTGACAGAACAAACCCGAGAAGCGATAGACGACTGCTACACCAAGGTAGTAGCATAGTAAAAGCCTGCATGAAATTATTCTGCATGCGATAGTGCTGCCGCGACTCGGCCGGACCTCTCCCATATTGGGACGAGCGGAGCGGAGTCACCTCTCGTATCAACAGCAAAATTCAAGTCGTCTCTCAAGCACTCGTACCAGTGACAGTCCTCCTCGCCTTGTACTTGTCCCCTCGCATTCGCCGTCGTCCTCGCCTTGTGTCGTCGCTGTCGCCGGGTTGTGATGCTCTTGCATCACAAGTTGTCAACATGTCGTCGTGCCCTTGTCGTTGCCGCCGTCGCTTTTGTCGTTGACACGTCGTCGTGTGACTCGTGCCCCTGTCATCTCCGCCGTTGCTTTCGTCGACACGTCGTCGTGCCCTTGTCGTCACCGCCCCTCCTTATATCGTCGTCGCCGTCCTCGTTTTGTCGCTGTCGTTCCTCTCCTGCCAGTGGGGCAAACTGGTTCCTGATGGAAAAGGTTTTCAATTACATGTTCTTCCTTGCCAGTGACTATGTACGGACTTTCCAGCGAAGATCCATTCATAATTGTCAGTCATGTACTTCGGAAGGTGGTCGGTTTGTTCAAGGCGCTCGATTAAGACAACCTTTCCGGGAACGAGAATGCATTCACCACGGCGTACTTGAGCAAACTCAAACGTATCTTAGTCGAATTGTTGGGTGGGGTATGCGGACTATGGGAAAAAACTTGACAATCTCTTATCCAGCGATTCACTAGGTTCAAGCTTGACGAGTTTGAGAGGATTTATGCAACCAGGCACGTCGTTCTTAGGTGGGTCGGCAACGTTGTACAGCTTTTGGAAGAACATGAAGCCGTCCTGCGCGTCTGTGAACCCAACATCGCCGGGATGCACGTCACAAGAGCGGTATATGGGAGTTCACTATCTCAAAGAGGAGAACTGCTTGACGTACAGACTCTTGTCCGTATGAGACATGGGGCACAAAGCCACAGACTGAGTTCTTCTGAGTCGGATAGTGGCATCTGTCACGGCGTCGCTATTGATGCCGCCATGCATATCTCCATCGTGACCGCTTCTAATGATGGTTCCTTTCGAGATAGACACGAGGACGTCGAAATTATGCACCCTACAGTATATGCAGAACGCAGGCTTCCATGTAGAACTCAAAGGTGTCGCGGGAGGAAAGAACGAAATGCGGTTTGAAAAGGTAGATCGCTGATCGGCCGCGTTGGCGCCAATTGAAGGAAAGTCAGTGAGTTTCAGGCGTCAACACAGGCGTCAACATGTCAATTTTCGGGGCCCGGAGTTGCGCTGGCCTATAACTCTGCCCTGCCGGAGAGCTGGGCCAACTGTTCTATCCAGAAATCTTTAAGGAAGCAAACTTATATCAACTTGCGCGATATCGATACCCTCATTGAGAAGATTGGTGATAACCAGCGGGTGGGCGGCGATCGAATTGGGTCCAGTCATACTCCGAGTCGTGGAACTTGTATCGGAGCCATGAAATCGTTCAGAGAGATGATATAATTAGCGCAGTTTACTGAAAAATGATCCTCTGATAGTATTGATAGTCGGTGAATGACGGTGATGTAAAATATGGAGGAGAACAGGGTCACGTCCTTAGTCGTCATTTCGAGATACACTGCCATCAACTTCCCGCGATTCTCTTATTTTCCCGACAACGTCCTCTATCTGTGGGCGGGAGGAGGGGTCCTGCGACCAACACCGCTCGATGAGATCCCACATTTTATCCGGCATAGGTCTTCCATCGAGTTCATCCGTTGGTCGTTCTGGCCTCTCACCAGCCATGATTCGTCGACATGCACGATGATTATTATCGTCAGGAAAGATCGCGTCTCCTGTGTAAATCTAATGCATTCAATTGTACGACGTCAGCCTTTTCTGAGCATCCGCGAAAGATTGCTAATGGGTTACCTCAAAGGCAATGCAGGCGAAGGCAAATATGTCACTTTTTGTCGTCCGCTGGAACTTTTGGCTAGCGTCAAGGAGTTCCGGAGCCATCCATTTTGGGGAGCCCATTCGGACAGTTGCATAGGACACAGACATGTCAGCAAAGTTAGCAAATCCGAAGTCAGCTATTTTTGCTTTCCGGTCGCTGCTAACAAGTATGTTCGCCTGGACAACCATGATCGACAAAGTTCACGGAAATATTGGTGGAGTTTGCTCACCCCTTTCAAATCACCATGGTACATCCCTTGTGAATGTAGGTGTTGAATGCCCTTTGCAATCTGAAGCAACTAGTACAAAAGTTTAAGTTAGCAATGACTTAGCATGAAACTGTCATTGTCTCATGTGACTCACATACTTCTCCACAGCATGATGAGGTTCACTCTTCAAGAATTCAATGATAGTGCCATTACTCATCCATTCAGACACCATGCACATTTCACCAGGAAATGACTTGATGTCAACACCTAGAAAAGGTAGTACATGAGGATGACCACAAAGATTCTTCCAAATCATAGCTTCCTTGCAAAACTTCTAGAAAAGATTCACCAGTTGCATTAGAAAGTTAAAACATTAGTATGAGGATTCACACGAACTTGCACTAGTGTAGCATTTTCAAGTTTAAACAATCGCTTTAAAGCAACCAGCCTCCCATTGCACAGGCCACGGTGGATGCGCCCAAAACCACCCATATAAATTGGTTCCAAAGAGACCTTTTTAATTGTCTCTTTGACATACAATTCATTTGGTACATCACCACAGGCCTTTGAAAGGTCTATGAGTATTCGTTGAGCAGTATGCTGAAGTTGATCATCTTGCAACAATGGAGAACCTCTTCTAAGTGCCTACAATTCCATCATTAAGCAGTGTTAATGGCTAATTTCAAACAAAACCTCACTTTCTGCAATTCTTGCATAAAGGACTTTGCTTGTTCTCCATGCAAGGAGCGAATTGCGCTCTTGTCTTTGGAGTCGAAAAGTACTTTTTGAAAAAGAGCACATATTTCTTTTTCATCCTTATCAAGGGCAATGGTGTAATGGCTGTCTCCAACCATTTTTGAAGCCTGTAAAAGTGTATTATTACATATGCATAAGCAAAGCCCAAAGATGAAATATTCATACCTCCAAAAGTGTTTTTCGAAATTGTTGACTTTCTGAAATGCTTACAATAATATCATAATCAACAAACTTCTCAAAGTGTGTATGCAGTTGGGGCAGCAAACTACTTTTAAAATATTAGATCTGATTCAAAGGGTAAAACATAAGGATGCAACCTTTCAAGTCTTGGATCCAAAGTTTTCATAGAGTTAATTTTCTCTGCAAGAAAGGAGAAGAGATGCTACCACACATCTGTCAGAAGAATGCTATGTTGAATTAGGATGCAAGATACAAACATAATAAATTTTGAGTTGATCTGCATTCTAATGAAAGGGAATCACAATGGGGTTAAACCATGGGCATGAATGCAAAGCAAACATGACAACATACGTGCAGAAGGTGGACAGGGGGCACAACAGCGTCAAATTGTTGCTTCTCCCACTCCTCACGATCCCTCTTCTCCTGTTCCCTCCTGCGAGCCTCATCTTCCTCCTTTTTGCGAGCCTTGCCATTGATGTCAGACACCCTTGTCCACCTATCTGTGACACCCATAGTGTCGCCTCTATTCCCTCTATTCCAGGATGACACGAAGTCCTGATCGATTGGTTTGCCCCGTTATCGGATATCACAGGGCAGAGGGTTGAACGACATACGGCGTTAGCAGGCTGTGCGCCCACGGGCTTCACACTAGTGGGTTCAGCTGGTACCCATTGTATACCACTCACAACACCGTTAGCCGTCTGGTAGCTATGGTGAAAATACCGTGAGTACAAGCATCTCATCCGACAGAAGTAGACTTAGTAACCTGACTGGTACAGCCCTAGTAGAATGGCCCAGCCACGGGGTGATAAGCATTCCATCATCACACTGACAATCAAAGAGATCGTCGTCACTCACCTAAAAGGGTGGTAGGTGATTTTGCCATCAGGAGTGGCGGACGTGGTGTATGTTATCGTGCCCGGCTGGATCTGACCTCCGGGACCAGAATTTGGTGGCGGCTGTAACGCCTGAGTCGGAGGCACAGGACTGGGAGGCCTGTACGGGAGTGCGCGAGGTGCATTGGCATACAGTGGCGGGCTAGGTGCGCGAGGTGCATAGGTAGACGGTGGTGGACTAGGGGCGTGAGGTGCATAGGTAAACGGTGGTGGGCTAGGTGGGCTGGGTGCATAGTAGGAAGACAGTGGCGGGCCAGGTGGGCCAGGTACATATGCAGACGGTGGCGGGCTAGGTGCGCGAGGATAGGCAAACGGCGGCCTAGGTGCGCGAGGTACATAGAACGATGGCGGGCTAGGTGCGCGTCGCGGCGCACTCGGGTTGGGGAGTTCCTTCACAATTGGTTTGCCCCGTTATAGGAGATCACAGGCAGAGGGTTGAACAACATACAGCATTGGCAGGTTGTGCGCCCGCGGGCTTCACACTAGTGGGTTCAGCTGGTACCCATTGTATACCACTCACAACACCGTTGGCCGTCTGGTAGCTGCGGTAAAAAGGCCGTGAGCAAAAGCATCTCATCCGACAGAAGTAGATAGTAACCTGACTGGTACAGCCCTAGTAGAATGGCCCGGCCACGGGGCGATAAGCATTCCATCATCGCACTGACAATCAAAGAGATCGTCGTCACTCACTTGAAAGGATGGTAGGTGATTTTGCCGTCAGGATTGGTGGACGTGGTGTATGTTATCGTGCCTGGCTGGATCTGACCTCCGGGACCAGAATTTGGTGGCGGCTGTAATGCCTGAGTCGGCGGCGCAGGACTGGGAGGCTCGTACGGGAGTTGGATCGGTGCGCGTTTCGGCGCCCTCGGGTTAGAGAGTTCCTTCACATCATTCAATGTGACGGAGATCACAGGGCAGAAGGTTGAACGACATACGGTGTTGGCAGGCTGTGCGCCTGCGGGCTTCACACTAGTGGGTTCAGCTGGCACCCATTGTACACCACTCACAACACCGTTAGCCGTCTGGTAGCTGCGGTGAAAAGGCCGTGAGTACAAGCATCTCATCCGACAGAAGTAGAGATAGTAACCTGACTGGTACAGCCCTAGTAGAATGGCCCGGCCACGAGGTGATAAACATTCCATCATCGCACTGACAATCAAAGAGATCGTCGTCACTCACTTGAAAGGATGGTAGGTGATTTTGCCGTCAGGATTGGTGGACGTGGTGTATGTTATCGTGCCTGGCTGGATCTGACCTCCGGGACCAGAATTTGGTGGCGGCTGTAATGCCTGAGTCGATGCGCTCGCAACGTTGAATTCTGAGGCATTTTCTGATCCCTCACTGTATGTGTCCCACATGAGTATACGTCCATCGGTGGGTTGCAGTAGCGTACCGTAGGTTTTGGAACATGCGCTGCATTCTTCCGACAGCGAGAATCTTATTTTCGATTTCCTGGCGTCTCGAAGCGCGCATAGCAGCGGCTGTGGCTTGGTCGATGATGGCGCGATCTGCTGCTCCATCGTCTGAAGAGGGTTCATCTTCAAGTTCCTCTTGTGAACCCACAGAGAGCACATTACTGGGAGGCCCGTACGTGAGTGGGCTCGGTGCGCGTTTCGGCGCCCTCGGGTTAGAGAGTTCCTTCACATCATTCAATGTGACGGAGATCACAGGGAAGAAGGTTGAACGGCATACGGTGTTGGCAGGCTGTGCGCCTGCGGGCTTCACACTAGTGGGTTCAGCTGGCACCCATTGTACACCACTCACGACACCGTTAGCCGTCTGGTAGCTGCGGTGAAAAGGCCGTGAGTACAAGCATCTCATCCGACAGAAGTAGAGATAGTAACCTGACTGGTACAGCCCTAGTAGAATGGCCCGGCCACGAGGTGATAAACATTCCATCATCGCACTGACAATCAAAGAGATCGTCGTCACTCACTTGAAAGGATGGTAGGTGATTTTGCCGTCAGGATTGGTGGACGTGGTGTATGTTATCGTGCCTGGCTGGATCTGACCTCCGGGACCAGAACTTGGTGGCGGCTGTAATGCCTGAGTCGGCGTGCTCGCAACGTTGAATTCTGAGGCATTCTCTGATCCCTCACTGTATGTGTCCCACATGAGTATACGTCCATCGGTGGGTTGCAGTAGCGTACCGTAGGTTTTGGAACATGCGCTGCATTCTTCCGACATCGCGAATCTTATTTTTGATTTGCTGGCGTCTCGAAGCGCGCACATCAGCGGTTATAGCTTGGTCGATGATGGCGCGATCTGCTGCTCCATCGTCTGAAGAGGATTCATCTTCAAGTTCCTCTTGTGAAAACACAGAGAGCACATTACTGGGAGGCCCGTACGTGAGTGGGCTCGGTGCGCGGGTGCATTGACGTACGGTGACGAGCTACGTGCTCGTTGATAATATGCCATGGATCACTTGAGATGAAAACGAGGGACGATGGTGATAATTGCAGTGCCCTCAGTCTCGTGTCCTGCAAGCCTACGCGGCGCTATGGTACTACCTTCAAATCAATAGACACCACGATGAAGACCAAAGCTCGGAAATGATTATTGTAATGATTCTCCGCTCTGCTGCAGCAGGAATACACGTAAATATGTACAAAGAGATCAAAGCAATTCACGTAATTGAGGATCGCATCACAAACCCTATTACGCCGATCCGCATCACATTACCCACCCTTGAGATCTTGAGAGCTTGGGCTCGCAATCCTAGGAAATTCTGACGTCCCCGAGTTCTCTATATTGTCACAATTGATCGGCCCGGCGCTGCACCTACCACAGCGGTACGAATCGTACGATCATGTGCTCCTAGGCACTGGCCGTTCTCGGAGCTTCGGGGAGCTCGGGGCAGAAAAATATCGCAGTTAAAGTGGTCAGGGCTGTCAACAAAGCCACAGGGTCGGCCGGGTACGACGGGCACTAGCTAGAGATGACGCTGAAATCCCGAATGACTGGCCCTTGCAACGGGTAACGCGTCACGGTCAAGGACCCGAAAAGGATCGGCGTGTCGGAAGGTTGTTGACCTGTTGGCGAGGCTGGCTTTTGGGTGTACAGCAAATTGTTTGGTCTCAGGTGTGTTTGCTCATGATGGCATGGATTCCGTCATCTTTCATCACCTAAACAACTTTTGCCAGAATGGGCGCATGACTTGTCGATGCGATCAGCCTTTCAAGAAAAACGATATATTAACACTTTGAGGTTCAGGCCGAGTGCCGGATTGTTACTCGTAAGTTTTTGCATTATTGTTGTGGTTTTTGTAAGGGCCTGCAGGAGAGTTGACACGCACCCAAGTATTAGTGTTTCCGATGGCTCTCTCCCCCGAAAGCCATGCAAAACGCGCAAGAACCTTTTCCATTCATCGTGTCTGTACAACGTATGCGTTATTGAGATCCTTAATGGCGCTTTGGCTCATATTTTTGGTAGTGGACCAAAACAAGTTATTCTCCGTCATGTCCTTTATGTCGGTTGGAGACTAGGAGATCATGAAACAATATACAGTGGTTGAAGTAGAAGCTAGCTGTAGTCGACTTGTATATTTAAGCTAACCGTAATCAGGAGAGTGATAAAAACCAAGCTGGCATGTTGCTCGTGATACCATGGTATACAACTAAGAAGCCCTTCTTCGGCGAAATGTTCGAATGAACGACTGACCCTCATCCCCCGGGTTTCAGACAGTGACATGGCATGATCCTTGTCAATTTCCAGCACGCAATTTCAAGAGTGTTCATCGCGAATGGGCCATGTACATGTGGCCCTGAACGGCAGCCAATATAGGAAATCATATATCTGAGTCATTCAGCGATGCCACCCGTGCAGGTGAATCGTGGACCTGAGCTTTGAATAGTTAGCGAGCAATTTGGACACTCATAAGTCGACGATGACCCAGATCGAACTTTATTCTACACAACCAACGGTATCATACAAACGAGTCTGGTTCATGGTAACGCCAAAAATCCTGTGATCAATGCCGCTGGAGCCAAACGATGTGTGTCAAGAATGGTATGGCGGTAGCTAGATGATGCCAAAATGGAATAGGAAGTAGAGTGCACTATCAATCATCGACGTCATCCGGCGGCCACCCGTTCCAGTGGGAAATGGCTATAGGGCGACTGGAGAGCTGTCGCGCGGCAATAAACTGTCGCATGGCGTACCGGACAGATCTGGATTCCAAGAAAATACTTTGAAGGTTAGGTAATACTTCGGTCACTCCTTCCCCGACGAGTTCTTGCAGGGTGGGCACAATACGTGTGGCAATTTCCCGGGACAGGTAGAGATTCTTCACAGTCGTGAATGGACGAAAAAGTTCCAACCATTGGTTGTTTTCCAAGCCGTATCGCCAAAGTGGTGACAGAACTATATCCTCGGAGATGTAGAGGTGTTCCAGCTTGGGAACGAGAGCCTGAGGGAGGGATGAGGTACAGAGCTGTGCCAGAGACGACAGCTGCTGGTCTGAGTGTCCCCATGAGATTCCCAACTCCAACCCTAGACTATCTCCCCCTGGAAGGGTGATAGTTGCGTACGAATAGGAAAAGAACACACATGCTTCATCGTATGCCTTGAGCTTTGGTGTGCGACTGATGAACTGGACGAGTTGTGGAGTGTCGAAAATGAGCTGATGGAAGAATAATATACATAATCGGTTGAGTAGAGGGACGTCAATATGGGTGACGAGATCCTCCAAGTATTCGCTGACCCCAATGAACGTCAACTTCGTGAGAGCAGGGAGGATAAAGCGCGTGGGCGGAGGATGCCGGCCTTCTCGGGAAGGGCGCGATCGAGGGGATTTGAATCCAATGCAAAGATGTTTGAGCCTGGTCAATGCGGAGAGGCAGGTGGCCATTGCCTCGGGTGAAAAGTACCCGGAATGAGGAATATCGCGAAGGGAGAGTATGACAAGGTTAGGGGCAGACAGAAGTAGTTCCCGTAATACTGTAAATGGAAATGAAATGTGGACTAGCCAGAGATGTCGCAGACGCGGGGCAGATCCGCCCAGGAATGAATGGGGAACAACTGGTGCTGCGTCATCATCTATGTGGATAAGCCTCAGGTCTTTCAGCGCCACGAGTGTCTTCTGCATTGCTGCGAAGACGTTTTCCAGTAGCAAATTTGACATGGTCAAACTGATTTCACATACGCGATTGTTGTGCCCAAGTGCCGCGATAATGTTATCCTCGCCGCACTTTGAAGTTGAGAAGAGATATTGCTTTATAATTATAACTATAATTATAGGCAACGGTGGCCAGAAAGCCAGCTTCTCCCTCACAGGCGTTCCCGCTGAGCAGAGAATTCGGAGATTCAGGCGAAGTGGTGACTGAGATACAACAAATCGCCATTTTTGACACACGTGCAGCAGCACCTGCCATTCCTCATATTTGCCACGTTCATAAGCTTCGGCCACATAGTAATCAAATGTTACTAGGAGGACATCTTCGGGGAGTATGTCGATCGTCACTCGGCCTATATGGCACCAGTTAGCAGTTGTCGTGTGGTGAAGCAAGAAAGCGTACGTCGAGGTGGCTTGTTTATAATCTCCTGCTTCTGGCGACGTGCATGATCCATCTCTATGAGTGAGCCTTCAGAACGGTCATCCATCAATATCAATGACCCAGGGTGGCAAGAAATTTGATAGTGGGGCAATGGTGGAGTAACGGAGACGGTATGACAGACACACTTCTGAGCAGTTCCGAATTATTTCCGAGTCGAGACTTTGTTAGTTACTTCAGTGATCCGGTAAGAAAATTTCCCTTGACATACCAGTAAGTTATTAAAGAGGAACCAGCGTCGGGGAGAGGGCAAAGTTGAATTGAGAGCTTGAGCTCGCGATCTCGGAACCTACACGGTACGATCACGTGCTCCTCCTACCCGCCAGGCACCGACGCGGCCGTTGCCGACCTCAGTGCTGACCTCTGCCTGTGACAGTCAATCTTTGCCAAAACTGGACGTGAGTCTGTGCAACGGCCGGAGGATATTGATGAGAACGCGGCTTGGTTGGCATGGCATATCAGTCTGCCCATCTTCGCCGAGTCCCCTCTGCTTCAGTCGATAAGCGCCTATATCCTGCCGCAGGCAACACCGACCGTCCCTACCCCTTCGGGCCCTTCCCTTTCTCCAAGCGTCCATGTGGCGGGAAGTCTCACTGGCGAAGAGACAAAGGTAAAGTGTATTGAAAATGTCATCCATCCCGTCTTTCGATTGGTGGTCTCGCACATCCCACACTGCTCTGTGATGTCATGTAACCCTTCTCACTTTGAGTCCTTCTACGGAATTGCCGACTCTGGTGAACCCCTTCCCACACCCTGCAGGTGAATCTTGAACCTTAGCATATAGTCTACGATGACTCAGATCGAAATTTGATTTATTGGCCTTTATTCTACACAACGGTATCATAGAATGGCATGGCAGTAGCTAGATGATTCCGAATGTAAATGGCATAGGATGTAGAGTGCACTTATCAATCATAGAAATCTGATCGTCGACCACTCATCTTGCCTTGTCCAGTGGGAAATGGCTATAGGGCGACTGGAGAGCTGTCGCGCGACAATAAACTGCCGCATGGCTTCCGGGACAAATCCCGGTTCCTGGAGATCATCCTCCAAGAAAATACTTTGAAGGTTAGGTAACACTTCAGTTACTCTTTCCCCAACGAGCTCTTGCAGGGCGGGCACAATACGTGGTACAATTTCCTGGGATAGGTAGAGATTCTTCACAGTCATAAATGGATGAAAAAGTTCCAACCATTGGTTGATTTCCAAGTCGTCTTGCCAAAGCGGTCGTAGAAATACATTTTCGAGTATATAGAGGTGCTCCAGCATGGGAATGAGAGCCCGAGGGAAAGGCGAGGCACAGACCTGCGCCAGAGACGACAACTGCCAGTCTGACCGTCTGCATGAGATCCCCAGCCGCCACCCTAGATCATCTCGCCCTGGAAGTGCGATAGTCACGCGCAAATTGGAAAAGATCAAACGTGCTTCATTGCATGCTTTGAGCTTTGGTGTGCGACTGATGAACTGGACGAGTTGTGGAGTGTCGAATATGAGTTGATGGAAGAATGTTATATGCAATCGGTTGAGGAGAGGGGCGTCGATCCGGGTGACGAGACCCTCCAAGTAATCGCTGACCCCAGTGAACCTCAAGTTACTAAGTGCAGGGAGAACAGAGCGTGTGGGTGGAGGATGTCGGCCTTCCCGGGGAGGGTGAAATCGAGGGGATTTGAATCCAATGCAAAGTAGTTTGAGCCCGGTCAACGCGGAGAGACAAGTGACTATTGCCTCGGGTGAAAAGTACCCGGAATGAGGAATCTCGCGAAGGAAAAGTGCGACAAGGTTGTGGGCAGATAAAAGTAGTTTCTGTAATACTGGAAATGGAAATGGAATGTCGGTCAAAAAGAGTTGTCGCAGATGCGGGGCAGATCCGCCCAGGAATGAATCGGAAACAACTGGTGCCCTGTCATCCTTGGCTTTAAGCCACAGGTACTCCAGCACCACGAATGTATTCCGCATTGCTGCGAAGACCCTTTCCAGTAGCAAACTTGGAATGGCCAAAAGGATTGCACATACGCGATCGTTGTGCTCAAGTGCCGCGATAATGTTATCCTCGCCGCACTTTGAGGTTGAGGGGTCATATTGCTCTATAATTATAGGCAACGGTGGCCAGGGAGCCAGCTTCTCCCTCGCAGGTGTTTCCGCTGAGCAGAGAATTCGGAGATTCAGGCGAAGTGGTGACCGAAATAAAACATATCGCCATTTTTGACACACGTGCACCAGTATCTGCCATTCCTCGTATTTGCCACATTCATCAGCTTTGGCCACATAGTAATCAAATATTACTAGGAGGACATCGTCGGGGAGTATGTCGATCGTCACTCGGCCTATACCCCACCAGTTAGCAGTTGTTGCATGGAGAAGCAAGAAAGATGTACATTGAAGTGCCTGTGGCTTGTCTAGGCGACGTGCCGCCGCATGATCCCGGCCCATTTCTATCAGTGATCCTTCGGAACTTGAACGGTTATCCATCGGGATCAACTAATGACTCAGGGTTGCTAACTGATGGTGAAGAAATGGCGGAGTATGCTGGGAGACGGGATGACGGACACGCTTTTGAGCAGGGCTATTCCGATTTCCGAGCCGAGACTTTGTTAGTTAATTCAGTGATCCGGCGAGTGAATTTCCCTTGACATACCAGTGAGCTATCAATAAGGATCCAGCACCATGGAGGGAAAGGTTGAATTTACCACTGCTGCAACTTTATATGGAGCAGGAGCACAAATCCTATTACGCTGGTCCTAGGAAATGTTCTCCTCGACAATACAATTGATTTGGCCAAGTACGATCACGTGTTCCTCCTACCCGTCAACGGCGCGGCCGTTGCCGACCTCTGTCACGGGCAATCTTTTGCCAAGGGGAAGCCAATCAGATTTGCACACATAGTCGACGATGACCTAGATCGAACTCTTTTGGCCTCCATTCGCAACAATATCATACAAATGGCAAGCGGTAACTAGATGGTGCCAAAGTGCAAATGGAATGGGAAGTAGAGTGCACTTATCAATAATCAATATCGTCGATCGTCGATGGCTTGATCCAGTGGGAAATGGCGATGGGGCGACTGGAGAACTGTCGCGCGACAATAAACTGCCGCATGGCTTCTGGGACAAATACCGGTTCCTGGAGATCCTCCAAGAAAATACATTGAAGGTTAGGTAACACTTCAGTTACTCTTTCCCCAACGAGCTCTTGCAGGGCGGGCACAATACGTGGTACCATTTCCCGGGATAGGTAGAGATTCTTCACAGTCGTAAATAGATGAAAAAGTTCCAACCATTGGTTGTTTTCCAAGTCGTCTTGCCAAAGTGGTCGCCAAAAATCATCCTCGACTATGTAGAGGTGTTCCAGGTTGGGAATGAGAGCCTGAGGGAAGGACGAGGTACAGGCCTGTGCCAGAGACGACAGCCGTCCGTCTGGCGGTGTGCATGAGGTTGCCAACCGCAAGTCTAGATTATCTCTGCCTGAAAGTGCGACAGTCGTGCGCAATTCGGCAAAGATCACACGTGCTTCAATGTATACCTTGGGCTTTGGTGTGCGACTGATGAACTGGACGAGTTGTGGGTTGTCGAATATGGGTTGAGAGAAGAATCTTATGTCCAAATCATCGAGTAGAGGGGCGTCGATTCGGGCGACGAGATCCTCCAAGTATTCGCTGACCCCAATGAACGTCAAGTTGGTGAGAGCAGGGAGGATAAAGCGTGTAGGCGGAAGATGTCGGCCTTCCTGGGAAGTGTGCGATCGAGTGGATTTGAGTACAATGCACAGTGTTGCGAGCCTGGTCAACGCGGAGACGCAAGTGACCAACGCCTCGGGTGAAAAGTATGCGGAATGAGGAACTTGGTGAAGGAAGAGTTCGATGAGGTTAGGGGCAGATAAAAGTAGTTTCTGTAATACTGGAAATGGAAATGGAAATAGAATGCCGGTCAAAAAGATTTGTCGCAGATGCGGGGCAGAGCCCAGGATTGAATCGGAAACAACTGGTGCCCTGTAATCTATGGTGTCAAGCGACATGAATTTCAGCGCCACAAATGGCTTCTGCATTGCTGCGAAGACGCTTTCCGGTAGCGAACTTGAAATGGTCAAACGGATGTCACATACGCGATCGTTGTGCCCAAGTGCCGCGATAATGTTATCCTCGTCGCAATTTGAGGTTAAGGGGCCAATTTGCTCTATAACTATAGGCAATGGTGGCCAGACAGCCAGCTTCTCCCTCACAGGTGTTTCCGCTGAGCAGAGAATTCGAAGATTTAGGCGAAGTGGTGACTGAAATACAACATATCGCCATTTTTGACACACGTGCACCAGTATCTGCCATTCCTCACGTTTGCGAACTTCATAAGCTTCGGCCATATAGTAATCAAATATTTCTAGGAGGACATCGTCGGGGAGAATGTCGATCGTCGCTCGGCCTATATCGCGCCAGTTAGCAGTTGTTGTACGGCGAAGCAAAAAAGACGTACGTCGAAGTGGCTCGTCTATAATCTTCTGGTCCTGGCGAAGTGCATGATCCATTTCTATCAGTGAGCCTTCCGAAAGGTCATCCATCGGGATCGACGACCCAGGGTGGTAAGAAATTGATGGTGGAGTAATATGCTGGGGAAACGGGATGACAGACGCGCTTTTGAGCAGGGCTATTCTGAGTCGAGACTTTGTTATTACCTCAGTAACCCTCGAGCAAATTTCCCATGACATACCAGTTATCAATGAGGATCCAGCGTCGGGGAGAGAGATCAGATAGAGACAAAGGGAAACAAAATTGTTGCAACTTCAACGGTACGATCACGTGCTCCTCCGACCGCACTGCCTGGCGGCCGTTGCCGACCTCAGAGCAGTCAATCTTTGCCAAAGGTAGTACATCACCTAGATTTTCTCAATGGTGAGGAAGCAGGTGCCATAATTCCGCAGCCTGGGCCAGCCACGTAAGTGCAAACCTTCATAGCGGCTGCTTGGACTTGTGAGGATATTTCTCAGCCTGAGAACGCAGCTTAGTTGGCATGGAACCTCACTCTGCTCATCTTCCCCTCTGGGGGTCCCTTCACTCGATAGGCACCTCTGTCGTGTCGCAGGCAACGCCGACTCCCTACCCCAAGTAAGGTGAAACTTTCGTCGCAAGGAAAAGTAATGAATATGCGAATGAACGGGGTGACGACAGGACGTACTGTAGTAACTGTACTACTAAAGTGACAAAGTCAGACCCTGGTTACATGTCGATACGCAAGCCGAGCACGAGAAAAGATTGGGTTCGAATTACAGCACAGTATTGTATGCTCGATGCCAACGTCAACCAAACCGAAAAGTAACACGTTCAAGTTGATTGGTTAGTCACAAACGGGGCTGCGCTGCAACACGCCGGACCGGTACTGAATTGCAAGCTTTCATCCATTCTTGCTGTCAGGCTGACAGATCGATCTGGATCTGTAATCAAAACACGCGGTCAGCGGATGTGACGGTCATTTGCGCGCCTACATGTCACGTTGTAGCCTCGCGACTGTTTTAACTCAGGACGTTCACGTTCAGCTCTGAGTCGTCCCTCCGCATACATCATCGCATCTAGCTCCGCGAACACCCCTTCAGGAATCGCAATTGAACACGAGACTCGATCAGCCATCATGGCCAAATCTCGTCTTATTCTGTGGTGATCAGATGTGATCAGATCATGCCTAACGGGAACAGCCTTCCATATGTCCTACAGTGGTCTGGGTCTACGACTCTACGGAATGGCCTCGGAACTCGGAACTCGTCTGTAGCGGACTTTAAAATGATCGATTATTATACAGTAGGGAAAGTTCTCTGATGTGACTGTACCCCAGAACCGGCGTAAAGTGAACTCAGCTCCGCCATTCCAAGCACCATTCTCGAGTTGAAAACTGATGAGGCATGTCGCAACTATGTGTAGTCTATGTCGCATCCTCGGTCTCGTGTCTTCGAGTGAATCAGTCCAATAAGCCTTGTGTCGCGAGCTCAATCAATATTCTCTGAACCTTTGGCTTGTCGCTCAGGGCTCTTATGTCATGTCTGGCGTTGCTACGGGGTGTCCTCATTTGGAATTATTAGGACAGCGAAGTACTGTAATGAACGCCTACTCATTGCTTCGTTGCAAACACATGTTCTTCTGGCCTCTCGACTACTATCAAAAGTATTATTAGATTCAGACGCACCGCCCACCCGTCAAGCTAAAAAGTCCTGCCATTTGTCGTGCATTCTCCCTCAGCCCTTGCCGCCCCAGCTCCTCCCCTCACTATTACCTTCCCTACGATATTCTCGGGTCATGTCTCAGAGACGAATTAGTATCTTCCGCCAACTTTTCCCTCCAGAGCCGAGCTGGAGTGTGGATAGTGTGCCGGACCAGACGGGGAAGGTTGTGATGATCACTGGCGGCATTCGTGGAGTAGGAAAGGAGACAGCACGAGTAACCATTCCTTGTTCTCGCTATATCATAGCCCCTCACTGATTGTGAGCATTCATAGGTGCTACTCTCAAAGGGTGCCAAAGTGTATATTACATCGCACACACCAGAGGATGGGCAACATGCGGTAGAAGAGCTCAAACAAGCTACAGGAGAGGAATCAGTTTTTTTCATCCAGCTTAATCTAGCCGACCTCCTCTCTGTCAAGGCTGCTGCTGAAGAATTCATTGGCAAGGAACGAGAACTTCATACACTATACAACAATGGGTAAGCCTCATGTCTGCTCTCACTGTGAAACATGCGGCTGAACATGAACCAGTGGCGTGACCTACGCGCCAGTTGAAAGGGTCACACGTCAAGGTTACGACCTGCAGTTTGGAACCAATGTTCTGGGTACGTAGCGAGGCAAACTGCAAAACCAGATCACATCCTCTGACGTGTTATGGCAGGTCACTTCTATCTCACCAAACTTCTCCTTCCCCTCCTCACGGCGACCGCCAAAAGGGCTCCCACGGAGACTGTGCGTGTGGTTAATGTGAGCTCTCTGGGCCACTATTTGGGAGCCCCAGAGGGTATCCGATGGACCACGATCGTGCCTGGGACAGAATCGCATGAGGCACGTAAGAAGCTTGGCTCTACTAGGTTATATGGTCAGAGCAAGACGGTAGGGAGCACGTCATCTCTTCCGATATGACCAGTTCCTAATCCTTCTTCTAATCTGCCAAAAGGGAAATATCCTCTTCTCAAATGAACTCGCCCGACGATACGGCAACGAAGGCATCGTGTCCATCTCCCTCCACCCAGGCACAAATATCTCTCGCCATGCAGGTTCATTTGTACGCCGCGTCGGACGGCTCTTCAAATTTGCGGCGTATTACGTCATCTCCTGCGGAGACCTTGCTTTCGTTACAGAGGAGAGCACGGCCCTGACTGATTTTAAGACGCACGCCGGTAACCGTGCTGAGGATGCTGTCACTGACCTCGAGACAGGAGAGCTCCCTGACATGAATGGGATCGATATCGCAGGCTCCCACGGTGCAATTACTTCTTTATACGCTGGCGCCGCCCCTGATGCGGGCGACTTTAATGGCGGGGTATGTTCTCCTGCACCCAGCACTGCGTCGGAATGTAGCCTAACTTTCTTCCCCAGTATCTCACTGCCTGGGCACGCCCCACGCTTCCACACCCGAAGGCCCTTAACGCCGACACCCAGAAGAAGTTGTGGGATTGGTGTGAAGACCAGGTGAAGGACATCGGCAATAAGGCTGCCGCTTGACAGATTTGTGCTTGCCCGTTGTACTTGTGTATGACCACTTTAGTACCCTTGCTTGTACCATATACTTTACATGGTGATTCTTGGTTTCATCTGATGTTGTTCGTGCACATACCCCTAAAATCTACAGTCTCATGTAGCAACTACAGATGAAATGGAGTTGGCGGTCGTTCAACTTGTCATTGTTGTCAAAGGCTTTCCTTTCCTCTGGTGATTCAACCATGGTTGGGATCACAAAATGGCGTGTGTGAGCATGTGCAGATCAGCGCATTTTGTTCTTTGATTGACCGATTCGGACACTTGTTTCATTGCCATATTGGTATTGGATCAAGTGGTACCGGTAACCTGTTGCCAGTGCATGCCAACACTGCTAGTGTCACGTGTTCTAAATCACGTGCTCGTAGCAACTGAGGCACGGCAACCTCAGGATTCTCCTGGTTCTCCACCTCGTTACGTCCCCACCATCCACAGTTAACAGTAGGAAACACAAAACACAAGCCATATTCAAGAGCTCATGATGTTAATGCTGGTATGGTCTCCCTCGGTCTTTCGGAATCGCCGAGTATGCGGGTCGATCAATCATTTACGTGAAAATGCGCTTGCCACATACACGCCTCCTAGGACCACCCGATGTGGGCTTGAGACTGATCTGTGAGGAAATCGGAATTCTCACGAAATCCCACTAAACCCCCTCCGATGCGAATAGAGCCTTCCCTTCCCGGTCATGGCCGTAAGATCCATAGTCCATAACTGGGTGGAGTCCGAATGCGTCGGGCGTAGAAAGGGTACTGTGGCCACACAAGCGCTTGATGAAACTGAAGGTTGGGGGTGACAGCCAAGGGTATTTTCTCTCGCGAGTCAGTCGGAGCTGATTGACACGGCCCGGTATTGACAGGGTTGGTTATCTGGAGTTCGGTTTCTGTGAACATCATGACTTGGGCCGGGGCCTGGGACTGCCTACTGGAGTTGTATTTTTGCACCCATACTGCATCATCCGGGTTGAAAGATGGCTGGGCGACACGCGCATGCAAATGAAACCCCTTCTTCCCTCACTCTCGAATTGTAAGTCGATCGACTATAGTCAAAACGTATAGTATATCCCGTCAGCTGATGGTCTTCGTCAGTATTTTCTCCATGAGGCAAACATTTGACGTCCATGAGGATAAAGCCCAGCGACCTGACGGAACCGCGAATATGCAAATACTCCTCGACAAGTAATTCGATTACGCGACATGTCAGTCTCCTTTCGCTGTAGATGATCGTAGAGAACGACCATGATGCAGTCTGGACCCAACGCTTCTCGAAAGGAATATGAACGCAGTGCGTAATAATTGTGAGATTCCGGAACGCCACAGAACAACAAGGCGTGGTATAGGCGTTTTCAAGCCTCTCCACCTCCGTTGACTTGGAAGCCCCCTTATCAGGCGCGTCTGACGTACTCATGATCTTCCTTGCGGCCGTAGTACGCCAATTTCCAGTGAGGAAACACACTGCTTAGGGATGATCCGCCTGGTACCACTGGCAGAAGACCGAAGTTAGAGTGGGTCTCCGGAAATTGGTGCAAGACTCTGTTCAACGGCGAGGCGTCGTCTTATCCGATGTAGTAGCCGGATACGCCCCCCCTTCACCCTTGGGTCCATCACCCTTCCATTGAGTGCAACTTCCATGCGATGATCGTATCCCACACGACCCTGGGAAGGTCCAGAAGCAGCGCCGGAGGCGTAGGGCGCCTCTCCAAAACGTGCCCGGGGGCAGGACCGCGATCTGCTTCCTGATAGAGCATGCCCTCACTAGCGACGACTCCAGGGGCCATTACCTCAACCCCGCAACCCCCTCGCGGCACGTCCATTCAATAACAGCGCTCCCCGTAGTAGTGAATTCAATGCTCAAAAAAGCTATTCCGAATCTTGGCACGCCCGTCAAATACGATCCTTGGCCTTGTCATCCTCGCATTTCAAATGAAGATACCGCAATGCAATCCTCCTTAGGCCCGAGACGAGAACGCTCTATAAAAGTCGTCATCAGCCTAGACTCGCTCCCACTCGGACCGCCGCGCGTACGCAGACAAACTGTATACGCAAAGTGGACACTATAAGTAAACAAACAAACAGAATATTAGGGCAGAGGGAGTAGGAAGGGAAGCAATACTCCCGCCAATCCGAGTCGTGATTAACCCTCAAGACGTCGAAACGTCACCGATGATTTTGTAAATACAGTAGAACAGTTGCACTGGGAATATAAAGTTAACTCTGTTCGTTTAGGTGCACACGGTAAACAATGGGCACGCCTTTCCGGCAACACAACAGCCAAGCGGCCTATAGGGCCAGCTTGTACGCGGAGAATGATTATATACGTTCATAGTCCGGTGGGATCGATGGGAACTCCAGGGCCTGGACTTGAACTGGAGGTCTTCTTCATCGGCGATGGCCAGATCTAGATTATTACTGCAGTATTCGCGCGCAGATATCGTGTCCCGAATACACTTCAAATGGAATCCGTCATCAGTCATGGGGCGAAGTCCATTTCCAACTCCGCTAAATTCTCGAAACGTAACGTAAGCTTTCATATCACCCTTTTCATCAGCTATGCATTCATTTTTGCCCCTCTATCTCACAATCAACCTCGCTGCTCCATGAGACTTATATCGAGCACCCACTCAACACTCGCCGGAACTGTGGTCACAGTATGTAGTTTTCTGTGGTTTGTCCTGTGTGGAACGCGAAAAAGTATAATCATCATCATTCAATTGCCGCCGGCCCCTTGCACATGTTCTGACGGGCGCTTCGTGGGACATATCATATCTAGGGTAACTTTGGTTGGCATCTAAAGCCTGCTTTTGCCCAACCCTCCCCCCACTAGCCCCCACCACCGTCGCTGGTTGCAAATCCCTTGAGCCATGCATGAGCGACGTATTGGGATCCTCAGCCAGCTAGTTCCCCCCAAGGCAAAATGGACTACAGAGAAGATCCCCGATCAGGAGGGGAAGACAGTCATAATCACCGGTGGTAATATCGGGATAGGGAAGGAGACCGCACGAGTGAGGCTTCCTTTCCCTCAGCACGCGATACGTTTCCCACTGATTTGTGACCGCTCGTAGGCGTTGCTATCGAAGGGGGCTAGAGTGTATATTGCCACTCGGTGTGCGGATAAGGCACAAGCAGCGATCGATGATCTTAAGAGCAGCACAGAGAGGGAAACTGTTTTCTTTCTCGAGCTGGACCTGGCGGACCTCGACTCAGTCAAGGCCGCTGCCGAAGAATTCATTCGAAAGGAGCCCGAGCTTCATACGCTGTATAACAATCGGTAAGTTTCGCAGTGCTCTCGCCTTGAAAATGCTTTATGAACACGACGCAGTGGGGTCACGTACGCGCCGGCTGATCAGACAACGAGTCAAGGATTTGATATTATATTTGGGACGAACGTGTTAGGTACGTGATAATGTTCACTTCACCGACGATGCAACATTGCGCGCGTTCTCACTTCTCACGCGTCTATTCGCAGGCCACTTCTATTTCACCAAGCTGCTTCTTCCCGTTCTCAAAGCCGCCGCAAAGAACTCACCTGCTGGGACCGTACGAATCGTCAACATGAGCTCTATCGCCCATTATATGTCAGCATCAGAGGGCATCCGATGGTCTACGCTCGGTCCCGGAACGGACGCAGCGGCTGCGGCGCGCAAGAAGCTTGGAGTGGCAAGGCTATATGGTCAAAGCAAATTGGTAAAGTTGCATAATTCCCATGTAGACGTGTAGCATTTCTTAATCCACGGAAAAGGGCAATATTCTGTTCTCGAATGAACTCGCTCGACGATATGGAGGCGATGGGATTGTGTCCATCTCCCTGTTCCCAGGCGCCGTCAACGCAGATCTCACGGGTTATGCAGGCTCGTTTGGGAAGCGTCTCAAGGGGCTGCTTGGAACGTGTATCTGTTTCATACTATCCGGTGGAGATATAGAAGCCCTCACGGAAGACATTCGCCGCGAAGAAGTCCATAACGCGCGCGCAGTTCGTTCCGGGGCCGAATCTTCTGCGCGACATGTTCGTCAGAATTCCGGAATCGATGAAGAACTTGATTCAGACGAGCCCCTCGAGCCCTCTAAAGTGTATCACCGTGCCATCACCTCTTTGTATGCTGGCACTGATCCTGAGGCAAGCCAACTCAATGGCAAGGTACGCGTATTAGGCCTACCGAATTGCCCCTGATATACCGACTTACCGGACACGTAAAATACGTTTTTAGTATCTCACCGCCTGGGCACGCGTCACACTTCCAAGTAAGAAGGCGCTCGATTCTCGACTTGCGACCAAGCTATGGGACTGGTGTGAGGAGCAGATCAAGAAAGGTGCCAAGGTTAATGAAGACGTTAAAGCCAAGGAAGACATTAAGGTCGAAGAAGACACCAAGTCCAAGGACCCGGAAGACACCAAGGTCGTGGAAGTCACCAAGATCGTGGAAGTCGCCAAGGTCGTGGAAGTCACCAAGCCCAAGGAAGTCATCAGGGTCGAGGAAAGTACCAAGGTCGAGGAAGGCACCAAGGCCGACGAAGCTACCAAGGCCGATGAAGGTACCAAGGCCAAGGAAGACACAGGGGCCAAAGAAGACACCAAGTCCAAGGAGTGATGACGCTCCGACAACCCAACTTCTCCATTTTCTTAGCGCATAGGACAATTCCAACTGAACCGCACGAACTACGGAACGCATGACTATTAGCCCCTTGGCGCGCACGATGCGATTGCTGACATTGATACCGGTACCGGTGGCTTCTAACGACATATGTGCGTTTTGCTTATGATATTACTTTGGGTTTATTCAAGTCAGATGGGGAGAGGGTTCCCCTGATTACTGTGGTGGTCCGTTCGTTAGATGATCTAGAAGATCGTCGATGCTGTAATTGTATACGTATGTAAATGTAAATGTATATCTACTATTAGTGCACAAGCTGACCTTGAAAAAACAAATCAACATCTATCAAACACGTCAAAATGTGGTTCGTTGCAATTATCGATCGTTGAGAGTATAGGCATGCTGTCGGCCGTTTCCGGCTAACGTAATCCACTGGCACGTGGCACTATTCGTCTTTTTGTGTGCACTTTTGGGTAGTCTAGCGTGAGAAGCAGTGAGAAGCACGATGGAGATCTGAGCATGAGAGGTCTTTGGTAAGCGGGGCACAAAGCACGTGGCCATCATCTCTTCTCCCGCCACTGCTGCTGTCGCGCCGCCCTGCTCGCTCGTTTTCTGCCCCTCCCGCCACTTCCAGGCACAGTCTGGTCACATCGGGAGCCTGCAGCGCTAAGGAGTTCTCCCGCCCACCCGCGCAGCTGGCAGGCTCCCTCCCTGTGTCCCGGCCGAGCCAGAAAGCGCCTATGCGCTTTGCCCACTCTGTACATACATTGTTAAGAACCTTTTATTATTAGAGAGCTATAGTAGTGTTAGCACCCCAACATTACTATACGACATAAACTAGCGATAGCCGAGCGACTAACAAAGAACTGTATATTCAGTCGAGGCCGATGGACGCATTGCATTGACATATGCATGCGGCTAGTAATCGATTAATCGATCTATTACGATCCTGCTGTGCTCTGGGGTCACAGCTCTCTTTATCTAGCTCTCATAACTTCATTCCTCCCGGTCGAAAATAAATCGCGCGATCCGAGTCAGCCGTGGATGGTCTTCCCTTTTGTTTCTTCTTCCTTCAAGTTCATACTCTCACCCACGTCCACCATGACCGAATTGATCGCGAGTATGGGACCTCTAGCCTCGAGGATGAAGATGGCAAGAAGACTTGAAGAAGTTCGAGTCGTTCAATTAGGCCATGTCTCCTCCCAGCAATCTCGCGACGACGTGTGGCTCGTACTGTACTATATCCATCTTATAGACAATCCCCACACTATCTAGATTAGCTTTGCGTTCCCTCCTCTTGCGGGGTTACTCTAATTCGATCCCACCCATAGGACGGCCTTTGCCTTCGCTCATCCGTCGTAAATACATTCCAAAAGACCTTTCCAGAGCATGTGCCGGCCCGGGAGCTTCTCGGAGAGTATCTGGGTATCGTACCGATATGAGTGGCAGGAGCGTGGTAGTGCCGTAGTAGCGGTCATATACATGGTTTCCTGTGGCTCAAGGATGCACCAAATCCAGACGACATTGACTGGAGTTGACTCTTCTCTTGAAGGATCGTGACCAGATAATTCCCGACGGCCAGGTAACTGATTACTGAAAAACGAACCTCAGTGGTATTGATAGTCGGTGATGTACAGTAAAACATGGAGAAGAGAGTCACGTCCTTAGTCGTCATTTCGAGATACACTATCATCAACTTCCTACAATTCTCTCATTTTCTTGACAACGTCGTCTATCTGTGGGCGGGAGGAGGGATCATGCGACCAGCACCACTCGATGAGATCCCACATTCTATCCGGCATAGGCTGTCCATCCGCTGGTCGTCGTGGCCTCTCACCTGCCATGATTCGTCGACATGCACGAAAATAGTCATTGTCATTAAAGATCGGAGCGCCAGTGTAGATCTAATGCATTCAATTGTACAACGTCAGCCTTTCCTGAGCATCCGCGAAAGATTGTCGAAGCGCTACCTCAAAGGCAATGCAGGCAAATGCAAATATGTCACTTTTTGTCGTCCGCTGGAACTTTTGGCTAGTGTCAAGGAGTTCCGGAGCCATCGATCTTGGGGAGCCCATTCGGACAGCCGAATAGGACACAGACATCTCAACAAAGTTAGCAAATCCGAAGTCAGCAATTTTTGCTTTCCGGTCGCTGCTAACAAGTATGTTCTCCTGGACAACCACAATCGCCAAAGTTCACGCGTCACCGCAGGCCTTCGAAAGGTCTATAAGTATTTGTTGAGCGGTACGCTGAAGTCGGTCTTCTTGCAGCGATGGAGAACCTCTTTCGAGTGCCTATAATTCCAACGTCGAGCAGTGTTAATGGATAATCTCAAGTGGAACCTCACGCCCTGTAATACTTGCATGAAGAACTTTGCTCGTTCTCCGTGCAAGGAGCGAATTGTGCTCTTGTCTTCGGAGTTCAAAAGTACTTCTTGAAGGAGAGCGCATATTTCTTTTTCATCTTCGTCGAGGGCGACGATGAAACCGTCGTCTCCAAACATTAATGAAGCCTGTAAGAGTGCATTATTACACACACACATGAGCTAAGCACAAAGATGGAATTGCGCACCTCCAGAAGTGTTTCCCGAAATTGTCGACTTTCCGAAATGCTCACAACGATGCCATAATTAGCAAAATTCTCGAAATGTGTACACAGTCGGGGCAGCAAACTACTTCTAGAATATCAGAACTGATTCAGAGAGTAGGACATAGGGGACGCAACCTCTCGAGTCTTGGATCCAACGTTTTCATAGAGTGAAATTTCTCTACAAGGAAGGAGTAGAGGTGCTACCACAGATCTGTCTGTCAGAAGAATGCTATGTTGAACTGGGATGTAAGATACAAACACGATAAATTTTGAGTTGGCCCGCGTTCTGGTGGAGAGAAGCACGATGGGGTCAAATCATGGACACGAATGCAAAGAGAACAGGACAACGTACTTGCACGACGGTGTCGAATCGTTGCTTCTCCAGCTCCTCACCATCCCTCTTCTCCTGTTCCCTCCTGCGAGCCTGGTCTAAGTTGTCATCAACACCCCGGACGTTACTGTCAATGCCTTGCACCCCGTCGTCGGCATCTTGAACCTTGTTGCCAACATCTTGCATATCGCCACGGTCATCTTGTACCTGGCCCTCGACACCCCTCACTCGATCATCGACGCTGTGATTCATCCTCAGCTGCTCCGAAAACGCCATCTGTGCCTCTTCTTTTGTTAATTTGTTCAACCTCTCCAGGTTGTCCTCGATTTCTCTGTCTCCCATCAACTTCTGATACTTCTTTTCTGAATAGCCTGTCAGCGAGAATAGTAGATATACACCACCGCATCAACTCACTGATTAGTCCACGCTTCGGCGGCTTCGCTTTCTTTCTCACGATTGCAAGGAACGTCAACACCTCAACCATAATCTCAACGATTATGTCGTTCATTGCCGTGGTCAGCGTAACGCTAGTATACATCTCAAGCCGGCGGAAGAAATATTCAATGTGATTAGAGATGTCGATAAGATTGTCTCGGCTAGCGCTCGCATCTTTAGCCGCCTGGGGGTTCGGTGTCAAAATAGGTCGCACAAGGGAGAGATGTAAGGAGAACGCCGATCCCTGCGAAAATTACACTTACTGGTAGGAATGCCTGTAAATAGTAATTATTAGGGCAGAATTCCCCACGACGAAATGTCTTGATATTCACCAGCGCAACGCGTCCAATAGTCTCGGAAAACGAGTACAACACATTCGCGGTCGGTACAACCCATTTCGTGAGGCCGCCGTCGCGATTTTGGTGTGCACTGAATGCAAGGACTTGTTCTCGAACGACGGTGAGGACACCCTCGGGGGATTCACAGGATTGAAGGCTGGGAAGGAGCGGATGAGCTACGTTCTTCTTAGTTTTACGTTTGTATGATTCCAAGGCGGCGTGTAAAATGGGCAAAAAGTTGGACTGCGAGGTGAATGTGGAGGGGGCAGTTGGGGTAGTTGACATGATGGGTCGTGAAGAAGAGGGGGCATCGGCTTGTAAAGTCAGTGCTACGTGGGGTTCTGTACCGCGAGGTGCACGTTAATGGAATCGAAAAAAAAAAAAAAGGGGGGGGGGGGGCATCGGCGATAAGTAGGCTCCGAGTCCCTCGCTTACGCCATGATATAGCTCGCAGCCCAGGAGCTTCGAGACAACCGCCTGATGAATGTTTCACAGCAGTTCAACGATCTGAACCTGAGCAACTCAGCTAGGGCCGCGCGTCGTTACCGTATTTCGGCCAGTATGGTACAGTCCTAGGGTGACCGTTTCCGTACCGTGGACGCGTCTTGTAACTCTTCGGTACAGTCACGGTACATATAACGTACCATAGAGATCCGTCGGATACGGCCGCTGACCGGCCATTACGGTTACGTTACCACTGGCACAAGACAATATATGATGTAATATTTGAGGAATCGTGGAAAGCTAGAAGCCCAGTTCCGCTCGCCGGCGCAGAGAGCCGCGGGCATGTGACGCTTTGCCATGGGACCTAACCAGCAGAAGCGTAATGTATCAATCTCGGCCCCACATAAACGAGTATCACGTGCAGTGCGGTATACGGTTTACCCTACACGCGCCCAGGCGGCGCCGCCAATCGAAAGTCCTACAGTAGAACTGTCAATCAATGATTCTAGCAACGCTATTCGCGCATGCGACTCCACTGTTCCATCTGTCCAAGCATGTGGTGACCGAAATCTAGAAGCCGTCCGTACTATGCTTCGCGAACATGTAGATTAACTTTGCGTTCCGAGTCCCTCCTCTTGCGAGGTTACTCTAATTCAGTCCTACCCATAGGCGAAGACTGCGCTGGCCGGTGGGAGTGCCTATAAGTAAATATTAGGGCAGAAATTCTCCGCGACGAAAAAATCTTGAAACTCACCAACCCAACGCCCTTATCAATGGTCCCGTGTAGCGCGGCTGAGTGTCGCGCTTGTGAGTCCGGGAAGGATAGAGATTGGAAGAACTAGAAAAGGGGATATAAAGGGTGTTCGACCAGAGGGCAAGGCGCACGCGACGGCACGGCGACTCCATTTGGCGACAGGCTCGGGTTGGCGTCTTGGGTCCTCAGGTCGAAGAGTGAAAGGGTGAAAACTGCATCCAGCGTGAGGGCAAGGTGTGCGTGACGGCTCGGCGCTCCGTTTGGCGACTGGCTCGGTTCGGCGTCCGGGTCCTCAAGTTGGAGAGTGAAGAAAGAAAGAAAGCACGCAAAGGAGAGGAAAAGTGAGTCACCAAGGGGAAACTTGTCTTTGAGTGTCTGGTAGCGCAAAATTATATACATGACCTGTCGCTACCTAGAATGGAACCACGCATGACACATGACGTGTGACACTCTGAATGTATACTAAAAAGGGATAGGGAATAAGTCCGAATAAGGGAGTGTCGGAGAGTGTGCGAGCGCAGCCACGCAGTCCACCTTACACCCGGAAAATGAATACAAGACATTCACGGCTCGTGAGGGCGTCGTCGCAATTTTGGAGTTCATTGAATGCGGGGACTTGCTCCCGAAGGACGGTGAAAACACCCTCGGGGGATTCACAGGATAGAAGGCCGGGAAGGAGCGGATGCCAGTGAGAGGCTAGGTCCATAGTTTTTACGTTTGTATGATTCCAAAGCGACGTTGAACTTGAAAACGGATATAAAGATGGACTGCAAGGTGGATGTGGAGTCCGAGTCGAAGGTGGCAGTTGGGAGTCTTCTTGGGACAGTTGACATGATGGATCGTGAAGAAGTGGTGGCATCGAAAAGCAGGCGCCCTCGCTTGCACCCTAATACAGCCCCACAGCCCACGAGCCTCGAGACAACCGCCCAATGAGTGCTCGGGCCTAGGAATTCCTATGTTGTCCGTACGACGAGAAGTTTTCCCAATCAATTTCCTGTTCATATTTTCACAGCAGTTCAACGACCTGAAGCTGAGCAACGCAGGCTCTAGGGCTGCGCATCTGAGTCGTTACCGTATTACGGCCAGTGCCAGTGTCAGTGCCAGTGCCAACGCAAGTATGGTACGGTCCTACGGTAGCCATTGCCGTACCGTGGACGTAATTCTTCGGAACGCGTTGTCACGCGGTCACGGTTCGGTTCGGCGACCGCTGACTCGGACGGCCGTTACGGCCCGTGTAACCTTCACTAGAAAATACAAGTAGAAATCGTGCAAAGCTAGAAGCCCAGTTACGCTCGCTGGAGGCGGAGAGCCACGGGCATGCGACGCTTTGCCATCACGATGGGACCATCGCAGAAGCGTACTGGTATCAACCGCATACGTATACGAGTATCACGTGCGGTATACTGTATACCTACACGTGCCCAGTGGCAGTCGAAAGTCCTACACGACGACCAGGTAACTGATTAGTGTAGTTTACTGAAAAATGAACCTCAGATGATATTGATAGTCGGTTACAGTACATGGAGGAGAACAGAGTCACGTCCTTAGTCGTCATTTCGAGATATACTATGATCAACTTCCTGCAGTTCTCTCATTTTCTTGACAACATCCTCAATCTGTGGGCGGGAGGGGGGGTCCTGCGACCAGCACCGCTCGATGAGATCCCACATTCTGTCCTGCATAGGTCCTCCATCTGTTGGTCGTTCTGGCCTCTCACCTGCCATGATTCGTTGACATGCACGAGGATTGTTATCGTCAGGAAAGATCGGGGCGCCTGTGTAAATCTAATGTACAATGTTAGCCTTTCCTGAGCATCCGTGAAAGATTGTTGAAGCACTACCTCAAAGGCAATGCAGGCAAACGCAAATATGTCACTTTTTGTCGTCCGCTGAAACTTTTGGCTATTGTCAAGGAGTTCCGGAGCCATCCATTTTGGGGTGCCCATTCGGGCAGTCGTATAAGTCACAGACATGTCAACAAAGTTAGCAAATCCGAAGTCAGCAATTTTTGCTTCTCGCTCGCTGCTAACAAGTATGTTCGCCTAGACGACCACAATCGTCAAAGTTCGCGGAAATGTTGGTGGAAGTTGCTCACCCCTTTCAAATCGCCATGGTACTTCCCTTGCGAGTGAAGGTGTTTAATTCCCTCTGCAATGTGAAGTAACTAAAACCTTGAATCAGCATGAAACTTTTATTGTCTTGCGTGACTCACATATTTCTCCACAGCATGATGAGGTTCCCTCTTCAAGAATTCCATGATCGTGCCATTACTCATCCATTCGGACACCATGCACATTTCTCCAGGAAATGACTCAATGTCAACGCCTAAGAAAGCTAGTATGTGAGGATGACCACAAATATTCTTCCAAATCATAGCTTCCTTGCAGAACGCCTAGAAAAGATACACCAGTTGCATCAGAAAGTCAAGCACCAGTATAATTCATACGAACTTGCACTAGTGTAGCATCTCCAACTCTAAACAATCGCTTTATAGCGACCAGCCTCCCATTGCACACGCCACGGTAAATATGCCCAAAACCACCCCTCGTGTTTATTGGATCCGAGGAGACATTTTCGATCGTCCCTTTGACATACAATTCGTTTGGCACGTCACCGCAGGCCTTCGAAAGGTCTATAAGTATCTGTTGAGCGGTGCGCTGAAGTCGGTCTTCTTGCAGCAATGGAGAACCTCTTTCGAGTGCCTACAATTCCACCGTCAAGCAGTGTTAGTGGCTAATCTCAAGTAAAACCTCACGTCCTGCAATACTTGCATGAAGCACTTTGCTTGTTCTCCGCGCAAGGAGCGAATTGTGCTCTTGTCTTTGGCATCCAGAAGTACTTCTCGAAAGAGGGCGCATATGTCTTTTTCATCCTCATCGAGGGCGATGGTGTAACGGTCGTCTCTAACCATTAATGAAGCCTGTAGGAGCGCATTATTACGCACACATGAGCAAAGCCCAAAGATGGAAATTCGCACCTCCAGAAGTGTTTCCCGAAATTGTCGACTTTCCGAAATACTCACAACGATACCATAATCGACAAACTTCTCGAAATGTGTACGCAGTCGGGGCAGCAAACTACTTCTAGGACATCAGAACTAATTTAGAGAGTAGGACATAAGGGATGCAACCTCTTAAGTCTTGGATCCGAAGTTTTCATAGAGTTGATCTTCTCTGCAAGGAAAGAGAAGAGGTGCTACGACACATCTGTCTGTCAGAAGAATGCTATGTTGAGCTGGGATGTAAGATACGAACACGATAAATTTTGAGTTGGCCCGCGTTCTGGTGAGAAGCACGATGGTGTCAAATCATGGATCGAAGCAAAGCGAACAGGACAACGAACCCGCTGGAGGTGGACAGGGAGCACGACGGTGTCAAATCGTTGCTTCTCCCGCTCCTCGCGATCCCTCTTCTCCTGTTCCCTCCTGCGAGCCTGGTCTAATTTGTCATCGACACCTCGGGCGTTACTATCAATGCCTTGCATCCTGTCGTTGACATCTTGAACCTTGTTGCCAACATCTTGTACTTCGCCACGGACATCTTGTACCTGGCCCTCGACACCCCTCACTCGATCATCGACACTTCGAGTCAGTTTCAGCTGCTCCGCAGATGCCATTCGTGCCTCTTCTTGTGTTAATTTGTTTAACCTCTCCAGGCTGTTCTCGATTTCTCGGTTTCCCATCAACTTCTTAAAGTACTTTTCTGAACAGCCTGTCAACGAGAATAGTAAATACACACCACATCAACTCACTGATTCGTCCACGCTTCACTTCCTTTGTCGCGATCGCAAGGATCGTCAACACCTCAACCATAATCTTAACGATTATGTCGCCCATAGCACTAGTCGGTGTGATGCTAGTATATATCTCGAGCCGGTCGAAGAACTGTTCAATGCGATTAAAGATGCCGATAAGCGTGTCTTGGCTAGCGCTCGCATCTTTAACCTCCTGGGGCTCGGTATCAAAATATGTCGCACAACGGAGAGAGGTAGGTCACTGACCGAAAGGAGAACGCCGATCCCTGCGAAGATTGCACTGGCCGGTGGGAATGCCTGTAAATAAATGATATTAGGGCAGAAATTCTCCGCGACGAAAAATCTTGAAATTCACCAGCCCAAAGAGGCCCTGGTCAATGGTCCTGGAGAATGAATACAAGACATTCACGGTTGGTGTGACCCATTTCATGAGGGCGTCGTCGCAATTTTGGTGTTCATTGAATGCGGGGACTTGCTCTCGAAGGACATTGAGGACACCCTCGGAGGATTCACAGGATAGAAGGCTGGGAAGGAGTGGATGAGAGGCTAGGTCCTTCTTGGTTTTACGTTTGTATGATTCCAAAGCGACGTTGAACTTGAAAATGGATACAAAGTTGGACTCCAAGGAGGATGTGGAGTCCGAGTCGAAGGTGGAGTCCGAGTCGTCGGAGGAGTCTGAGTCGAAAGTGGCAGTTGGGGGTCTTCTTGGGACATTTGGGGGTCTTCTTGGGACAGCTGTGGGTCTTCTTGGGGCAGTTGGGGGTCTTCTCGCGCCAGTTGGGGGTCTTCTCGGGACCGTTGGGAGTCTTCTTGGGACAGTTGACATGACGGATCGTGAAGAGGGGGCATCGAAAAGTAGGCGCCCTCGCTTGCGCCCTAATACAGCCCCACAGCAGCACAGCCCACGAGCCTCGAGACAACTGCCAATATTTTCATAGCAGTTCAACGATCTGAACCTGAGCAACGCACATCAGAAAAAAGGGAAAAATGCTTAAACTGGCTTTAACCGGCTTGACATGGCTTAACAGAGGTTTTTAAGCCAAACAAAGCCAGGCTTAGAATAAGCCATACTATGCTTAGACTAAGCCAGACTAGGCTTAGCCAAGCCCAAAATAACTATGGCTTATTGGCTTATTGTTGGCTTAGTGAGCTTAGTGTACTTAGGAATTCTACTAGTATGCCAGAGCAAATGCACATCAAAAAACTTTATTTTGCGCTATTTTATACTTGCCGGAGCTACTCGTTGCATCCCATATTTGCTGCATTACCAAGATGGCCTGTATAGGTGGCACGTCCCAAGGGTTGATGGTTTGACCAACAAAGGCCATATATGTTGTGATGAAAGTGCGCCGGAACCACAGTCCATTAATCCCATCTGGAAGGTCATTGGTTCGAGGTCTCTTAGATGTGGGTTTCGAGGCTTTTTGGACTACGAGTTGCTGATTGTGACAGTTAGATCATTGTATTAAATAGAGGTATTTGTGTACCTTACTCATAACGCACTTCTTGCCCTTGAAAGGGCTGGCAAATGCGGCCTCCCGTTCCTCTCCCCTGATCTCATCATTGTCGAAGAGACCACCATTCTCATTAAAACCAGTTGTGGATGCCGGTTCACTATTAACCTTAGCCAACCCAGAGGGCTGGCGCTCAGTGATTATCATGACATTCCCGGTGAGAACAGACGGTGCAGACGAGCGACCAGCACCGCTCATAACAGAGGGTGTCAGGGTCTAGCACGCCTAGTAAGAGAATTAGCCGCTTGGGAGGTAGGTTTACTCTTTGGGACTGCCAAACGCCACTTTTTGATTCCATCAGAAGGATCCCTGTTGTTGCCAATATAAAAATCACTGAGGGTTCGATAGAAAAGTGTGGATTGATCAAGTGTCAGCAATGACACACACATGAGGTACAAGGGAGAAAATTAGGGGAAGACTCGCCTTATTGGATTGTTGTCATCGGGTTGCATATGTTTGGTCGAGTCATTTGATGACTGATCTGATTGTTGATAATAATTTTAATAACAAAGATGGGCCGTACAACTCTCACAAAAAAGAGGTGGAATGCCGCCCTTCATGTCAAAGAGATGGTGCTAGCCTCAAATGGAATGGGCTCGGATGAAGAACTGCCTCAGAAGCCAAAGAAAGCAAAGTTCAAGTTGCGAGACGAGATTGACACGGAAACAAAGAAAATTGAAGAGGAGAGGATGCGGAAGAAGGGTGGCGACGTGGCGAAGCCGATGTCTGGTCAGGAAGCAGAGGAGGAAAGGAGTGCGATGCCACTCCTCGAACCCCCATCACAGGTCCAGTGGGGGAGGGCATTGAAGAGAATGGGGGCGGTTGCCGATCTTAAGAATTAAAAGAATTAAAAACAACAAAAAAAACAACAAAAAAACAACCTTTGCCTTCCCAGTCGTCTGGGCCTTCAGTTTTTTGGGAGGAGGCTGTGGGTCACTCTCATCAGAGGATTCTTCTTCGCCGGTGAGTGGCTCTTCAGAGTCAAGTCGCTGGAAGGATGACAAGTTGCCATTGTCGGAGTCATTGCTGACCTCAGCGACAGGGCCGAGGCTGGCATTTTTGCGATTCCTGGCAGGTGGCCGCGGTTTTGGAGTAAAGCGTGGATGGGGGTAGCGTCGACGATGTCCTCATTAACCATGTCAGCATCCTTGAATTCAGCTGCACGTCATATACCCTGTCGCTTTTTTTCCTCCCTCGCTGCCTTTGCCTGAGCTTTCGCTGCACGCTCATTTTCCACCTCAACCGAGGTCCGACGTGGCGGGGCCCGGTCAGGGATTCCCGGGTGAGTTTCTTTGTTCTTCGCGCAGGCTTTGATTTGAGATGGAGCAACTGTGGATTTGGGAGGCATTGTAAAAAGGTTTAGAAGTTGTTCGGGGCTAGGGAGGAGGAGGGAGGATGGGTGCAAAAAGGTGCGTGACAGGTTTTTTGCCGAGTTGAACAAAGCTGACAAATGAACGGCGACCTTTGACTTAGGGAATTTTTGAGCTGTCACCTGCCTGCACGCATCCTCGTTGCACGCATCAACCTCATGACGTGCAAGCTCTTGGCTCTCTATCAGCAACCATTGCCATTGTCCGTACTGTTCCCGGCAATTTTTGTGCAAATCTGGATGCACCAAACACATATGAGCAAAGCACCAGGCTGAATCCAGACTCCATGAGCCCAATCCTTCTGCGCCACCGTCACCCATTCCCATTCCATACTCGTCATCTCATCCTCCAAGTCCAATTCCTTCCAACTACACGCATCCTCCTTCTCACTACACATCGCCGCCTCCTTCCAATCACACGCCGCCACCTCCTTTCGACGAGCTACCGCCTGCTGACTGTGTTCCATCACCTGCTTCCGACTATTTGCCACTGCCTTCGCATGGAGGCGTCGAGATTGCTGCCCTAAATTCGGACGCCGAAGACGATCTGGATATTGCTCTAGGTGTGAACCACCCTCAAGTTCCTGATGCTTCATCCATTATACGTGTTTATCATTTGAAGTTGGACGGTAAAGTTGATTTTTTTTCTGGGTATGTACCGATACTAAGATTACATGTAGGGCGGATCTGTAACGAAAGTGGCAGCAACATTTCATCCGACACACTACCACCTCGATGTGACTCGGATAAAGGATCGGACGATTGGACACCATATAATAATCGCCTCCAGTTTGAGGTCGCCGACTTTCTATTCCGCCGAAATCAGATGTCGGCTGGAGATATCAACTTCCTCCTCAGCCTCTGGGCTGCATCTCTGGCCAGCCATGATAAAGAACCGCCGTTCTCGAAGGCTAAACACCTCTATGGCACTATTGACTTGACACCTCTTGGCGATGTGACATGGGAATCGTTTGCCTTACTGTATAATGGATGCCGACCTGTAGAAAACTTGCCACCATGGATGGAAGTGGAGTACGACATTTGGTTTCGGGATCCTCACACCTTAGTCCACAACCTCCTGTCCAATCCTGATTTCAAGTCTGGTTTCGATTACGTGCCATATCAAGAGCACATGACCATGACCAATCAGGTTCAGGTGGTCCATCGCTTCCAAGACTTCAAGGCCGATGGGGCTCACGCGGTTGCGGTTGTGAGGACTTGCGCTCGCGACGGATCAAGCCACCGAGGCTCTGCTCGATCGCAAGCTGGACACGCATTTTTGAGCCCAAGAAGTGGAAAATAAGGATAACGGTGATCAAGTACGTCGATTGTCGATTGTTCATATGCTAACGCATTTGCGCTTGCTCAGCATAGCCACCTCATGCATTGGTTTGTCATTTCTTCCCGAGGCAACATCGTTTCTAATTCCTTGTAAAGATTGGATCACATCTCTTGCTCTTGGTTTGTTGCACTCCCACTCAGCTCTCTCATCCATTGTCACGATCCTAAGGCCCATGTGAGCCACATTTTCCTTTCTCAGACTAGTATTGCGTTTCGGCCTCACTATCTACATGCACTGCATGAACATTCGATCGATCGCGCTGCCTTGAGCAGCTGTACGTGTACTGCCTCGTTGACCCCTCATGCCCTGCCTCGTTCCTGTACACGCGTTGCCTCACCTAGGACACGCTGCCTCGTTGACTCATGTTGTCTGACTCATTGTGACCATACTCTACTGTATATAAACACTACAGACTTAGAGACACAAGCCCTAAGCTTGTTCTCTCTGTGCAATACAGGAGACTTCAGCTGAACGAACCATCTTTCGAGTGTCTTCGACCCTCAACATACCGTTGGGTCTCAGGAAGTGTCTCTTCTTCTCTTATCGAACTCAACTCTCGTGTAACAAGTTGCTTCTGCCTCAATTAGGCAACAGAACGGACCAGACGATCCGACTCAACTTGACTGACACCGTGACCTGTCGGTGACATTAGAACAAGCTTCCAAAGCAAAAGAAAACGAAGATCCAATGGCAGCCTCAGCAGCAGCAGCGGGATCAAAGAGCCGAGCACGATCCACGTCAATCGTGCGAGAACGTGACTGGCGGTACCGAACTGTCTATGAACAAGACGCTGCTATACCCACGGCCGAAGACCTGGCCCTAGTACGCCCCCCCTTCAAAATCACCCCCGAAAGGACCCATGTCATCCCTGAAGAGTTTTGCCAAGGACTACTCTTCATGGAGTCCAATCCGCTCAACCCCGATAGCATACAGGTCCCATGGACGGGATACTACGCCACCTTGGGATCAACCCGATATGCACTCGCAAACACTTTTGGTGTATGGTTCGAAATCGTACGAGACGGCAACCGATGGCTGACCAAACAAATTGCCCGAGACTCATTCATCGTCAAACACTGGCCAGTTGAAGGAATCAACATGGCAGCATTATATCAAGCAAGAGACCAACTCATGAGTGATCGAAGAGGACAAGACCAATCCACCCCACCAGACCGCGTGGCGAGCCAACCAGAACGAGACCAACCAATGGGACGTCCCGACCCCTACTCCTCCTACACGGAAAGAGGACGAAGGGGACCCCCACCACACAGGCCAAGGGGAAGCGGAGATGACCCTTTTACACTAGGAGACTTGGACGATGAGGACAACACCCCTAGAAAGCCGACAAGACTGGAGGGCATCCCCCCGAAACCATTCACAGGCGACAGAAGCCAAACCATTAATTTTCTGAACCAATTCAAAAGGTTCATGAGGATGAATCATGATGCCACCATCGCCCGTAGCCCGTTTAAAAAATCGGCATACTTCCTATCCTTGATCGAAGGGACGGACACAGAAGGGTGGACGACCCGTCAAGACGAATGGTTAGACAAAGTCGAAGAGGATCGCTCCATCCTTCCCTGGCAAATGAACAAGTGGCAGGTACTCCAAGCCGAGTTCAAAAAAGCCTTCATCAACTACGCTGAACATGAAAGGGCCAACAAAGAACTGAGAGAGCTCAAAATGAAAAATGGGAACATTGACCAATACATCACTCGGTTCCAACAATTGGCGAACCGCGCCGGGCACAATGTAGACCAACCCAGTATCCTGGAAATGTTCTCCCGAGGCCTCCCAGATGCTCTGGCCAATGCCTGTCTTGACTTCCTAAACCCAGAAACCTTCGATGAATGGGCTGTAGCAGCCCAGCGAAATCAGAAGATCTGGCTAAAAAAGCAAGCGAGAAGAGGCCATTTGAATGCCACACAACCAAAAGCACCAGGACCAAGAGTGTCCGAACAAGGAAATCCTTGGAGGAACTTCCAGTGGAATCGGGGAAATCAGAACCAAGGACAAGGGAGACAAGCCCAAAACCCCACTTGCTTTACCCCCAGAGACCCCAACACGATGGATACAAGTGCAACGGTGCGGAAAGCCGTCACAGAGGAAGACAAAGCATGGTATCGCAATGAAGGAAGATGCTACGAGTGCTCCAAACGGGGACATCTAGCAAACAAATGCCCGGACCGGAAACCCCGCGCCCGCCGAGTAGATGCCGTCGACGTCCCCGAGACAGCCAACAGCTCAAACGAACCAAAAACTCAAGGCTCTATGACAGACCTCGCTGCCAGAGTCCTCCAATTCTCAGACAAAGAGAGAGGAGAGCTAGTGCGCCTGATGAGGGAAGCAGGAGAAGAAGTGGGTTTTCCGGATGCCTGAATGCTACGGCTCTCGTTCGGGCATGCGCTACGGACTCAGTGTACCTAGCTAGGAACAAAGCAATGAAAGTTTCGATTCCGCTATGTACACAGGTCAACAGAGCCGAGAAAGAAGCACTATTGGATTCCGGTGCAACCGAAAACTTCGTCCATCCTCGGATAGTCGAAGAACTGCAGCTGGAAAAACATAAACTAAACAAACCAAGAAAAGTGAGAAACGTCAACGGAACCCTCAACAAAGCAGGAGATGTCGAACACGTGGTCCATTTACAAGCAACTCACAGGGGACATTCGGCCCTCTACAGATTCCTGGTAGCTGAAATCGGGGAAGATGACATCATCCTAGGATACCCGTTCTTCGAAGGCGCCAACCCCTCAGTAGACTGGACCAAAGGAACGTTGAAAGGCGCAATCTCCCTAAGAGGCACTGCAACGACCGATTATGAAAAGCTCACCATCGCATCCTTACTCCCAGACTGGGAAGATGGAGATGAAGTCTGGTGGAGGACAACAGCTCGGAAGACTACAGTGGCACAACAACTGGCAGAAAAAGCGACAGACAAGAAAAAGAAAACCTGGCAAGAACTAGTCCCAAACCGTTACCACAACTTTGGAAAAGTCTTCTCGGAAGAAGCATCAGAGAGATTCCCAGAACGATGACGCTGGGACCACGTGATTGATCTCAAACCCGATGCCCCTTCATCCATAGACTGTTGAGTCTACCCCTTATCGCCAAAAGAGAAAGAGGAGCAAAAAGAATTCCTAAACTCGAACCTGTGACTCCAACGGATACGACAATCAAACTCCCCTTATGCCAGCGGCTTCTTCCTAATCCGAAAGAAAGATGGCAAGTTCAGACCGGTACAAGACTATCGCCGCCTCAACAAGTGGACCATCCCCAACAAATACCCGCTACCGCTTATTTCCGAACTCATCCACGACTTAGCTGGAAAGAAACTATTCTCCAAGTTCGACGTGAGATGGGGATACAACAACATTCGTGTCAAAGAAGGCGACAAATGGAAAGCAGCCTTCAAAACAAGTGAAGGCCTCTTCAAGCCCACGGTTATGTTCTTCGGGTTGACCAACTCCCCCGCCACCTTCCAAACTATGATGGACGATATCTTCCATAAAGAGATCGCACAAGGATGGCTACAGGTCTACATGGATGATATCATCATAGCCACCAAAGCAGATGAGAAACTACATGAAGACAAAGTGAGACACTTCCTTACAAAATTACAGAGGAACGATCTCTTCCTCAAACCAGAAAAGTGTCGCTTCCACCAAAAAGAAGTTGAGTACCTAGGCGTCATCATCAGTCAAGGATCAGTCAAGATGGATCCGATAAAAGTCCAAGGCATTACGGAATGGCCAGTGCCCACCACAGTAAAGGAAGTACGGAGCTTCCTAGGGTTTTGCAACTTCTACTGCACCTTCATCCCAGACTTTTCCAAACTTGCCAGGCCGCTGAATGACCTTACAAAAAAAAATCAGCCTTGGTCGTGGAATGAAAGAGAGAAAGACGCGTTCCACACGCTCAAAGATGCCTGCGCAAGCGACCTAGTATTGCGGACCCCAGACTGGACAAAACGCTTCATCCTGGAAACAGACACGTCGGGATACGCACTAGGTGCAGTCATCATGCAAGAATTCGATGACAATGTCCACCCGATTGCATTCCACTCAAGAAGCCTACTACCAGCGGAAAAGAACTACAATGCCCATGACAAGGAACTCGCCGGAGTCATCTTTGGTTTTAAATGTGGACAACCATACTTCCTGGGAGCTCAACACCCCATTAAAGTACGCACCGACCACAAAAACCTACAATACTTCCGCGAACCTCAAAAAATCACAGGTCGCCAAGCCCGCTGGATGGAATTCCTACAGGACTTCGACTACCAACTCGAGCACATCCCCAGCACATCTAACACCATAGCAGACCTCCTCTCACGACGCAAGGACCTTAACAAGGGGGTGAATGCCGAAGAACCATGCATCCTACTCCCCAATTCTCTCTTTCATGAGACAATTCGAAAGTTCTTTCTAGAAGACGACAAAGACAAGCGCCGCGTGGTCCTATGACAGATATATGATTCTCCGAGTGGAGGACACCCGGGCATTGCTAACATGTGGGAACTTGTCAGACAACACTATGAAGGGCCCAGACTACGAAACTTCGTGGAAGAATACATCAAGGGTTGCGCGAAATGTCAAGAATCGAAAATGAACCTCCTTCAATGCAAGGCACCCTTGCAACGATTTGACGTACCAGCATCAGCAGGCCCCTTCCAATACGTGTCAATGGACCTTATTACAGATCTCCCCAAATCCGAGGGATACGACTCCATTCTTACAATAGTGGACCAAGGATGTTCGAAAGCAGCAAAGTTCATCCCATGTCACAAAATGATCGATGGACCAAGCGTGGCCAACGAGTATCTGAAACACCTCGTGCCATGGTTCGGAGTACCAAAACGCATCATCTCGGACAGGGATCCCTGCTTTGCTTCCAACTTCTCCAAGACACTCTGCAGGAACCTAGGGATACAACAGAACCTCTCAACAGCCTTCCATCCACGAACAGACGGGCAGACCGAACGGATGAATGCATGGGTAGAACAATATCTCAGACCATGGACGATGCAGCGACAGAACACTTGGGCTCCACTCCTGCCAATTGCAGAATATGCCCATAACTCATGGAAAAGCGACACCACACGGTACACGCCCCACCAGATGCTGATCGGCATCAGTCCACAAGTAGACGTAAAACTTCTTGATGACAACATGCCAGAAGCATCCAAACGTCTCGAAATCCTAAAAGGAGTACGATCAGAAGTCCAAACACGACTGGAACAACTGCAACACCTCAAGGACGCACGTAAACCGATGGAGATGAATGAAGGGGACCAAGTATGGTTAGAAGGGAAGAACCTACAAGTCACCGGATCAAAGAAGCTCCTCCCACAACGATACGGCCCCTTCACCATCAAAGAACGAATCGGGCAAGTCGCTTATCGATTAGAACTTCCCCCTACCATGAAGATTCACAACGTGTTCCACGTTGACCTCCTTATGCCATACAAGGAAACGGAGGCCTATGGCACGCCTTATACACAACCTCCACCGGTGATCGATCAAGGAGAAGAGGAGTACGAAATCGAATCCATCATCAAGTCTAGAAGACAAGGGCGAGGCAAGAAGCTCCAATATCTCGTACATTGGAGAGGGTACCCCAATTCCGACGACTCGTGGGTTGACCACGAGGACCTCCACGCCCCAGACCTACTCAAAGAATTCCAATCAAACTCCGCTGAGGCTGGACGAACAAACGCTTAAAAAGACCCAAAGGATACACAATAAAAACTCATCACTACCTCTCCCACACAACCAATTGAACATGTCAAGTCACTCCTCTGAAAGCTCCATCTCTCCCGCTTCTTTGGTCACCAATGTCGAAGACTACAACCCACTCCCTACGTTACTCAATTATCCACGACGGGTACCAACACCTGTGCTGGTCCCCACCCTCCTCCACACAGCACGCCTTCGTGAACAACGAGATCAGGCTGCCATCCACGCTGCCATGATTGGACAAGTAGTGCACTCACGCCAACTGCTACAACGAGGGACACTGCGCGAAACAATTCGAGGGTACGCCATACAATCCCCCGAACACGGAGCCGAACCTCCACGACCACCGTCGGTTGAAGTCATCATCGATGACAAGGTACGCGTCGTCGTGCCATCCCCAGAACCAATCCCCATCCCGCCACGTACCGACACTCCACTGCCAAACTACCTGCCTCAGCCACCAGACTACTCCCCCCGAGGATATGTCCCGAACAGCCCCACACCATCACCGCCACCATCTTCATTCGAATTCGAGGTTGAAGTCCAAGAGCTCGGAGAAGATCCCAATGGACAAGACTACAGCCAAGGACAGGAGGCCTATGTGTCACCCGGACCAGCATGGTATGCGAACCCAGACGATGACGGTAACCTCCATGAATATGAGATCCCCGACGGACCCAGAGGATTGGAAAGGGCTTCCTTCGTTCGCTACAACATGAATACGGACTCGCCCGAACTCCTCTTAACCAGAGGAAGAGGATACCCCGTCCACTCGCGACTACTCCATGCGCGACCGCGTCCGTACTCTCCCCCCATTCACAAAAAGAGAACGACTCCTGTTCCATCAAGGAGAAATGTTCACGCCACTGGTGGATAGGGCACTGACCCTGGAACCAGACATCACTCTCCATGCAGAAGTACAACGGTATCGTGCAGCCATCAAGAAGAGCAAGCGACTCATGGCACGACTCACCCTCCTCAAACAGGAATATGCCAATACCTGCATCGTCGCTAACAAAAGCGCATGAGCACTTGCTGCAGCAGACGCCTCCGAATGACTGGAGAACCACATCTTCCATATGGTTGTGTACGAAGATAACGTCTCCCCTCAAGCCCTGTCCGATGGACTCGATGCCCTCGTCAACAACGAGCATACCACACGACAGATGGAGAAGTGTGGGTGGTGTCACAAGACATCTCACGACACCATCGATTGTTGCATGATCCGCCAATGCCTCTTGTGTCGAGGCTGGGGACATCTTGAGGAGCAATGTCACATCCCTCACCATGGATGTGCCCAGGTCTGCCAAGTGCCCGACGATCATCGCTATCGTACTAACCGTCCCTGCACTCGCCCAGCAACCTACCACTCCACGGAGTTGAGGACATAATGAGGGGGTGATGTCACGATCCTAAGGCCCATGTGAGCCACATTTTCCTTTCTCAGACTAGTATTGCATTTCGGCCTCACTATCTACATGCGCTGCATGAACATTCGATCGATCGCGCTGCCTTGAGCAGCTGTACGTGTACTGCCTCGTTGACCCCTCATGCCCTGCCTCGTTCCTGTACGCGCGTTGCCTCACCTAGGACACACTGCCTCGTTGACTCATGTTGTCTGACTCATTGTGACCGTACTCTACTGTATATAAACACTACAGACTTAGAGACACAAGCCCTAAGCTTGTTCTCTCTGTGCAATACAGGAGACTTCAGCTGAACGAACCATCTTTCGAGTGTCTTCGACCCTCAACATACCGTTGGGTCTCAGGAAGCGTCTCTTCTTCTCTTATCGAACTCAACTCTCATGTAACGAGTTGCTTCTGCCTCAATTAGGCAACGGAACGGACCAGACGATCCGACTCGACTTGACTGACACCGTGACCTGTCGGTGACATCCATCTCATCCCAAACGAGCCTTGCAAGTGCGTTGTCGTGAAGCGATGGCTACTTCTTACATGGAGGAGGAACATATGTTCCCGCCTGATGTCGAGTCCAGCTTTGTGTTTGCTGTAGATCGCGTGCACGACAATTTAAGTATGTTTGCCATGTTCCACGATGGTCGCATGCATGGTTCATCTTTTGTTCGTAAGAGCTGTTCAGCTGGCTTTGCCCCATCAAGATCATCTGCTGCTCATTTTCCGGGAGTGAAAAGTCAGTTTATCTCTTATTTTCCTTTTGGACCTTCAGAGATATCTCACACAGGATCATCACGGTTTTCAGCGTTCATACAAGTTTCAGGAGTACACGGTATTTTTATCAACAAGTGTTAAGTATTCCCTTCAACGGCGACATCCCACAACCTCCCCCTGTCAAACCACTCACTGGCATTATTTGCAACAGTTCCAGATGCCATGACGAAGGCTGGAACGACCATCACCACTGCAAGGTACTGATCTGCTCCGTGCTTGCAGCAATGAGCATCAAGATGGAGAATGAGCGAGAGGAAGAGCCATGGGAAAATGAGTTTGAAGTACATCTGGACACACCTCACTGTATTCAGAATACTCGGCAGTGTTGAGGCTGTTCACTCTGTGTTGACATTCTCCGAGGGCCATCAGGATTACCAAAAAAAGCCACTATGTTATGCTACTTACGTGTCTTAGACCTGTTTGCCCTACTTGTACCACTTAGTCTACTTGTGACGTGCTTAGGGACTTTCACTTTGGCTTATTGAATAATTTTCTAAGTAAAAAATAAGCCACTTGAATGGCTTACATGGCTTATTCTAAAAATAAGCCATATAAGCCACGTAAGTATTTTTCCCGTTTTCCTGATGCAGGCTCTAGGGCTGCGCGTCGTTACCGTATTACGGCCACTGCAGTGCCAGTATGGTACAGTCCTACGGTAGCCGTTTCCGTACCGGACGAGTCTTGCAGTAACTCTCCGGTACGCGTATGCGGTCACGGTTCGGTACATATAACTTACCGTAGAGTAGAGATCCGTCCGAGTCAGATACGGCCGCTGAGTCGCTGACAGCCGCTAGCCTGAGTACAGCCGGGTAACCTCAGGCTTCAAGTTACCACTAGAAAATACATTTACACGAGAACCGTGCAGAGCTAGAGGCCCAGTTACGCTCGGAGAGCTACGGGTATGCGACGCTTCGCTACTATGGCTGTGGGACCTAATGGGCAGGAAAAAAAGGGTCGGCCCCGCATGTACTACTACAGTAGTAGGCACGGTATCGGTATGATCACGTGCGGTATGCTGTATACGGTGAAAGTCCTAGAACTGTCAATCGACGATTCTAACAACGCTGTTCGGGTATGCGACTCCACTGTTTCCATCTGCCCAGGTATGTAGTGACCGATGCTGTATCTAGAAGCTGTCCGTACTATGCTTCGCGAACATGTAGATTAACTTTGCGTCCAGTTCCCTCCTTGCGACGTTACTCTAATTCAATCCCGCCCATAGGACAGCCTTTGCTCACCCGTCGTAACTACATTCAAAAAATACCTTTCCGAAGCACGTTCCGGGAGCTTCTCGGAGAGTATCGTACTGATATGAGTGGTAGGAGCGTGGTAGTGCGCTCAAGGATGCACCAAATCCAGACGACACTGGCTTTGACTGGAGTCTCTTGAAGAATCCTGACCGGATAGCTCCCGACGAACAGGCAACTGACTAGCGTAGTTTACTAAAAAATGAACCTCAGATGGTTTTGATAGTCGGTGATGTAACTGAAAACATGGAGAACAGAGTCACATCCTTAGTCGTCATTTCTAGATACACTACCATCAACTTTTTGCAGTTCTCTCACTTTCTCGACAACGTCCTTTATCGGTGGGCGGGAGGAGGGGTTCTGCAACCAACACCACTCGATGAGATTCCACATTCTATCCGGCATAGGTCGCCCATCCGTTGGTCGTTGTGGCCTCTCACCTGCCAAGATTCGTCGACATACACGACTATAGTCATCGTCAGGAAAGATCGGGGCGCCAGTGTAAATCTAATGCATTCAATTGTACAAAGTCAGCCTTTCCTGAGCATCCGCGAAAGATTGTCGAAGCGCTACCTCAAACGCAATGCAGGCGAACGCAAATATGTCACTTTTCGTTGTCCGCTGGAACTTTTGGCTAGTGTCAAGGAGTTCCGGAGCCATCCATTTTGGGGTGCCCATTCGGACAGATGTATGGGGCACAGACATGTCAACAAAGTTAGCAAATCCGAAGTCAGCAATCTTTGCTTCCCGCTCGCTGCTAACAAGTATGTTCTCCTGGACAACCAAATCACCAAAGTTCGTGGAAATATTGGTGGAAGTTGCTCACCCCTTTCAAATCACCATGGTACTTCCCTTGCGAGTGTAGGTGTTGAATGCCCTCTGCAATATGAAGCAACTAGCACAAGAGTTCGAGTCAGCATGAAACTTTCATCGTCTTGCGTGACTCACATATTTCTCCACAGCATGATGAGGTTCGCTCTTCAAGAATTCAATGATAGTCCCATTACTCATCCATTCGGACACCATGCACATTTCGCCGGGAAATGACTCAATGTCAACACCTAGGAAAGGTAGTATGTGACGATGACCAGAAAGACCCTTCCAAATCATAGCTTCCTTGCAGAACCTCTGGAAAATTCACCAGTTACATCAGAAAGTCAAGCATCAGTATAATGATTCACACGAACTTGCACTAGTGTAGCATCTCCAACTTTAAACAATCGCTTTAAAGCGACCAGCCTCCCATTGCACAGCCCGCGGTAAATGTGCCCAAAACCGCCCCTCGTGTTTATTGGATCCGAGGAGACATTTTCAATCGTCCCTTTGATGTACAATTCGTTTGGCACGTCACCGCAAGCTTTCGAAAGGTCTATAAGTATTCGTTGAGCGGTATGCTGAAGTCGGTCTTCTTGCAGTGATGGAGAACCTCTTTCGAGTGCCTACAATTCCAGTGTCGAGCAGTGTTAATGGCTAATCTCAAGTGGAACCTCACGTCCTGCAATACTTGCATGAAGCACTTTGCTTGTTCTCCGCATAAGGAGCGAATTGTGCTCTTGTCTTTGGTGTTCAAAAGTACTTCTCGAAAGAGAGCGCATATTTCTTTTTCATCCTCATCGAGGGCGGTGGTGTAACTGTGATCTCCAACCATTAATGAAGCCTGTAGGAATGCATTATTACACACACATGAGCTAAGCACAAAGTTGGAATTACACACCTCCAGAAGTGTTTCCCGAAATTGTCGACTTTCCGAAATACTCACAACGATACCATAATCGGCAAACTTCTCAAAATGTGTACGCAGTCGGGGCAGTAAACTACTCCTAGAAGATCAGAACTGATTCAGAGAGTAGGACATAGGGGATGCAACCTCTCGAGTCTTGGATCCAACGTTTTCATAGAGTGAGATTTCTCTACAAGGAAGGAGTAGAGGTGCTACCACAGATCTGTCTGTCAGAAGAATGCTATGTTGAACTGGGATATAAGATACAAACACGATAAATTTTGGGTTGGCCCGCGTTCTGGTGGCCCGGGAGGGGGAGCACAATGGTGTCAAATCATGGACTGAAAGCAAGGCGAACAGGACAACGTACTCGCTGGAGGTGGACAGGGAGCACGACGGTGTCAAATCGTCGCTTCTCCCGCTCCTCACGATCCCTCTTCTCTTGTTCCCTCCTGCGAGCCTGGTCGACCTTGTCATCGACACCTCGGGCGTTACTATCAATGCTTTGCACCCTGTCGCCGACATCTTGAACCTTGTTGCCAACATCTTGCACATCGCCACGGTCATCTTGTACCTGGCCCTCGACGCCCCTCGCTCGACCATCGACGCTGTGATTCATCATCAGCTGCTCTGCAGATGCCATCCGTGCCTCTCGTTGTGTCAAGTTGTTCAACCTCTCCAGACTGTACTGAATAGCCTGTCAGCGAGAATGGTAGATATACACACCACATCAACTCACTGGTTCGTCCTTGCTTCACTTCCTTTGTCCCGATCGCAAGGAACGTCAACACCTCAACCATAATCTCAACGAGCACGTCACTCATGTCCATAGTCGGTGTGATGCTAGTATATATCTCAAGCCGGTAGAAGTAACGTTCAATGCGATTAAAGATATCGATAAGCTCGTCTTGGCTAGTGCTCCCATCTTTAGCCGCCTGAGGCTCGGTGTCAAAATAGGTCGCACAAAGGAGAGATGTAGGACACTGACCGAAAAGAGAACGCCGATCGCTGCGAAGATCACACTCGCTGGTAGGGATGATTTGGCAGAAACTCCCCGTGTCGAAAGCCTAACGCCCTTCCAGTGGCCAGTGGCCTCGGAAAATGAATACAAGACATTCACGGTCGGTATGACCCATTTCGTGAGGGCGTCGTCGCAATTTCGGAGTTCATTGAATGCGGGGACTTGCTCTCAAAGGACGGTGAGGACATCCTCGGGCGACTCACAGGATGGAAGGCTGGCAAGGAGCGGATGGGAGGTTAGGTCCTCCTTTGTTTTATATTTGTATGATTCCAAAGCGTCGTTGAAAGCGGAAATATACCTGTGCCGCAAGGCGGATGTGGAGGGGATAACTGACATGATGGGTCGTGAAGAAGAGGGGGTTTCGATATGTAGGCGCCCTCGCTTGCGCCCTAATACTCGAGTACAGCCCAGAGCCTACGAGCCTCGAGACAACCGCCCAATGAATGCCCGGGCCTGTGGGCATTCCTATGTTGCCCGTACGACGAGAAGGTTCTCCCAATCATTTTCCTGTTCATATTTTCACAGCAGTTTACCTATCTGAACCTGAGAACGCAGCTAGGGCTGCGCCGCGCCGTTACCGTATTACGGCCAGTGTCAGTATTGTACGGTCCTACGGTAGCCGTTTCCGTACCGTGGACACACACATCTTGCAGTAACTCTTCGGTACGCGCGTATACGGTCACGGTTCGGTACAGGGCCGCTGACAGCCGTTACCATTAGAAAATACATATACACGTAAAATTAGAAGATCGTGCAAAGCTAGAAGGCCAGTTACGCTCGCTGGAGGTGGAGAGCTACGGGTATGCGACGCTTCGCTATGGCTGTGTGACCTAATGGGCAGAAAAAAAAGGGTCTCAAGCTCGGCCCCGCATATACAGTATTAGTCACGGTATCACGTGCGGGATACGGTACCTAACACGCGCCCATGGGCATTCGAATGTCCTAGAACTGTCAATCAATGACTCTAACAACGCTATTCGCGTATGCGACTCCACTGTTTCCATCTGCCCGGGTATGTGGTGACCGATACTGTATCTAGAAGCTGTTCGTACTATGCTTCGCGAACATGTAGATTAACTTTGCGTCCAGTTTCCTCCTTGCGACGTTACCCAAATCCAATCCTACCCATAGGACGGCCTTCGCTCATCCGTCGTAACTACATTCAAAAAAGAACTTTTCGGAGAACGTGCCGGGAGCTTCTCGGAGAGTATCGTACCGATATGAGTGGTAGGAGCAAGGTAGTGCGCTCAAGGATGCACCAAATCCAGACGACATTGACTGGAGTCTCTTGAAGAATCGTGACCGGATAGTTCCCGACGACCAGGTAACTGACTAGCGCAGTTTACTGAAAAATGAACCTCAGATGATATTGATAGTCGGTTACAGTACATGGAGGAGAACAGAGTCACGTCCTTAGTAGTCATTTCGAGATACACTATGATCAACTTCCTGCAGTTCTCTCATTTTCTTGACAACATCCTCAATCGGTGGGCGGGAGGGGGGGTCCTGCGACCAGCACCGCTCGATGAGATCCCACATTCTGTCCTGCATATCTGTTGGTCGTTCTGGCCTCTCACCTGCCATGATTCGTTGACATGCACGAGTGCTTTCATCGTCAGGAAAGATCGGGGCACCTGTGTAAATCTAATGCATTCAATTGTACAACGTCAGCCTTTCCTGAGCATCCGCAAAAGATTGTTGAAGGGCTACCTCGAAGGCAATGCAGGCGAACGCAAATATGTCACTTTTTGTCGTCCGCTGGAACTTTTGGCTAGTGTCAAGGAGTTCCGGAGCCATCCATTTTGGGGTGCCCATTCGGACAGACGTATGGGGCACAGACATGTCAACAAAGTTAGCAAATCCGAAGTCAGCAATCTTTGCTTCCCGGTCGCTGTTAACAAGTATGTTCACCTGGACAACCAAAATCACCAAAGTTCGCGAAAATGTTGGTAAAAGTTGCTCACCCCTTTCAAATCGCCATGGTACTTCCCCTGCGAGTGTAGGTGTTGAATGCCCTCCGCAATCTGAAGCAACTAGTACAAGAGCTTGAGTCAGCATGAAACTGTCGTTGTCTTGCGTGACTCACATATTTCTCTACAGCATGATAAGGTTCCCTCTTCAAGAATTCAATGATAGTGCCATTACTCATCCATTCGGACACCATGCACATTTCGCCAGGAAATGACTCGATGTCAACACCTAGGAAAGGTAGTATGTGAGGATGACCAGAAAGATCCTTCCAAATCATAGCTTCCTTGCAGAACATCTAGAAAAGATTCACCTGTTGCATCAGACAATCAAACTCCAGTATGATGCATACGAACTACTAGTGTAGCGTCTCCAACTCTAAACAATCGCTTTATAGCGACCAGCCTCCCATTGCACATCCCGCGGTAAATATGCCCAAAACCACCCCTCATGTTTACTGGATCTGAGGAGACATTTTTGATCGTTCCTTTGATATACAATTCATTTGGCACGTCACCGCACGCCCTTGAAAGGTTTATAAGTAATCGTTGAGCGGTACGCTGAAGTCGGTCTTCTTGCAGCGATGGAGAACCTCTTTCGAGTGCCTACAATTCCAACGTCGAGCAGTGTTAATGGCTAATCTCAAGTGGAACCTCACGTCCTGCAATACTTGCATGAAGCACTTTGCTTGTTCTCCGCGCAAGGAGCGAATTGTGCTCTTGTCTTTGGAGTCCAAAAGTACGTCTCGAAAGAGAGTGCATATTTCTTTTTCATCCTCATCGAGGGCGATGGTGTGACGGTTGCCTCCAACTATTAATGAAGCCTGTAGGAGTGTATTATTACACATACATGAGCTAAGCCCAAAGATGGAACATTCGCACCGCCAGAAGTGTTTCCCGAAATTGTCGACTTTCCGAAATGCTCACAACGATACCATAATTGACAAACTTCTCGAAATGTGTACGCAGTCGGGGCAGTAAACTACTCCTAGAATATCAGAACTGATTCACGGTAGGACATAGGAGATGCAACCTCTCGAGTCTTGGATCCAAAGCTTTCATAGAGTTAATTTTCTCTACAAGGAAGGAGAAGAGGTGCTACCACAAATCTGTCTGTCAGTAGAATGCTATGTTGAACTGGGATGTAAGATACAAACACGATAAATTTTGAGTTGGCCCGCGTTCTGGTGGAGGGAAGCACGATGGGGTCAAATCATGGACACGAATGGAAAGCGAACAGGACAACGTACTCGCAGGAGGTGGACGGGGAGCACGAGCTGCACGACGGTGTCAAATCGTGGCTTCTCCCGCTCCTCACGATCCCCTTTCTCCTGTTCCCTCCCGCGAGCCTGGCCTAATTTGTCATCGACACCGTGACCTCGGACGTTACTATCAATGTCTTGCACCCTGTCGTCGACATCTTGTACCTGGCCCTTGAAACCCCCCAGTCGATCATCGACGCTGTCAGTCATCTTCTGCAACACCGCAGATGCCATCCGTGCGTGTTCTTGCGTCAATCTGTCCAACCTCTCTAGACTGTCCTCGATTTCTCTGTGTCCCATCAACTTCTTAAAGAACTTTACTGAATAGCCTGTCAGCGAGAATGGTAAATATACACCGCCACATCAACTCACTGGTTCGTCCACGCTTCACTTCCTTTGTCGCGATCGCAAGGATCGACAACACTTCAGCCATAATCTTAACGATTATGTCGCTCATAGCCCTAGTCGGTGTGATGCTAGTATATTTCTCAAGCCGGTTGAAGAAACGTTCAAGGAGAATAAAGGTATCGATAAGCTCGTCTCGGCTAGCGCTCGCATTTTTAGCCGCCTGGGGCTCGGTGTCAAAATATGTCGCACAAGGGAGAGATGTAGGACACTGACCGAAAAGAGAACGCCGATCCCTGCGAAGATTACACCTGCCTGTGGGAATGTCTGTAAATAAATATTAGGGCAGAAATTCCCCGCAGCGATAAAATCTTGAAATTCACCAGCCCACCCTGGCCAATAATCTCGGAAAATGAATACAAGACATTCACGGTCGGTGTGACCCATTTCGTGAGGCCGTCGTTTTCGAATTCTTTGAATGCGGGGACTTGTTCTCGAAGGACGGTGAGGACACCCTTGGGGGATTCACAGGATTGAAGGCTGAAAAGGAGCGGATGAGAGGTTAGGTCCTTCTTAGTTTTACGTTTGTATGATTCCAAAGCGGCGTCGAAAATGGACACAAAGTTGGACTGCGAGGTGAATGCGGAGGAGATTGACATGATGGATCGTGAAGAGGGGGCACCGATAAGTAGGCGCCCTCGCTTGCGCCCTAATACAGCGCACAGCCCGCGAGCCTCGAGACAACCGCCCAATGAATGCCCGAGGCTGTGGGCATTCCTATGTTGTCCGTACGACGAGAAAATTTCCCAATCAATTTCCTGTTCATATCTTCACAGCAGTTCAACGACCTGAAAGGCTGAACCTGAGCAATGCACTGGCAGGCTTAGGGCTGTGCGCCGTTACCGTATTACGGTCAGTATGGTACGGTCCTACGGTATCCGTTTCAGCACCGTGGACGCGTCTTGTCAACTCTTCGGTACTGTCACGGTTCTGAGTCAATACGGCCGCTGACGGCCGTTACGGCCCGGGTAACCTTCAAGTTACCACAATAAAATACATATACACGTAAAATTAGAAGAATCGTGCAAAGCTAGAAGCCCAGTTACGCTCGCTGGAGCGGAGAGCCACGGGTATGCGACGCTTCGCTATGGCTGTGGGACCTAATGGGCAGAAAAAAAGGAAGCTCGGCCCCGCATATAACTAGTCACGGTATCACGTGCGGTATACGGTATACCTACACGCGCCCAATCGAAAGTCCTAGAACTGTCAATCAATGATTCTAACAACGCTATTCGCGTATGCGACTCCACTATTTCCATCTGCCCAAGTATGGTGTGGTGACCGATATCTAGAAGCCGTCCGTACTATGCTTCGCGAACATAATTCAGACTTTGACGACTCTCAACACGAAAACATCCAACTGCAAATCCTCAGGTGAGAGAAGATCCCCTGCTACGTCCACCCTTGAAGCACCACGTCACTGCTGATGCACTGATGTTTGGAAAGTGCAACGGAGATAAAGTCAGGGCTAGACTCGAAATGGGGGTTATCCAAGCGTCGAGATGCTTGTGAATATGCCAAGGCTTGCAGAGAAGTTTATCGATCCACCAAGGTTGTACGCTCTCTCGCTCTCATATGAGTCCAAATCGTACTCATTTCTCCCCTCCTTAGATGATATCATCCGGGAGCTGGTTACCATTTTAAGTGTTGTATTTTTTGGGTGTTAGCGGGGTCTGGTAGTTCATCGTCAAGTGCAAATACTACTGTATCTACTGTACTCTTACCTGTAGACATGTGTCGGACATTTTGTGGGCATGATCGAGGGTGCCACGATGAACAGTACTACATTGTACTGTAAAGTAGGATGAAACACATCTCTCAGACGATGGCGATGTCTAGGACAGTATCATCTAGAAGAGGAGGGTCATGAAGTCCACATCGAAGTTGATGGAAAGCTTAAAGGGAAGGCGAATACACGACGTCGCGTCACTGGCATCCCTTCCCAGGGCTGCGCTGCACGTCCACCCGAAACATTCATCACGTCGACAACCATCTGGTTCCTTTCCTGGAGAGGCGAATCCGAAATGTGTGTGTGCATCAGTATCAATGCGAGTCCTCCAGCGCAGCAAGTCTATCCACAAGATCGTCCATAACATCTCTCTGGTGCAGATTCTGCCCAGCAGCAGCACCACCCCCCTCTTGTTGCTGCTCTTCCTGCCCCTGCCCCTGCTGCTGGCCCAACGCCGCCGCACCAGTCTTCACAGGCACGAGCGGAGCACTGCGCGGCTCAAACCCAGGTGCGATCCGACGCAGCGCCTCGCGCTTCCGCCTCTGCTTCTCTTCCTCCCGCGCGCGTAGATGGGCTTCGTGGCGCTCGGCCTGTGCTGCGATCGAGGTGCGTCGGTTGGACTCGATGCTGAGTATGTGGGATTCGAGAGTGAATGGGTAGACGAACTGGAAGGAAGAGAGGCGTTAGGACTCGCGGTCGGATGAAAACGAAACTTACGTATGCGTTTATGTTCTCTGGGAGAGGGTGGATGTCCGGGGGGAGTTCTGCCTGGTTGGTAAAACGCCCACATATATCAGTAAGAAAGAGAGAGTAGTAGGGAGGGGTTTGTGGGACCTGGTTACTTACTGGTCGAGGCACGCGTAGACTGGGAGATTGGATCAGCGGGACGCGAGATGCGGCGGCGTAATGGGACTTTGCTAGATCCGAGTAAGGATTAACGGGAAGGAAACATTGGGCCCCTTTCAGAGCGTACATTGGTCGTGAGACATTGATATGTGTGAATCAGTGTAGGTGACTTGTAATCCGGTGAGGGAATGGGCGTCCGTTACGTTGCCATTTGTGATGTAACTGGGCCTTGCACCGCAGGACACCCACATATTACAAATCAACTAGTGGGTCACTCGCATTGAACTACAGTAGTGTAGGTACCAACATCAAACACCAGACGAGCAAGAAGACATGATAAGAACATAAAACAAGTCGTAATGGAAGGTAGCCAGAAATGGACTAGACGTCTTTGACCTGCTCTTCACACCAATCCCACATCTTCTTTCCCAGCTCGGAATCCAGCGCCTGACTACTTGGAAGCGTGACCCGCGCCCAGGTGGTGAGATACTAAGAAACGATGCATGTAAGTTGGTGCCTCATGAGCCAATCCTGGAGGTGGGAATACTTACTTTGCCGTTGAGCTCGCCGGCAGCGGGGGCCGTACCAGCATATAAAGAAGTGATTGCTCCATATGACACAGAGTACCCTGCCATCCGTCCGACACGCTGTACGAGTGTACCTGAATGACGCGAGAGATCCGTGTTGATGGTTCCCGGGTGTAACGAGATGGACGTGATCCCTTCTTCGCCGTATCGCCGAGCGAGTTCGTTCGAGAATAGTATGTTTCCCTATCGGAATAGCAGATTCATTAAACGATGAATGAGAATCGACTGAGGATGCATCTTATTTACCAATTTGCTCTGGCCATACAACCTGGCCGAGCCGAGTTTCTTCCGTGCCTCGAGTGAATCATTTCCGGGTGAAACCGAGGGCCATCGGATACCCTCAGGTGCTCCCCTATAGTGACCGATAGAGGCCACATTGACAACTCGTACGGTCCCAGCAGGTGAGTTCTTTGCGGTCGCCGTGAGAACAGGCAGGAGCAACTTGGTGAGATAAAAGTGACCTGCGTATCATTGAGAATGTGAAGTTTTGTGACAAGTTACCTCAGTGCACACACCTAGAACGTTGGTCCCAAATTGCATATCATAACCCTGCTCTGTGACCTTATCAACGGGCGTGTACATGACTCCGCTGAGTGACATTAGAATGTGAAATTTTCACGACAGAAAACGGGCGCGGAACATACGCATTGTTGTAGACCCCATGAAGCTGGGACTCCTTGCCGATGAATTCTTCAGCAGCGGCCTTGATGGCGACGAGGTTGGTCAAGTCGAGCCTGAGGAAGAAAACGGATTCATTTCCTGTCTCTTTCTTGAGCTCATCGATTGCCTTCTGAGACTTTTCTTGTGAACGAGCGGCAATATACACTTTGGCGCCCTTCGAGAGCAGCACCTTATGACAACATCTTCGTAGTCAGTAGATGATCATGATGGGGCAAAGGGGTACTCACTCGCGCTGTTTCCTGTCCAATCCCACCACTACCACCTGTGATAATCACAACCTTCCCCGCCTGATCCGGGACATCAGCTGCAGTCCACGTGGGCTTGGGGGGAAAGAGTTGGCTGAACACGCCGATGCGTTTCTCTGACATGACTCGAAGGTTATCGAAAATGACGGCAGGTGTGGGGACTACTAGGAAAGCGGGGAGTAGGAAAGTGGGTGAGAAAAGGTGAGACAACGCATGGGCTTTTTGTGTGAAAATAGCTCCAATGTGACTAGTCCTAGAAAGTCATGGCCTGGAAGAACACGCGGTAAGTTCGCTTGGAGGTATGCTTGGGCGTTCTCTTCCTGATCGCAGCCATGAGATGCGCAGCGGCCGCAAAGGCTGACGCGTTGACGCGTTGACGTATCCGCCGCAGCGTCACTACAGCGGCGCAGCGTGCAGAATATTTAAGGACCGGAGCCACCTTCAACTTGAGCAGCTTTCAGCAGACATTTGATTAAGCTGTGAATTGAAGTTCTCCATTGAAGTGTCAGATTATCATCCGCGGCAGGGAGGAACATGGGTGGATGGCTGAAACATGATATATCATGATATTGTAAGCCGTCGCCTACGAGAAAAGTTGGTGAGCCGCGTCACACACCAGCCGGTCTGCCACCACACGGTCCACACCACCTGGTAATTTCATAAACTCGGACTGCACCAAATCAAGTCGACACTGGTCATGGGCATGGTGTGTACTGATTTGTACTGATTTGTTATAGTGTTGAACGTGCTCGTCGCCCTCAGGGCGACTGAGCACGTGCAGCTAACCCTAATCAAGTTCCGCCGTGGCAGGTAGCATCTCTCGATCCAAGGTCTTTAAGCACGCTACAGGTTATGGGCCTCGCCTGTGCCATGACATGCACATTCCAATAGCACTACAGCATCGCTTTGCCATTATCCACTAGTAGGTCACTTGCATTGACACAAATCATTCATACAACAGTAGTAGACATATCAGTATATCAAATACCAAACAAAAGTCGCTGAGTAGTAAAAGGTGAGCGACATTGCAGACATGGTAAGGACAAGTCTTCATTGAAATAAGCCAGAAATGACCTAGATGTCTTTGACCTGCTCTTCACACCAATCCCACATCTTCTTCCCCAGTTCGGAGTCCAGCGCCTGAGTACTTGGAAGTGTGACCCGTGCCCAGGGGGTGATATACTATACAACAATGCATGTAAGTCGGTGCGTCATGCATCGTGGGCCAATTTTGGACGGGCGAATACTCACTTTGCCATTGAGCTCGGCGGCAGCAGGGGCCGTACCAGCATACAAAGAATTGATCACCCCATATGACACATTGTATGTTACCATCCGTCCGACAAGCTGTACGAGTGTACCTGAATGACGCGAGAGATCCGTGTTGATGGTTCCCGGGTGTAACGAGATGGACACGATCCCTTCTCCGCCGTATCGCCGAGCGAGTTCGTTCGAGAATAGGATGTTTCCCTACCGAAAGAGCAGATATACTAAATGGTGAATGAGAACTGACTGAGAAAACCATGTTCTCACCAATTTGCTCTGGCCATATAACCTGGTCGTGCCGAGTTTCTTCCGTGCCTCGATTGCATCACTTCCGTCGGGCGAAACCGTGGACCACCGGATACCCTCGGGTGCTCCGCTATTGTGACCGATAGAGGCCACATTGACGACTCGTACGGTCCCAGCAGGTGAGTTCTTTGCGGTCGTCGTGAGAACAGGCAGGAGCAACTTGGTGAGGTAGAAGTGACCTGCATGTCATTGAGAAAGTGATGTTTTGTGGCTAGTTACCTCGATGCACATACCTAGAACGTTGGTCCCAAATTGCATGTCATAACCTTGCTCTGTGACCTTATCGGGAGGCGTGTACATGACTCCGCTGAGCGACATTAGAACGTGGAGTTTTTCGCGACAAAAAGCACGCGCGTCGCGCGGGACATACGCATTGTTGTAGAGCCCATGAAGCTGGGACTCCTTGCCGATGAATTCTTCAGCAGCGGCCTTGATGGCGACGAGGTCGGTCAAGTCGAGCTTGAGGAAGAAAACGGACTCATTTCCTGTCGCATTCTTGAGCTCATCGATCGCCTTCTGAGACTTTTCTTGCGAACGCGCCGCGATATACACTTTGGCGCCTTTTGAGAGCAATACCTTCGGGTAACAGCTTCGTAGTCAGCAGAAACAATACACAATGACGAGAAAATGGGCACTCACTCGTGCCGTCTCCTGTCCAATCCCGCCACTACCACCGGTGATGATCACAACCTTCCTTGCCTGATCAGGGACATCGGCTGTCGTCCAGGTCGGCTTAGGGGGGAAGAGTTGGCTAAAGATCCCAATGCGTTTCTCTGACATTATTCGAAGAGTTTCTGGTGGTGGCTAGGGGAGGGGGGGAGGAAAGGTGAGATAACATGGGCTTTTTGTGTGACAATAGCTCGGATGTGATATTCCTAAAGTAAGGGCATGATTTGATAGAAGAACATGTGGCAAATTCAAGTATTAAGGTGGGTCCTCCGAGTCTTGCTGATTGATCGTAGCCATGAGGCAGAACGTTATCGACCGGAGCCATCCTCAACTTAAGAGCAGCTTTCAGCAAAAAACACTTGATTGGCCTGCGAATTGAAGTCCCCCTTTGAAGTGCCAGTGGATTCACATCCGTAGCGAGGAAGGGAAGTTTAGATGAATTGAAGAGCATCGGGAGCAAACGGAATCAAGAACGGAACAGTGAGGGTGAGGATGACATGACATGATATGCCGTCGCCACGAAACGCCCAGTGGCTAGCCACTTGCTGACTAGCATTGCATATTGCATTCTTGAAAACATGAATCGGCCTTTTGAGGATTATGTTGCAATGTTGTCATGCTCTCTTTGACCTCACGGACGTGCTTAAGCGGTGTACTGTACTCGAGTAATCAAGCTGTAAGTACTCGCGGAAGCTCTGGCGTCATTAGGTATCCACATCATGTTGAATTTCGTAACCTGACTCGGACTCGGAGAAGAGTGGATGAAAAGCAACCGAGACTCTCTTCGACGTGTAGCTACATAGGCAAGTGCCGATCCTGGCATATATCCAGCTGTCGTCCTCGTTCTCATGTCCAAACCTCTACAGAATTCTATTTCACATGACTGTGACGTGTGAGGTGGGGGCCAGTGATGTAGGTGTGACGAGTCGTATGGGATAACGGGCCCATTAATGATGCCGCACTGCATGCGGTGTATATAGCTCTTCGTGGACTTCGGTACGCTGGCTCTGGTTCTATTCTCGATGCTCCACTGGGTGCTCCACTATTAGGTGCCGGTGGACTTGGATATTCTCACCAGGCCCCGCACGGCTCTTGCTGTGTGGCTCTCGAAACCTTGAGCAAGAAAGTCGATCCAGTTATCGAGGGTATCGACTCTCCTGGTGGGTGGAAATGGTCGAACTTTCCACTTGCTGTGAACGTACCAGCGAGGCTCCCCAGGAACAACAGCGACACAGCTTTTCAAGCTCAGACTGGCCACGATAATACTTTTACAGTAATGCTCTATGCGGCTTCTCTCCTGACGAACATCATAGCGCGGCAACCCAAAGCTAGCAGGTGTGGTGGTGGTGGACACGATGAGAGAAAGTGAGGCTTCTCCTACTGCGCAGCCAAATGTCTTTGATTGATTGATGACTGTTCCAGCCGGTTCTCCAAATTGATTCCAAGCCATCGGAGGAGTACGGATGGCAGGTGGACTGACAGCTGAATTCAGCTGGAATTTATTTCGTTCGGGCGTTCACGCTTTCACCGCTTGCATCGGGACATCATGATAGAACTCAGCGTTTACTTTTTGCTACCATCCTAGCCAATCTCACTTCCGTACTGATAAATGCCGGTGTACGCTGCGACCGGATACTGTACGTTATGACCCAAACACCACATGGGGTTGGCGGTCGCTTCGTTTAGGTCATAAAGAAGGCCACGATGCTGTCGGCGTTCACTGCTGACCGGGACTCGGATCCGTTCAGTTGAATCGGTTCACCCGATGTCCTCAAATCAAAGGCACGCTAACTTAGTATCCAGTCAGTTACCGTAAACGTGCTATTCCCGCGATTGAATTAGCACAACATTGCGCCAACCTATCTGTATTTGAAAAAGTGGAAGTTGAGGCACGTGCTATTGTTTTTTGCACCACGAGGACGCGGGTCATCCCAAATTCAAAAGCCAGTGACCATGCTCTCGTTGAGTCGTTGACGTTGATGGCTACTCGCCTTGTCATATTTGTCGTCACTCGTCCAGTTCGGCCGTAGTAACCGCATTGGGTTCTCTTCTGTGCTAGGCCGAGGGCAGTGTCCTGGGAGTTCTGATCCTTCGCATCACATCCCCGACGGCGACGGATTTGTAGCGCTCCACCTCGTATCTCCCACTCCACTTCGTATCACCTGAGCGCGCGCCTTCTGCCTGTTTTCTCACCTCCCACCAGTGCGCAGCCAGGGGGTGAGGCGTTCATTTGAGTTCAAGTCGCCAGTGTCACGTCGATCACGGTCTAGTGTATGGCGCACGCTTAAGGTACAATGTGCCTCACGATTTTTGGCTGCCGAGTGTTCCTCTCGTTCGTTTGTCAGCCCATGTCGGTGAACTTCGGGCATGGTTATCAATCAATCACAAATGACAGAACCTCAGCGCCTTGCAAAACTTTTCAAAACCACCTTCCGTGAAGAATTGCACGCGACACAAACGGTGTTTTGCAGCATTTCATGTGATGATGCTGTGCGGTTCCTAAACTCTGATAAGCGTTGATTTGGGCCCATGTCAACCTGTTTGGCACGTGAGGGCAACGTTTCGGGCCGCGCGTTGCGTCGAATGACCTAATTGGTGGCTACTTGGGTGCTAGTGCTATGCCTTGGCAGGTGGCTCATGGTATGCGTGCGTACAAGGTGGGGTGGATGGGATCACCAGTGGAGAAGGAAAGTGTACGAACACCAAGGGCGATTTGAAATCGAATGTGCGATGTCGGAGTCGATGGTTGAGTGAGACCGTCGAGATGTCGGGCCATCGGGTGCGAACCCGGTGAACAGTTTCCCCCTTTGATCATGATCACACAACCGGCTCGGCAACCCAAGCAAAGGATGTACAGTAATGCCTGTATGATGAACGTTCTACTCGTACAATATTAATCCTAGGTTCGTGCTTTTCCTTTTTAAACTGTGCGGGAGAACTCGTGTGGTTGCGGCTGTTTCATCGTTCAAAGGGGGGGAGGAGCACAGCACAGCTCCTAGTATAGTGTGTCTCGTTCCATTCCTCACACTCCTCTTCCCTCCTATATATAAAGTCCCACATCACACGCGGTACTCTGAGTCAAATAGCCTCTTCAGGCCCCCTTTCCGTCCGACCTCTCCCCTCTGTACACTTCTCCCCCAATGGCCACTGCAGTGCACGCTGCCACTCCGCTTGCGTCTACGCCTTCGACGTCACCGTCATCATCCGTTGTCATGAGTCCACGAAAATTTGCGCTCGCGCAGGTGCACAGTGATGTCTGTCTCGTGCAAGGTACGGTTCTTCTCCCTCTTGCTCTCCGCAGCACTCTTTCCTAATGCGTTCTCCTTTGTCCTCCCTCTCCTCCCCCCCGCGCACGCCCCGTCGTTCCTCATTCCCTGTGTCCTCTCACATCAACCCAGTGTGCTCCTCGCTTGCACACGAAAGCTGCCACTCGGCGCTCAGCGCGATCGAAGCGCAAATCTATGCTCATGAATTCATCACCATCTTCCGGTACTCCCACCCCGCCGTGCTTCACCCGTCGGACATTCGGATTCTCGAGTGGCTCGACGAGCAGAGCGTGTTGGATGAGGAGGACAAGGGCACTGTCTTCCTCGCTCGAGATGTCATGGAACGTCTACGACGGCTCACAGATCGCCGGCTGTCTATAGGGGCCCGGAAAAGTGTTTCTTCCCGCGGAGGAAGACGGATGCTATGATCGTTTCGATCGTTTCGCGCCTAGTCGTTTCTGTGTGTCGGAGTCCAATGTGGTGCCGAATTGTACTTGTATCTGTCCCCTTGTAGCTTAAATTCGTTTAGTGGTATATAGAGTCTCTACATATCATCCTAGCCGAACAACCTTTGTTGTCGTGGTTGGATTTCAACCAGTTCTCAAAGTAGAAGTCATAACCTGAAGCTGAGCCACTGTATGGGAAACGTAATGCATAGTGAACAGATGACGTATTGTGGTGATGTAGGGGTCATCAACAACTTTGAAAGAGTCTATCACGAACATTATCGCTTTTCGCTTTACTGAATACTGAGGCATTCCCAAATGAAAAGCGATGTCATAGCAACCGATGAGAGAATATAGTAATGGGTATATTAGGGAAAACTTCAAATAACTTACTGCGGGCCTGTTGGATAGCCACTTGCTTGGCATTACAAATGTAAAAGCAGGCGACGTGGCTGCACACAGTGCACAGCAGAAGGCTTACTGCATGGCATACAGTAATGGGTCGTTCGATGCGAAGGTCGCCTTACCCATGACACATGCAAAAAGACGTAACAGCGATTATGAATAGCATGTGAGTGCTGGTTTCAACTGTCCCGTTGGATAACTTGAGTGAAGATTGAGTGTGCAGATGGGAGTTACTTGTGCGGGTACCACACCATTAGATAGATAGTGCGAACTTGCGTGGCGCGGTGACGTGTGTGGGAGGCGGCATTTTGTAATAGTAGGCATTCCCAAAGGCCGGTCCTGGCCGGAAACCTCTGGCTGGCTGGCTTGAGTTCATGTTGCCAAAGCAATACTGTATAATGCGATATCACAATACTGCACCCGATTTCCGCCACACTCGGACACAGACACGGAGCGCCGCCTCCTCCAAGAACCATTAGGATACCAATTCGATGAGTTCGAAACTCTCTGCTCAATCCGCCGCCGGGGGCGACCGGAGCGCTTTGGGTGTTATGGCCGGAATTTTGGAACGGGAAGTAGACGTGCTATACAGTACAGCGACTTCCGATGGAACGTTGATGGTTTTATTTCATGACTGTGTAGAGAGGATGGCGACGGCGGTGGCGAAGCCTGCCGGACACGTGTTTGACCACGTGCCGACTACTGCCCCTCCTTTACACCCGCGCTTCTTCCTCCTACTCCGCTGTCATTCATCTCTATGCGCGCTCGGGCCAGCTCCCTACAAACTTCTCTCGGGACCTCGCCTCCACGATGGGTGGATGTCTTGTCCGAGTCGGATCGGCTGCCAATCCCTCGAAGACGTGCATCTGCATCACCTTTTCGTGCACTGCCCTTTCTTCAACGATGAGTACGATGAGTACTCGCAGCTGTTCATATCATCTCCGGTACCGAACGCGTTCTACTTCTACGCGACTCCACCTTACCTGTCTCAGCCTCAACTTCGTCCCACTTGGTCCGCGTTGTTACTCACCCCTTCCGGGATGACTCATGCTGGCCTCTGCACTCCTCGCGTTTTTACCATACAGTACCCCTCTTCTACCACCAACGACGTCCCACGATTCACTCTCCGGCCAATCGAAGCGTCTTCTCACTCATCTCGCACATTCCTGTCACACTCATGCCGTTCGCTTGGCAGCGCGCATTCGGGTAATCGTCGTCCGCCACTATGTCTCCGCCACTTCGAACCCCGGTCCCTAGATACACTGTCAATAGGGAGTCATTATTGCGCAAAGGGAATCTCATTTTACCACCTCACCTACAGTACTTACTACACCTTTGATATCTTTCCTTCTCTCTCTTTCTCTGTTCTTGAGCCAACGAGGTGACGTAATTATACGCTTACCTGAGCTACAGTACTTTTCACCATAGACATATCAAGGAAAGCGTTTGTGAAATACTCTGCGGTCTTCCACAAACGCTTTCCTTGATATGTGATTTATTCTCTATCTACCCCCCTTCCAGTACATAGACTCTCACTTGCCCCTCCTTCTCCACTCTCTTCTTGCCTCCCGCGCCTTCTTCGACCCCTACTCCGCCGCCGTTCAACTTTATGCGCGCTCAGGCCAGCTCCCTACAAACTTCTCTCGGGCCACCCGCTTCCATGATGGGCGGATGCTTTGTCTAGCACTGCGCTTTCTTTCGGGACGAGTATTCGAAGTTGCTCATCTCCGACACTGAATGCGTTGTAAATGACACCACCTTGCCTGCCTCCACTTTATCGCACTTTTAGAACGCGTTCTCATTCACCTCTTCCGAGATGACCCCTGCACTCGTCGCGATTTTATCTGGGACTTCTTCCCCTTCTTCTACCACTATCAGTGTCCCACGGCTCGTGAGTAACTGCGCTTTCTCACTCGTCTCTCACACATTCCTGTCATGTCACACTCACGCCATTCGATTGGCGGCACGCATTTGGGGAATCGTCGTTCGACACTACTCTGCCCATTCGAAGCCCGGTGCCAGAGGGATTGTCAACAGGGACTCGTTGCTGTGCGATTCCAATCCTGCTCTACTCCCTCACCTGACACTACTTCTTACACCTATAACATCTTTCCTTTTTTTCTGCCTTTCTCAGCCTCTGTTTCTCTGTTTTGTACGAGCCAACGACGTGACGTAATTATGCGCTCACCTGAGCTATGTGTCACATAGCGTAGTTGACCGAATATTTTACGTTTTACGTTTCACCATATGCAACAGTACCAACGCAGCTCTGAACACTGGCAGTTCCACCGATCCCGCATGACACCTTCGCTTTGAATTTGTTCAGACGTTCGATAGTGTCACCCGAATCGGAACAATTAGTCAATAGTGAGCCTGAAATCGGAGTCTCACGCTATGCACGTTGAAGTCGATGTTTGGGGTATTCCCGCTTCAGATTGTGCCCCGACCTGTGTTCGTGTTCTTTAACACGCTCCACTGTAAACTTGAACATTCCATCGTCATCATCATCCCCGAGACTTTACGAGTCGAGTCATCCCGTACGATACGATAAAAGAGCTCCAAGCATAATGACTCACTCACACGGCAGAAGTGCGACGAAAAGCGACTGTATTCAAGTTGCCGACACCCGACACGCTCCCTATAGGCGAAATCATACCACACCACTTGGCTCGGATCTATTACTGTACGTCCCGTCAGGGCGGCAATCATTTCATTACTACCTAAGGTTATATTACTGTTGCGCGGCGGCAGCAGCAGCAGCTGCGTCTGCGGTCTGCTTGGTATCGACGAAATCTTGGACCGAGGTGATCTTCACATTATCTCCAGAAGATTTGAGCGTGAAGATGAAAATAGATTCGTTGGCGAATGAAGCGCCGCCCGGGCCTTCACCGTGCAGCTTCGACTAAACATGATATCGTGCGTGCGCAAGGCGTCAGTATGGATGGTCCTCGTGCGCCAGGCATAATGCGTACGTGGACCCAGATGCTCCCCTTACTCTCATTCAGTTGAAAGATCTCGTACTGTGGCGTGGAACAACATCAGATCACCCCATGCATGATTGGGAATCCAACACGTTACCTTCAGTGGGGTGTATCCGATTGCAGCTGCGACGTCTTTTGCATGCGCCAAGCCCTCAGCCTTATTTTTTGGTGGCTCCTTGGCGGTTGAAGGAAGGGTCGTATGTATGTAGTCGTCATCGAACAGCTTCTCGACGGCGTCGAACTTCCAATTCGTGATGGCATCGTAAAACTGCAGGACAGCGCTGAGCTGCGGAGAGGGGTTGGAGACGGTCACAGTCATGATCGAAGTTGTCGATGTGTCTTCTGGAGAGGGTGCTCACGGCCGCTCACCCTGCCTATTTTCTACATCGCTGAAGCGAACTAGGAAGCGAGCTAGAAACGGTTCGTATTCCTCTTCCTTCTGGGCGCGTCAATTCTTGCGCTTCTAAAACGCCCTCCTGCACGACCTCGGAACCGATTCCTGAAACCAGAACGAAGGGTGCCCTGAATGTTTGCATGGACTTCGGAGCTGTTCGGTGTCTGACCGGCTCGGGCGCGTAGTGTATGATAACTTAGGTATACTAGTAGTAGAAGCCATTGTTTCCCCTCTGAGACATCTTCCCTTATGGCAGTGGGTGGAGATTGGCAGTTGAAATACTAGTATCCACCGCGTTTTCCTTCGGCTCCCGTGGACTCGGATTCCCGTGTCAATCAAGGTATCAATGCTGGCGGACGGAGTAATGAGTGATGATATTAGTAAGCGCAATTACCGTAAACTCCGAAGGCTCGTCTCAGGTTCCGAATAACTCCGACAAAGTCCCGATAACCCATCTGGACCATTTAAAAGATAGCATGTAAATAGTGCGGCGGCAGAGGATGAGAGCTATACAAAAAAGAACTAACTGGCACCGTGACTGAAGAAAGACGGCTGCTTCGGTGAATGTTGACCACAGTATGCGTGTCTCTAGATCAAGAAGGCCTCGTCACCGTCACCAGACCATCATTGGATGGTGTTTCCTTCCTATTCCGTACAGGCAATGGCTTCAATTGGGGCTGGCGTGACGCCATCGTCGCATCGAGCATCAGGCCAAGCTCACCGTTACTGTATATCTTCAAATGACCAATGCTGCAAGGAAGCGAATTTGAACCATGTACGGCGTACGCCAAGGCTGCGAATGCCGCGAGAGGACTTCTCTTGGGGAATAACACGTCACTTTGCTCCCACTGGTCAAACAAAGCTCCGGCCTAGACACTGCAGGTGAATGTCGATATGATATAGAGAGGTGCGGGTGGGGGCAGAAATCGAGTTCGTTCGACGATGGGAGAGTGTAGTCAAACTGATTAATGGCAGGCCAGGGGTCAAACGACCCATTATTAGTAAAGAGTCGAAAAAATAGTAGGCGAGTAAAATCTTGATTTGTAGATCTGAGGTTCACAGTCCCGAGAGAACGGACAACTCGCCACTGTCACTGTGCAGGTGCCAACTCGGAATGACTGGAATCGGATGGGGTGAATGTGTGATAGATGTGCATGCGCAATATGGAGGCAAAATTGCGCCATTGTGCAACAGAATTAGAGCGGCGTATCACCTGCTGGTTGAAGTTATGCGCAGGCTGCAGTGAACATCCATTTTCGAGGGTGCCCGAAGCCGCCCAAAATTGTGTGACCCAGAGAGTAAATGTGCCTAGTTCCCAATGGGAACGTTCTGGACCGTTGATCGCAGCTCGGGCCTGGGAGTATTTCAGATGAGAATGGGAGAATGAGCAGGTCAGGTGAGCTGAATGGAGTGGGCCGAGTGGCGTAGCTCAGTGAGGCCACGCACATGTCTGCTGTGCTCAACCTCTTCAAGGTTCAAACGTTCAAACATTCAAACGTTCAAGATCAAGCTCCTGTCTTCGATCCTAGAGGCAAATTCCAGAAGGCCATCTGATGAATCAACCATCCAAACACGAACAGACGAGTTGGCACCCAGGACGAGACGAGACGAGCTCGGAGTTGTACTTACAGTTAATCACTTGATGAACTAGAGTATCTCTTCCGTGAGAGAAGCGATGCCTTCGCCGCGGAGACGAAAGTCTATTTACGATAGGACCCGGAACTGAGGAAGAGGGGCAACCACGATCTTAGCGCTGCCAACTGTACACGTGCCAGTGTGCCACGTGCGCAACGCGTACTCGTTCACGGAATTCACGCACGGAATTCACGGTGAGCACCTAACAACCAATCCTGAAACTCGACTTTTAAAACAAATTAGCAGGACATGCCCCGAGGAGCGTGTACGCAAGCCGAGGTCCGCCGTCGATCTCTAGTCAAATAGAGGCGATCACGTGAAGGGAACCAACTTGACCGCCAACCCTCGCGTCCGAGCGTCGGCCGACGAGACCACCACCGGCACTTTCCAAACAGGCGTTCTCTACTCCACCAGCTCCACCATGAGTTCCGCCAAGCCGTGAACGCAGCGACCCGTGGTGCTCTGGCACAACTAGCCCACCGCCCTGAGCGCCTCCGACTCTCGCGATATGTGAAGAGTTCACTGCACGACCGACTGCATTTTCGCCGAAGCGAATGTTCCATTTTCTGATGACCTGGACGGAGAATTCCTCCACGCCCCTTTCCCTGCAACCTCCTATCTTTATCTCTGCTGTGCGCGTTCAGAATCGGTATCGGTACCTCGCACTTGCGCCAACTTAGCGCCCATAACTACAGTAGCTAGGCGCGCCGCTCGTCTCTCATCTCGGTATCCGTTCCATTCCTTCTTATAGGCACCTTCTTAAAATGGAAAAGGAAGCCCCGGTTCAAGGTGCGCCGCGGTGATTTATCTCTATGTGCGCTTGTCTTATGTCGCTTGGCTCTGGGTTTCGGGTTTGTATCTATGTGCCAGTGGCGCCTGAATATTCTGAATGCTTCCTCTCTATCTAAGAGGTCTAGGTCCACCGGGCTTTGTCGCGAAGCTTGGCTGAGAAGATACCAGAGCATGCCTATCGCAATAAGTCTGGGTTCCCCGCGTCGGACACGCTATAGGGGATGGGGGGGGGAAGAGGGGCAGCCATCGGTGTCCTTATTGGCCGGTAACCTGAAAACACAACACAACATTCCAACGTCACATTTCAACTTCCAAGGCTGATTCATTTCCTGCTCTTATTTTCGGACCGTCACTTTCCTCGTGATATCTTTTTTTTATCCGCCCCGTCCCCTTGAAGGATATCTCCGCGAGACATTTCAGCGGTGGATTCATCTCTCACTGGTGCCAGTTAATCCTGCGCGCTATATCCGGACACGGCGAGTTGGCTTGAAGGTAAAGAAGCGACTCCGCCATCTTGGATTCGGTGACCCGAAGTACTCGCGTTGATGCGAGGGAGGTTCCGCGGAGCTACAGTATGTTTTACTTAGCATCCTCACAATCGTCTGTGGGGCCGCTTTCCGTCCCCGGAAACCGTCTATGACTCGCTGTCCTCAGCAATTTTTGATTTCGTGTTCTTTTTCAACCCACAATTATATGTTCGTTCTCAGCACATATTTCTCACCCTCTCGGGTTTCTCACGGAACAATTGGTATTTGGTGTTCTCTGGTCTGGTCAAACAAACGAGTGGAAACACGTCTCATTGATTTTGACATGTGTGATCAACACGAGGCAATTGTCTGACGTCACCGCGTCACCGCGCATCGTGCATCATGCAACGGTATCTTTTCGTACTGGCCAGCTAAATCTGCTTCAGCTGCATGCGCATGCATGCGTTGCCTCCGGATCCCAGTTCTTATTTTTGCAGCGGGTGGACGGGTTTGAGTCGCCTTTTTTGCGCCAATCACTGATCAGACTTGACGCCACACGACACAGCGAGTTTAACCCAAGAGATTATGCGAAATGACTCCAGATACACATGCACACGCCACAGCCTGGTTCCTTGCGGGTTGCAGGTTTCGATTCTAGCTCCGTTGCCCGTGTCCATGACCTCATTCTTTGCTAGTGGTGGGATTTTTCGCCTGCATTTGCCGGTCGGGGTGGAATATGCCTACAACGCCGTAATTGTCATTTCCACCGCGTTTTGAGCTTGTTGCCTCATGTTCCAGCTTGACGTGGGTGATACACGTGCCCTACATACCCGATATGCATCACTTCGGTTCCAGATTGGCCTCTCGCTGACAGCTCTGTTGTTCGCGGGCGGTACACGGTCGACGTGCAACGTGTATCCTGTGCAAAATGTCCATTATCGGCACCTTCTATTAGATGAAAAGGAATTGGAAGTGGGTAGACAGTGCCCGTCCGCGTAACAAGCACAGCATGTCTCGTATTCACGCCGTTTATGGTTGTTACAGACATGTGTTTTTTATGGACTCAATGTTGAGCTACAGATCCCTACAAACGCTGTCTTCTGTGCCTGTCATAGACCCATTGGATTGTCGTCTCGGACAATTGACAAGGCGGGTGGAGCGGCGGCGCTTGGTAGGCTGTAACTGAGAACATATATGGGTGGTGCCGGTCGCATCTGTATGCTTTCGTTCATGCCTTCGTCCTCTGAGTTTACAGTAGACAGGTTCGGATTTGGATATGACTCGAAGAGGTAAGTTCAACGCTGAGCTTTGGGTCAAGGCCGTCCGCACCACGGAGTTGGGGACAGCATTTTTATTGGTACACCAGTTCCGTGTTCCGCTGTTATTTAAAACATCCAAGCAATGCACCACATGGTTGGTGCGTGCACAAGCCACAACCCAATTAATCAATGAGCGTTGGCCCTATACCTGTGCAATCGATAGCGCGACTGGGAAACTCGACCCTGTGCCCAAGAAGGAGGTGTGCGCCCACCATGCCTCTTCACGCCATCACTCGCCCGACTATAATAATAGGAATAGTCGTTTGTGGCACTTAGCGCCCATCTGATAGAACCGTTCCCGAGGGAGCAATCGTTATCAGGGTATGCAGTGCTTTAGCTGTTAGTTGTCGTCCAAGGGGTGGGCGTGCCCAGGCGAGAGAGGGTTACGCTTCCGCTTCTGCACCCCCATGCGGACGGAACATAAAGGGGCCAATCCAATGATATGCGACGGAGCGCCGTCGATAGCCGATAGAGTTGTGTCGGTGTCGGTGTGGCTTGGTAACTTACAGGTGGGGAAACAGGGGCTTAAGGATGGTTACAGGATAAAAGTGCCAGCAAGAGCGAAGAATGGGGAGGTGCCAGTAGTGGCGGCGGTCGCTCAACTCGTGTGTGCCATGAGGCAAGAGAGATGGCCCTTGCTGTGCTCGATATAGACCGAGCCCGGTCCACTCGTCATCCATCTCTTTCCTCTTTATATACCTCCTCCCTTTCCCCCGTCCACCGATAACCCAATCGCGTCCCGCAGTGCTCCTCTTCACTGAGCTGGTCACCCTCGAGACCTACTGCAATTTCACGATCTTCCCCTTTGTTATCGGTCGGACTTGCCGCCATCACTTTTTTTTCTCCTTACCTCACCCCTTTTCTCCTCACGATATGTTCACTCACGCACCCAGGCTGGTCCAACAACGCCCAGCAGCCCCAGCTATCTACGAACGCACTCCTTCTTATGTCCCGCCATTAGTCCCCCGGTCTCGGGCCCCATCACTTCATCAATCCCCTGCGGCCTTTCCCTTTCCCACGCGCCAAAATCAGTCCACTGTGCCACAGCCCGTCCCCGCGGCTCGTCCCAGCCCAGAGCCATGGGTCGATGCCCTCAAGGACGACGTCGAGACGGAGTTCAACCTTACCCTGGTCGACGACGTGAAGGCCCAGAAGGACGTCGCACTCGCAGCTGCCACCACCGTGGAAGAGCGGGCGGCTATCCAGCGGGAATTTGCCGCGAGCATGGCTGACATACGTGCGCAGGCACGCGCAGAGTTTCAGCGCCGGGTCGAGGCCGAGCGTGAGCGCCGACTGCAAGGAAACTACGACGGCAAGGACGCCCTCATCGCAGAGCAGCACAACATCATGGAAGGCATCGTCCGCGAGAACATGCGCAGAGAAGCGTCTCAGTCATCTACGGCGCAATCCTCAATGCAGTCGCTAGGTCTTGCGCGGCCGTCTCAGCCCATTCCTATTCCGGTACAGCGGAGCCGATCACGGAACGGCGGTCCTTCTGGTTCCATCGCAGCTCGCTCGGTCTCGAACACGTCATTCCCGTCATCGTCGTCATCATCCTCATCTCGCCCATTCCCAACCGTACGCCGCGATTCCATAACACAGCATACCTCATCCCGACTCCTCCCACCCCCGGTTTCATCGCCTGCAACATCCGTCTCCTCTATTTCGAGCTCATCGGAACCATCCTCATCGTACGACTCTTCATACTCAAAGAATTCCGAGATGGATCACCGGTATGAGGAGCATCGAACGGCCGTCCAGAGGCGGGAAGAAGAAGTCAGGAGGAAGGAAGCAGCCGCTCGCCGCTCCGCGGAGGAAGCCCGTCGGCGAGAGGAAGCCGCGGCCCGTCACGAAGAAGACGCGAAACGGAAAAACGAGGAGGCCACGCGGCGCATGCGTGAAGCCGAGCTCCGTGAGCAGCATGTGCGTGCTTGGGAGGCCCGAACCAGGAAAGAGATGTCGCTCGCGCAAAAGGAGGTCGAGGTCGTGCGTTCGCGCACACTGTCGCAATCGCAAAGCGCCACGATCCCGCTGCTCACAAGAGTGTTCTCTAAGCCGCGAACGCCGGCGGGCGCGATGACGGCTCCCAACAGGGAAGCCAAAATACGCGCCTGAAGGCCAGGCGTACCCAGCCGCACTTCAGGCCTAGTTGAGACGCAGGGACGGACGGTCATGGCTTGTTAGCGGAGCACCGCCTCTTGTATGGCACCTGGGGAAGGCTGGTTTCCATCCCCTCTCCTCGAGCTGTGCTCGTCGTTGCTTTCCGCCGTGCGCACCCAAGCGGTGTGTATGTGTGCGGAAGCCACCCAGAAATGGGACGAGATCGGGAGTGCGCTCGCTCATGCGGGACGAAGCGGCAGGGCTGCTGGAACCGTGTAGCTAGTAGGCACTTTCCCATGACTCTCTTTTACTTTGCTCCTCTCGGAGCGGAGGGCGTACAAGGGGGGTTTGAACGACCAGAAGTTTTTTCCTTCTTCCACAGACCCCAGGAATACTCCGTTTGTTTTGCCGCGAGGCGACCGGAGCGGGAATAGCAGGGCAGCAGCTTCTGCGTTTTACTTGTGGGTCTTCTAAAGCTCGCGTCGTTTTTTGCTTTTTTTTGCTCCTCTCAGAGCATTCTGTTCTCTCGTTCCTCCCCAGGAGACGATGACGATCCGTATCTCGAAATGGGTTTGTTGGGTCGTTCCTGACAGATCATGTAGCCTATAGCCTACTGTATCGTCGCTGATTTCCCTGAAATGGCCCTCTACTGCTACGACTTAATGTACTGTGTACATATCTGTACCGTCTACCGCTCTATATAAATCCATACGACTCATGACCCATCTATTTGGTGGTATAATGTCGGTCTCAATCATTGGTTCTTGCACGCAATTCAATTACTACGCTGTATCATGATCAGATCAAGCAAGTTCCGTCGCTTCCGTGCACCTCAATTTATAATTTGTCTCGGTATCGAACTTCCTATGATAGACTCAAGGAATGATGTGCACTGTTTCCACGTTGAAATATTCGAATTCTGACTTGGTTATCTCCATAATTAAGTTACAACTTCAACTGGCAGGCGCCTTTTTAGCGTGACGTGCTAGCGCCGCGTGATAAACAGTGACAAGGCGTGATTATTCGTGACCGACAAAAACGACGTGACAATGATGATTCCATTCCGTTCATCCATCCCAGATCCTAGAAAGATACCTCACAACTACGATCATAAATATCTCAGGCGAAGCATGAGCTATTTATGGTTGTATTTGCTTGATAATTCACAAATATCGCCTTCACGGATTTAGGGGTCCCTGCGTTTTGCTTCCGATGACTCGGAGCCCGACGGTTCTACTACGCAGCAATGAAAACCGAACAGCCACCACTCGCAGTGGTGGTTGCAACTGAACGGAAACCCAAACTGATGGGCTAAATAGGATAATGGTTTATCTTCTCTATCCGTATCGTTGGGCCGCATTTCCAGGGCCACCGGCAGAACACTAATACATCGCAAGTCGAAACGTCAGTCGTGTGCCAGTGACCGCATCGCTCGATCTCGTTATCACCTACCTCGAAGAGTAACACAACGTCTTCGCCGAGTGTACAATGGACATGATCAGATCTTAGCTCCTCGGGGAGCGGTATATCGTTTTCCACGAAGGGTGCCTCAGGTGCTGCTAACGCTAGTACTTGACTTGTGTTGCGCGGCAGCGTGGCCATGGTGTATAGTAATCGGGCCCTCTGTCTGCCATTTTCTTCCTCCGCGGCTGGAATTACGGCTCCGTGGCCTTGCGTGGCGGGGCACAGGCGACGCGATGCGAATCGCAGTCAGTTATACGGAGGATTCTCTTGTCGAGGAGGATGTGCGGTTCGTTGAGCGCGTGCCAGTGCATGCCACATACTTTCTGCAGCACGAGGTTTCATTTTGATCCTTTCGGCACCGTCGTCAGGCGCGTGTGGCCCGGGCCCCATGACTCCCATGGGTACCACCACGACAGGCGGCGTGGTCGCTACACGGGTGTCGGATGTGGAAGTAGGGATGGGATGCGCGGAGATGTAGGATGGGAACACGTTACCGGATACATAGAGCGTGTGTTTCGTAAACTCTGTCGATGGTTCGTCGGTCGTCGGGGTTTGGGATTGGCATGCCCATTTCGAGCATTTGGAGTCTTCTGTCTGGGTCCGAGCCAGCGTTGAAACAGCCGAGATGGTCCCAACCGGAGAAGCTGGCGGGCAGGGTGCTCGCATACAGTTCGGCGAAAGATGGCGTATCGATGACGGGAGGATCAAGAATGAAGCGGTAAGGTAAGTAAGTGTGAAACAGCGGCTCGCCGGCGACATCCGGCAAAGTAGCCACCTGGAAGGATATTTTGTTTTCTCCAAATATATAGAAATGACATGATTTCTGTCAAGAAACGAAATAGCAGCTGGTGGTCAAAAGGCAGGGTATCAATAAAGGAAATTATCATCAGCAACCTTTAACCCGATAGATATCTTAATGGGAACTTGCAATCAGGCTGAGGGACGTATTCTCCCGTCTTCCAGGCCGAAACATGACCACGGTAAGGAGAATAACCAAGGATCAGAAAACGATCTCCATATAAGCGCATGTGACGACTCCCAACCAGAGATCAAGCGAGAATGTGTGGTGCCAGTAGTGTTCCTGAGAGGACGGACACCTCCCGTAGAAAGCGTCCGAATGTGAATAGTCGACAAGCTGACGAAAGCGTGCTTCAACCTGCTGAATAGATCGAAGGGAAAAACAGTGCTGAAGAAATTATACCACGAGTGAACGAGCAGATCCTGGGAGGCATCTCCATGGGACCGTGACACTTCGAGGCGATTGTGGCCGAAGTCCACGGATGATCATTGATCTATATATATCAGGGATACCCCTCGACTCTGAAGAAAATAAGATAAGGACGAGCTCACCCGTGCAATTCCTACTGCCCTGAAACACTACCAGACTCCCAGATGCCGTCAGAGGATAAGGAGACAACTCACTCGGGCGAGGAAAGTTATCGACCGATGACCAGGCTGAGCTCTTCCACACGCCTTGCGTCCCCTGAGATCGCCTCAATCGCTCTGCCGGGACCAGCAATATATTGGAGCATCGAGGAGGCTTCTACTATATTGAGGTGATGACACGTCTAGCGACGCACTTAACGCAGTGAAGATGAGAAGGGGTTGGCCTACTCTTTGACAGACGATCACCGTCTTGTGATCAGTGTATTCCATTATCTCTGCGACAAGTTCGTCAGTAGCATGAGGATACCATTGATGCATGATCGAACTGCTCGCCGTTCAAGTTGAATATTGAGCGTTGACTGTCAAGGAAAAAGGAAATTTAAAAGAAGCAGCGCTTGATGCGCCGCCATTCTCCGGGCGGGTCCTCTCGTGAGACATAATCAGACATTATTGCCATTCCTCTGGCAGATTCAATGTCTATTACCTCCTTGGGAAACGGAACTCAAGGGAGCAAATCGCCAACACGCTCAACGAACTATTTTGGCTTACACTCTGTACAGACTCAGGGAGGATTCCCCGAGTCTACAGAATATGGTGAGTCGAAGGTAATTCGGGTTGCCAGTGCTTGGCATTCAAATTTAATGGTAGTACCGGATATCGATGTGGTATTCGCATAAGATGAAATTGTTCAGAGAGGATATTGATTGGCGCAGTTTACTAAAAAATGAACTTCGGATGGTATTGGTAGTCGGTGATGTAAAACATGGAGGAAAACAGAGTCACGTCCTTAGTCGTCATTTCGAGATACACTACCATCAACTTCCTGCAGTTCTCTCAGTTTCTCGACAACGTCCTCTATCTTTGGGCGGGAGGACTGGTCCTGCGACCAACACCACTCGATGAGATCCCACATTCTATTCGGCATAGCATCCGCTGGTCGTTGTGGCCTCTCACCTCCCATGATTCGTCGACATGCACGAATATGGTCATCGTCAGGAAAGATCTGGGCGCCTGTGTAAATCTAATGCATTCACATGTACAAGGTCAGCGTGGTCAGCCTTTCCTGAGCATCTGCAAAAGATTGTTGAAGGGTTACCTCAAAGGCAATGCAGGCGAAGGCATATACGTCACTTTCTTTCGTCCGCTGGAATTCTTGGCTAGTAGCGTTAAGGAGTTCCGGAGCCATATATTTTGGGCTGCCCATTTGGACAGCCAAATAGGGCACAGACATCTTATTAAAGTTAGCAAGTCCGAAGTCAGCAATTTTTGCTTCCAGGCCGCTGCTAACAAGTATGTTCGCCTGGACAACCACAGTCACCAAAAGTTTGCGGAAATGTTGGTGGAAGTTGCTCACCCCTTTCAAATCGCCATGGTACTTCCCTTGCGAGTGTATGTGTTGGATGCCCTCTGCAATCTGAAGCAACTATCACACGAGTTTGAGTCAGTATGAAACTGTCACTGCCTTGCGTGACTTACATATTTCTCCGCAGCATGATAAGGTTCCTTCTTCAAGAATTCAATGATAGTGCCATTACTCATCCAATCGGACACCATGCACATTTCGCCAGGAAATGACTGGATGTCAACACCTAGGAAAGGTACTATGTGAGGATGACCAGAAAGATCCTTCCAAATCATAGCTTCCTTGCAGAACTTCTAAAAAACAATTCACCAGTTGCATCAGAAAGTCAAGCACCAGTATGATTCACACGAACTTGCACTCGTAGTGTATCATCTCCAACTTTGAACAATCGCTTTAAAGCAACCGTCCTCCCATTGCATAGGCCACGGTAAATATGCCCAAAACCGCCATCCATGTTTACCGGAAACAAAGAGACTTCTTCGATCATCTCTTTGACGTATAATTCTTCTGGAACGCCACCGCAGGCCTTCGAAAGGTCTATACGTATTCGTTGAGCGGCATGCTGAAGTCGGTTTTCTTGCAGCAATGGAGAACCTCTTTTGAGTGCCTACAATTACAACGTCGAGCAGTGTTAATGAATAATCTCAAGTGGAACCTCACGTCCTGCAATACTTGCATGAAGCACTTTGCTTGTTCTCCGCGCAAGGAGCGAATTGTGTCCTTGCATTCGGGGTCCAAAAGTACTTCTCGAAGGACAGTGCATATTTCATTTCTATCCTCATCAAGGGCGACGGTGAAACGGCTGTCTTTAACCATTAATGAAGTCTGTAGGAGTGCATTATTACACACACATGAGCAAAGCCCAACAATGGAACAACATTCGCACCTCTGCCACCTCCAGAAGTGTTTCCAGAAATTGTCCACTTTCCGAAATGCTCACAATGATATCATATTTGACGAACTCCTCGAAATGTGTATGCAGTCGGGGCAGCAGACTACCTCTAGAATATCAGAACTGATCCAGAGGGTAGGACATAGGGGATCTGACCTTTCGAGTCTTGGATCCAAGGTTTTCATAGAGTTAATTCTCTCTGCAAGGGAGGAGGAGAGGTGCTACCACACATCTGTCCGTCAGAAGAATGCTATGTTGAACTGGGATGTAAGATACAAACACGATAAATTTTGAGCTGGTCCGCGTTCTGGTGGAGGGGAAGCACGATGCGGTCAAATCACGAACACAAACACAAAGCGAACAGGACAACGTACTCGCGGGAGGTGGACTCGGACAGGGCGCACGACGGTGTCAAATCGTTGCTTCTCCCGCTCCTCACGATCCCTCTTCTCCTGTTCCGCATCCGAGATAAAGGTTGCCCCTTCATCTCCTTCTAGGTCTAGACGTATGAACTTTAAGCAGAAAGCGACGAGCTGCTGGATAGGTACCATCAACTTCCTGCAGTTCTCTCATTTTCATGACAATATCCTCTATCCGTGGGCGGGAGGAGGGAACCTGCGACCAACACCACTCGATGAGATCCCACATTCTATCCGACATAGGTCTTCCATCCATTGGTCGTTCCGGCCTCTCACCTGCCAAGATTCGTTGACATGCACGAGCATCGTTATCGTCAGGAAAGATCGAGGCGCCTGTGTAAATCTAATGGATTCGATTGTATAACGTTAGCCTTTCCTGAGCATCGGCGAAAGATTGTCGAAGGGTTACCTCAAACGCAATGCAGGCGAACGCAAATATGTCACTTTTTCTCGTCCGCTGGAACTTTTGGCTAATGTCAAGCAGTTCCGGAGCCATCCATTTTGGGGTGCCCATTCGGACTGTCGCATAGGACATAGACATGTCAACAAAGTTAGCAAGTCCGAAACCAGCAATTTTTGCTTCCCGGTCGCTGTTAACAAGTATGCTCGCCTGGACAACCACAATCACCAGAGGTTCGTGGAAATGTTGGTGGAAGTTGCTCACCCCTTTCAAATCGCCATGGCACATCCCTTGCGAGTGTAGGTGTTGAATGCCCTCTGCAATCTGAAGCAACTAGTACAAGAGTTTGAGTCAGAATGAAGCTGTCATTGTCTTAGGTGACCCACATATTTCTCCACAGCATGATAAGATTCCCTCTTCAAGAATTCAATGACACTGCCATTGCTCATCCATTCGGACACCATGCACATTTCTCCAGGAAATGATTCGATGTCAATGCCTAGGAAAGCTAATATGTGAGGATGACCACAAATATTCTTCCAAATCATAGCTTCCTTGCAGAACTTCTAAAAAAAATTCACCAGCTACATCAGAAAATCAAAACAACAGTATGATCCACACGAACTTGCACTAGTGTAGCATTTTCAAGTTTGAATAATCGCTTTAAAGCGACCAGCCTCCCATTGCACAGGCCACGATGGATATGCCCAAAACCACCCATGTATATTGGATCCAAGGAGACTTTCTCAATCATCTCTTTGACGTACAATTCGTCTGGCACGTCACCACAGGCCTTCGAAAGGTCTATAAGTATTCGTTGAGCGGTATGCTGAAGTCGGTCTTCTTGCAGCAATGGAGAACCACTTTTGAGTGCCTACAATTCCAATGTCGAGCAGTGTTAATGGATAATCTCAGGTGGAACCTCACATCCTGCAATACTTGCATGAAGACCTTTGCTTGTTCTCCACGCAAGGAACGAATTGTGCTCTTGTCTTTGGAGTCCAAAAGTACTTCTCGAAAGAGAGCGCATATTTCATTCCCATCCTCATCAAGGGCAGTGTTGAAATGGTCATCTCCAACCATTAATGAAGCCTGTAGGAGTGCATTATTACACACACATGAGCAAAGCCCAAAGATGGAAGTTCGCACCTCCAGAAGTGTTTCCCGAAATTGTCGACTTTCCGAAATGCTCACAATAATACCATAATCTGCAAACTCCTCGAAATGTGTACGCAGTCGGGGCAGCAAACTACCTCTAGAATATCAGAACTGATTCAGAGGTAGGGCATACGGGATACAACCTCTCGAGTCTTGGATCCAAAGTTTTCATAGAGTTAATTTTCTCTGCAAGGAAGGAAAAGAGGTGCTACCACACATCTGTCCGTCAGAAGAATGCTATGTTGAACTGAGATGTAAGATACAAACACGATAAATTTTGAGCTGGTCCGCGTTCTGGTGGAGCGGAAGCACGATGGGGTCAAATCATGGACACGAATGCAAAGCGAACAAGACAACGTAGTCGAACGTACTCGTAGAAGGTCGACAGGGAGCACGGGCTGCACGACGGTGTCAAATCGTTGCTCCCCCCGCTCCTCACGATCCCTCTCCTCTTGTTCCCTCCTGTGAGCCTGGTCTAAGTTGTCATCGACACCTCGGGCGTTACTATCAATGCCTTGCACCCTGTCGTCGACATCTTGAACGTTGTTGCCAACATCTTGTACATCGCCACGGACATCTTGTACCTGGCCCTCGACGCCCCTCACTCGATCATCGACGCTGTGATTCATCCTCAGCTGCTCCGAAAACGCCATCTGTGCCTCTTCTTGTGTCAATTTGTCCAACTTCTCTAGGCTGTCCTCGATTTTTCTGTTTCCCATCAACTTCTTAAAGAACTTTACTGAATAGCCTGTCAGCGAGAATGGTAAATATACACCACCACATCAACTCACTGGTTCGTCCTTGCTTCGCTTCCTTTGTCGCGATCGCAAGGAACGTCAACACCTCAACCATAATCTTAACGAGCATGTCACTCATGTCCATAGTCGGTGTAATGCTAGTATATATCTCAAGCCGGTGGAAGTAACGTTCAATGCGATTAAAGATATAGATAAGCTCGTCTTGGCTAGCGCTCCCATCTTTAGCCGCCTGGGGCTCGGTGTCAAAATAGGTCGCACAAGGGAGAGATGTAGGACACTGACCGAAATGAGAACGCCGATCCCTGCGAAGATTACACTTGCTGGTGGGAATGCCTGTAAATAGTAAATATTAAGGCAGAAATTCCCCGCGACGAAAAAATCTTGAAATTCACCAGCCCAACGTCCTTGTCAATGGTCCCGGAAAATGAATACAAGACATTCACGGTTGGTGTGACCCATTCCGTGAGGCCGTCGTCTTGGGGTCCATTGAATGCGGGAACTTGTTCTCGAAGGACGGTGAGGACATCCTCGGGGGATTCACGGGATCGAAGGCTGGGAAGGAGCGGATGAGAGGCTAGGTCATTCTTAGTTTTACGGTTGTATGATTCCAAAGCGGCGTTGAAAATGGACACAAAGTTGGAATTCCAGGTGGATATGGAGGGGACAACTGGCATGATGGATCGTGAAGAAGAGCGATGAGTAGGCGCCCTTGCTTGCGCCCTAATACAGCCCCAGCCGACGAGCCTCGAGACAACCGCCCAATGAATGCCCGGGCCTGTGGGCATTCCTATGTGGCCCGTACGACGAGAAGTTTTCCCAATCAATTCCCTGTTCATGTTTTCACAGCAGTTTAACTATCTGAATTCTGAACCTGAGAAACGCGGCCCTAGCTGCGCGCCGTTACCGTATTACGGCCAGTGCCAGTATGGTACGGTCCTACGGTAGCCGCCGTGGACGCATCTTGCAGTAACTCTTCGGTACGCGTATACGGTCACGGTTTGGTACATGTAACTTCAGTTACCGTAGAGATCCGTCCGAGTCGATACGGCCGCTGCCGGCCGTTCAAGTTACGGTAACCTTCAAGTAGCCTTCAAGTAACCACTAGAAAATACATACACATGTAGAACTAGAAGAATCGTGTAAAGCTAGAAGCCCAATTACGCTCGCTGGAACCGGAGAGCCACGGGCATGCGACGCTTTCTATGTGACCTAATCTGCAGAAGCGTATCAAGCAGAAGCGTACTGTATCAAGCCCAGCCCCGCATGTACGAGTATCGGGACAACGTACTTGCAGGAGGTGGACAGGGAGCACGACGGTGTCAAATCGTTGCTTCTCCCGCTCCTCACGAGCCCTCTTCTCCTCTTCCTTCCTGCGAGCATCGTCTTCCTCCTTTTTGCGAGCGCCATTGACTCGGATATCAGACACCCTTGCCAGTGTCCACCTATCTATACTGCCAGTGGTGGATGCAATGAAGAGTTGACCTTTGAGCGGTGCACTCGGGTTCGAGAGTTCCTTCACAGCCTGCAATGTGACGCCTTCCCAGTCTTGGGAAAAGACGATACCTTCGTAATGCCAGCGTGTCTTCGTGATGAGTGTGATTGCTGTACCCTGATACAGGTGTCAAGAGATAAGGATAATAACCTTTTCTAATCCTCGACGCACTGTTGGCGGTAAGAAGAGTGAAGGTGCAGCTCTGCCTTTCCTTGGCGGAAGACCCGGACCCAGCAGTTGGCGACTCGGAGCCTGAGAAACAGAAAATATGCTGGTGCAAGGCTTTGATGGTTCGGTATCGACATGGTCCTGCAAGTTGATACAAGTTTGCTTCCATAAGGATTTTATGGATAGAACAGCTCGCCGGCAGGGCAGAGTTATAGGTCAGTGCACCTCGGGGCCCGACAGAAACAAAATGCGCCTGAAACTCACCTGACTCCCGGGCCGAGTCTCCTTGACGCCAATCGGCCAATCAGCGATCTACCTTTCCAAACCGCATTTCTGGAACGAGTTCCTTCCTCCCGCCGGATGTTACAGGTTCATCGACACGCAGGACGGCTTATTCCAAAAGCTGTACAATGTTGCCGACCCACCTAAGAACGACGTGCCAGTGGCTGGCTGCCCAGATCCTCTCAAACTCGTCAAGTCTGAACCTCTGTTTGAGAGCTGGGCGCCAATTCACGTCATTACTCATTCTCTTTCATTATCTGACTCCTGCGGACCCTCATGGTTATGGCTTAAAAATACACGACAAAGGGGTGCTTCTGCTCGTGTCACGGTGAATGTGTCGGTAGAGTTTTCTTTCTTGATATTGACATGTTTCTTCTCATAGTCCGCATACCTCAGTAACCTCACCCACAGTTTGAGTTTGCTCAAGTACGCCATGGCGAGTGCATTCTCGTTCCTAGGGATCGCCTTGAACAAACCGGCCACCTTCAGACAGCCTCTTACGGCTACTATGTCGTTTTCAGCGAACGGTGCTCCATCTCCAGCATCCAATCGGGGTGTAGATCAAACTCTCTTCATCCACCGTATCGCCCTACGCACCCTGTGGTTATTTCGGTAAGTCATCGTTCGGCCCCACCGTTCCTAACCCCTCTTTCTTCGACCGGCTTACCGCGACGTTCTTCAATCCGCCGCAGGCTTGGTGGCTAGTCGAAGATGAAGATAACACCCTCAGCTGATGGCGGGTGCATCAGGGTCGGACATTGACACCGGCGCAAGATGAAGTTTCGGGAACGGTCGTTGACGACGAGGGTGGCTCAGATGATATATCTCCTCCATTTATTTACCGGCCCAGTCCGGTGCCGAGCTAGACGGACGCGTCCATCCGAGTCCGTCAGTGACATTGTTGCCTCGCGATAAAGTTCACTGTTCAGGGCGTTGAACCGCTGTCCTCTCTATCCATGGTGACCATAGCCGCAGGACATTGATGATGGCGTCTTTGTTTCAAAAGATACTCCGAGCTGCCACGATATAAATACGGCATGCACAATACACGGGACCCAAAAAGAGTATTCAATAGGGACGTGTTCTATGACTAACGTATGTAGGGACGGCCCATGACACCACGAAGGAAGAGACGTTTACGATTGAGGGTCGATTTCAAGGTACCTCTTGCTGTCGGAAAATTCAATGACTTGGACAATCTTGAGTTGGCGGATCCCTGTGCCAAAAGTGAAGAGATAAACGACTTCAATGTTAAGCGTCTCTAGCTTCGTCTATATGAATGTCGAGAAATTAGTCTCAGGTCTGTCAATTCTCGAAAAATAAAAGGTTATACATGGACCCAGGTCTTCCCTAATCCGTCGACAACATCGTATACGGTATACTGTCGAACAGATCAGCATTTTGCACAAATGGGATATCATCGGAGCTCTGCTTACTTCCAAATGTTGGCCATTCAGACTCTTTTCAACTCTTCCAGAAAGGCAAGGTCTTCCGTCTTCGTCTTATCAGGCACATTCATGCTCGCAGGGGCCGTGATCATATGAAAATCATCCGTCGTGAGGGACTTCAGAACGGTGAAGTCGAATGTGGAGAGGGATTCCAAGTAAGTATCTATGACTTTAAGCTGCGGAGTGTTGGGATTGGGGATTATGGACATATTGTGCAAAGCTGGGTGATCCTGGTTTCTGAACGGGTCAATCCTTGCCCTTTATATCTCTAATTGAAGACTATGATGATATGGATGTCTGTAAGCATGTCCCGAAATGTCTCGATTCCAGGTCACTATCCGAGAGCCGTAATACAGAACGTACTATCTTCGCTTGCCCCCTGCTCATGTGGTCCTACGTTGGCTTCCGAGAAGGTAGGTATGGATCGGATCCATTCAGAAGTACACCTGGGGTCAGGTTCGCTGGTGTAATACACAGCAATTTCGAGAGTACTGGTGTAATTGGTGTATATGCTACCATAAGGCATCATATACCAAACCTGCGTACCATCCGGGGATCACGAACCCAATTGGAAAAGGGAAGCCTTTTATCCCAACGTCTCCGTTTCTGTCTGATGTCAGAGCCCGAGGTGATTGAGAATTCCAGGGCAGCCAAACAGGACACCTCAGGCAAAGCTCTCATCCGAGTGATTTTCTACAGAATTCATGCACGCCCAGGACTCAGACACGACCATTGAGGTAAGATAACGATGTGTAAGCATGCACGATGTCACAGTTAAAAGGCCTTGTTATCACCGCGGATTGAATAATAGGTATTTGATTCATATAATATACGAGGTGAGAGAGGCCGAACTTCCGAGTCGCGGCCAATGCGCAGCCTAAGTTTTCAACACTTGCTTGGAAGGCGACAAGCCCAACCGAAATAGGAAGATCTATGGTTGCATACGTACGTTGATGCTAATCCCAAGGTCGTAGTTAGAACGGCGGCCATAAGCACAACTGAAAACAGTCATTTAATAAAGAACAAAGACGGACGATGTCTGGGAACCTAAGGGTTCGGGTTAGATTTCGTTCAATTCGGGTCCAGAGAATGTTGCCTTGATGATGTGATCTTGAACGACCATTGGGTGCCAATGCATTTCGTATGAAAAGGCAGACCGGGGTCTCTGACGCGGCAGATACATGTGTTATTCGGGAGCTTGTGTTGTCGGCATCAGAAAAAAAAAGAGAAAGACTCGGACGGGTAAAACCGGTGTCCCACCAGGCCGCGAGTCGGATACATTGACTTGATGGAGATAATAGCTTTGATCTTCTGTGAACTGGTCTGTGTTAAGGCCAAATATATTTGTACTTCTTCCGAGTCTTGAAGGTGTCCACTGCTCAGCATTACAGCTGCGGTCCATGAAGCCTCCAGGATCAACCCATACCAGTGACGCAAAAGAAGAGATGAGTGGATAACGTTTCTACTTCGGTGTCGGCCTCAAGCTAGAGCGAAATGAGGCCAAAACGAGGACTAGCGAGAGCATCGACGGAGGGGCCTAGTGACTATGGCGTCAAAGTCGGGATTGGGGCGAGGCGAGGAAGACAAAACATGAACACGGAAGCACACCAAATAGCTAAAGAAGGGAAGCACAATGTAATTCAATGCGATACGTTCTTCGACGGGCCAGAGGACTTGACTTAGATACACGCGAGGTACATACTACGATATCTGGAGTTGTGATGGCAGAGGAAAGGCGGTAACGCCGGGGATATCGATGTGAGGGAGTTGGCATCGTAGTTGCACAGAGCGCATAAGAAGAAAGAGAAAAGGAAAAAAGCAGAATCAGATATACTGATACAGGTGGCGGACGCGCTCGTCGCGTAAATGCTACGGACACGTGCTCACAGCACGTGCACGTGTTATAATCATGATAAAATGTTTGCATCGGTACTGCAACGATCGAGAGGATAATGGAGAGGGAGAGGGAGAAGAGAAATGTAACAGTGCTTTCTCACCTTCAGTTGTACCCGCTGAGTTGCAGAAGGGCACGCGGCATCGGGCCTGTATCATACTGTATGTGAACACCATGTCACCAGTCTCGGTAGCGTGGGGTGGTTACCAAGGAAAGGCATATGGTGAAATGGTCGGATATATAGTAACTTTCAGTGCTTTGGCCAAGTATGTTTGAGTATGGTGGGTGGGTTAGAAAAGAATGAGCTCGCATGAAGTGCACTGGTGCAGGCAGGTGGGAAACGACGACTTGGACATGATGAAGAAGCGCCTGCGGTTGGCGTAGTCCCTGCCCTGAGCGTCTCTTTACGCAGTCTCAACTTGAAGGCAATCAGTTCTCCCTAAACGACGAATCCCCATAAACCCCGCTCGAAAGTGTCCCCATCATCGAGTCTCTCTTCAACACCGTCCTCGCCTCTCCCTCATTCGAGTCATTCCTAGCATCCCAGGATCATTGATCCCAATAGATCGGGATTTCGAAAGCTCGCTGATGGCAGACAATCCGAGTCTCCCACATCCCTACAATCGACGTAAGTCTTTTGTTGTGCACTGGCATAATCTTCAAACTACTGCTGGCTGATTTGATACGATGTAGGTCATGTGGTAACAATCGACGTGCTCCCTGATGACGTCCTCTTAGCAATATTTAATTTCTATGTGGTCGGATATCGAGATCTAGGTTCCATTGAGGAACTGTTCAGTGGCTACGATACGAAACCGAAGATACAGTCGTGGCAATCGTTGGTACACGTGTGTCGACGGTGGAGAGGCCTTGTCCTTGGATCACCACGTAGCCTGAATCTGCAACTTTGGTGTACGCCCGGAGCATCTGCAAGGAAGTCCCTGGATGTCTGGCCCGCCTTGCCTCTCCTCATTCAAGGCAGTGTATCCGAAACGTCAGTGGACAATGTCATTTCTGAACTCGGGCACAGTGATCGCATATGCAAAATCAACCTCACTCTCAATTGCGATACAACTTCGCAAATTGAAAAAATTTGGACAGCAATGCGGGTGCCATTCCCGGAGCTCGCAATTCTGTACCTGTCACCTAGTAGAGGCTTGTCGTACGTGCCAGTTCTTCCCGATTCATTCTTGGGTGGATCTGCCCCTCGTCTACAATACCTCTGGTTGGATACCATTCCATTTCCGGGATTACCGAAACTACTTTTGTCTGCCACTTACCTCGTCCGCCTTCTGCTTGTAAATATTCCCCATTCCGGGTACATTTCACCCGAGGCGATGGCCACTTGTCTCTCCGTGTTGACCAGCCTCGAAGAACTTGACTTTAAATTTAACTCCCCTCAATCTTCTCCTGACCAGGAAAGCCGACGTCCACCTTCCCCAGCTCGCTCTATCCTCCCAGCTCTCACGAGGTTCTTGTTCAAAGGGGTCAACGAATACTTGGAGGAACTTGTGACCCGGATCGATACCCCTCGACTCTACCAATTGTCGACAGAGTTCTTCAATGATATCGACTTCAACACTCCAGAACTCATCCAATTCATCAGTCGCACACTAACCTTCGAGGCGCCCATTGAAGCACGTGTGGTCTTCGGGAGGTTCACTGCTTGGTTCACACTTCAATCACGAACATCTTACCTCAAAGAGTTCAAAATAGAAATCTTATGCAGAGTGCCAGATTGGCAGCTCTCGTCCCTGGCACAGATCTGCACCTCGTCTTTGCCTCTCCTTTCCACGAGGGGAAACCTCTACATCTATGAGCGTTTACCATCACAACTCGACTGGAAAGATTGCACCGAGAGCACAGAGTGGTTGGAACTTTTACTTCCATTTACAGGCGTGAAGGATCTCTACCTATCGAAGCAATTTGCGCCACATATCGCGCGTGCCCTACTAGAGTTCAAGTTTACTGGGGGAACAACAGAAGTGCTGCCCACCTTGCAGAATATTTTTTTGGGGGGGTTCCAGCCATTTGCACCAGTCCATGAAGGCATTGCGCAGTTCATTTCTGCACGACAGCTCACCAATCGCCCTGTCGCCATTTCGGTATGGGAGAGAGACTCAACTGTCACCTCCACATTCACATCACAGTCCCACATTTTCAACGCGGCTTTGGGTCGTTACGGACGTAAGACCAGGAAAGACCTAGCATCGCATCCGCTCCTTCCCAAGCTTCAATCCTGCAATTCCCTCGACGCTATCCTCACCGTCCTTCATGAGGAAATCCCCACGTTCAGCCAATCCGAGAATGGCGACGATAGACTCACAAAATGGGTTATTCCGACCCTGAAAGTCCTGCTTACGCTTTCCGTCACCATTGGCCCGGGAGTTGGGATGGTGAATATCAGGATATTTCTTCGTGAAGAGTTTCTATTCTTATATCCATTTTCAGGCATTTCCACCGGTGAGGATTGTAGTTGTTGGGATCTGCGTTTTCCTCTCGGTCGGTGTCGTTCATGTCTCCTTTCCGCAACCGATTTTTACACCTGTGCCTCCCAGGCGGCTAAGGATGATAACTCTAGCCGGGACAAGCTCATCGACGTCTTTGATCGCATTGAACATTTCTTCCAGCGGCTTGAGAGATATACTAGCATCAAACCGTCTATTGAAATGGCCAAAATGATTGTTGAGATTATGGTCGAGGTACTAAACATACTTGCGCTCGCGACAAAGGAAGTGAAACGTGAACGATTGAGTGAGTTGATGTCACACAGATTTACCATTCTTTACTCATACTTTTATTTAGAAAGAGTTTTCAGGAAGCTGGTCGGAAACACAGATCTCGAGGATGGCTTGCACAGGTTGGACAGATTGACCCAAGATGTGGCACGAATGGCATCCGTGGATACGGGGCATGAAGTTTTTAGCTCCGCAAGTCCGAGTTTGAAAGATGCGTCGTGGCCAGGTACAGATGGTCAGTGTTGGCATGACCTAGGTCTGACAGTGTCAGTCAGCTGACATATGTCAAGGCGGACAAATAGTTCGGGCGTTCGTGAGGCGTTCGTGACATAGCCAAGGGTCCATCCAAAAAAGGAAATGGCCGCACGCCCTGTGTGTCCCCCTGCGATCTTCTCAATCGCTCTGTCGGGACCATACCATTTGGTGTACCATCACATACGATATATTTGAGCATCTAGGAGGCTTCCACTATCCCCTTGAGGCGATGGCACGTCTAGCGATGCACTTGACGCAGCGAAGATGCCAGTGAGAAGGGGGTTACTGTAGTACTAACCTAATCTTCGACAAGTGATCACCGTCTTGTAATCAGTGTGTTCCATTATCTCGGCGATAAGTTCATCGATTGGATGAGGATACCATTCAGATGCATGATCGGAGTGCTCGTCATTCAAGTTTGAATATTGAACGTTGAACGTTGACAGTCAAAGGAAGAGGCACAAGATTCGCCGCCATTCTCCGGCCCGGGGTCGGAGTCCTAGACTCGGACATTAATGTCATTCCTCTCATCTCAGTGTCGGCAATGTCCTGATTACTGTCGCTGCACTGCAGCGGTAACGCATTTCGAATAGTAAAAAGGAAAGGCTGTCCTCTCTTTCCATGCCAGTAGTGACCATAGTCGCAGAACATTGATGACGGATGGCGTCTTTGTTACTAAAGATACCTCGAGCTGTCGCATTATAAATACGGCGTACACAATACAACGAGACTCAAAAAGAGTATTCAAGAGGAGCGTGTTTCATGACGAACGTATATAGGGACGGCCCATGACAACACGAAGGAAAAGACGTTTACGATTGAGGGTCGATTTCAAGGTACCTCTTGCTGTCGGAAAATTCAATGACTTGGACGATCTTGAGTTGGCGGATCCCTGTGCCAAAAGTGAAGAGATAAACAACTTCAATGTTAAGCGTCTCTAACTTCGCCTAGATGAATGTCGAGAAATTAGTCTCAGGTCTGTCAATTCTCGAAAAACAAAAGGTTATACATGGACCCAGGTCTTCCCTAATCCGTCTACGACATCGTATACGGTATACTGTCGAACAGATCAGCATTTTGTACGAATGGGATATCATCGGAGCTCTGCTTACTTCCAAATGTTGGCCATTCAGACTCTTTTTCAACTCTTCCAGAAAGGCAAGGTCTTCCGTCTTCGTCTTATCAGGCACATTCATGCTCGCAGGGGCCGTGATCATATGAAAATCATCCGTCGTGAGGGACTTCAGAACGGTGAAGTCGAATGTGGAGAGGGATTCCAAGTAAGTATCTATGACTTTAAGCTGCGGAGTGTTGGGATTGGGGATTATGGACATCTTGTGCAAAGCTGGGTGATGCTGGTTTCTGGACAGGTCAATCCTTGCCCTTTATATCTCTAATTGAAGACCATGATAATATGGATGTCTGTAAGCATGTCCCGAAATGTTTCGATTCCAGGTCACTATCCGAGAGCCGTAATACAGAACGTACTATCTTCGCTTGCCCCCTGCTCATGTGGTCCTACGTTGGCTTCCGAGAAGGTTGGTATGGATCGGATCCATTCAGAAGTGCGCCTGGGCTCAGGTTCGCTGGTGTAATACACGGCAATTTCGAGAGTACTGGTGTAATTGGTGTATGTGCGACCATAAGGCATCATATACCAAACCTGCGTACCATCCGGGGATCACGAACCCAATTGGAAAAGGGAAGTCTTTTATCCAAACGTCTCCATTTCTGTCCGATGTCAGAGCCCGAGGTGATTGAGAATTCCAGGGCAGCCAAACAGGACACCTCAGGCAAAGCTCTCATCCAAGTGATTTTCTATTGAGCTCATGCCAGTGCAACGCCCAGGACTCAGACACAACCATTAAGGTAAGATAACGATATGTAAGCATGCACCGATGTCACAGTTAAAAGGCCTTGTTATCACCGCGGATTGATTCCAATGTTAGGGAGGCCGAACTTCCGAGTCGCGGCCAATGCGCAGCCTATGTTTTCAACACCTGCTTGGAAGTCGACAAGCCCAATCGAAATAGGAAGATCTACGCTTACATACGTACGTTGATGCTAATCCCAAGGTCGTAGTTAGAACGGCGGCCATAAGCACAACTGAAAACCGTCATTTGATAAAGATCAAGGATGGGCGATGTCTGGGAACCCTCAGGTTCCGGTTAGATTTCATTCAATTCGGGTCCAGAGAAAGTTGCCTTGATGTGATCTTCAAAGACCATTGGGTGCTAATGCATGCCGTCTAAAAAGGCCGACCGAGGTCTCTGACACGTCAGACGCATGTGTAATTCGGGGGCTTGTGTTGTCGGCACAAGAAATGGTCTGTGTTAAGGCCAAAATTTTTGTACTTCTTCCGATTCTTGAAGGTGTCCACTGCTCAGTATTACAGCTGCGGTCCATGAAGCCTCCAGGATCAATCCATACGAGCGACGCAAAAGAAGAGACGAGTGGACAACGGTTCTACTACGATGTCGGCCTCGAGCTAGAGTGAAATGAGGCCAAAACGAGGACTAGCGAGAGCATCGACGGAGGGGTATACGGCGTCTAAGTCGGGATTGGGGCGAGGTGAGGCGAGGGAGACCGAACACGAACACGGAAGCACACCAAATAGCTAGAGAAGTGACGCACACTGTGATTCAATGCGATACGTTCTTCGACGGGCCAGAGGACTTGACTTGGATACATGCGAGGTACGTACTACCGGAGTTGTAGTGGCAGAAGAAAGGCGGTAACGGGAATGGCGATGTGAGGGAGTGGTACGCGTCGTATTTGCACAGAACACATAAGAAGAAAGAGAAGTGGCGAAAAGTGGGAAGGAAAAAGGTAGTGGAGGCGGACTCGGAGGATGAGGAGATTGAAAGCGTCCGCGTTCCGAAGTTCGTTTTGTCGGTAGTGGAGGGATGGTGGTAGATTTGCTGTCGACTTATGAAAAGCGTGGAAAACTTACGGGCGCTCCGACGCGGATATTCCGTTCCGGTCCACACGTGGCTCCGCAAGATTCCTAACGTACAGTACATGGGGGAGCACGGGAAAGCAGGGCGTGGCAAATGTTCAAGTTGGTCAAAGTCCATGGTCACGTTCAAGTAATAAATATGATGTTACACAATACACAAGATCTAGGAGGTGTATTCAAGAGGGATGTGTTCCATGACAGATTCATATAGGAACGGCCAGTCACTGGCATGGCAAGTTGGCAACATCATGGAGCAAGAAAAACATGGGAAGTAATTCACATTTCGGGGTTTACTTACAGATTAAGCTTTCTATTCTGGATGGAGTTCCAAGTACCGGTTGCAGTCGGTAAATCCGGTGACGGAAACGATCTTCAGTGCATTGACCCCCGTGCCAAACTGGAAGAGATAAATAACTTCTATGTTACGGATTCCCAACTTTGCCTAGATGAACATCGAGAAATTAGTATTGGGTCTGTCTGTCCTCAAGAAAAAAACGCGGTACATGGACCCAGGTCTTCCCTGTTCCATCGTTGATATCGTATATGGAGTACTGTCAAGCAAATTGACGATCAGCACAAACAGGCCATCTGGCCATCTGAGCTCTGCTTACGTCCAAATGTTGGCCCTCGAGGTGCGCTTCATACTGCCGCAAAAAGGCGAGGAAGTCACTCTTCGTCTTCCTGGGTACACCCAAGCTCAAGGGTGCGGTCTGCTGAGTAAAATCATCCGTCATCAGGGTGCTCAGATTATCGAAGTCGAATACAGAGAGGAATGCATAGTATTTTCGTATGACTTCAAGCTGAGGAGACGGGTCTTCGGGGAACCCGTAAGGCGGGGGAGACATCTGGTACAAGGGTGAGTGATGCTGAATTCTGGACGGTTCAACCCTCGCCCTTTGCATCAGCAACTTATGACTTCTCAGTGCCGACTCTGCCGAGGGCGTAATACAGAAGCTACTATTTCTGCTCGCCATGTGTTTTTGTGGTCTCGGGAATGCAGGTATGGGCCGGATCCTTGACGGATGTCCGCATGAGGGTCAGATTCGCCAAGTCAAGTACAAACCGGCCGGGGGATCACGAACCCAACTGGAAGTGGGAAGACCTCGGTCCAGACGTCTCCCTTTCTGTCCGATGCCAGATCTAGAGGTGATTGAGAACGCCAATGTAACCAAACAGGGCACCTCCGGCAAGGCTCTCATCCAGTGTTTTTTTTTACCGAGCTTACGCAACGCCTGGGACTCACATACAACCATTGACAATGATATGTAACCCACAGGTGTCAAAGTTAGCACCGCGGATTGATAAATAAGTATTGGTTCCTATACAATAATACACGGGGTCAGAGAGGCAGATCCATGCTTGCAAACGTACGTCACGGCGTTGATGCTCATCCCGAGGCCGTAGTTAGAACGGCGGCCATAAGCACAACTGAAAACAGTCATTTAATAAAGAACAAGGTCGGACGGTGTCTGGGAACCTAAGTGTTCGGGTTAGATTTCGTTCAATTCGGGTCCAGAGAATGTTGCCTTGATGATGTGATCTTGAACGACCATTGGGTATCAATGCATTTCGTCTAAAATGGCCGACCAGGGTCTCTGACACGTCAGACGCATGTGTTATTCGGGGGCTTATGCTGTCGGCACCAGAAAAGCATTGCAGCTGCGGCACATGAATGCCATGCGATACATCGTCTCATGTTGTGTCATTCATATTGGATCTTCGTGATGCGGTGCGGCTTGAAGACATCCTCTAGAATCAATCCATACGAGACTTGGCAGAGATCTTCCCTGAAATCTTTGGGGAGTGAAAGGAGAAAATATTCGGTGGCATTATAGTGCTGCGGGAGAGGGGGCGTCATTCTGATGAGGTATGGGGAAATCAAAGGGAAGAGATCGAAGACTAAGACTCACAAAAAGAGACGAAGTGGACAACGGTCCTTCGGTGTCAGCCTTAAGGTAGAGTATGTAAGAACCTAGATATGGATGACCAACAGCTGACAGGGAGAGATGACGCGTATGTGTCGCGATCCCGGGTGATGGAGAACGCGAGTGCACCAAAACCGGATCCTTGACGCCAAGGAACAAGGGATGGGAACTTGATGGCTTGGGGTAGACCAATTCGGGTTTGTGGCAGCATGTCGCCTTGATTCGACTCTTGGGTGTTACGGTGTTACGAAACGTAGACCGCGCCGGGGTGCAAAAGGGGGAGGAAATTGCATATTGTTGGCGGTGTCACGGGCCGGGTATTCGGGCCGGGTATTTGGACATTGCAATTGTCAACGTGTCGCTGTGTCCTGCGTCACTGTCCCTTGCCCGTCCGCGACATCTTCCTCAATTCTAACACTGTAATTATAGTCGGCTCGATCAAGCTGCAAAGAGCGTCATCCTAGCAATGTCGTACACTGGGTTCTGGAATGAAATCCGAAAGATACCGCCAGTGACGCGTTTCCTATGCGGCTCGTCGCTGGCGGTGTCTGTTCCGGTGATGTTGCAACTCTTGAGCCCATACAAAGTAATTTTTGTGAGGGCATTTGTGACGGAAAAATTCGAGGTATGTTTTCATGGGCAGAGGGAGTGTCTACGTTCTGACGAAGCACAGTTGTGGAGGATCTGGTCGAGTTTCTTCTTTGGTGGTATGTGGCCCTTCAATTTGCCGTTTCCCGATGTGCCTTGGATATGCTGAAGTTTGATTTCAGGCAGCGGTCTCAATTACATTTTCGAGCTGGTCATGATGTAGTATGTGCTCTTGTCTTTCTCTCGGTTTGTTCTTTTGAATGACAGTCCCTTTCAGTAACTATTCGAACACACTTGAGCTCGAACACTACTCTCGGAGGTCTCCGGATTATGCCTGGCAGCTGACCCTCGCCGCAGGAGCCATACTAGTTCGTTTACGTGCCCCCGTTCCTGAAACGTCGATATAACTTGCTTCTAGGCTCTCAATCTCCCACTTGGATCGTTTGTGCATTCGCGTGCACTCACCATCTGCATACTTTACCTTTATTCGGCACTTGCTCCTGCGGGCACCCAGACTTCACTCATGGGACTTATCAGCCTACCTATGCAGTACCTTCCGTATGCCATGATCGGTGCGCATTAACGTCTCACGCTCTTACACCGCTCATGCGATGGATAGGTATGGATCTGATTATGGGGGGCCCGGGGGCTGCGGCCGTAAGCGTGACAGGTGCTGTTGTTGGCCACTTATGGTGGTGGGTAATTTATGGAGAGGGCGGACGAGGCCTTCCTAGTCTGCGCCACATAGGAAGTGCACCATCATGGGTTCGTACGCTTGTTAGTGATGGTGTGGGGCCTGTTGTCGGGACTGGCGTACATATTGTTCCACCGCGGCAGCAACGGGGAGCATCTGCTCGTACAACTGGATACAATTGGGGTGGAGGAGGAAATAGACTAGGATCCGAATGAAAGTTTTTTATGCTCACTAAAGTCGTGCTGTATTTATCCATTGCTCTATTAGAGCTACTCCTTTACCCCGAACCGCTCCCAGTACTCCTGCATACGCTCTATGTCCTCATTTCTCCCCTTATCTTTCAACCACGCTATTAAGTCGCGCATGCGGAGGATTGCCAAGACGCTCCCTTCACCTCGGAGATCCGCTTCTAGTTCGATGACAGCGCTCTTGCCTTCCTGGCCAATCTCCTCGCGATCGAGTGCCAAGACCACTCCAACTACTTCGCCCCCGGCTTGGCGAATCATATCGATAGCACCACGTACCGCTGTTCCGGCTGTCATAACGTCGTCGAGGATGAGCACACGTTGCCCGGTGACCGGAACGCCAACCAGGCGTCCTCCTTCGCCGTGGTCCTTAGCTTCCTTGCGATCGTACGCAAATCCAACGTTTATCTGGTGCTGAGTGTGGAGGAGAACCGCAGTGACTGCGGCAAGTGAGATTCCCTTATAGGCTGGCCCGAAAATAACATTGAATTCTGGAAGCTGTCTAGGCCGAGGAGTCGAGAGGGCCTTGGCAATAGTGTGGGCATAGGCGGTGCAAAGCGAATTGAGAAGTGGGCCGGTGGAAATGAGGCCGGCGTTGAAGAAATATGGTGAAACTCTAAATGCAGCTCAGGTCAATCTGGGGTACTGAGCGATCCCAAGCAAGAATGAGTTGGTCGCACCGGCCTGACTTGAGTGTGAAAGATCCAAACTTGAGGGCACCAGCGGTAAGTGAGTCGTTGACCAACTGCGCTTGATAGCTCTCCAGAGCGGATGAGGTTGTGACCATCATGGTGTGATTAATTAATTATGAATAATTATGGAAGGGACAATCTTATCGAGACCCCTGACAATCCATTTTGAAATATCTTCAAGAAGGGCTCTACTCCCCGCTTTCCCCCGCCGCGTTCGGACCCTTAGGACTAAGCTTCGAACGGGTTCGAACGGGTTCCGCCGGGACATGGTCCGACCCCTCGTGATCTGTAACTACCACCACGAACTTAAGAACCTACTCTAGAACAGTGGTACCACCAGCAATTGAATGGGTTCTCCCTAAGTATGGCACCCTTTCTTCCAGCTGCTGCGTTCTTGGCCCATCTTTTCCCCTCGGGAGATCCTCCACCCGAGCGTGGCTTGGAACCAGGACATCAGGATCCAGAAAAGGGGAGCCCACGAGATGACCAAGAACATCACGACGAGGATATGCCAGAGGAAGTCGAAGACCTCGAAGACTTCGACGACGACGTCGACGAAGGGCAACAGGATGGACCGAGGCAGGGGGTACCTCTGACATCTACCGCGACCTTTTCATCCTCGACCGTCACCCGCTTTTCACGGCCTTCTCTTCCCGAGTGGCTTGTCAAGACCAAAGAGGCCTTGTTCGTCTGTCATGGAGAACATGAACAATTTTTACCGAACTTTCGGCGGACTCCTATCATTTCTGGGAGTCTCATTCCTTTTTCCATCCTTCTAGAGATCCCCGGTCTGACGGAGCCCTGGTACGTTCGGACATACAACCACCAAACCGTGGAGACACGCAAGGATCCTCCGCTAGTGTTGATCTCCATCTCTATTTCCATGGCGTTAGCGGTTCTCGCAAATATCGCCCTTATATTGCGGTTCCTAGAACGACATGTCAAGAGAAATACCATCATCTGCATAGCAGCGCTGACCGTACATGGTAAATTCCTTTTTCTTGCGCTTCTAGATAATATTAAATCGTCTCCTCCAGATATACTAAACATCGTGACTGTTACCACCTTTGGTATCCAGCACAGTGTCCACGACGGCTTCACTCCTAGTGAGGCATTCTGGATGACCATATGCTCCACAATAGTATCCACAATAACGAATTTCACATTAATCTGGGATTTTGTCACAACACCTAATTTTGCCAAAGCTGGTAAGTCTGTCTTTGTCTGTCTTCACCTGTTTACAACCCGTGTACTCATCCTCGTCCAGGCAGTGGCATCACACTCAGACAACGATCTCTCGTCATCATTACAATGATCTTCCTGACCTATATAGCACTCGGGGCATTAATTTCTTCTCTCATGATGAATCTCACCTTTATCAACGGCCTATTCTTCACCATCGTCACCACACTCACCATCGGTTTTGGCGACATCGTACCGACAACTGCGGCCGAGCGCTTCACAGTCTGTCTCTATGCTATATTTGGCATCATCATTCTCAGCGCTGGAATACGCCTCACGTCTGAGGCCGTGCTGGAAGGGCTCCAAGTCGGCTACCGCCGACGCTTACAAGAATACAAGAGACGCCGCAGAGCACGGAAACGTGAGCGTGAGGAGGCGCGTCGGTGGCGGGCCGCAGTCGAAGGGCGCCTCGTCGATCGCGGACATGATGTGTGGACGCCAGACAACCCGGCGACATCTTCACAACAGATTATACGGCCGGCAACACTGCGCAGAGGGTCAACTCTTGTGGCCCAAGCAATGTATCTGAATACCGAGGCGCTCCCTCATGACGAGTTGGAAGCAGCAGCACGGGAGGCCGGGGTCCCGCCCAATAAATTCATCGGGCGTAAGTTTGGAAGGCGCGCACGGCAAAACCGCGTTCTCCACAACCATCAGGATCCCGATAACCAGCAGCATCAGCATCAGCAGCATCCCAACCAGCATCATCATCGTCATCATCATCACCAGCAGCAGCAGCAGCAGCAACCACAAACATCTCAACAACAACAACAACAACAACAACAACAACAACAACAACAACAACCAAGCAAGGAGGGCGAGCGACCTGGACGTGTTCCCCTGGACTTTACTTGGACGATCGACGACGGCGGAATGCAAGAGCAAACAAACGGACAGTTGGTTGGTGCGTGGTGGGACAGGGCGCGCCAAGTCCTGCGTCTGGAACATGCAGACGGCACGTCGGAACCCCAGGAAGATTCGAATGGTGGCATGACGTATCAGGAGATGGTTAAAACCCTCGAGAAAGAGGAGCGTCGGTCGTTGTACGTCAAGGTTCGTTATTCCTTACTCGAGGATGCTTGAGCGAGGGTTAAAGGGTCATTAATGTCAGCTTGGTCTTGCGTGGGCCTTGTTCTTCGTCTTTTGGACGGTAAGTCGTTCCACTAGCTGGCTTTAGACTTTACGATTCCACTCCACGTATTGAACTCCACTCATACAGATTGGATCTCTCATCTTCTCCAAAACGGAGGGATGGCGATATGGCTCAGCGATGTATTTCTGTGAGTATTATATTATATCATTAGACTTATCAGGGAACAAATATAAATATAGGTTTTATTGCATTCACAACCATCGGGTACGGTGACTTGGCTCCCCAAACTGCCATAGGGCGTTCTATATTTGTCTTCTGGGCCTTATTCGGGGTTGGCGCAATGACGGTTCTTTTTGCCGGTACGTCCTCCGAATTACGCTCCCCGCTAGTGACATTCAGTGTGCCACAGTCGTATCCGATGCCTTCTCTACGAAGTATCACAGTGTCACACACGATAAAAGGTTTGATCGTGCTGTCCGTCGATATCGCCAGGGCCAGGAGAAATCTTTGATGAACAACAAGAAGGGCGAGAACAGCAATCAGAGACCACCCTCACGGGTAGTACCGGCTCTCAAGGCCAACCTTGCCAGAATTTCGTCGAGGACATCCGAGCAGGCCTGCAGTGCACCGAAACCCCCGCTGACACTCCTCGAAGCGGAGGAGCTACTGCGCTCTAGAACTGAGCCGCTCCCTGCGATGATACTGAAAGAGGTACTCAAGTTGCGTGATCACACGCGGTATTTCCTGATGACCCATGGACATGGCGATGTATTCGAACTCCAAATGGAAGCGGGAGGGAGTGGGTGCTCGATGCCGAAAGAACACGCGGTACATGAGGATCTTAAGCAGCTGCTCGATGAGATCGCGGAGGAAGAAGGGATCGAGGAACGGTCGAAGCAAGAGGTTTGGGACGATGCCCACGCAAGGAAGGTAGGTCTCGTCGGATAAACGTAAGTTTAGCATCAAGGATCACTGACTTTTATTCCCATCTCCAGACGCTCTTTGTGCTTAGTCTTGAGAGTGAGGGTTTATTGCGCTGATGCGATGTTTTACTGACAGATTTTATTAGAGGTAGCACGGAAGATGACAGAAGCGGCGGAACTCGCATTGGAGACGCTCATGGAGCGCAATGAGCTGCTTGCCAAGGAAGGGCGTGAGGTCAAGGTTGAGGAGCCGGAAGAGATTAAGAGGAGAGAAAGGCGGTCAGGGTAGACGAGGTTAAGACGATAGGGACCAACCAACGCTAACCGGAACAGAATAAATAACATGTTTATATCCGCTCGGCGTTTTCCGAACCGACTCGTCCGTGTCCGCCTCGCAATTGCACTTACACTTGTCCCATAACGAAATGGCTGCAGAGGCAGCTTTCAAGGATGTGCCAGAAATTTTCGAGGTAATAATTCATAAGACTATTTCATCTCATGCCTTATTCAGATTCCCGCATAGGTCGAGTTGGGAGAGTCCATCATCGCACGAACTGAGGCCCTTGGTGCGCATCACTCGGTTCCTCAGCCTACTTCCACGCTCATCTCATTGCAATTCTGTCAGCTACGTTTCGTGAACTCGGTCCACCAGATCTTTGCCATGTCGTCAAGAGTACTACACGTGCAGGCCAGCGCGAAGTAAGTGCCACCTCGTCCTCGCTGTCGTTCAAAACGTGAAACCCTCATAACCGTGACTACACTTCATCCACCCTTTCTCCCCCTCTCGCTCGCTCGCTCTGCAGACGGGCTCGTATCACTACGTCTCCGGCATAGACACGTCGTCATCCGCATCGCTCGCGGCGTACATCAACTCTCTAACATATTCCATCGAAGAATCGCAGGCATGGTTTACGAAAGGTCCCGCTTGGAAAGTGAAAAATGGCTGCTTCTGGTGCGTTTGTATCCCGATGATACCCACCCCCTGCCCTAATCGGTTTTGTGGACTCCGTTTATACCGCGATGTAGCTGTTTCAACGCGTTTTCACGCGTGGACGTGCGCGTAGATGTCAAGATACCCGGTGGCGTGAACGCATACGTCATAGACCTACGAGGCGAAAGGTACGTGTTCTTATCAATCACACCCCGACATTCTGTCGACCGCTCCTCACAGACATCAAGCTACTCCCGAAATCTGGCAAGAAACATACCTCTCCTCCCTCCTCCGCGCGATCCTCTACTCTGACGACCCGACCTACATCCTCGAAGCTTATCGTCGGCTGGAACCGATTTCCACGCCCGACGCTGAGCTGCGCTTCCTTCAAGCTGCGGAAGCTCTCTTCATGAAAGGTGCAAAATTCACCTCACCTATCACACATCGTTTGATCTGGTATTAACGATATACCGATCGGAATCTAGGATGGCAGGTTGGATCGGATCCCGAGATCCAAGTTGCGACTGTTGTCTCGAACCATCTCACCGCCGGAGTTCTCAAGTATTTCGGTGATAGTGGACGGTGGCAACACGCCGCGAATCTTTTTGAGAAGCTAGCTGCGCGCGACCCTGAGGTGTCTTGTCTGCTTGCGCGGAGTTATGTTGGAATGAGTGAGTCTACTGAAGGCTGGAAATGGAAGCACGCCTAACTTTGCTTCAGATGAGGAGGTCAAGGCAATACAGATCATGGGCGCGGCGATGAAGGAGACACCACAATCGTACCTGTTACTCCACACACAATGCGACTTTCTGCGAAGTAAGGGCAAGCACGAATGGGCGCTCAAGCTTGCCCGCCAAGCAGTCAACTGCGCGCCCAGTGAGTTCGTGACATGGGAGAAGCTCACGGATATCTATATCGATCTCCGAGAGTACGAGTCGGTGCGTTTTTCTGTCTGCTTTTTATGGTTGTCAGGTAACGGAAATCTGTACAGGCGTTGCTCACTCTCAACTCGTGTCCAATGTTCACATTCAACGGGCGCGACGCACACCGCAGCCTCACCGCCTTGCGATTACACTTACCCGTTGAGACGACAGTCGCGGAGATACTGCCAGAGCGTGAGAAGACGGATGATGACGAGGCGGACGCGGCATTGCAACGTTTACCAGCGCCAGGACTGCGCGGGACATGGGCACGGGCCTACGCGTTACTCACGCGGCTCGTATCGCACATTGGGTGGGATGAGCTTCTCAAGACACGGAGCGCAGTATTCGTGATGGAGGAAGAGTACAGGATGCAAAAGGCGCAGGTTGATATCACTGCCGCTTCGCGGGAGGAGACGCTCGCAGATGACGACGCCTCGACAAAAGGGGTAGTTACCCCCCGTTCGGAGAACCGGGAAGACTCGCCGACGTCGAGTGATGTTCAGAGCACCACTCAGACGTATGTGGATAACGAATGCGTTATCCCAACAATCCGTATCTCCACCGAGTCCGCGCGCGAGGCGTCACAGAGCGCGGAGAAGGCAACTGCTCCCGCAAAGTTGAATGGTCTGGAGAATGCAAATGGAGATCCGGCTGTGGAAGGACTACAGCAACCGGCTCAGGCAGCCGCCGGCGATAGTGATGGGGATAGCAAAGATGCCACGCCAACTGGTGGGGCTGGGCAAGAATCCTTCTCATTTAGCAACAAACGGCTGTGTGAGCGGTGGCTAGATAATCTATTCATGGTATTGTATGAGGTAAGCGTGTTGATTACGATCACCGGTTTGCTATGCAGTGTACCGACAAAGCGCTAGGACCTCCGTGTTTGGACGATCTTTCGGGCAGAAGTCGCGCACTTCAAAACGCAGCATGTGGCATACCGGAAGACTGGCCTGGAATGGGAAATTCTTGGCGATCTCGGTCTGCGGTTGCATCACAAGGAGGAGGCAAAGGAGGCGTTCCAACGGGCGTTGGACACGCCTCGGTATTCGATCAAGCCGTGGGCGAAGTTGCTGGACATGTACGCGGAGGAAGGGGATTTGACACGTACGCTGCAAGTAGCGATACGTGTCGCTGCGTATCAACATGGAGAGTACTCCGAACTTGCGGTATGTTCGCACCATGACGTTATCTTCCGAAGCTAATTGGGGATCGCAGTACCCCACACAAATCGCGCGTTTACTTTACAAACTGGAACAGGTGCACGGTAATGCCAAGATATGGAACACGTTGCTAAGTATGGGGCTGCCAGAGCCTATCTTGCACATTATGCAGCGGTATTTGCAGTACGGACAGCGGTTCAAGGTGGAGGGAAGTGACTTTTGAGGATGGCCTGCTGATTCGATTCTTTCTTTTATTATTTATTTTGACTTGATATCATGTCAATAAATTACAACAAAACCGACTCGTCTCCTTTTGAATCCTCCATGTCTCTCTCCCCGCCCGTGCGAAGACTCTCCAGCGCCAGTAGCGGCAGTAACAACAAGCGTGAGGAAGACCTCATAAACGCCTATGAGGCAGAGGAGGAACGCATAATCAACGTGCTTTCCCGCAAGCTCGAAAAGGTTCGCCCCCTTGCCATTCATTTAGAGGGGCGCTCTTTTGCCCACCAGACGCCACAATGATTCTCAGCTTCAGGAAGAGAAGATCGAGCTCGAGAACGCACTAGAGGCCGAATCAGAGTCACACGTGAACCGCCTCTCCCGCGAGCTTTCAGCGTTGCGACTTGCACAACAGCTCGCTGCCAACCAACAGCAACAGCAACAGCAACAGAATGGAGGATCCCCTGCACTCAGTGCTAACGGTGGCAATGGCACAGGAGTCAATGGTGACGGCACCCAATCGCCTACCCTTCTCCGTTTGCCCAACCCGGTCGCTCCGAGCTCCGAGGACATGCTAGAAGCCATGCGCCGCGAAAACGAACACCTGCGCAATCGCTTGGTGGATACCGAGCGCGAGTTTATCCGGATAACGCGGCTTAATGAAATATATAGGGAAGAGCTGATCCAGCACAGGCGACGGGTATGATACGTATCCATTACGTCTAGTCCTCACTCTTGACTTTTTTCGTGGGCTGTTTACGCGCCCTATCTAGTTAGGTGTCTCCGTCGACAACCTCATCGGTTTATCAGCCCACGATCCATACTTCCAGCCTACGCATCGACGCTCATCCTCAAATGCCTCTTCGCCATCCACATCCGTCTTGCTACCGCCGATCGGCGGCGGTGGGGGCCCACATGCGGTGCGTGCCTCGCCGAGCGTAGCGATCCCTCGACCGCCCTCGCAGATACATCGGCCCCCTCCAAACGCCGTATCAGAATCGACCACCCCGTTATCCCACTCTCCATCGTCCGCATCGGACTCTCCATACCTCTCTCCATCTCTATACACACACCCAGCAAGTTTCGCAACAGCAGCGACCACACCGCCATCGTCTACGTCCGCACCCCGCGGCGCGGTGTCGACCACGCTCGCACCCCAACCACTCTCGTATCCCTCCGTACCGCCCCCGTCCCTCTCATCGTCGTACGCGGGTCCTGACTCGCCCGTCGAGCCGAGAGGAAGTCGGTGGCGCCATGGGTCTTTGCACGATTTGCGTCAGGCGAGTCGGAGCGCGTCTAGGCATGGTAGCGTGGAGCGTGGAGCGAGAGTCGCGGAGACGGGTCAGCTCGTACCGCGTAGTCGCGCGGGGAGCATCGTGCCAGGGGCAACCTCGGCCCCGGCTCCCTCTACCAACAGCATCCCCCCGGCGGAAGTCGGATCGTCACCGTCGTCAACGTCGTCATGAACATAAAGCATTCCCAACTCTACAAAATGGTTACTCTCTCTGTTCTCGTATTTCCTTCTTAGTGTCGAGCTCTACTCTGGCGCGAAATTAAAGCCCCTTCGTATCACAAGTACCCCCACTCTCCCCCCCTCCCCTCTCCTTCGTTGTTTTCATTCTTTTTCCAGAATTCTTCCTTTGTGCAGTCCCTTTGGAAAGCGCCGGGTGTAACTACAGTATGTGCCTGTAAATTAGCAGATATGATCGCCAAGAGGAATCTTTAATCCATGTCTTGTCCTCACACACTCGTGATAACTCCGGACCACCACTCTCAACAGGGGGCTTTGGCGTGTATTGTCCTTGCTCTGACGAAATTGTTATACATCTAGAAACGAATATACAGCAAGCCCAGAATGTGGTTGAATACATGGAACGACATGATGTCTTGCATAACTCCCGGGAGGAATGAATGAATGTAAAACGGGAGACAAAATGGAGGAGTGGCGGTGAGGTCGCTCACACAATTTTAGTCGACCTTCTTCGCTTCTGGCGCCTTTCTCTCTAACACCTCCACGAATTTTTTCGGGAACCAGCCTTCGCGACCCTCGCGCGTCCGACCCTTCCACCACTCCGTCTCGACCTCGACCCGGGGATCGACCTCCAATCCCGTGCCCGGATCCAACTTGCCCATCACAGCCACAATCTCGTTCTCCTGCAAACTGAGTTCCGACGGCGTGGATGCCTGGAAGGGATAAACCGTGCGCGCAAAGGCGAGTTGTGATGGATCGAGAGGTGGGAGGACTTGTTGTCCTTGCTGTCCTTGATGCTGCTGCTGGGGATGGTGCTGGAGCTGGAGAAGCTGTTGCTGTTGCTGTTGTTCTTGTTGAGCCGCGCGATCGGCGAGTATTTTTACGAGCTTGTGCATGGCGTAGGGTATGCCCAGGAATGCTATGAAGAAAAACACAAGTGGTTTTTTGCTCGCGTTGGGCGGCGGGGATTGTGACGGTCTCGTGGCGGGACCTTGCACGGGACGGCCGTTGAGGAACTGACGGAACTCGCTGCGCATCTCTGCGCTATTGTTTCCGCTTCCGCCTCCGCTTCCCCGGCGACCCGTGACGATATCGCGTAGCCAGCGGACGAGGCCGAAGAGGCCTAGTACGCTACCGAGGGCGTTTCGTAGTTGGGCGAATTGGTCGATGACGCCTGCGAGGGCGAAGAACGACGAATGTGTAGCCATGAATGTTGATTCCAGCATCTGCGCGAGACCGGCGAAAGTCTGCACGACGGAATGGAGGAGCGTAAAGGTCGTCGCTGTCGTTGACTCGAGAGCCTGTGTCACGCTTGCGTTTGTTGGGTCGAACGGCATGCCCCCCGGTTGACCAAACGCGCCCATTCCGCTATACGCGCCTGGGTACATGCCATTCATGCCGCCGTACGCACCGTAGCCCCCGTACCCGCTGTACCCGCCAAGGGACCCCATGCCTCCGTATATAGAGGAAGTATAAGGCGAGAAGGCATTTGCGCCGGCGAAGCGGTTATATGGAGCGGCGAAGGGGGATGATGTGAATGGGGTCGCCATTGTGGACGCTGTTGTGGGAGCGTTGAAGGATGGGGGACGAGCCGGAACAGAGGGTGGTGTGGTGGTGGTGGAAGGAGACGATCCGCCGGTGTTTGGGGACGCCGAGGCGGCGTTCGGAGCGGTCGGTGCTGCTGGTGGGGAAGTGCTGCTGGCTGCAGGAACGGATGTCGACGCTGCAGCTGCAGCTGCGATGGTACCGCTACGCTCCCATGGCTTTGGAGGGGAACCCATCGTTTCAAACCGGACGGACGTTGAGGGCGCAGAGGAACCCAAGTCCGTGCTGCTGTGTGTGTGAAATGTGATTCAATGCACGTGGATGCAGTGATCGGATAAGATTTATAAGGGAGCGGTAATGGTCGGAAAGAGACAGAGGGACAAAGTCGAGTACCTGCCGTGTACCCTCCCGAGGAAACCTCGTAAATACGGGATTGGTATGTTTAGCGGGACTTGTGTAGAGTTGAGGAATAGAGAGTTGAGAGGCAAATAGAATAGCCGTCATAAATTAACCAACTGAACCTCGCCTCGACCAATCAGCGCCGTTCCCATGGGTATTATTATCCATCTTGGCCGACCTCAAAATTCACGGGTCTGGCCTACTACGCCTTCGCTCTGCATGGGAAATACACCAGCAGAGATGCCGAGTGGATTGCCATATTGCCTATCATCATACAGCACACTTTCAGGCCCCGGTCAATGTCCACGTTGGGTGTGAATAACATCGTCAATGCACTCGCCACGTGTCTAAAGTCAAGCCATGCTGACAGCTCGACCAGAGCCCTCAGAGACGATCTGCCTCACGTCTGACGAGCCTCCACTTACAAGGCATCTGGTAACCCGGATTAGCATTTATCAAACCTACTTTTGTCTGTTAAGGACATTTTTTGGATATTCAGTAATCACAATGAGCAAGGCCTGCGCGAGCGTTTCTCGGAGGAGCGATGCAAAGCGACTGCCGCCGCTACGAGCAGGTTGTGCCACAGCTCGATAAAATCAAACTCAGTACTCAAGGGTTAACTATAGGTTGGTTCGTTGTTCGCATTTTAATTCTGAACCGTGAACCGATTGATTCTGAACCGATTGATAAGTACTCCCAGAATCCCTCCTCAGCATTATTGTGAGACAAACCTCAACCACTAGCATCTCTACGATGCCGAAGCCAAGCGTGTTTCAAAAAATCTAGGCGTCCAAGATGGTCGAGGTGAGTGGTAGTATGATTTTTCTTGTTATGGGTGTGGGTGTTGAGTTGAGCGATACACTGGTAGCTTCGCTAAGCCAACAGTCTACTATCGGAATACTTCCCGATGATGTCCTTCCAGAAATATTCAAATCCTATCTGGACGGATCCCTCTGTTTCCGCTGGTATTCATGGTGTACTCTGGCGCAGGTGTGCCAAAGGTGGCGTTGTGTCATTGTTGCATCCCCGCGTTACTTGGACCTGCAGATTCTTTGCACGACAAGTAGACCTGTGAGACACCTGATGAGTGGATGGCCAACATTACCTGTCGCCATACTACACATTGGCAATCCTAAACACACGTCCGAGCCAGGACTGAAGGGTGTGGATAACATCATTGCTGCACTCGAACACAACAACCGTGTATTTCATATCAAGCTTTCTGACGTCCCAAGTCGGCATCTGAAAAGATTCGTTGCAGCAATGCAGAAGCCATTCCCAGAGCTGACCAGTCTAGACATTAGCGCAGTAGACGACAGTATCCCTCGAATGCCACCGCCGGTCTTTCCTGATTCGTTCTTGGGTGGGTCTGCCCCACGTCTCCGATCACTCCGCTTGGATGGCATCCCTTTTCCTTTTCCGCCGGGACTACCGAAGTTGCTTTTGTCTTCCCATGACCTTGTTGATATTCACTTTGGGGATATTCCTTATTATGTATACTTTACACCAGAGGAAATGGCCACTTGCCTCTCTCCGATGAAACACCTCGAATCACTGGAAATCAAATTCAACGCCATAGATTCTCCCTCACTGGCAGCAGGGCAACACCCGCCTTCACTCACACGTATTGTCCTCCCCGCTCTCACCTCGTTACAGTTTTGTTGCAATAGCGAGTTCCTGGAGGGCCTCGTGTCCAGATTGGATGCCCCATCGCTCGAGAAGATGGAGATAAGGATCCCCTTTCTCCTATCCGATGAGCCCGTCTCGAACATCCCCGAACTTCTACGGTTCATTTCTCGCGTAGAAACATTCGAGACATCCGATCAAGCCGACATATACATTCACTCTGCAGACATCCAGTTTGTATTTTCGTCGCAAACAAGCCCAGTTGCCAGCGCAGAGCTCTCATTGACCTTCTTGCCATGGGGACGACTTGTTTATCTGACGCCGGTTATTTGCTCACTCTTGCCCCCACTCTCCCGTTTCAAATGCCTCACGCTCCGCGAGCATCGATCGCCCCGCCTTAACGGGATCATCCCATTGCAGGAAATTTTGTACTCATTTATAGCGGTGACGAATATCTTCATATGCAAATACGCGGCGGCAAGTGTATCGTGTTGTATGGAAGGACCCTCCGAGGAAAGAACAACAGTAATGTTATCTGCACTGAGAAATATCTTCGTGGAGGAGCTCCAAAGACGAGGGGAACGTACCCACGGTGCCATTCAGGAGTTTATTGCTACGAAAGGGCTCGCCGGTCACCCTGTAACCCTCCACCGTTGGGAGGTCGATGACTGATTATGGAGAGCCCCCCGGGCTCGACTCTCCATCCATTGACGTTTGGTGCTATCTACTTACAGCCTACCATTTTCCCTACACCCATTGTTTTGACTTCTTCGATTATCAGTTACAGTACTCTCATTGGTATTACCGCGATCCGATCTCCTTGTGTTGTAGGCTTGATGGCTGTTGACCACTCCTATCCTACAGTACTCGAGTACAGTACAGTTTCAGTTATGATTGTGTTAGTTACTGTACCTGCGGCTTCTCGGCGCTTCGCGTAGAGTCTGGACCGCTCTGGGCTGGTAAACTGGACCAAATAATGCCATGGTCACTGGCAGGTACCGGTGACAGGCATCACTGCATGCAAATCAAAGTATTTAGTGTGAAAAAACTCGAAAAAAAACTCGAAAAATAGTTTAACTTTTTTTTAGAGTTTTTATGTAAGAAAAACTTTGAAGAAAAACTTAAAGTTTTTCCCAGGCAAGTCCCGGCCCGGTAAACTGTGAGAAGAAAATGCTTTTTTTGTTTCAAAAGTTTTTGCAGAAAATGTATTTTCTTCCCACAGTTCACCGGCCCGGAATTTACCCGGGAAAAACTTTAAGTTTTTCTTCAAAGTTTTTCTTACATAAAAACTCTAAAAAAAAGTTAAACTATTTTTCGAGTTTTTTTTCGAGTTTTTTCACACTAAATACTTTGATTTGCATGCAGTGCATCTTGCGCCGTCTGAACACAGTACAGTACACTGAGTACAGTAGCTGAATAGATGATTCCCATCAATTCGTACCTGAAGGCTGAATCCTCGTTCCACCCTTCCCTCACTCCATCCCCTCTGAACCAAAGATTGCGAACGATTCGTGGCCTCCATGTCGTCTACTGTGCAAGCAACATCCTCAACATCCTCCACTTCCAACATCCAATTGATCACCGATGCCCTGGCCGACTATGCAAACATAACTGGAATAGACCTTTCCAAATATCCCTTCGCTGCCGCCATCGAACGGGCAAATTCTCCCGGCGCTATCCTAGAACTGCTCCAAGAACGAGAGAAGGCATTCAAGGACTATCGGGAAGGAAATCAGACACTAATCAGCTGCCTCAGCCCGGCGGTGAATACCATTCAGGCGTTCTCGGGCATTCTAGGTGAGGCGGTCAGCCTGGTAAGTCACACATGATGCCATGTGGTAACTCTTTTAATGTGACATCGTCAGGTCCCCTTCCCGCCAGCAAAAGCTTTGTTCGTTGGGATAGATGTCCTCCTCTCTGTTCGTCCCTTTAATACGCTCTTTAACTAGTTCCTTTGTGATATCTGAGTTTGCCAGGCCGCCAGTGGAGTCACGTCAAGTTATGATGCCCTCCTGAATCTCTTTGAGTGCTTGGGGAATTTCCTCAAGCGTATGGAGATCTATATGACAATTCCACCCACTCCGATATTGACCGACGTCGTTGTAAAAATTATGGTCGAATTACTTTCAGTGCTTGCCTTGGCATCGAAACAAATCAAACAGGGGCGGCTCAGTAAGTACGCTGTCCCCTATAAGTGTTCGTGACTCAATGTGCCGCAGAGAAGTTCACCAAAAAGCTACTGGGGGAGAGCGAGATAGAGACGGTCCTCCAAAGATTGGATCGACTGACCCAAGATGAGGCAAGGATGACTGTTGCACAGACATTGGGTGTCGTCCACGGTCTCATGGGCAATATGAAAGTAGTAATGGAGGGTGCGCAATTGTTATATAATTGTTCGCAAATATTTGTCTGAGTACTTCTTCCGTTAGATGGGAGGGCATCTACCGATAGTATTCGAGAGGATTTGGGTATGTGTCTCACACAGGGGAGGTCGCACTCGTTCTGACACCAGGTTGTAGTCACAATTCACCAAACATTAAATAAAATAAACAAGACCGAACGTTTGTTGTTTCCCTTTCCGCATCTAGTCGCTGTGACCGATGGTATCTTTCTAGGTAACCGGCTGCAAAAGGACGTTCAATACTGGCTCTCTCCCCCCAATCCGTCGACGAATCAAAACTTCGTTCGAAAAGAACGACATAAAGGAACCGCAGCATGGTTCTTCGAGAGCAGCGCGCTAACAAAATGGAAAGCCAAGGGGTCGTTATTGTGGATTTATGGAAAACGTACGTCTTTCAAACCACTGATGAGCCCCTTACTCTAATATCCTTGTTGATCTTCCAGCGGGGGCGGGGAAGAGCACGCTTCTGTGTGTCGTCATTTTATATGTCCGTCCAGGGTTATTCATAGCTCCTGTTAGATCCGCGATCATTCAAGACATCGAACGCCTGCGCGCAGTTGGATTGGCCACGATGGCCTACTACTACTTTGATTTCCGGGATGTCAAGAAGCAAGACTGCTATGGTCTGCTCTCCTCCCTCGTTTTGCAGCTTTCTGCCGAATCGGATTCCTGTTACAACATCCTCTCCCAGTTATATTCTGACAATATGAACGGCGCGCGAGAGCCCGATATTGACTCGCTCAAAGAATGTATGAAGGACGTGCTGAATCTGCCAGGACAAGGCCCAATTTATATCATCGTTGACGGTCTCGATGAATGCCCCAATTTGTCGGGGATGCAGTCCGCTCGCGAGGAGGTTTTGGAGTTGATCGGAGAACTTGTCGATTTGGAACTCCCGAACGTACATCTGTGTGTGGCCAGTCGCCCGGAGGTGGATATCCGAGTAATCCTCGATCCATTGACGACTCTCAAGATTTCGCTTCACGATGAGACCGGGCAAAAAGAGGACATAGTTAAATACATCAAGTCTGTTATCTATCTGGACCGGAACATGCAGAGATGGAATGAGGATGACAGGCAACTTGTCGTCGTTACGCTGTCTGACAAAGCGGATGGCATGTAAGTCGTCTCATACTCGTCTCCTGTCTTAGGCTTCAAAATGAACGCTCAAATGGTCTCGTAGGTTCCGCTGGGCGGCCTGCCAGGTTGAAAGGCTGCGTCGGACTCTTCCTGCGAGTATTCGGAAGGTCTTGAACGACTTGCCGAAGACGTTGGACGAAACTTACAGCCATACTCTGCTGGGTATTGATGAAGAGAAACGGGAATATGCCCAACGACTTTTCCGATGTCTCATGGTGTCTATTCGCCCTCTTCGTGTCGAAGAGCTCGCAGAGATTCTTGCAATTCAGTTCGACGAGGAAGCGCTCCCTACATTTAACACAGATTGGCGCCTACCATGCGCAGAAGAAGCGATTATGTCCGTATGTTGCAGTCTCATCGCCATCGTCGACAGGGGAGGCCATCGAGTAGTACAATTTTCTCACTTCTCCGTCAAGGAGTACCTGACATCGGAGCGACTCGCGACGGCTGAAAAGCATCTTTCATACTATCACATTCTCCCCGAACCCGCACATACCATCCTTGCACACGCTAGCCTCAGCGTCCTCCTCCACCTCGACGACAAAATCGACGGAGATACCATAGCTCAGTTTCCCCTCGCCCCGTATGCCGCTCGGCACTGGGTCGATCATGCCCAGTTTGGGAACGTATCATGGCACATTATGGAGGCGATGAAGCGTTTATTTGATCCCGCAAAGCCACATTTCGCGGCATGGGTCTGGCTATACGACATCGACCATCATTGGATCCAGTCCATGTCCACGATACATCCGACGCAGCCTGAGGCTATGCCACTTTATTATGCTTCTCTGTGCGGTTTCGGTGCTCTCACGGAGCACCTGATCGCTGCCCATTCACTGGATGCCAATAGCAGGGGCGGTTTTCATACGACTGCGTTACATGCCGCCTCAGTCAAAGGACATTTACAAGTCGCATCGCTTCTCCTTAGAAATGGTGCTGATCCCGACTCTCGTGACCATCAAAGCAGGGTTCCACTTCATAAGGTCTCACATGGCGGACAGCTCGTCATGGCGAACTCATCACTCGAAATCGCGCGTCTCCTCGTTAATTCTGGCGCGGATGTGAATGCCACCGACGATGAAGGCTGGGCCCCGCTACACGCGGCTACATACGAGGGGTATCGTGAGATTGCGGAACTGCTACTTGGATCTAGTGCAAGTCTCGATGCTCGGAATAAGAAGCAAGAGACACCGTTGGAAGTCTCCTGTTTTAGTGGGAAGACTGACACGGCACGCTTCCTTATAGATCGTGGCTCAGACATCAATTCCCGAGACCAGAATGGCTACATTGCATTACACGTTGCCTCAATATGTGGACATGTTGACGTCGCACGGCTATTGCTAGACTGCGGCTCTGATGTGAACGCACGCTCGACGTATAGTTCGACTCCTCTGTGTGAAGCTTCAAAGTATGGACACCTCGACTTCGCACGGTTTTTGATAGACCGCGGCGCCGATGTGAACGCACCGAGAGAAGATCGCTGGACTGCGCTGCACCTCGCGTCGCAGTATGGATACCTTGACGTCGCGAAGTTGCTGATTGATCGTGGCGCAAACGTTGACAGCTGGAATGAGGATGAGTCGACACCCTTGGTCCTGGCATCGTGGTTTGGACACCTCGAAGTTGTACGCTTCCTGATCGAGAAGGGCGCAGCCGTGTCCGCCCCGGATAAGGAAGGCGACACTCCATTCCACAATGCGGCGTATCAAGGGCATCTCCACGTCACGAAGTTCTTGCTAGAGTGTGGCATCGATGTCGACATTCGGAACGGAAATGGACAGACGTCATTGTACTGGGCATCTAGGAACGGGAAGCTCGATGTTGTATGCTTCCTGATCGATCAAGGCGCAAATATCCATATCGGAGACGTCAATAATTCGAATCCTCTGCACTTCGCATCGCAAATGGGGCGCCTCGACGTTGTGCAACTAATGATCAACACTGGCGTTCCTGTCGACGTTCGGAACGGGTCCCAAAACACCCCGTTAGCATTGGCATCAAGCGAGGGGAAAGTCGAAGTCGGGCGCTTCCTCATCGAGCAAGGGGCCGACATGAACGCTCAGGATGACCAGAGCCAGGCTCCATTGCACCTCGCCTCACAACATGGACACCTTGACATGGCACGGCTGTTGTTAGATCACGGAGTTGATCCGAACATCAAGCGTAATGACCTCTGGAGCCCCTTGCATCTAGCTTCGGAGAACGGCCACCTCAAGGTTGCCGAGTTGCTGATTCGGCGTGGCGCAAGTGTCGACGTATCCAATGACGAACAAGAAACCCCACTCTATCGAGCAGTAACGAACGGGAATGCCACGATCACCCGTCTCCTGATCGACCACGGAGCGACTGTGCATACTGCGGACAGCAACGGCTGGAGTCTATTGCATGCTGCGTCGCGACGTGGGCATCTCGGAGTTGTACGGCTGTTGCTTCGGCGTGGTGCTGATGTCGACGTGCTCAACAAGGACGCTAGAAGTGCAGCCGAGTTGGCATCGGAGAATGGCCAAGCTGAGGTTGCGAAGTTCATTTCCGAGTACAAAGCGAATGCAAATATCCGAAACAAGTTACGGTCCGCGACATTGGGCACAGTTGAGTACGCGGATGACGATGGGAAAGACGAGGCAATTGTTTCGTTGCACGCTGCCGCGGAAGAGGGGAACATTGATACCGTGAAGTCGTTACTCGAACGAGGAGTGGATATCAATGCCCGAAATGAAAGTAACGAGACTCCGTTAGCCAGAGCCGCGGTCAAGGGGGACGTCGATCTCGTGCGCTTGCTCGTCGAGCGGGGGGCGGAGGTGGATTCACGTGATGAGTGTGGGTGGACCCCACTGCACCTGTCATCAGAATCCGAACACCTCGAGGTCTCGCGGCTTCTTCTCGATCACGGCGCAAACTTGGACGCAAGGGGGGGGGACTATTCGACTCCGATGTTCCACTCAACAGTCTTTGGATGCCCCGAGATGGTGAAACTGTTACTTGAACGTGGCGCGGACATGCATGCAATGAATGACAAGGGTGATACACCATACCAAGAATCGTTGCGGAGAGGAAAACGAGAGATTGCAGATCTATTCCGGAAGCATGGCGCGGGCAAACTCGGAGAAAGGTTCGACGAGATCCTTTTATGACTTGAATGCGTGGTCTGACTGGCACTTCGATTTTAGCCCTTAAGAGAAAACACAGGTTAGAAGGAAGTCTGTAGAATGGGATTCTGTTGAGTTTGGTGGGGCGGGCGGGCCGCCGCCGGCCCGGAGGACAATCTGAATTTCAGTAAATTTACCGGCGATGGGAGGTGTGCATCTTTGGCGGCGCTTGGACCGATCTCTTTATTATTATTGGCAGGGAACGTTTAGTAGGGCAGAAGCATCGGATCCGGATCCGCGGCATCCCATGAAACAGAGGGTTTATCATGTTCTATGTCCCCGACCACGGACGTACTTCTAGACCTAATAAAAAGTCCTCTCCGAAACCTGGTGCAGTCCCCCTTTGACAAGCAAAAACTGTATCACAGCCTTGGGGACGGAAAAGGACGATGAAGAAGTGAACGAAGGCGAGGACAGGGGCACTACTCTCCATCCATTGGCGTTTGCTGTGCTCTACTTACAGCCCGCCATTCTCCCTACACCCATTAATTGTTTTGACTTTCTTCGATATCAGCAGAGGACTCTTGTTGGTATTACCGCGATCCGATCTCCTTGTGTTGTAAGTTAGCTGTTCTAGAACTCAGTGTGGACTGTGGCACAGGCTCACGTAGCATAATAGGACACTCCCGGGCCTCTCGATGAAAAATTCTTTTTCAGTCTGCGAAATACGGCTCGGAGACATTTGTGGCTAAGCAAGCCGCTTGATGATGTGATTCTGTCGACCATAGAATTGAAATCGGGCGGCAATCGGGCGAGGCGATTTCTCTTCGGGGTCCGAGTCCATGCTCATCATCTCAGGCTATACGCTTTGTGAGACTTGGATTCTCAGGCTGGCTGCCGTTCGGTGGTAGGTATTCTTTTGGTGCGAACCTCTTTTAATTGTGATGTCTTAGTTATGCACTGAAGCTCAGGCTAACCTCTATCGATAAGTTCCCAGCCTCTGCCAGTGCGAGTGATCATGAGCAGGCCCGTTTTGTGATAATCAGTGAATTGAACCACACACCACTTGTCCATGCGAGAGGCCTCCACAAGTCTATCCTCTCGAAATGCGGCATACGACAGCTATTGTCCGATGCATAAAAATGCCACATCCTTCGCATGATCGATGAGACACTGACCCAACGGGACTTCGGAGCCATTCAACAATCTCCTTCGTTCAACATAGCTCGTCTGCCACAACACGCGTCTGTCCAAGATGTCCAAGATATAAAGGGTTTCACAGCCTCGTTTCTGCGTCCATTAGTCTCAAATCTTTTGCCCCAGTTTTACCTCTCCCTGCAGACTCCGCCAGCAATCCAGTCAAGAAACCCTTCAAGAGCAAAATACCGACATCGTTTTAATCATTTAATCACCTCACCCTTCTCATTCTCTTCCTTGGACGCCATGCGCTTCGGTCTCAATACCTTGACAACATTCCTGAACTATTTCGGAAGCCGCAAGATCCTGTCCAGTCCCGACGACACTCACCTCCACAACATCTTCGCGCCTCGCAACCCGCGCATCGTCAGGCGATCTCGAACGGCAAGAATCCACGCAGCCAAGAGCGCAGCAAGACTTCGCAACCGCAGGTCCGTCGCCAATGCCGCCGCCAACAACATAAACCAGCCCGCCTCGACAGCTGGTACTGGCACCGCGCACGGAGCGAAACAGCGTGGCACCAAATACCGGCGGGCGAAGATGCGCCCTCTCACCGGCAGGAAGCCTCTCCGGCGGTGTAATACCGCTCTCGTCCCCCCAGCCCCCACGCATCCGCAGCCACCGGGGGCATTCATCGTCGAGCCTTCCTTCGTCGTGCCTGGTTTTCCCATGCTAGACGACCGACACCTTCCCCCGTTCGTCGCCCAAAAGCTTTTCTTCGACGCGCTGCACGAGGGACGCCAGGCGCTCCTCAGAGCCGAGGAGCAGCGAAAGGAGCACGACGAGGATGCTGAATACGCGCAACTACTCGAGCAGGACTTGAAGAAGGCGCAGGAGGCACATCGCAGGGCGGAGCAGGCCGAGTATGCAAGGCTGCTTGAGGAAAATCTGAGAAAGGCCGAAGCGGAGCGTCGCAGAGCGGAGAATGAGAGATTTGCGCGCTTGCTTGCAGAAGATATGCGCAAGGCCCAGGAAGCCCATCGTCGAGCCATGGAACAAGAGAAGAGGCGGCGCCAAGCTGAACAAGAATCCATGGAGAGAGCGCGCCGTGAGCGAGAACGCCACGAGAAGGAGCGTCGTGAGCGAGAACGCCGCGAGAAGGAGCGTCGTGAGCGAGAACACCGCGAGAAAGAGTATCGCGAGCGAGAACACCGCGAGAAGGAGCGCCGTGAACGCGAGGCTGCACAGTCGGACGTCGTCACGCGGCTTCGTGTCTACGAGGAGAGATGGGCCGTACTGCGCAGCAACACCGCCGGGGTAGAACACCTCAGCTTCTATGATGTCCCGTGGCCTTCGTTTGAGAATGTCTGGGGCATCGGTGATATCACCGAAGAGCGTGTTTTGGCGTTTATGTGCCATCCGCTGTACGAGCATATCCAGGGTCCCGGTGGAGGGCAGGCCAGATCCCTCCGCTCGGAAATGCTGCGCTGGCACCCGGATAAATTCGATAAGAAGGTACTTGACAAGGTTGTCGAAGGTGATCGCGAGGCAGTGAGGGAAGCGGCGGGGCGTGTTGCTCGTATTATTGGCGCCAAGATACACTAACCTTTAAATCTATGTGGTAATGTGTATGCACCTATGGAACGATACAATTTAACTTCATTTTTCTCATTTGCCTCGCGCTCATGAATTGTACATCGCAAGGATAATTGCCTGGCTAAGTTTGATGACACTTCGATTGCTCGTGGGGAGCTGGCGTAGAAGGTTATGGGTATAATGCTTCTTCCCCAGTGACGTACCGTTCTTCACAAAAGATCTCTCAGCGACGCTCCGAATGATTATTGGGCACTCCCCGTGGCTGGGTTGTCAAGTCTACTACCATGCATCCATAGAGGGTAACTGTATGCTATGATGACGTCGAGGTAGAGGATGACTCAAGTCGTTCTTTCACCTCCGGCGTAAGAAGTAAATTTCCTAGCCGGGGTGGTGTCTTCCGGTTGATGAACTCCACGGTCGTCGGAAGCTTGTCACCTGCCTGGCGAAGTGCTGCGTGGACAATTAGCAGAAATTCGACAAGGGAATAGCACAACCCTACCATCACGAGCAAGCTCCTCGCGAACTGGAGCTCCCCCGATCTCAAAAATGACACGCCCTGTGGGTACCCTGGAAAGAAAGCCTTAAGTACATCTGATTTCATGGGTACTCGGCCTCTGAGAGCCTACCGCGCTGCCCAGTACTCGAATGTACCCTTTCCCTTTCCCATACGAGTTTCATTTCCCTAGATTGTGTCAACTAAACCTGCAAAATCTGTATTGAAGACACAGCTTACCTTTATACAAACGGGAAGGTGAGGGAATACCCGCATAAACACCTTGGCACCCTTGATGGGTTTAATTTTACGCTTAATGACTTCCTCTGCGGTCGTGAGCTGTTTAGCAGTGAGGCGGACACCTTGACCCTTGATGCGAAGGCCCCAGTCTCCATATGCAAGTGTGGTTCCTTTGGTGGATCCGCCGGTGGGGATTGGAATGATACCCGTGTGTCGCTTGACGAACGTTACTTTTCGCGGCGCGAGTTGATGCCTCAGCCGCACAAGCGCTCCGCCATACTTCGGCGCCGTCGAAGACTGCGTCCGCAGGGCGGAAGAGAGGATGGAGACGGATTGAAGGAAGGGCATGAGATTATGTAATCATCGCGCAGCGTCCTTTCCTTTCCACGCTCGTCCCGCTTGTCGTCATCCCCCGCGTTCTGTTCTACTTCATCCTTCACTTGCGACAATGAGCGACAGGAAGAGGGCACTCGAGGACGGTGGGTCCTCCTTGGCCTCAAAGAAGGCCCGTAGGTCTGTGTTCATGCTATTGAATGCTTCGTTCCTCGTCCTGACTCGGGTCTTTCAACAGTGAGACAACAGTGAGTACCTTTTCTTCTTCCCCTCCAAGGTGAATACGGCTGTCAATATCCACTTCTGACTTGCTTCTATAACCTTTTTACCCCCAGACTTCCTCTAATGGGCCAGATAGTATCGGCGATGTACGTCTTGGTTTCTTCCTATGTGTGCGGTAAAGGGACCTTTCTTACCTTCGTACACAGAAAGAAGCCCTTATTGCACAGAAGCGCGCCGAGATTGCTGCAAAGCTAGCCGCAATGCGCTCCGGTCCGAACACCACTCACGCTTCACCAGCGCCGCGCACCCCCGCACCTACACATACCCCCAGCCCTGGACCATCAGCTGCGTCCGCACATTTCGCAGAAGACGTTGGAAAGCGTATTGCTGAGGCAAAGCGCAAAGTTGCCGAAGCCCAAAATAAGCTTGCAACGAAAGATAATCCGTACATGGTATTTCAACTCCCACCTCCCAGACGCTACTATGGACCATTTTGACTGACTTTGAGCTGTGGCAGGCACCCGCACCGTCCCGCGGGAAGAGTCGTAGTGCAGAGCCCGCACCACAAGGTGTCGGTCTCAAGATGGCGGCGCATCCGCTCCTGCTCGACACCTCCACCCCCGCGCCGCAGTCCAAGAAGGACCGCTATAAACCGATGCAACCCAAGTTTGCCTCGATTCGCGCTAATGCACGCAATGTGCCGACCCCGCCGCCTGCGCCCCCGACCGCGCCTACCGTCGCTAAAGAAAATCCCTACGCCGCAGCCGCAGCTGCTAGCGCATCTGCCGAAACTGGTTTCGAAGGCACACCGCGCGAGCGCGTTGGACGATCGTTGAAGTTTAATCCCAAGGGAAAATATGTGTCTCTTGCCAACCAAGTTCGACAAGACGCACAGCTGGAAGCGTTGAAACAGCGTATTGCGGAAAGTGCTAGGAAGGCGGGATTGGATAGCGAGTTCGATACGCTGGAGAAGAATATCAGAGTGGGTCTGTTCTTTGTGTCGAAGCTCTCTCAGCTCATTGTCGCACCGTAGCGCGAGGCCCCTCCAATTGCAGAGTGGTGGGACGCACCGCTCCTTCCGACGGGTCGTTACTCCGACTTGGATGAATTTGACCCAGCGTACCTCAAAATCCGGACAGAGAATTCGCCAATTACTATCTATATTCAGCATCCAATCCCCATCCCCGCTCCGGGAGATAAGAACAAACCAACACCGAAACCCCTGATGTTGACGAAGAAGGTACGGGCTTGTTGACCTGAAAATGAGTCAGCATACTTATGACGACTTACAGGAACAAAAGAAGCTGATGAAGCAGAAACATCAAGCCGAACTTCAGGACAAGAGAGACCGCATTCGAATGGGCTTGATTCCTCCTGACCCACCAAAAGGTCTGGTGTCCATTTGTGTTGGTCGCCCTTTTACTCATGACTCATCGTAGTGCGATTGGCCAACTGGATGAAGGTTCTTACTTCCGATGCCGTCCAAGATCCGACCCGTGTTGAGGCACGCGTACGCCGGGATGTCGCTATGCGTAAACACACGCACGACAAGATGAACGCTGAACGCAAGCTCACCGACGAGCAACGACGGGAGAAGGTTGAAACGAAGAAAGCCGAAGAGGACAAGAAGGGGATTCTTGGCGCGGTCTACAAAATATCAACGCTGTCAGACCCGGCGCATCGGTTCAAAGTCCGGAAGAATGCCGAGCAGATGGCTCTCACCGGGCTTGCGATCTTCAACCCCGCATTCAGTATGGTATACGTTGAGGGCCCGGCAAAGTTCATGAGAAGTTATAAGCGATTGATGCTACACCGGATTGCATGGACCGAGGCCGCACGGGCACGAGGTGAGGAAGAAGTCGAGCTCGCCGATGATGAGGAGGGCGGTGGCGGTGAAGAAAGTAGGACAAGCAAGGAGGCGGCTGGACCATCCAGCGGTGAGGTATCCCTTGAAGACAATAGGTGCGATCTCGTGTGGGAAGGACCCATTCGGGAGCGTGGTTTCACGAACTTTAGACCGAGGAGCTGCCCAACTGACTCTGCAGCGCGCGACGTGCTCGGGACAAAGTTGATGAGTTACTGGGATATAGCGAAGAACTTTAAGCCAGAGGATGAGGAGTGGAATGTGTAGTTTACCGTCGACTAATATATGCGTTCTTCCCACGCTTCTCTCCACCTTCCCTCACATGGTCGTTCAACGACTGCTCGCATGGCCTAAGCAGGCAAGTTCAGAGGCTCGAAATATTGTATTAGGCGTCATCAAGTCCCACAATGAGCCCATTTCTACGCGCGATATCTTCAAACTGGCAGTCAAGCTGCCAGTAGCTATTGGACCTGTTGAAAAACCTCTTACACCCTGGGCAAAGTACTTGAAGAACTCGAAGCCTGCTCCCCCATATCCTAATCACCCTGTGCGATCTCTAAGGTGCGTTTTCCATGCCACATTGATTGCTATCAGCATGCACACCACGCGCGCAGCCACCTGAAACGAACTGTATTGGAAGACCTCGTTCGTACACGGGACATCAAGAAAGTACACATAAAACGGGTGTTGTCGCCCGCAGAAATCGAGCAGCGCATGGCGACAATGTCCAAGGCACAAGCTAAAAAGACGTCAGTCGCGGCCCTGTCACATCCAGTGTCGGCCTGGATGTGGCAGCTGGTGGACAAGTCATCGAAGCCGTCGTCATTAGAGGGTACGAAGAAGGATGATGATGAGGAGGTTTTCGGTGCGGAGGTTGGGGTTGGAGAGGACTGGGGTCATTTGAACAAGCGACGGCGGCGTGTACGGGAGGAAAAGGTAGCGAGGGATGTCAAGTGGTTGGGGAAACTTGAGAGTGCACGCCGGGCGAGTTGATTTAGCTAGCTAGTTAGGCACGCGCGGCCCGGCCCTTGTGCTTTCTCTCTTCCTCTCCTCTCACTCACGACTCCCTAATCCCTAATACACAATGAAACCCTCGAGGAGGTCTCGCTTAGCGTCCAATGGCTCCTCAAAACGCTCAAAGCCTACTCCCGTCTCTCCTCCAAAGCAACGACCCCAGTCAGAATCAGCCCCCACCCATTCGCCCGGACCCGAACCACAGACAGCACACACTCAATCTACCACCGCCCTGACCGCCGCTGCTCGGTACCAGAAGAATCTGAAGAGCCTACGCCGTGTAGATCCTACCATAATCTCCATCATCGACCAGTTCAGTCACATTTGTCTATACCGTCTTCATGAGGGGAAATGGCAAAAGGATGGTTTTGAGGGTGCATCCTTTCTCTTTGAGCGGTACGTATTCAGGGACGATGGAGCCCGCCCATGCCACTCCCTGCTCACATCCAATGTTGCTTATTTAGAGCTGCCTATCCCCCTTATGGCCTCTTTATTCTCAATCGTGCCGGGATGCACGATTACACGCACTTCATCCATCCAGAAGACGAGATACAGCCGGAGGGAGAATATCTGATGTACCGCTCTTACCCCGAATTTACCGCCAAGCGTCTCGCCATGGCCAAATCGGCCCCAGCAACGCTGACGGAGAGCTGGACAGATACTTATCGCCGAGCGCCATCTGCCTCCGATCCACTTACAAACTGGCGCTATCTACTCAATCAAAAGCCGGATAAGGGTCCAGATGAGACCGTCATGTTCTGGTTTTTGGGCTCCGACTCGGAACAACATGAACCATTATCGGACACTATAGAGCGGTGAGTGCATGTCGCCGTCGACGTTTCCACCCCGAGCTGAATGGACTTGCTAGACTGATGACCTTCATACGCAAGGGCGAGCCATATCCGTATAATCTGGGTCGGCCGCCCCCACCGGCACAGCATCCCGCTTTGACCGACATGAAGCCTCAGGAAGCGAGCGCAACCTCGCCTGTAGATGCTTATTCTGTGATGCACCCAGATCAGGCTCAAAGCAACGGTACTCAATCCCTCATGGCTGCTGTCAACGGAACTGGATCGGAAATTGACAAGTTGTTCTCCAAACTCATCCCCGCCGCTACGCCGGCCGCCACTCCCTCGAATAGTTTTACCTCTGCTTCCACTCCTACCTCATCCACTCCTGCTTCCAATCTTGTTCGCCCACCGTCGACTACTACCAATATGGGACCTGCTCTTCTCCACACAATCTTTGCCTCCGCCACACCGCCACAGGGCCCCATACCGGCGCCAACACCTCCTCTCCCTCATCACGTGAGCTCGGAGCCCTTCCCGCCACCGCCATCTGCACCCCCGTCTACACGCCTGGCGTTCGCCACAGCGCATCTGCGTAGCGACATTTCCTCCTCAGAGCCCGAGCCATCTGAGTCCCCGTCTCCAACATGTCATACCGCGGCGGCTCTTATTCATTCGCCGCAGCCAACCAATTCGCAGCTCCCACAGATCCTCACGCAAGACGTGATTTCTGCGCTGCTCGGTATGCCGCCTAGTCGCACGAGCAGCGTTGCATCCTCGCATCGTCGATACGAGGGTGATGTCGAGAGTAGCGACGACCCTCATGAGGTCGATTCGCCGATCGATGAACGTCCGCAAACGCATGCAAATCGACCCAAGAAGCATGAGCTGGGCGATGTCACGCCACGCCCTCCACTACGTGGATTCGCCTCGTCCGAGAAGGTACTTCCTTCTCTGGTTCCCCCCTTGCCATCCTATCACTCTGCACCATCTGCTTTGCCAAGTGCAGCATCGTCTGCCTCGTTTGTACCAGCTCCTTCCGAACCTTCCTCGACTGTAGCGGTGGCAGACACGCCAGCTACCGTCGTCCCCGCTCCCCGTATCGGCACTTCTCCCGCGCCTCGTGCGCTCGTGCCTTTCCACGCGGAATCGTCCCTGTGGCCATACCCGCGCGCACCGCTGGACGATCGCGACGATATCGTCGAGCTGGACTTTGCAGACACGAGCGCACTCAGCGATGTCGATGCATTCGAACGACGGCGACAAAATGTCAGAAATGCAAAGCTTTCGAAGAAGGATAGGGCCCTCAGGGATCGCGAGGAGATTGAACGCTCGTGGGATACTCCAGTAAATGGAAACCTTGTTGCTACTTCGAACGTCGTCGTCGCTGCGGGCTCACCTGGACCACTCCCAGTTTGGAGCAGGCCGTCTTCGTCCCAGGCACTGTCGGCTCATAGTGCCGTCGTGTCTAATGGGTCGGCAGCGGCAGCAGCCTGGTCTTCCCCACAATCGGGTGCTCCCAAAGCGAACCGAACTAATATTACATCTTCACCAGTGAAAACCCCCTATTCATCATCCACTGGAGCTGGAGGACAAGCAACAGCACCGACACGTTCCATCTCAATCAGGAATCAATTCGGACAAGAAGTAAGTGTCGAGTCACTGAAGCACACCCCTCCTGCGCCTGCGCCTGTACCACCTTCTCCTCCATCAATCAAGAAGGATATCAAGCGACAGCCCACTGGCAACAACAAATCTACCAAGGACAAGTCGAAGCACGCTGTCAATGGATCCAATGCCAAAGTTTCTGTCTCCGATACGACGCAGTCACAGGCACAGACTAACGGCACGACGGCGCTCGCCAAGTCTGCAGCAAGCGCTGCAATCGTCGAAGCTGTACACGCCCATAATCATTCCCATTCGAACGTGAACGGCAGCGCGTCATTGTCGACCATAACGGACCGTAGCGAGTTTGTGAGGGAGGTGCTGAGTCTGATTCATGTGGGTTTCTTTTTTCCCCTTCTTCCTATCCGTCTTCTATTTAACTCACTTTTTTTTCTCTGCGCCCCTTCCCACTCCCTCTTGTGGATGCTCTTCAAAAGGTGGATCCGTCGTTCGTGGATCGACTTTGGGCTGAATATCGTGCGAGGGCCTAGACCCCTCATCTCATCCCCACTGGTGTCATTCATTTATATATTGGTGTACTTGCTGTGCCCCTCCTTCCCCCACTCCCCCCACTCCCCACTCCCCAGCCCACATTTCCTTCGTTCCCCATCCCGTCACCTGGTGTCGCACTGAGATATCAAGTGTTGATGTATAGTCACGATGTATCACGACATGTATTGTCCCGCCGAGTGTGGTGTGGACGCCCCGCGAGAAACATTTTGACTTGAATGAACGAACAAGGGACGTGAGTCGTGAACGCCTGAACTGTATTCCCTACGGAATGAAGCCTCAAACATCGTTTGAATCATGGTTTCTTCTCTAACAGCACAGGCACGATGTCAAATAGATTTCTATGCCTTCACTGGGTGATCAGTTCAGTTCGCGATGACCATGAACGATGACTAGTCTACAGGCCACAATCCCGCCCCGGGGAATGCGGTTCCCGTACTTCATATTTGAAGCTGCGAATGCAGTCACGACAGTCCAACTGGTCAAATTCTAATGATTACAGTATGTGATTCGGGTCCCAACGACCAAATCAATAATCACACTCCCGACTATTTTGGCTACGAGAGGTCGTCTAGTAACCACCTTGATGGCAGACGATTACAACCAAGTATGAGTTTACTTCCTGTGTTTTTGTCAATAGGTCTATACAGTGTCGACGCGTCAACTTCGCAACGCTGGTGGAGGTGAAACGCAACACTGTATAGAGTTGCACGTATGCTAGAGTGCCGTTTGGAAAATGGATGCGCACCGAAGACCGTGCTTCCTGGGGGCTGGATCGCTATCACCATGGACTATGTGTCGCTGGGGTACACAATCATCAAGGCAGAGGTCGCAAGGGACATGACGCTAAGTGGAAGTGGGGTGGCAGCAGCATAGAAGCCATTCGACCCCAATGGCAAGCGACTTGAAGGGATTCAAGGGAAACGATATTCGAGGCTGTGAATGTAATCTGGCATATACTCCCGCAAGTCCTCGAATACCAAAGCTCGCTGTATCAGGAATCTCTGTCAGCCAATTCTTATAGCTTACGGCGATCGGCAGCCTTTTGAACCGGCCTCCACCGGACTCCGGAGACATTTGCCAGTTGAACCAGTGGATTTCATTTCCTTAATCATATGACTTGAGGTAGGGAAGCGAGAGAAGCACTGAGAATGTTCCTGCCGAGACAATCTACCGAAACGGTAGGCCTCAGCGCCTCAGCGGGCTCAGCTCTCAAGGGGAAAGACTCTAAGGACATAAGGACGTAAGGAAATTGGCCACATTAGTCCAGTGAGGAGCTTACGCATGGCAAGGTGGTCCACGAGACACGTAGCAACATAGCACAAGTCCCGCTCTTCAGTGGTGGCGCTCGAGAAATGAGCGAGAACGGTGACGTGACAGTCCATCAAGCGTTCATCAGAATATATGCGCCGATGAATAGAATAGATATTTGTGTCATCCGCGGCAGCAATATGTGCCATGTCGAGACGTGAAATGTAATATTTTCGGCTTCGGCCAACTACAGCTGTCAGCTCCGGGATCACGTGCCATGCAGAGGGTGGGGCGAAGGCGTCATACTTTCGTGCTATTCGTGCTTTTCATTTCATCAGTCATACTGGTGTGCGATTATATAAATGGCTGTAACACCACAAAAACGTATTCTTCACCTCTCAAATCTCCCCCACCATCGCATATCATGGCCCCAATCGCCTTTGGATCATCTGTTGACCAACATACCCCCCTGAATGGTTACAAGAAGGTCGACCCGGAGACGCTCGACCGCTTTGGCACACGCGCAGTACATGCTGGGTCTGACCCGGATCCCAGCACTGGCGCGGTCATACCAGCCATTTCTCTGAGCACAACGTACAAGCAAGACGGCGTTGGAAACCACAAGGTGAGAGTGACAGTTCCGCGAAAACCCCGAGATTTCTTCAGGAAACTCATTTTGTCCCGTCCCGTTAGGGATTCGAATACTCGAGATCGGGGAACCCCAATCGAAGCGGACTTGAGCAAACGCTATCATCGCTCGAATCAGGTGGTGCCCACGCTCTCGCCTTTGCCTCGGGTTCTGCCACAACCGCCACGGTCCTTCAGTCCCTCGGGTATAACGCACACATCGTCAGCGTCAATGATGTTTATGGCGGCACTTTCCGTTACATGACCCGCGTAGCGAAGGAAAACCAGGGCTTGGAAACAACATTCGTTGACCTCGAGACCGCCGACGAGGTGCAAATTAATGACGCCCTCCGTCACAATACTAAGGTCAGTCCCCCTGCTCAGACTTCAACCAATCTATCTGATCTTTGCACCTCTAGCTCATATGGATAGAGTCTCCAACAAATCCAACGCTTCGTTTGATCGATATTCCTCGCATCGTTGCCATCGCAAGGGCACACCCATCACATCCTCTTGTCTTGGTAGATAATACCTTCATGTCGCCGTTTTACTCGTCACCTCTACTTCAAGGTGCCGATATCGTCCTCCATAGTCTCACGAAATACGTCAATGGTCATTCCGATGTGGTTATGGGCGCCGTCGTTCTACCTGAACGACACGCTGCACTCCGTGAACGCCTTACCTTCCTCCAAAATGCCATTGGTGCGGTTCCGAGCGCATATGATTCCTGGTTGGTGCAGCGCGGCGCCAAGACGCTGCACTTGCGAATGAAGGAACATGGGCGCAGCGCGCTGCTGGTCGCGCGGGCTCTGGAGAAGAGCCCATACGTCAAGGAGGTTATCTACCCGGGCCTTGCCTCGCATCCACGACACGAGCTGGCGCGGCGGTCACTTTCGCCACACGCCGCACGCTTCGTACAGGCAGAATCCGAGCACAATCCAGATGGATCGTTCCCTTATGGAGGGATGGTCTCATTCCGTATTCGCGGTGGGTTCGAGGAGTCGGAACGCTTCCTCGGTGCCACCCGTCTGTTTACGCTGGCAGAGTCACTTGGCGGCGTTGAAAGTCTTGCAGAGCTGCCTGCTCTCATGACTCACGGCAGCATCCCTGCGACGGAGCGTGCCATTCTTGGAATCGGCGATGATTTGATCCGCCTCTCTGTTGGCATTGAAGAAGGTACGGATCTTGTATCGGACGTTGAACAGGCACTGCGTGCGGCTGTTGAGGGGCACATCTAGAGTGTGAACTCTGGTACAGTTGGAGCATGTGGATCATAGACCGCAAATATTGCATTATTTTGCATGTAGCATCGCTATCTTGTTATTTTAGAATCATAGAGAAAGTAAATACCCTTCTGACGTCGCAAGTAGATAGTGTGAAAGGCCGTGTTCGCGTCCGGTGAGACATTCTGATTACAAGCCGAATAACGAATAACAGATCGACTAACGTGAGCACGTGCTAGCCACGGTCGATAATCTCGACCAAGTGGGTGCCAACCGCCTCGCGAATCTCGACGTCGACATCGACATCAGTGATGCGGAACTCTTCAAGAATCTCCCGACACTTCTGGGTCACAATAATGCCATCACTACTGGGGAGAGATGCGGGAATCACCGGTATCCAGAGGATGACAGGGGCTGAGTCAGAGGACTCTCCATGATAGCCTCGATACTGGTGCACTTGATTTTCATCGTTTCCAGCAGGAGGGTGCAGATCGTGCGAGCCAAGCTATCAACCCAGATGGCATTGATTGCGTGGTTTCCTACAAACCTGAGTTCCTTGCGCCGGGTGAATCCCTCCGAACGGTGACGGTGACCGCTGGCGGGCGCCTCCCATAGAGTGGTGCTCGTGCGAGCGACTAAGACTGGGGCGGAGGGCAGACCAGCGTAGTAGAACTTGCTCTCCATCTCAGATGGAGGGGATGGGGATAAATTCATGACAGCGGATTGGGAGCTGAGAGTTGAGAGTTGTTGTAGTTGACAACTTGGAGTGCGAGAGTTTGAGTTTTGAGGTAGAGCCAAGGTTTTCGTTTTTTTTCTATAATCGAACGACAGGAGCTTGCTTCCGACGAGTCATCGCTACGCATCGCTCGAACGGCACGTGCCATTGGCGCAAGGCCCGCAACGCGTGTACCCCTGGACATTACCCAGTCTCGCTCCTCTCCTCAGGTTGTTCATTTTGTTCATTTCAGATCATTTCTTGCAACGATCCAAGCTGCTGTACATCAGGCTTCAGGAGGTTACAAAATCGGTGCATCTGCACGCGTTTGCTGTGATATCCAGGATTGATTAGATCCAGGGTCGAGCTGAGTTGGCTAGATATAAAGTGAGTGCGACTCATCTCCTAGTTCGTTCGCGGGTTCGCGGGGTCACTCGGATGCGTTATTTGCTCTCAGAAGGACGATGGGTGACTCCTAGGATAGCAGATCGCGCGACTCTCCTCGTCCTAGGTCTTCCTCACTCAACCTGAATAGCCACTGAATACAGTAACTGCATCCCCCTTTCTTTCGTAGATCACAACAGGAAAAGACCCGTACCCGTACCCGTACTTTCTCCTTCTCTCCTCTTCCGAGAGCAAAAAGAAAATCCAAGAATGACGACCGACGACCCCTTACCCACGCCCCCCTCATCATCAGCATCTGGCGCCGCTGCCGCCTCAGGCTCGCAGACCACCGATTCCGTAGCGGCCGCCGCCCCAACTGCAGCTGGCCAGCAGACCGCGCCTGCGGCCCAGCAACAACAACAACAGCAGCAGCAGCAGCAGCAGCAGCAGCAACAACAACAACAGGCGCAGCCCTCGCCCGCGGAGGCAATGGAGGCGCTGCTGCAACAGATCCTAGCGTCGAACAACGAGGCGGCCCTCGCGGGTACGTTGCTCAATTCCCTCGGCACGACCGACACGCGCGAGTCTATCCTCTCGAGCCTGACGCCCGCGGGCACGGATCCGCTCGAGGCGCTCGAGGCGGCGCGGCATACAGTCGGTAGTCTCTTTATCCTGTATGTCCTTGTTTCCTCCTTACTGCTTTCATCCCCACTCCCCCGCTCTACCCGATATTGCCTCGCTTTGGTGTTGGAATGCGGTGTGCGCCGAAACATCGATTTGCGTTTTTCATACATGTGTTTTATGGCTGGCACCGTTTTTTTTTGTCGTTACTTAACGCTTCCCGGGTAGGTCTGCCCGTCTGTCGTCCACATCGGCGAGCGCGGTCGCGGTTCCGTTCGCATACATCGAGGACTTTTGCCAGCATTTTAATCCAGAAGTGGCTCGCCACGCGCCCGAGCGTGGTAAGTCTCTGGCGCTCCGTGTGTTTCGTTAATCGTTGGCTTCGCATTCTGATGTGTGCTATCGTCCCCTTTGCGCCCAGTGACCATGCTTGCAAAGGGAATTGCGCAGCACGCCGAGGCTCCGGGCGCTGTGCGTTTCTTCCTTTCGTTATTCCCGTTCTTACCCCATTGTTTACGCGTGGGCCGCCTACTCGGTTTCTAGCTGAAGGCTGCCATCCAGCCGCTTTATGACCTCCTGACGCGATTCGCCCCCGATCTTTCTTATCTGACTACCTTACACCCCATTTTCGTCACGGTAAATATACAATGTCACTTGTGGACTCATCGATGGGCGTTTCACTAATGCATCCATGCCGTAGACCTGTGCCACTGCTGGCTTTTACAGCGCGGCGGTACCTGTGTTGGCGGTGCCCATCTCACAGATATCAACTACCTTATGTCCGGACCTTCGCTATCAGGACCATTTGACTTATCATTACACGGGCGGTATCATCCTAGCTGCTCTAGGGCGATACGCGGAGGCAGCCGAATTCTTTGAACTGTGTGCGAGCGCTCCCGTCGCTGGACCTACGGGAGGGAACGGCGGCGGGCGAGGGCCTCCACAGGCTCCTATGGGCATGGGCATGGGCATGGGCATGGGAATGGGAATGGGAATGGGCATGGGCATGGGTATGGGCATGGGTATGGGTATGGGCATGGGCATGGGCATGGGCATGGGTATGGGAATGGGCATGGGCATGGGCATGGGCGGCATAGGTATTGGCATGCTCCCGTCCGGCCCTGGAAGTAAGTACGCGAACCCTGGTCCCTCGGAACCAAGCGTGTTCCAGGTGGAGGCGGCGAAGAAATTGTTGCTCGTACAACTGATTCTCCATGGAAAGGTGCGTGTGTGCGCTTACGTGCACGAGAAGCAGGGTCATGATGATGCATGGAAGACCCTGCCACTTCCCAAGTACACCCACCCGACGGTCGCCAACTTGAAGGGTACCCCGTACAATACGCTATCCAGAGCTTACCCAAACCTCGAACAAGTCCATGCGATAGCAACCAAAGAAAGAGGCGCTTTCTCTGTGGTACGTGAGGTGCTTCGTGAAGGAAAATGTACACAGATGGCGTTGATTCTTTGCATAGGACAACAACTACGGCCTACTCAGGCTAGTGGTAGACAGAGCGCCCCGGTGGGCTATCAGAAAGCTAACCGACACATATTTGACTCTCAGTCTTCCTGAAATCGGACGGGCGGCAGGTATCGAAGACGTGGCAGAAGTCCGGCGGATAGTCGTTAGCATGGTGCGTCTGTGCGGATATAGAACTGTGGCAGCTTCTTGCCGGGAAGATTCCACTGTACTCATACACTTTTGGGCAGATAGAAACAGGGGAGATTGAAGCGAGCGTCGATGCGCACGGGTCGGTAACTTTCGTAGACGACGAGCCAGCAGCGGTGTCAAAAGCGGAGCTCGACCGAGCGCTGCGAGTGGCACAAGAACAGGAGCAAGTGCTCCGGAAGCTAGAGCGTGAAATCGCAAAGAATAAAGAATATCTACAGAAGGTGCGCATTTGTCTGCTTGCTTGCTTTGTCGAAAGTAGTGGGCACGTCACTGAAACCCCACGGGGCATCTAGGCAGTGCGAAACCGGGAAGAAGGCTCGAACGCGAACTCGTCTTCGAACTGGCCTTATATCGAAGAAGAATTGTGGGCGAGTTCTCCCGGGAGCCGATGGGCAGACGAAGTGTATTGAAGAAAGTAAAGATCGAATGAATCAATTTTTTTGTTTTATTTGTGCTCCGCAGTTCCTCTCCAAGTGAGGCGAGATCGTAATGAGACTTTGGTGATCGTATTCTGCTTACAGACTTTTGTGGGAAGGAATGACCAACGTAGGTGGTCTCGGTCACTGGTGGATGGTCTCGGTCATCAGTTGCCTTGAGGACGAGTATGAATTTACGCGTTTGCGCTGAGTCACGGCTGACTAAAAAGGCGCTCAGTCAAAAAGGGGGTGAGCGGGATGACGTGAAAAGGAACGATTACCTAATTTCTCGATCTGATCGAAGGGAATAGACTTCCGAAAGGAGAGTGGAGAGTCAGTGACATTCGGACACAACGGGACGAGAATTCGTATTTTTCTGTTCTTTTTGGCGTGATACATGCGTGATGCTCGGAGTTTTGTTTCCATTTTGAATATTTTGGTAATTATTGCGCTCTATAAGAAGCCTCGATTGTATGATAATCAGCGTGCCTCGTCTTTCATTTGTTGTTGGATGTGTTTCCCATCCAAATCCCAAAAAGCTCTCTACTCGGACCAGGCCCAGCCAGATACAAAAGCCCCAGCCCCCGCTGTTACGACCACCACCACTTCCATACCCCCCATTGACTTATCCATGGCTCCCAACGTCGCAATCGTCATCTATACCCTCTACGGCCACATCGCCCAGGGTCCGTCTCTCTCCTTTGTATTCCTATGTCCCATCTCTCTTACCGCTTTGTCCCCTCTAGTCGCCGAGGCTGAGAAGAAGGGTATCGAGGCTGCTGGTGGCACCGCTACCATCTATCAGTAAGTACTATAGCCGAGCCCGCATATGGCTAGATGTATTAGACATTCCTTATCTGATCTGTTCTAATTCTAGGGTTGCCGAGACTCTCCCCCAGGAGGTCTTGACCAAGATGCATGCGCCCCCCAAGCCCGACTATCCTGTCCTCCAACCCAACGACCTCGCTCACTACGACGGTTTCCTTCTTGGTGTCCCCACTCGCTTCGGTAACATGCCCGGTCAGTTCAAGGTACGTATACATTTCCTTTTGTTTTGTTTTCATCGAGCTGGAACTGGCTTTCGTAGGCCTTCTGGGATGGCACCGGCCAGCTCTGGCAACAGGGCAAGTTGCATGGCAAGTGCGCTGGTGTGTTTGTCTCGACCGGTGGCCCCGGTGGTGGCCAGGAGGCAACTGTCATCTCATGCCTCTCGACCTTGGCTCATCACGGCGTCCACTACGTTCCCCTTGGCTATGCGACTGCCTTCGGACAGTTGACCAACCTCTCTGAAGTCCACGGTGGTAGGTATCTGTGCTTAATGCAATGACAGGTTGCTAAACGCATGTATACTATCAGGCTCTCCCTGGGGTGCCGGCACTTACGCTGCCGCTGATGGTTCACGCCAGCCCTCTGCTCTCGAACTTGAGATTGCCGAGATTCAGGGTAGGACCTTCTACCAACATGTTACCAAGTTACGCAAGTAAGCAAAGCCGTCGCCGTGGACGTTACTTGCGTTGTACACTCTGAATATAACCGTACATTCTCATGTCCCTTTTGGAGCATCGATTTTGGGATGGCATAGAATTACTTGATTTCCATTTCTACGAAAGGAGACTGTAGCGAAGCGGAATGTGTACAAATCGACATCAGAAGACCGAGAAGGCGATCTTGTGAATGTGATTCAATGTGATTCTTGAACCAATCGTGAACATCCCTTCTTCGTGCATTCACCCGCCTGCCTTCTCCCAAATCAAGCTGGCGCGAGAGAGTGGCTTGGATACACTCACATGAGCCATTTAGACACGGAAGAAATGCAACTCTACACGTTCATGCTGTGTTGCCCCCATGGTTATTAAGCGCTCAAGCACGACGAATTGTGGTCCCTGATTTTAGGGTGGCTTCCTTTCCGGGTGCTCGGGTGGAACTCCGATGGCTTCTCGATTACGGTTTACAGTATGGGCCTTGAAATTTGATCGATTGATCGATCCCCAATCGCGTACTGTAGAACAACTTTTGGCGCGCGCGGGGGTTTTTATTTTCGAATTTCCGAATGTTGGCGCTCGGTGCTGCTTCAAGTTGGACCTTTGGATTGGCCGCTATCGGCTATCACCCACGGAGTTTGCTATGGCAGATGCAGAAGAAAAAGAAGCGTGATGCACGGTGTTATGGGTGGGGCGGCCTTCTCTGGCATCTTCTATCGTAGTGTTATTGGGATACATGAAAGGGAGACACCGTTTCGAGACGTGGGGCTGGGGCTGATCCTCCCGTTCAATCATTCCCGGAAGCGATCGGCCGGTCAGTCACACTGGTTCAATTCGGTACAGTAAGTAAAGCGCAATCACCACATGCACATGCACAGTTGGTTTCGAGAAACTTTTGATATTGGTTCCCCGTGTCGGGGCCCGTTTCTGACATGAAATTGACACACTGTTGAAGAGCATAAAACATCCGGAGGGGTCCAGACTCCAGACTCCAGATCGGTCGCAACAGCAGTTCCGTCGCACCGCAAGTCACCGCAGGGCCCTGGGCCGCAGCACGAACATACTGATGAATTAGGGGTTCTCGACTCAGCAGCAGCAGCAGTCAGATGATGATTGACGATGTCCTTTTACTTACTATAGTAACAAATTCACGAAACACAAGTTTGCGCGTCTTGTAACTGCTCTTGTTGCCCCCCTCGGACTCGCCGGGGCACCGGGGCAATAATGGCGGCGATTCAGTGGCTCCGGGTTCTCCAGGGGGGTGAGGTGTAATTGTTATACAGAGAAACATCCGCTTCGAATTCAGGTAGTCCAAGGTAACGTGCACGTGCGCACTGCGCATGTGCTCATTTGCACGCGAGCGCGTCTGGGTCAGCACCATCACATCAGCGGAAAAAACAATTGCATCATCATGATGACATACCCATGACTCTCATATTCTCTCTCCCAGAGTAGCGTGTCCCGCGTCCAAGGCAGACAGTTTATACACTTTTCCCGACTCGGATCGCGCAGGCGGTTACTCTGAGTCCGAGTCGGTGTCATTGGTCGCCATTTTTGCCACTGCTTATGGGCGTGGATTCCGTCTCCGAGTCGTGGAACGACATTGAGCAGCCCCGCGCCAAATGAGTTCTATAAATATCTTTCCAGTCACACTATACTAGACACGTATACGTACATTATCATCACGCATATTACAACAATTCTCTAGCTTCTACGTCGCACCCTGTCACGGTGATAATCGTTCAGAGGCGCTGAGGCGGCGAGACCTCAGTGAGCCTGAGTGAGGTCAGTGGAAACTAGTTGGTGTCCCCTGATTGCCACTGTGCCAGCCGGCCCTCTTTTCAAACCGGGAGGACTCGGATCGCCATGAGGTAACGGTGAGGTTTGGAGAGAGGCTCGAGCTCACTTGAGCTCAGTCCTTGATAGAAATTTATGTCAAAGGTGGACAATACTTTGCGCATCCTGCACTTGAACATCGATTGACGACAAACAACAGGCCTATTTTGGAAATTGAGAGTCACGGACTCACGGTCTACGGTTAGCGGACCGCCAGTCTAGAATCAGTCCGGTCTGGCCGGTCCGCGACTTTCAGACCCGGAGATGGATCCGTACTGTCACGACCATGAGGCACGGCCATGAGGTCAAGACTTCCCAGGCTTTCTTGAGTCTACATACCACGAACAGAACTGGCTGAGTCTGGCTCTACGTCATGACAACTTCCCGTCGTGAACGAAGCAAGAAAGTAAAGTCTGTCCTCTTCTGTAGTTCCCTCTGCGCGTGTGCCATTATTGCCAGCGTCATTTATGGGTTCAAGGAGATGGCCGAAGATATTGGAGAGATTGTTTCCAGCGTTGGTTATCCATACAATGTGAGGATGTCAATCCATCCATATCTATTCCATGCTGAGTGTTTTGACCGTGAGATCAGATTGGCCTTCGAGCTACACTTCTCTCTGTAGACCCGAAAGTAGGATGTCTGACTGTCAACTGGGCTGTCTGGTATTATGGTCAGGCTGGAGACGGTTCGGACTACCCTTCTGTCAATATCTACTTTGATGAGTACGGTTTCTTGCTTCTACATACAATATCTCAGTGAGCATAACCTCGTATGTATCACTTTTTTCATAGGAATACCCTGATGGTTCTACCAAATACTTTACGAATGAAAAACCTGCTCTGCCAGTTTTCCAATTCAACCACACCTTGTGGACTTCCCAATACGCAAATAGTGCCAGCTTCCAGACCCGCATCAATCTATTTCCGAAGCGCGGTTCTACATCGCTACAACGGTACCCCTTCGATACGTGAGCACAGTTCCGTTTTCGTAGACTTCGCACTGATTGCTCCCCTCTAGCTACAGTTCGGAGATACGGCTATTTGCTCAGGATTCTGCAACTAATGTATCTCTGGGTTTGATAGTGCCAGTCTGAATACCGTTGTGGGAATCCCCGTGTGTATTACACAAGAACTACTACCTATGCCATGTGTCATTTTTCGCCAGGGATTCCGTGCTCAGGTCGCATTCCACTGGGAGGATAGCCTGAGGGAAACCCAAACTACGATACATGAAACATTGACAATCTCACGAGGAAATGCCACCAAGGCATATGTTATCATCTTCGTCTTTTCAGTCTGTGTGTTATCCTCTCCTTGTCTGTGTCTCTGGAATAAAATAATTCACAGGGGTTGTCACGTTGATTTTCCTGTTCACAACGAGCATGTCCGTCATTTGTGGATATCCTCAACGGGTTGAATTTTTGGGCATACCTCTTGCAACATTTTTCACTGTTGCACAGGTGAGACCCACAATGCCTGGGTCCCCTGAATTCGGTCAGTCAGTCAGATTTGGGAACGATTCATATAGAGCTTATAGAAAATGTTGCAGGTGTACTGATTGGCATGCAACTCCTGTCTCTGCAAACTCATCATAATCACATTTTATCTTTATTTAGATAACATTGGGCTTATCCCTTGCCTTTCCCTGATGGCAGCATGTGTAGGCTCAACATCACACTTCCGTCTTATAATGATGTTTACCTTTGTGAAAATTTCTAGAGCGCACTGAATCTCGGCGTCCTATTCATGTCAGATGCTACCAAAGAGAGAGCAAGCCTGGGGGAAACCTTCGGTCAGCCCTTTCCCGATAATTGTAACTCGGTCATCATAACATTTGCTTGAATAGATTGGATTCCTTTGAGACTATACAGCATAATAGCCGGACTATGTACTCGTCTTAGGGTGATTATCTTGGGAAGAGGACGAGGGTGAGAGCGAGGGGGAAGGAACTTTGTTCCTTCACACGGGTGATTTACGGTATGCGCGATGTTGTTGAGATTCTTGGCTCTACCTTTCCATTTTCCAATAGATGACCTTCGTTCTTTTTTTCATTTAATCGTCTCGTGCCCCAGATATGACTCGTGATTTCGGGTTGCCACATTGTTTTCCTTAATTTCCGTCCCGCGGACTCGCGCCCTGCGCCGGTACATCGTCACGCCAGGAGCACGATATGTCTTTGTACAGTATATCTTGGGGCGAAGGGACACTACTCACACGTGATCAAGATAAGATATCGGCGAGCTGATCGCTTGAGTTGCGAGGACACTTCTGTACGTCCCCAACAATGTGTGGCGGGCGGCCTCCGTTTGCTGTCAAGTGTTACTCTCTCTAGACTTTGGTCTGGATTGGATCCTTATACTTATCGTTAGGAATTGTTCAGCGATTGTAGAAAGCCGTCGGGAGGCTAAGCACAATGATGTTTTGAGCGCACGGATACTGCAGAGAACGGTGAAACTCACCACATAATCGGGATGATTTCGGTCGACTTTACAGGACTGTTATTCTGCTCGCCGAGCTAGGACTAATCGGTAATAGGGCTGTCGTTGGCAGTGGGTGTAATCACTGTAGCCCGTCGTTGACTGGTTTGCCTGTTCACAACGCTTGATGCTATGGTGTTGTCCGTTGTTCTGGCCTCCTTTCGGTTGATGACATGTTTGGATAGGTTCCCTCTTTTTAGCCATGGTGCACGACACACGTCGGAGAGTATTTGTCTTTGGCAATGGTAGAATGTGTGGAAAGCATGGTGGTCACTGGGTAGAATGACTCGGAGGCTTTGGATGAAGAGGGGTTGCTCGAGCCGACATGGTCTTTGAAAAATGAAAATATGTGTTTTTGCGGGTCCACACGTACAACCAACATTCAGTTATCCCACGAAGCATCTGTCTTCTCTACCCACTCTCAAATGCTGGCAAAATCTCAGCCTTTCATTGAAGCATGTCATCCATAGGCTCCGTCGCCTCCGTTCTCCTTCTTGCGTGCGACTGCGACGCCACAAAGCAAGAGTACGTCAACCCGCGATCTTGCACAAGCGGTTTCTTGCGGGTGTATAAGTTCACTGATGATGGAGCAGATTCGGAACTGGTTCATAAGGTGAATATTTTTGGATCACACTTACATTGCGTGCTGACACCGCATAGACGGAGTTAGATGACGTGCCTCTTGCGCTCCTGGCTTCCAAGACCGTTTGGCCGCATGCGTGGGGAAAGCTTTTGAGGATCTATAATATTGGCATGAAAAAAATGTTGCGAAAAGTCGAGAACAAGGTCTGTTGTAATAGCACAGTCGTTCGAATCTATTGCTCATCCTCATCAGACTTTCAGCTCGGCCGTCGTTACTCTCAACACTCAGGGCTCCCGCATTCTCGTTGGCGACATGCAGGAGTCGGTTTACTTCGCCGTTTATAAAGCTCCAGAAAACTGCCTGCTCGTTTTCGCGGACGACGGCCGATTACACAACCCTCGCCGCTGGCGACTGCTTCGGCAACATATTCGTCAATAGACTGGATATCAAGGTGTCTTACCAGGTGGCGAAAAGAACGACGATCCAATGGGCGCAGGCTTCCTTCACGAAAGGGCCTATTCATGGGCGTGCTGCAGAAGACGCAGCTCCTGGCCCACTTCCACACTGGCGATCTCATTACGAGCATTCACAAGGTCTCGATGGTGACCGGTGGCTGGGAGGTGCTGCTATCCTATACGGTACGGTTGGTGTGCTCGTGCCGCTCACGTCCAAGGAGGACGTCAACTTTATCTCGATGCAGCATATTTGCACGGACTCGGAGCAGACGAGCCCCGTCGGCAGGGACCGCATGGGGCTACTTCGTACATGTGAAGCCGGTGATTGATGGGGGCCTTTGCCAGACTTTCGTAAGGCTGCTGCCAGGCGAGCAGAGTTCGATAGTGGGGGAGCTGGACTCGGACCGGACAGTATGGGAAGTTCTGAAAAGCTGGAGCAGCTGCGCGTGACCAGTGGGGTTTGAGACGATCGAAACTAGGCTTACTTACGTTAGAGCAACTAGCGACGTCCCAGTCGCTCAGGCACGCGTCATCTTGCTAATGAATTCCCCATTTGTCCTTGCTCGTATGGAGACACAGCCTCATGTTCCTGGAGTGACCGCTTGTGCGACAATCCTTCTCAGGTTTTCTTGAGTCTACATACCACGAACAGGACTGGCTGATTCTGGCTCTACTATATCATGGCAAATTCCCGTCGTGAACGAAACAAGAAAGTAAAGTCCGTCCTCTTCTGTAGTGCCCTCTGCGCGTGTGCCATTATCGCCAGCGTCATTTATGGGTTCAAGGATATGGTCGAAGATTTTGGAGAGACTATTTTCACGGATCTTGCTGTATACAATGTGAGGGTGTCAATCCATCCATATCCATTCCATGCCGAGTGTTTTGACTGAGATCAGATCGCCCTTCGAGCTACACTTCTCTCTGTAGACCCGAAAGTAGGAAGTCTGACTGTCAACTGGGAAGTGGAGCAGATAGGTCGAAGTTTCGTCATCGATTCGAATGGGATCAAGATCTACAATATGTCCGGTGACTACACTTCTGTCAATATCTACTTTGATGAGTACGATTTTCTCGCTTCTACATACAGTATCTCAGTGAGCATAACCTCGTGTGTATCACTTTATTTCAAAGGAATACCCTCTTTCAATCTGATGGTTCTACAAAATACTTTACGAACGAAAAACCCGCACTGCCAGTTTTCCAACTCACCCCCGCCTTGTGGGACACCCAATACGCAAATAGTGCCAGCTTCCAGACGCGCATCAATCTATTTCCGAAGAGCGGTTCTACATCGCTACGAAGTTACCCCTTCGACACGTGAGCACGGTTCCGTTTTCGTAGACTTCGCACTAATTGCTCCTCTCTAGCTACACTTCGGAGATGCGGCTATTTGCTGAGGATTCTGCAACTAATGCATCTGTGACATTGTTCGTGAATGGCATTGTGGGAATCCCTGTGTGTATTACACAAGAACTACGTTGGTGATGTGATCTGGAACGTCGTTTGCCGCCAGGGATTCCGTGCTCAGGTCGCATTCCAGAAAATCCTGACTAGAGAAGAACAATTTACGATACACGAAACAATGACAATCTCGCGAGGAAATGCCACCAAGGCATATGCTATCATCTTCATTCTTTCAGTCTGTGTGTTGTCCTCTCCTTGTCTGTGTCTCTGGAATAAAATAATTCACAGGGGTTGTCACGTTGATTTTCCTGTTCACAACGAGCATGTCCGTCATTTGTGGATATCCTCAACGGGTTGAATTTTTGGGCATACCTCTTGCAACATTTTTCACTGTTGCACAGGTGAGACCCACAATGCCTGGGTCCCCTGAATTCGGTCAGTCAGTCAGATTTGGGAACGATTCATATAGAGCTTATAGAAAATGTTGCAGGTGTACTGATTGGCATGCAACTCCTGTCTCTGCAAACTCATCATAATCACATTTTATCTTTATTTAGATAACATTGGGCTTATCCCTTGCCTTTCCCTGATGGCAGCATGTGTAGGCTCAACATCACACTTCCGTCTTATAATGATGTTTACCTTTGTGAAAATTTCTAGAGCGCACTGAATCTCGGCGTCCTATTCATGTCAGATGCTACCAAAGAGAGAGCAAGCCTGGGGGAAACCTTCGGTCAGCCCTTTCCCGATAATTGTAACTCGGTCATCATAACATTTGCTTGAATAGATTGGATTCCTTTGGGACTATACAGCATAATAGCCGGACTATGTACTCGTCTTAGGGTGATGATCTTGGGAAGAGGACGAGGGTGAGAGTGAGGGGGAAGGAGCTTTGTTCCTTCACGTGGGTGATTTACAGTATGCGTGACGTTGTCAGGATCCCTAATTCCCTGGCTCGGAACAAGCTATCTTTCCTATGGATGTCCTTCGTTCTTTTTTCATTTAATCGTCTCATCTGTGTCGGTGATTGCCCCAAATACGACTCGAGATTCTAGGTTGCCGTCGTGCGGACTCACGCCCTGCGCCGGTACATCGTCACGCCAGGAGCACAATATAATTTTTACAGCCAGTAACTACATCGCTGATGCGTTCGTTCCATGCGCGCATTTACACTTTCAATGGATGTCTTTGTACGGAATATCTTGGAATCACTGAGGCGAAAGGGCACTACTCACCTGTGATCAAGATAAGCGCTTGGGACTTTTCTGCACATCTCCCACGAATGTGTGGCAGGTGGCCTTCGTTTGCTGTCAGGTGTTACGGTTTACTCTCTAGAATTCGGTATGGTTTGGATCCTTATTGTTAGGAATTAGCTCAGCGATAGTACCAAGCCTGCCAGGAATAGAATGGATTCCTTTGGGACTATACCACATAATAGCTGGACTGTGCTCGTCTTAGGATGACTCGGAGGATCTTGAGAAGAGGACGAGGGTGAGAGTAGGTACTTTGTTCCTTTTTAATTTAATCATTTCGTCTGTGTCGGTGATTGTCCGAGATACGACTCAGGATTTTGGGCTGCCACATTGTCTTTCCTTCGCGCAGACTACCCTGTGCCGGTACATCGTCACGCCAGGCACACAATATAAATTTTTACATCCAGTAATGACATCGCTGATACGTTCGTTCCACGTGTGCATTTACACTTTCAATGGATGTCTTGTACAGTATATCTTGGAGTCACTGGGGCGAAGGGGTACTACTCACACGTGATCAAGCCTGAGATAAGATATCGGCGAGCTGATCGCTTGAGTTGCGAGGGCTTTTCTGTACGTCCCCAACTAATGTGAGGTGGGCGGCCTCCGTTTTCTGTCAGGTGTTACGTTTTTACTCTGGTTTGGATCTTTATGGTTACTGATCCATAAGCACGCTGGGTTCATCTGCGAATTGAATGGTATGCGTCTTGTGCTGTACTCGTACAGTTGTGTATCCGATTGTGGAACAATTCTTATTCTACAGCACAGATCACGACGGAAGGGTCTACTGATTATTTTTTACCAGCTTTTTTAGCTGCGGTCCGCGCCCGCGTGATTTGTTTCTTCCAACCATAACATTGGGTACATTCTAGACGAGATGAAAACATGAGTATATCATTCTGATCTCTAGAGACAACTGAAGACGTGAGAGTGAAAGACATACTGGGAGCGCTGTGCTTCTTGCACTGATAGACGTTATCCTTGTTCTGGCCAGTCGGCGGCGCTTCGAGGCCCTCGCGATCGATGAAGTCAAACTGTGAAAGTGCGTGAGTGCTCTATCGGTGCGGATCATAGTACGTGGGGGGCCCGGATTAGCCACGATATGATACATACCCCGAAGAATCCATCGTTCTCCTCCCGCAGATCAACGTCACAATCGGTGCACTGACACACACAAGCAAAATAGACATGATGATCAGGGTGGGAAGGGTAGAGCAGGGAAGAAGAAGGAAAGTATGGGACGTACCACCTCTTTGAAGTGCGTAGTACAGAAGACCGCATCATTGATCTCGACAGTGTTTGCTGTGGCTACGTCGGTCATGGCTACTGTAGTTGCTGGGACGGCGGAGAGACGGGTGTTGATACGGGATCGGTAGACTTAAGACGGAAAAGTGACCTGTTGCGGACGGTGATGATGGCTGGGATGATAAGGTCCCGTGTACGAGGGTCAAGTGACCTAGTAGTGACCTGGTCCCGGGCCCTGTGGGAAATAGGGGGCGTAAGTGCGGGGCGTAACGTAATTTGTGGGGTATAGTCCCTATAGATTATACTAGATTAACTCACGTGGCTTTACAAACAACAATCAGTATTGCAGAAGGCTACAGTTCATTTCCGTCAGAAAGAAAAAGGGGGCCAGAGGCGTTCCAACCCATGATGTGGCGGCCCGAAGAGATCACGTGAGGATGGTAAAAGAGGCCGGAGGGGCTGTAACTCAGTACTCAATTCTTACTTCAGTACTTAGTTGCGGTCCCTAATTGAACTCGGCTCTGTCCACATTGCAAGACGGACTCTACCAGAAGCAGTGACAGCAAGTCCAACATCTATCCTGAGGGCAGCCGGGGGTAGGTCTGCAGAGACGAAGCACGCTCGTCATAATCCTGATTGGTTCGGTCCTTGACACGGGCATGGTACAATTTCATCGTTCTGATGAGTTTTAAAAGCTTCGCTGGTAGTTGGTTAGTCCATGCCATGGTCGAGTGCTGAGGCCTGCGCTGCGGCCCGAGGATCAGGATCTTATTAGACCTGCATTTTGGAACTGGAACCCAAGGATGCATGCTATTGTGTTGCGTTTTGTTCAAATTCTGGAGTGTCTACATCATTCCCGGACGGTCACTGTTTGGCCTTCAACTCGACGGTGTTCTACTTGGTATTCAACCAGGCTTTTGTTCAATTCGTGTCGTCATCCCTTGGTTGGCCGCAAACTGGGGTCGCAACCGCAGTAAGCAACCGTTGCCCCTCGATAGTGGTCACCTCCGGATTGGGCGGAAGGGCGTTGTACAAGTCACTATCATGGGTATATCCTCTGTATTGTATACATGATGATTTTAAAGGTTTAGTCAGTAATCCGCATCCTGTACCATGGATCAGAGTTTATTTCCAGGTGTTCGATGGTTCCCTTACAAAGGGAAGTAAATGGTATCAGATGGTCCAAGTATCACAGTTCAGAGATTGCATCGTAATAGGAAAAAGGAAAGAATAGGAAAGTCAGGTTCCTTCAGAGTATGGCAGCAAAGCCCTCCTCCGAGAGGAACGGCGTCGGCTCTGTCACTGACATCTTCCTGATCTCGTCCAGCAGGTCACGCAGCTCCTTCACGTTCGACGGCCGCAATGCGCCATCCTGTTTCTGCTCCTCCTGCTCCTCCTGCCCCTCTTCGTCTTCCTCATATTCATCTTCGCTCTCCTCGTCCTCCCACCACTCGTCCTCGCTATCCAGCGGCAGATCCCCAAGCAACGCACCCGTGCAGTCCTCGAGGCGGACACCCTGCGCTTTGCACTGGGCATCCCAACGTTCCCAGCGCGCATATCCCTCGTCCTCCGGTCCGTTCTGGCGCTCCAACCCGGTCAGAAGCGTGCGATTGAGCACGCGTACTACCTTCAGCGCGGGGAATAGCGTGCGCGTGAGTTGCGAGAAGGTGAGGTCATTCGTGCGCTGCAGGAGCATTGTTGCGGCTTGGGGCAGCCCGACAGCTCCAAACGCGTTGTTACCCGTGCTATGGGACGGAGGCAGGAAGGCGTGCAGAAGTTGGTGCAGTCCCAGGTGCGTGATATGCGAATGTGGCTCACGCAGGAGAGCCGAAGGCGCGTTGTCGTTCTGATCCGCGTGGAATGGGAGTCGCCAGTCCGGGTTGAAGGAGAAGCTTGTTAGCATCGGACACGCGGCGAGGATCCCGAGCAGGTCGAGGGCGGGGATCGTGTTGAGGTCGAGGAAGGTTAATTGCGAGCCGTGATGCTTCAGGAACTCAGCAATGTCAGGAAGGTTATTCCGATGTGCAACGAAGTCGAGGGTGAAGCTATGCAATACGGGGAGGGACCAGCCTATCGCTTGTTCGATGAACTCCTCAGAGTGGCCGCGGAGCGTGAGTTGCTGCAGGCAGTTCAGAATAAGGGAGATATGCGAGGCGGTCCCTAGAAGCGGTGATGTATCTTCGGGCGCCTCCGATACGTCGTCCGACGGGGTGACAGATGTCGATGTGCTTTCGAAATCGATGTATACAGAGACGAGCGAAGGAAGGGCATCAAGCGCCCATATGAGACCTGCGAGGCAATCGGGACCGATCTTCCATTGCACAGAGCGAAGAGATTTTGCAGAATAAGTGACGAGCGAGTCCGCGATTGCAGGGAACGACGACGAGATGGGCCACTCTACTGTGAAGAGTTCGAGATTGGGACAGTGGTGGATAACGGTCACCAACATGTTTTCGACGTGAGAGATGGTGAAACGTGGGGGGCTGTAATATCGGACGAGGTGGATACGTTTCACATACCACCCCAGCCATGCATAGTGATCAAGGACGATGCACAGCGGAGGGAGTCGGACGATATCCGACAAGAAAATGCAGCGGAACAATAGATGGTAGGCAATTCGGTACCATTGCTTGCATGTAAACATGATGGCCTGGAGTTTCCAAATCTATCAGAATCATCACGGACACCGCCGGCTGGAACGCACCTTGGTTGTTGCGTAGGCTCGCATCTGTTTGGCATTCACGTCCTCTTTGGCACTCATAAGGATCCAATCTGGCCTTGTGGGTCGTCTTTCCCACCGAGAGAGAGACATACTTGTGGGGTGAGAAGGATCAATGAGGCTGTCATCGTATACAACTTGCTCAAAGATGTCGGTTAATAACTCAGCCGGTAGGTCATGGATAGTCATCACACTCGTAGCAGAGGTTGGAGTTAGAGGCAGCGTCGCGGGAAGATTAACCGGACGCGGTTTCGTGGGGCCGGGTCGTTCGGATTGCCGCAATTTGGGGTTTGTTAAGTGAAACTGATTGCCAGAAATAGCGCGGGTTCTGCTGTCACGATCGGGGCCAACTGAACGTATGAGGCTGGGCGGTACTGATAAGGATAGAAAGGTTAAATGATAGTGCACGGAGCAGAATGCGCGTACTCAGCACATGCGACGTGTTGGTTGAAGAGATGACAGCGCGAAGCGAACACGTTCATCTCACTCAAAACTGATGTGTCTGGCCAAGTACCTTGAACCGAACCCCACACGTGATCGTATCTCGCTTACGCAATGCGCATGACAGGCACGAAGCGCTCACGCTCGCGGAGTGGGCTGTATTGGGCTCCATACTCCCACTCTCATCCCGGATTCAATTGACTCGGACTTGCCGTGGACCTTCAAGACTGTTCAGACTACGTGGATTACGCTGTTATGCACTCTGCAATAGCCAATGAGGGGTTTCAACGAATACTGCCTCAATCAACCAACTTTGAACCAAGTTTGGATCGTCACTGAGGGCCATCAACTCGTCCAAGCAATAATTGGTGACGTGCCTATACAATCCCCCATCACACCGCGCATCCATGATTTCTGAGCAACGAAAGTGATACATAGCATATAGTGGTGGAATTGGAGGATTCAGGGGCTCCCGGGGAGGAAGCCCCTCCGACTCGTGCAGGAGCGATTTCACGTCCTGAAGGCACTTTATTTTGTTTCACACATGATTTCTATCTTATCTTGGTGCATCAAAGGCAGCGCCAATCGCATATTTCTCGCGCCGCCCCGTACGCCCCATATTTCATTTCCCTCACGCTCGTCGACCTCGCGCCCCTGTCAATGTCTTAGGGGGCGCTCGCTCTTCTCTTCGTAGCTGTCGACGCCCGTACGCCCATTTTTTTCTTCCCCGCGCCCGATCATCCCTGGGGCCACTGGTCGTGATTTACTTCGTTTTCACATGTGGAGTCACGGATGTGTTCCTCTTCAAAGTCTCTCATTGTCTCACTTGATTTGATAGTATATAGCGTGCGTTGTGCACGGAAACAAGTGCGTGTCTATCCCATTCCCTTGCGTGTCCGTGTGCCTCCGTCAGACTCAGACCACTGACCTCTGTCCGTTCTTCCGCTTTCGCTATCGCTGCCTCCCCTCTCGCATCTTCACTATATGGTGTTTAAACATTTTTGGTTACCGAAGAACATTGGTAGAAAAGTCTGCGGAGAATAAGCTACAGTAGAGTGGTAATACTATTAGCTACAGCGTACTGTAGCTTAGCTATAACAATAACAATCAGTCACAAACAAGATTCGCGTGGGCGCTTCCAGTCATCGAGTACACAACATTTTTCTACACCTCCAGGATGACTGCTGCGTGCGTTTCATCGGTTCACATTTCGGGAAACTGATGCGATACTTCTTAGCATACAAAAGACTTCCTGGGCCGACGACGTCGAAGACCTTGGTGAGCACTCCTGCTCTGTTTCCTCACTGCCTCACCTTTTCCCAGACCAATCCAAAGGAGAAGATTATATTGATGACAATGGTATTCGGACGACAGTAGAATACGCGGTAAACGAGGAGGGAAAGAAGGTCAAAGTATGTCGTGATGATACTACTTCCGCTTTGTCACTCATTTAGAACAGATCACGAGGAGGATCAAGCGAACTCTGCAGAAGTCACTAGTGGAGCATGCGGTAGCGGAGCGAAAAACATGGGCCAAGTTCGGGCTAGAAAAGGGCAAAAAGCCGGGCCCAGATGGGGCTACCACGACCGTCGGTGAGACGGTCTTTCTGAAGCTTACTCCCGGAAACAAGGTTCGATGCAATTAACGTAATCTCCACCAGTTTTTTGACCCATGTGCGAGCAGTCAGCAGAATTGGAACCATCGGAGCAGCAAGCCTTGAAGGCTACCCTTTCAAAGGCCGGTGCTGGGAAGGTTGTTTGTAGGATTTGCAAAGGAGACCACTTCACGGCCAAATGCCCATACAAGGACTCGCTCGCTGGATTGGATAACTTTGGTACGTCATGACAATACCCAACGGGTCAAAGTGATCCCACGAATCATATGATAGAAACGCCTCCGGTTATCGGCGACGAGGACGCAGACGCGCCCACGCCTGCAGCTGCACCAGCCGCGAGTGGTCCAAGCAAATACGTTCCCCCCTCAATGCGCAACCGTGGTCCTGGTGAATCGATGTCGCGTCCAGGCGGCGCGCGTGATGACTTGCCAACCTTGCGAGTCACCAACATCTCAGAGGACACCCAAGAGAATGATTTACGTGAGCTATTTGGCTCATTTGGGCGTGTGGCTCGTGTCTACGTCGGCCGCGACCGGGATACGGGTGTCGGAAAGGGCTTTGCGTTTGTCAGCTTTGAGGACCGGGCGGTGGCACAGCGCGCGATGGAAAAGATGCACGGACGAGGCTATGACAGCTTGATTTTGAACGTACAATGGTCCCGTAAGTGAAGCTTCTGTAGCTCTTCCTGTACGCTCTGCGGACTCAGCCTCAATGATTGCGTGTGCAGAGCCCCGGGAGCAAAAATGAGCGTCTCTGTGTATATTTTGTACCATTGACATACGACGACAACCTGTACAAGACAACAACATGGGTACTTTTCGTTGCTGTTCTGAAGGGTATATGTAACGCGATAGTGGTCTGTGTCGGAGGTTGTCCCCATTTGAAATCGTCATGACATATACCGGGATCTTATTTACTCGTGCTTCAAATTCGTGCTCACCATGTTTCAGGGTACATCGAGCCGCCCCGGGTTGTATGCCGTGAACTTTCCGCAATGACGTCACTTCTCACCTGGCTGACAATACTTATTGAACTTTCGAGGCGGAAACAACCCTCAACCCACACCCTCAATGTCGGTTTCCCCGGGTATCTCGCGGCTACAAGTTGCAACCGACGCGAATGAGGGCGCCAAGAAAAGTCAGCGTGACGTCGAGCAGGGTAACCCACACACAGAGAAGCAACGCTTTTCGCCAAACTTGCAGGGATCAAGCTCCTCCAATGACGAAAAACTCGAAGACGAATCTGATGAGTACATTCGCCTACTCAAGTACATCGACCTCGAAGCCAAGAAGGAGAAACGCCGGCGCGACGAGGGTCATGGCGACAGCGAGGATGAAGAGATGCAGCGGCTGTGGTACATGCCTTGGAAGAAGGTCCCCGTTCCGAGCACAGGTGCCAAAGGTCGCAAGGTTCCCCTGAGCTGGCTCGAGACGGACATAACTCAGGGTTTGTCACTTCCCGAGATAGAAATGAGGCGAGTCCGTTTTGGGTACAACGAACTGGAGAGGTACGTCAACCAAAAATGACTTGCACCACTCCGAAATGCGTATCATTTCGTTGCATACAGTCAGCGAATCAATCCTCTCATCCAGTTTGTCGGGTATTTTCGCGGCCCAATTCTCTTCGGTATGTGTGTGCCCTGAGCACGTGACCCGAACATATTGCTGATATCTCATTGTCAGTTATGGAATTGGCCGTGCTCCTTGCTGCCGGTCTTAGAGACTGGGTCGACTTTGGTGTCATCGTTCGTCTACTTCCCAGGGCTGCTTTATTTTTTCTCAACACGGAGATTTAGATTGGAATTCTTATGCTAAATGCTTTTGTCGGCTGGTACCAGGAGAAACAAGCGGGCGACATCGTCGAACAACTCAAAGCTGGCATCGCCATGAAGGCCATTGTGCGCTCTCATCCTCTTGGTCTCACATCTTCCTTGGTTAATGATTTCACACATACCAGGTCGTTCGTGATGGGAAAGAGCTGGAAATTGAGGCCCGCGAGGTCGTCCCAGGTGATATCGCCATCGTCGAAGAGGGACAAACCATCCCTGCGGATGGGAAGGTAGATGAATAATTCCACTGTGCCCGAACGACTTTCTAAGGCAAATTCCGGTAGATTCTCGCAGAGTACGGTGATATAAAGAGCCGGAATGCTAAGGCAATACTAGAGAAACCTAAGAAAGACCAAGGTAGCCCAAGCTCACGCATGAGTGTTGGGTGAGAGCTCAATTGCACTACCAGACCAGGTTGAGAAGGGCGAGAGTTCTAGCGCAGAAACCGCAAGAAGAGATGGTGACCGTTCCAAAAACGACAAGGAAAAGGATGATGACGAAGGCAAAATCGATAGAGGCCCGAGCATCCTTTCCGTTGATCAGAGTGCGATCACGGGAGAAAGTCTCGCTGTTGACAAGTGTAACTTTCTGTCTTTTTATTTCCACGTAATGGCTGAAAGTGTGGATACATAGACGTCGGTGACACAATATACTACACTACGGGTACGAAGCGCGGCAAATGCTATATTGTTGTCACCGACATCGCAAAGGAGACCTTCGTCGGTCGCACGGCGAGTCTTGTCACCGGGGCCAGGGGACCAGGACATTTTCAACGCGTCATGTCAAGCATTGGGGTCACTCTACTCGTACTGTGCGTCCGTCCTTCTACCTGTTCTCAGGAGGCAATGATCCGAGGGTATATACGTATCCATAAGCGTTATTCTTTGGTTGCTGGCTATCTGGATCGGCGGCTTTTTCCGTGGTGTCAATATTGCGACTCCAAAGGACAATAACCTACTTGTTTACACATTGATTCTCCTAGTAAGAGCCTCATATCTCTTTTATTAAGCCACCCTTCACCACTGATCGTCTGCAGATCATTGGTGTCCCTGTCGGTCTGCCCTGCGTTACAACCACAACGATGGCCGTCGGTGCTGCGTTCCTTGCTCGGAGAAAGGCCATCGTACAGAAGTTGACTGCCATTGAAAGTCTAGCGGGTGTGGACGTTCTGTGCACAGATAAGACTGGCACCCTGACCGCCAATCAACTTAGCGTTCATGAGCGTACGTGCTATTCCCATCTTGAGATACGCAAAGTTGATAAAGGATGATAGCCTGGGCGGTCGAAGGAGTTGACTTGGACTGGATGTGCGTAACTTGAATCCTTGGAGATATGTGCTGCTTAATGCCGGTTTCGTAGGCTCACTGTCGCTGTCTTGGCCTCTTCACACAATATTAAGGCCCTGGATCCGATTGACAAGGTAACTGTTGTTACCCTCAAGGTACGTATAGACATGTGCCGAATGTGTTCGTAAACATACCATGCCACTTGATAGAATTTTCCCGGAGCTAGGGAGTTATTGAAGGTACGATATATCAGCTACCACGTATGCCAAAGCCGCTCATTGCTCTCCTGTAGGGTGGTTGGATTACTCACAAATTCACCCCGTTTGATCCTGTCTCAAAGCGCATCACTGCTGAGGTGGAGAAAGATGGGACGCACTATACCGCTGCAAAAGGCGCACCAAACGCGTACGATAATATATTCCTTTGATCTTTCTGAGGTTGAATTGCGTGTCAGGATTTTGCGCTTGACGGACCCACCCGCCGATGTTCAAGAGACGATCAGACAACAGACCCAAGAATATGCCAGACGCGGTTTCCGCACACTCGGTAAGACATCAGATATGTTCTTTAAGATTCTAATTGATGTGTTCGTTTTGCCTCTCAAAGGAGTGGCATGTAAAGAGGATGGCGATGAATGGAAATTTCTCGGCCTACTCCCTATGTTTGTTTCCCCATTTCCTTCCATCATCTCCGTCCCAGGGGCCTTATTGATATGTAGGTTCGACCCGCCTCGTTTAGACACGGCCGAAACGATTGCTGAGGCTGGTGATCTCGGCGTACGCGTTAAGATGCTCACTGGTGATGCAGTGGCAATTGCAAAGGAGACTTGCCGACAGCTCGCCCTCGGGACCAATGTTTATGACTCTGAACGTCTAATAACCGGCAATATGTCGGGATCGAACGTACGTGCACTATCATATACTGAGTTCTGGGATGGGCTTATTCTGATTTGATTCGGATAGATACATGATTTTGTGGAAAGTGCTGATGGGTTCGCAGAGGTCACACCGGAGCATGTGAGTATTAAACCATGTGCACAATTGGGACAGGGATTTGACATAACTTGCCGAATAGAAATATCAGGTCGTGGAAATCTTGCAGAATCGGGGACATCTGACGGCCATGACTGGTGACGGTGAGAGTTTTAAGAAGATTTAAAAGGTTTTCTGCTTATTTGGTCTAGGTGTCAATGATGCGCCATCTCTTAAGAGGGCATGGCTTATTTTTTGTTCTTTTCCTGGATGGGTCTAATTTTGAAATAGGCCGACTGTGGTATAGCTGTTCAAGGCGCCTCAGACGCGGCTCGTAGCGCTGCAGTATGTGCTTCCCCTCTCATAGTTGAACATAATGTCGTTCTAACTGCATGGTTTGCTTTCAGGATGTCGTTTTCCTTGACGAGGGTCTTTCCACAATTATCACTTCCATAAAGGTCGCTAGGCAGATCTTTCACCGCATGAAAGGTATGGGCTTTTACCGACAATTACGCTCCATGGTTCTGATGTACAGTATTCCACGATGGCAGCGTATATTGTGTACCGTATCGCACTTTGCTTGCATCTGGAGATCTACTTGACATTGTCTATGATCATACGTAACGAGACTATCCGCGCGGACCTCATCGTTTTCATCGCACTCTTTGCGGATCTGGGTACCATCGCAATTGCATATGATAATGCCCCGTTTGCTCGAGCCCCCGTTGAGTGGCAACTCCCAAGGATCTGGGTCGTATCTACGACCCTTGGAATACTTCTGGCCGCAGCGACCTGGACGTTGCGTGGGACTATGTTCTTGAGCAGTGGAGGTATTATCCAGAACTATGGAAGTGTCCAAGAAATACTCTTCCTGGAGGTTGCTCTTACGGAGGTCAGTGCCGGTGAAACTACAGTAAGGCTCGTGTGACGGACTGACGCATACTGTCATAAGAATTGGCTGATCTTCGTGACCCGTGGAACTGGAACATGGCCATCGTGGCAACTCGTCGGGGCTATCCTTGGTATTGACATTCTTGCAAGCATCTTTGCATTATATGGATGGCTTTCTGGTCCGGCTCCGAATAACGGGTCAGTGTATATACCCAATTGCCCCCAGCTCTTACGTGCTAATGGTAACGCAGACACACCGACATTGTTACTGTTGTCAAAGTGTGGGCGTACTCGTTCGGCGTCACTGTCGCCATTGCACTTGTCTACTTTATACTCAGCAGAATCTCGGTGCGTTACTTGTTCTTTTTAAAGGTCAAAGCTAACTGTCAGATGTTGTACAGTTCCTGGATAGACTCGGTATGAAGATGGTATGTGTGCGCAGATATTTATGTGGTAGAATCGACTGACAAAGTTTCGTGCGCAGCGCGGAACGAAGAACGAGAAGCACGAGGACTTCTTGATCAACTTGAGACGTCTCACGCTAGTACACGAGATGAGCGGCAACGAGGAGGTGTTCCGTATCGAAGAAGGGTCCGTTCTTTGTCCCGCTGTCATACCTGACACTAGCACTAACCTAGAAGTCATTGACAACGCTAGTCCTCATTCGGCTGCTCCGCAGTAATTGATGTGAAGTGAATGTGATGGAATGAGTTTGGTCTTTCGAGAAAGAATGCGATCTTTTAGTATTTGTACGCACTATTCTAGTTAGTTTGAGGGAAAAGCCCGAAGGAAGGCCCGACATTATAAATCTGTTGACCACGGCTCTTTGGCGAGGCTGTACTCTATGCACGGACAGCGTCGCCTTGCGAACATTAGTCCGGTAACGTTCGCTGGCAAATCGCTGCCTAATTATTACTGTGCTTGTTACCATGAATTATGACCAAGTCCGGATTCCCATTGCCTGTCGGTTTGGTGAGCCACGATGCTGTCCTTTGTCTCTCTTCCTCTGATCCCGAAGACCACAGTTGCGTCAGATCAATGGCTCACCACTTACTTTGATTCGACTTGTAAGATCTTAGAGGTGAAGCAGTACATCCTCGCAAAAGTATACAACAGAACTGTCTCCGACGATGATGATCAACCCCCACGGAACCGCCCCGTATCACCCATTACCTTTGCCTCTGCCCGGAACTCACTCGACAGCAACTTCGAGGGCTCACTACAAGACGACCATGTCATAGACCTCGACCCCTACCTCTCAGACCCTACTCGCCATCCGCGTGCTATACGTCAACCACTGTCCCAGCGCGTCGCCTCCCCCTCCTCGGGCGCTGGATCCCCAACGGAGCGGCTCCCCACCATACTTCCTCCGCACCATTACTCGATTATCGCATTCTCGACGGGCCAGCTGCTCGAAGACGACTGTTCGCTCGCATGGTACCGCCTGCGCCCGCACGAGCTACTCGAGCTGCACCCCCCAGGCACGATAGTGCGCTTCCCGCGGGATGTCATGCTTGAGTATATCAAGCCTTACCTCGAACTCGACGTGCGTGCCCTCCGCGTCATCGTTAACGATAAGGACGTGCATGCGTTCGGTCCTGCGTACGCCGCGCCGGACACACCCTCCCCCAGTAAGAACAAGAAACCGAAGGACCTCGCGTCAGATGGCCCCTCTGCTACAGGCAGCGGATCGCCGGCGTCGCAATCGACGCGCAAGCGCAGGAAGACGAAATTGGAGTGGAGGGATCGGTATTTGGTTATTCGTCAGGGCATGCTGAGCCTTTTCAAGTCTAGAACTGTGAGTTTCCCGCACACTTTTGTGCCCTTTGGAATAAAAGCCTGTCGGGGCGTTCCTCCCTGAACTGACTATGGTGCACGGGAACTATAGGATCTTACGCCGGTTCACACATGCTCGCTCGCCAAGCTCACTACCTTGCGCGGGCAAGAAGAGATCGTACATACTACAACTGCCGCCATGCCGAGTCCGCACACCGTCTGCGCCAAGTTTCGTGCCGAGGTTTCTACTCCCGCCTTCCCCGAGTCCCAGCCAGTAACTTCACCAATGGCTGAACACTGGAACGATCCCTGGTCGGGCGCCACGATTCCACGAGAGACAGACTGCTTCCTTTGGGGAAAGCGCGACTCCAAGGAGGATATCAAGCGACAGCGGAGGAGTACGGTGGAGGGCAACCAACAGTCAAAAGTTAACACCATCCCTAAGGAGGAGTTGTTCGAGGGCAGAACGCCAGATTACAAGGGTGAAAGTCTTCGATATGACATTAATATTGGCGATGGCACACAAGGCACCTGGCTCGTTCTAGACACGTTGGATGAACTTGGTGCGTAGTCTAGGTCTCTAGCTGGTAGCTGTCTGACCTTCCTGTTTTCCTTAGCGCACTCGAACCTTCTACGTGTCCTACACCGATGTTCACCAGACACGATCAACACTACCTTGGTTCCAAAGTACCTCCTTCCGGACGACACCTTCTCTTCTCCATCCTCCTTTTCCTCCCCCCTTCCTTCTCAAATTGGTGCCTTAAGCCGATCTTCCTGTCGCTATCCCGAGTGGCGTATTGAGGTTTCCCAACGAGCACAGCAATCCGGCTTGGGAAGCGTGAGCGACGCTATGGCTTGGGTTTTGTGTGGAGGGCCTCCCCTTGAGCCCCCGGTTCCGAAGATTACCGGTCCAGAGCTACGCAGGAAATTTTCCGACCTCACAACGGACGATTCAAGCACGGCGCACGAACCATTCAATCTTGATACGGATGATGACGGTGGCGATAACGGTGATTGCGAGCTCGAATGGGACATGTGGGCCGAAGACCTCATGCGCCAGGCCCTCGCAAGCTCGAGCAACGACATAGCGGTAACCGTCACAGAACCGGTATCCATTCATCCGAGCTATGTCGACAAGCGCATCCGCCCCACTGTCTCATCCTCAACTTTCTCAAGCGTGACCTTATCCGAGCAGGGCGGCCGCCTTCCCAGCGACATTCTACCCGGTGCAAACATGGGCCTTCTTTCTGTCGATTCGCCGGCACTCCTCACAGCGCCGAGCGTGCTGCCGTTCCAGAGCACGGGCGTCACGACGAGCACGGTCAGCGCAGGCGGTGTTGTGCGCACCCGCTCGCTCATGGCGGTCGATGGGCGTCGCGGGCGCGGCGTTGCGCGTGCGATGGAGGTCCTCAGTGAGGACAGCGATGATGGGCCGTTTATGGGCAAATCTCGTAGGGGCAGGCAGAAACGTACGCGCGAGGATAATGGCCGAGGTGCCATGGCATCTTCCGCTCCTACGCACAGCAGTATGGCCGTGCCCGCGCCCACTGCAAATACGATCACGTCGACGGTGACGGTGCGCGAATCAGCAGCTGGGACACCTTCACCTCCACCTCTACAGTTTCACGGTTCTCAAGGACCGTTTTATGCGGAGGGATCCCCAAGAGCAGTGACGTCATCGGTATCGGCATCGGCCTCGACGTCAGCGTCGACGTCGACATCGCCGCCGGTGTTGACAGCGGCTGGTGGTAGTAACGGTTCGGAGACGGCGTCGGTAAGGCCTGGGGTCACGACCATGACGACTACGACTAGGATTCAGCTCTTGCCGCGTCGTTCGAGCGCGGGTGGCGAGATGCTCCTCCCGGAGGCAAGTTCACCGTCACCGTCGCAGAGAAGAAGCGACAAGACGGAGAAGGAAAAGGGGAAGGGAAAGGGAAGGCAACAGCCTAAAAGACCGTCTCGCGGAAAAGTATTCAGACCCGAGCGGCTGGGAAGCAAGCTCGACTCGGCGCGTTAGATTTTCGTTACTGGATGATTAAACTTGAAGGGTAATAACTGTACTGATCTCTCTCTCTCTCTCTCTCTCGTGTTTGTTTGTTTGTTTTGATTGATTGATTGATTGATTGGTTTTTTTTGACGGCTACTGACTCGGATATACTCTATCTCTTTCGTTTCTCCCTATTAATCCCTGCTAATGCCATTTGGTCTTCTATCTGGGACTGTCATAGTATCAGTGTACCCCTGTGTCGTACTAGTAGCTGATATCATGACATGTTGGATCCTCTGTCAGCCAGAGCAAACATAGTCCAGACGTCAAGAATCCTTTCACTGTTCAACATTTTTTCCTTTCAAGTTCGACCTAGCTATTCGATACATGCGATGGCTTCTCACGTTTCTCAATATAGAACACGATAAAAAAATACAAGTTTCTATTTTCGTTCAGAATACTGCCATTCATACTAAGAAATCCTTCGTCTTTTCTTTATCCTTCGATTCAAGTACAACCCAGCCACATTTTCCGATATTCAGTTATTCCTTCCTGTACTTCTGATAGTAGTGGATGAGGCCAGTCGTCTATATGAAGCGTGCGACGCTTTGAAAATCTAGTCCGATTTAGTGAGGTAGATCGCTTACCGAGCTGTCGTGGCCCTTGACGTCCGCCGGGTCATTGAGCTGTGCGAGGATGTTCTTTGCGAGCACCTTGCCCAGCTCAACACCCATTTGATCTAGAATAGATCATTTGTCAGTATGGACTTGGTGCGGTGAGACTAAGCTCCCACCATAAGAGTTGATGCCCCAAACAACTCCCTGTGTGAAGATCTTATGCTCGTACAAGGCAATCAAGGACCCAAGCGTCGCAGGGGTGAGTTGAGGGAAGATGATGCTATTACTGGGGCGATTGCCCTCGAAGACTTTGCTCTTGATCAATGCCTCGGTCGCATTGGGGCCCACTTCCTTGCGGACTTGTTCCTCTGTCTTGCCAAAGGCGAGCGCCTCTGGCTGTGCAAAGTAATTGGAGAGTAGAATGCGGTGGTGCAGCGAGCCACGCAGCGGGTTATGCGACGTGGCAGGGGCAAGGAAGTCCGCGGGAATAAGCTTGGTACCTTGGTGCAGAAGTTGGTAGAATGAGTGTTGTCCGTTGGTTCCCGCGGCGCCCCAGATGATCGGCTGCGGAAATTTGGGTAAATGCGCGGCTTCAGGGATGGGGAGAATTCATACGCCTGTCTGGTAATTCACGCGGTGTCCTCCCTTTGTCACAAATTTGCCGTTGGATTCCATGTCGCCCTGGTCAGGGGGAAATTAGATAAGTGCAGAGTGCCGATGCTGATAACAGCTTGCCTGTTGGAAGTAATCCGCAAACTTGTTCAAGTATTGGTCATAAGGAAGTAATGCGTGGGTCTGTGCACCTGAGGGAAAGGTCAACGTCACTCCCATTGTGTTGAATGTGGATTACCGTGGAAGTCATTGTACCAAATCCCAAGGACGGCTAAGAGCACAGGAAGATTGTTCTCCAACGGCGTTTCTCTGAAGTGCCTGTCCATGTCGTGGGCACCTCTAAGAAGTTGTTCGAATTTGTCGTAGCCAATGACTAGTGCAATCGACAAGCCAATAGCGCTCCATAGCGAGTAGCGACCACCGACCCAATCCCAGAAACCGAACATGTTATCTTTGGAAATACCGAATGAGGTGACGGCCTTCTCGTTGGTCGAAAGAGCGACGAAATGCTTCGCAATGTGAACGCGATCCTTTGCCGATGCGAGAAACCATTCGCGCGCGGACTCTGCATTTGTAATCGTCTCCTGGGTTGTGAATGTCTTGCTCGCTATGACGAAAAGGGTCGTCTCGGGATTAACTTCTCGTAGCGCCTCGGCAAGATGCGTCCCGTCGATGTTAGATACGAAGTAAGGGGTAAGGTCGCGCTTGGCATAATGTTTGAGCGCCTCGGTGACCATCACAGGACCAAGGTCGGAACCTCCGATGCCGATATTGACGATAGCGTTGATGGTCTTGCCGGTGTACCCCTTCCAAGCCCCACTGCGCACGGAATCAGTGAACTCCTGTATGTGTTTCAAGACTTTGGGAACTTCATCAACACCAGCCTCGGTAATGTTATACGCCCCGAATCCGCGAAGAGCGATATGAAGGACTGCACGGTCCTCCGAGGTGTTGATATGTTCGCCGGCGAACATCTTGTCACGGTACTCCTCGACACGGGCTTCACGAACCAGATCGAGGAGGGTGTTTAGGATGGGCTCTGTGATCAAGTTCTTGGAGTAGTCGAGGAGGAAAGTGTTAGCGGGATCGGACGAAGCGACATATTCCTTGGAGAACTTTGAGAATCGGGAGGGATCGGAGGCAAAGAGATCTTTGAGGACGAGGGATTCATGTTGACTATCGTATAACTGCTGGAGTTTCTGCCAAGAGGAGTAATCTAGGGACCCATCTAATCAGAAAGGTGAGGATGGAGAGCGATGAGCATGTACCGGATGCAAGTTTTCCAGACATGGTTGGGAGGGTGCAAAGCCGGATCGTGAGTCGCCTGACAACTTATATATAGCAGGAAACTGCGTCACTGCGTCATATGTGCTATCACGAATCTGGATAACCCGCACAGGTGATGTCACTGCGGGCTCAGTGCACACCCACGAATGTGGCATCAGTCACAGTCGTTCTCATCCCACATATTGCAACGGGTCTGACAGCTGATTAGAAAATCATCATATCGTACAAGTTTCCCACAATTTCGGACATAGCACTCCCACGTAGCCAAAACGGGCAGGAGCAGTCTGATCATACAGAGGTTTACAATAATCAGCTGGCAAGGCGAACATCTTGCACGACGTGTTGGCAACAGCTCCGAGTCATCTTGTGGGAGTGCTGTGTCAGCCTATGGGAAACGATCCAGCTGGAACACCGTGTCGATTGTGATCGTTACGATATATCGCTGCACATCACGTGCCAACGCCGTGTGTATGCGGATCACTCGAGGGTCGGGACCCTTCACGACCGTGACTACTACAATGCCCAAGTCAGATAACTCCCATTGGTCTTTCAACTTTCTCTCTCACAACCCCTGCGATTTTTTTTCCGACTCAGAACCTGACGACCCTCTCCTTGACAATCCTTGCTCAGACGGCTCCACTTTGGTCGACCATCCCTTGAGCGAAGACAGTGACACTGCAGTATTCAAGCCAAATCCTTGGTCCATAGCAAAAATAAATGCGGCCTCACGCCCAGCTCAGAAGTATGCACTTCGTTCTCGAGCGATTTCTTGACGGCGTAGTCAGTTCTGCGCGATGTGGACGCGCATATATCAGCCTTGGGTTGAGCTTATGGGATTTCACTTTCCTAACTTCGATTCTCAGATCTCAGCCAGAAAATGATGACCCGTTACTCGACAAGCGTATCAAAAAATGCAACAAGAAACAGCCCCAAGGAAAAATCGTTGATTTATTAAGGAATCAAGCTCAGCAATTGCCTTCAAACACAGGTTCGGGGCTTAGGCCCACTGATGTTTCTTCTATGTCTCGGTACGCAAAGAAACTTGATAATCAATTCAAGAGGCCTGCCCCTCCGTGTTCTGGTACGGCTACTTCAGTGAAAGGACGACCTCTTGGTTCCCTAGAGAAGGCAGTCGAGGGCACTCGCGGTAGACGTCTTACTCCTGTTGCCGGCCGCCTTTCATCTGTTAATGCTACCATCCCGGCCGTCCCTTCCGGAGCTGGTACTGATCTGAAACGCGAAAGTGTAGCCCAATGCTCTGCTATTTCATGTCCTGGTCCTCTATCCCATTCCGAAAGAGCGCAAATGTTGTCGACGCAGGCCTCTGTCAGTCGTTCTTCGAGGGATTCTGGCCTCTCCTTAGCTGTGCATCGCAAGGCGGGAGTTTTGTCTCGACAACGAACATCTCCAGCTTCAATGTCTACCCATAAGAAGCAGCACCATATGAACTCGATGGATCGCCCTGCAGACCTACTATCCAGCCAGCTATCTCATGAAATTCCAGATCAAGCTTCGATGACCCTCGCGTTTCCACCAGACCCTATGCCTATGTATGCACGCGAAAGACCAGCCATAGAAGCCATCCGTACTTACCGTATCGTTGAGAAGCCAAGTTTGTCTCCAAAGGAGAATTATCGGGGCGCGCATATGTACTCTACTTTGATCTTTGGCGCAAAGCTCATTGTTTGTCCGTAGCTTCTGTATCGCGTACAATATCCCCAATTCTTTCGACTCTACCCATACCGGCTTCTTGCGATACATCTGACCTACCCAACAAGTATGAGACCGATGAACTTTCTAAACCGGTCTCGGTTCCCAGCCAACTTGAAACACTTTATCCGGATCTCCCCACACCCGAGCTTGTCGATGCTTCATGTCCTGCGCCTTCATATACACGGAAATCTGCTTATGATCCCCCCACCTTGCAACCCCCTGCCGATGACAACAGCAAATGGTCAACGCTTCCTCAATGCAAGCCACGGGACCGTGGCTTGCCAAGTAAATTGGTTCCCACCTCTGCCAAGTTCCGCCTGCCAACCAACTCGCACGATTTGTCGCCAACGACGGAGAATTATGAGGAGAGGACCGGGAAGCGTCCCCGAATCCTATTGTACCGCCCTCCACCCCGTACCGTCACCATGGACCTCGACAGTCTCGAAGGTCAATACGCGCTCGTACGTGGCACCATGCGCAAGGTACGTACCCTCGTCGCCACTGACATGGGCCGTCCGTTTCTATTTCAGCGTGCATAGTGACTAGAGCTGATGCCAGTGTCGTGGAAGTAGCGCCGCTAGCGTCTAAGACGGAGTGGCCCTGGGGTTGCTTAGTTGTGGTGCAGTTTACGTTGACGAGAGTGCCGTAGTAGAAGTCGGAATCCTTGTGCAAATGAGGTTTAGAAAACTGCCTGTATACGATACGATTGCTCGATCAGGTGACGTGTTATTACGTAATGTGGTTCATTCGTGTCTCGCCTCGCCTGTTGGTTTCGAACGGCTTTATTCTTTTACCCTCACCTCCACTCCTTCCCATGGCCGACGTTGCAGAGCCAAACTCTCACCTTTCCCGCGTTAGACCACCCATTAGCAAATCACTGAAGCGCAGTGCATCCGTGGCGTCCCTTCCCACCCCTCCAAGAACAGTCAGAAAACGCTCGCGCTCCCGTGGTTCTGCTTATCACTCCTCAGATGATGAGGTAGATGATGCTCTTCCTGTCGTTTCGCCACATTTCTCGCCATCGCAGAGCCATCATGTACCCGAGGAGCTCGGTGTTGCTCCTCACAAGCGACGCAGGATAGATGCCGTCGTCGCTGAGCTCAACGCTGAGGACCCTGAGGATGCTTTCTGGCTCACAGATGCACCCGTGGAGACGCAGGTTTCCAAGCCGGCATCAAAGACATCGCGCTTCCCGCGTTCCATTTCTAAGGGGAAGCCGCCGTCGTCCTCCCGTCGGGGGCCACCTACATCCACACGGAGGCTATCGCAATCCCGCGCTGTTCCTGCCTCCTCGGCACCTACGACATGGTCACTCCTCTCTCCTCCACCAACGCGGCCTCGTCGGCCTGCGACGCCCCCGCGCAAGCGACCAGCTAAGCCTATGCCCGTGCGAGACTCGCCGAATAACCCATTCCTTGTCAATCCCTCGGATTCCCCTGGCTCTGTCCCGAGTTCTCCTGTAGGCCCGCGTACCCCAGTCCCCGACAAAGAGACCATTCATTATGTCTTGTACGTTATCCTCCTCTCGTGTTAGCGTTCTCGCTCTGACCCCTCTCCAGCCGCGGAAAGCGCCTAGCCTTCCAAAATCCACACTTTGGTGCTCCAAAAAACCCGCGCTCGACGCTTCAGCCCGAACATCCGGATTTCTCACCGTCAGAGGACTGTACCCCCCGTCGCCTCTTTGCGCCGCTGCGTAAAAACAAGTCCGAGGCCAAAACACACGGCCAGGTGCCGACCGCACAAAGGCGTTCGCCATCGCCAGCATGGGATGATGATGGAGAGGGTGATAATACTCTCGGTGGACCGCCGCGCGCGACGCTGGCGCAGGAGTTCGAGAGAATCGGCAAAGCGGAGGGAAAGAAGCTGCCTCCTGTGAACGAAGGGAAGGCCAGTGGCGGGACGGTTGCGTTGCCTAAGGAAGGCACGAAAGGTGCAACATCGAAGCCCAAAAGTGGTGAAATGCTAACATGAAGGTTTCCTACGACGATTGCTGTCGACATGCTACAAAATGTGGTGGAGAACCGCGTGCTGCAAACCCGCATCTTTTCTGTTCTTTCCATCCCTTCTCCCCGGTCTTCTGATGCTGTTTGGCTTTGTCATCGTCATCTTTTACTGCGATACCTATATCTTATTCCATCTCCGTTAGCTCCAATCCCCGCGATACACCCCTTCCTGCATCCCCATCTCAACTCACTGCATTGCCATCTTGCCCCTTGTCATGCGAATGAGCCCATATGCTCATTATGTTGCGAATCTACCGTGTCCACGATTCATTTAAATAGTTCAATGTAACACGATCTTGATGATGTGCTTTTTAAAATATCACCAACATTGAAATCGGTGTACCATACTATTACATACATCCTTTTCACCAGACTTTACTATAAGCGGAGGCAGTGATTTGGTACGACGTCAAAGTTTTCCTGCAAAGAGTTTGACAAGACACCGGACATTGTTTTTCTGTAACTTGTCAAGTTCTCTTGTCTTCATTGACTCGTGTACAGTTGCCCCATCGCAAAGAGATTTCTCGTTAAACCATCCGTCTGACTTTGGCAAGCCTTCTTAAAGTCGAGCCAGCTCAGATGCCTCCGTCGTCAGTGACTCGTCACCATCCCATGGCGCAGGCCCGGGGGATATGCGCGACGACATCAAAATCCTTGTTGGCATGCGCACCACGTGAATGCACCGGCATCTCTATCCATGCATGACACTACACAAGATTCAACTCTGTCCGCTTGATCCCTGTTCACCCCGAAAAGAAGTTGCCAAATTGTCACAATGCTACTACGGGTGAAGTGCGTACCGTGACTGGCACATGCCTTGATTCAGATCCATAGCCAAGTTTCCTCTATTCGATACGATATCTAATCATACACGGACTCGGAGAGCAATCACGGCTACTGTCAACAAAATAGTATAACTGATGACTCAAAAGCAAGAGAACAAGTGGAAAGAAAACTAGTAGTACGAGGGTCAGTAGACGACAATAAATGACAATGGGACGGAAGTCTGAGAGTAGAGGACACCTATCAATCATTGAGCCTCCTACACCCCGCACCAGACGGAAATAGCGATAGGGCGACCAAGGAGCTGTCGCGCGGTAACGAACTGCCCAATATTTTCCTGGAAAGATCTCGATACCTCGAACCCCGCCACGGAAATATTCTGTAGGTTGGGCAATACTTCTGTTATCCTGCTCCCAACGAGCTCTTGCAGGGCGGCCGCGATATTTGGCGCAAATATCACGGATAGATAGAGATTCTTCACCGCGGTAAATGGACGTAAGAGTTCCAACCATAGGGTATTCTCGATGGCATCATTCTTCCAAACTTTGCTCCAATATCGATCCTCGATGTAGAGGTCCTCAACCATGGGAAGGGGGTGTAAAGAGGTGTTACAGACCCGCTCGATGGACGAAAGCTGCCGGCCTGGTCCTTTACATGAGATATATATCTGAAGATCGTCAAGGGTAGAAAATGATGTCCGGTATCGAAGTGCGACGCTGACGGTGCTATCATGAAATCGCACGTGTGCTCCATCGAGTGCCCCGAGTGTTGGTATACAATTGATGAATTGGGCCAGTCGTGGGCAGTCAAAATCGATTTGATCGAAGAAAGTTATACCCATTCGGTCGAGTTGAGGGGTGTCGATGCGGGTCACGAGTTCCTCTAAATATTCGGTAACGCCTTTAAAAGAAAATTTGTTGAGAGCGGGGAGAATAGAGCGTTTTGGTGGAGGTAGACTTCGGCTTTCCCAGTCAGGGCGAGATTGAGGGGATTGGAATTGAAGGGAAAGGGATTTGAGGCTGGACAACACGGAGAGGGGAGCGACTATCGCCTCAGGTGAAATGTACCCGGAATGAGGAATATCAGAGAGCTTAAGGGAGGCAAGATGAGTAGCAGACAAAAGCAGTTTTGGCAATCCCGGAAATGGAATGCCAGAGAAGTCCAAGTGTCGCAGACGTGGGGCAGATCCACCCAAGAACGAATCGGAAATGACTGGCGATGTTTCATCATCACTTGACCAGAGGTGCAGTTTTGTCAACTCTGGGAATGGTACCTGCATCGCTGCCGAGACTTTTTCCAAATGACAACCGCCATCCCAAAGGAGCAGGTCGACTTGACATACGCGATTGCTCTGCCCAAGTGCTGCAATGACGTTATCCGTGGTTGGCGTTGAGGTCACACCCTCAACGATGAGAGGCAACGCTGGCCAGACGTCCAGTGTGTCCCTTGCGGGTGTTTTGGGTGTACAAAAAAGCTGCAGATTCAAGCGACGTGGTGATCGAAAAACAAGACTTCTCCATCTTGGACACACGTGAACCAGCGGTTGCCATGCCTCTATCGCCGTTTTGCTTTTATCCCATGGATTCACATCCACGTAGAAATGAAATATTTCTAGTAGGACGTCGTCAGGGAGAACGTCGATTCGTACCACCTGGCCTACATCACATCACGTCAGTCAGCTGCAGTCATTGCGGGATGTTGTGTAATGAGAGACATACGTCGATTTTGTTTGGTTCGTATCTTCCCAGTCCTGCGACGATTCTTTGCCATCAGCAAGCCTTGAAGCCTTTAGAATGGTGATCTATTGGGATCAATATACTGGGGCGGATACTGGTAGGAAACGGTGGAGATGTGAGGGCGGTGCTGGAGATGGTGGGGAGATCAGACGAAGGGCTATCAATTGCAGCGTGTGAGTTTCTCTTGATAAAAACAGCCTCAGCGCGCGCTGGGATACAGTAGGTAATTTCCGGCATCTGAGCGCAACTGCTCCCTCAACAAAAACTGTACCATAAAATGAATGTACACAATGGTCTGACACAAAAAAATGGCATTTAGTGAGGATTAATGTTGTGTGTATAATCTACATTGCAATGTAATAACAGACCACCCTTGTTTCCAAGGACATCACAGTTCCCCCTACAGTTATTACCACGTTATAATGTACCTGTAGGACCCGGCAGATTTCACATGTTGATCCCTCGGCATGAGTGGAGTAGAGGGGCATCGATCCGGGCCATGAGGTCCTCCAAATCTTCACTGACGCCTTTGAACTTGAATCCGTGAGAGCGGGAAGGACAGTGGGTGTTAATGAAAGTGGGCGTCGGTGTTCCGGGCGGGATTGGGGACTTAAACTCGACGATAAGGGTTTTGAGCTCCAAGTGGTCAACCTTCTAATCGTATGAGGGACGAAGCGTCTTCAGCTTTGATAATGGTACCATCTGTGAGAAATTCACAAACTTCGTTGTCGGAAGGGGGATAACCTAGAGACGGACTAGCGTGCCGAAAATAACCAGTGATAAGACAAACCTCCAGGGTTTGCAGTCGTCTAGCAAACGCGACATGCCCATCCAGATGACTGGACAATTGAACTGTAGCGGCCACATTAATTGCCTGGGTCCAGTTGACGTTCAATGTGCCGAATTGAACCGTTGAGCACAGATAGACCAACCAAAGTCCGCATTCTAGGAACTCCATCACTCGTTTCGAAGCAGAACTCTAAGTAACGCCGCCGGACGGGCTTCACGATGAGTAACAGACAAGGATGTGCTACACAAAAATATAAGAGAATAGCTCGCACCTCGGTAGAAAAACCCTCGTTGAGAGATGTAAAGGGCTGATGGGAAAGCGAACAATAGAGGGGGTTGTGGCGGACATGTAGTTGAACCCGCGTCTATCGTCTATCACTCCTCTACTCCACTCCTTCTTCCCCTTCCCGTCAAGACATCTATCTTCATTATGTCGATTTTATTGTCGGATCGACAAACAGATGACCTGTATGTTTCGCGTCTACCCCTGCCCTGCTTAATTTCCGATGTAAATCAACATTGTACAGTCACAAGGCGATCCTCGACTATCTCCATAGCGCCGGCTTCACCAAGTCCTTCGAGCAACTCAAGGAAGATACGAAACTTGTACGTTTGATATAGCTTCCAATAGGCGCAAATTCCGATGCTTTGCAGACCGACTTCCACCCGGATCTCGGGCAGAAGAGTAATGGCCTTCTCGTTAAGAAGTGGACTAGCGTAATTCGGATGCAAAAGAAGGTACGTTTTCATACTCTTTGACATTTCATCTTGACCCACTAATAATCATTTACTGAAGATACTAGATTTAGAAGCTCGATTACAGGAAGCACTGCACGACAACTCGAACATGGCCGCTCTCCCACCTGGTTTTAGCAGAAGAAATAACCCAGATTGGCTTCCAACAGCAGGTTCCTCTAAACACACCCTCACCGGTCATCGAGACGCCGTCAATGCGGTTGCCTTCCATCCTGTGTATTCGGCGTTGGTATCAGCAAGCGACGACAGTACGATGAAGGTGTGGGACTGGGAGACTGGAGAAATGGAGCGTACTCTCAAGGGTCATACGAAGCGCATTACCGATTGCGAGTATGATTCCAAGGGCAAGAACCTCGGTGCGTTTTGCCTCATCCCACGTGTGGCTGGCGTGTCTTATAACATATGATAGTATCTTGCGCGTACGACCTCTTCATAAAGCTGTGGAATGTTGAAAACGACTATCAGAACTTTGCAACGTTGCGCGGGCATGAACATTCGGTGTCGTCTGCTAAGTTTTTGCCAGGAGATGATAGGATTATAAGCTCGAGCCGAGATCAGACGGTCAGGATCTGGGAAATTGCTACAACGTACGTTCGGACAAGCGTTTGCTGGATAAGTGACTTATGGTGTTGTTCGTTTAGTCACTGTGTCAAGGTTATTCGCCCTCACAGTGACTGGATCCGCTCTGCTATTCCTAGCTCTGATGGCAAATTTTTTATTACTTGCTCTATGGATCATGTCCGTCTATTCTTTTTTCTACTTATGTTTTTTTGAGAATATCGGGCTGAATCATGCAAGACCGCGCATATTGTTGAACTTGATTCAGGAACTACGAAATCGGAGCTACGTGGCCATGACAACGTTGTAGAGGCAGCTGTCTTCGTTCCAGTTCCATGCCTACCTGCGGTCCGTGAACTCTTGGGTCAAAAGGTTCCTTCATGTTTTCTCCCATTGATTATCACCCTACTGATTTTTTCATAGCCGGCAGCAGCGCAGAGTCCTGACAACGCGAACATCTCGTACGCTGTGACATCATCGCGGGACAAAAGGATAAGGCTCTGGGACGCACTCCGGGGCCAATGCTTACACAGCTTCGTGAGTTTGGTATCATTGGTTATCCAGTGGTTTACTTTATATCAATTTCACAGATCGGCCACGATGACTGGGTCCGCGCCCTCGTGTTCCACCCAAATGGAAAGTACCTTCTCTCCGCAGCCGATGATCACACGATACGCATCTGGGAGCTCAAAACCGGTCGATGTATTCGCAAGATCGAGGCACACGAGAGATTTGTCTCGTCCCTCGCATGGGGTCGGCAGACAATAAGCTCGGATACGAACGGAAAAGCAGGCGGCTCTTCCGGACCTGTCCTCATGAATGTGATTGCCTCTGCGAGCTCTGATCAGGTACGTAGAAATTTTACTCACCTTACGCGTTAATTTGAGCTCGTACGTAGACGTTGAAGATATGGATACCATGATGGCGAGAGCGGACGAGGCTTCGGGCTCCACCTCTTAATTAGCCCGCTGGCCACAGTACTTGCTTTCAATTCAGGATTGCCGAATACGCTATGCCATACCCGATAATACTGCGTCAAGTTTTCAACGTGTCGTTCAGTCTGCGAGCGCTGAATGGACGCTGTGATGCCTGACGCTTGCTAGCCTTTTCGCTCTTAGTTTACGCAGGATCTTGTAAGTAGGTCCGCGTAATCATTATCGTCGTTCAAGTGTAGAGAATACTGAATTTTCTTTCTGTATCAGTGTTTTGTCCGAGTTGTCACAGCCGCTATGTACATTTTGCAGACAAAGTTACGGGAGCCCCGGTCATTCATTTACTGAAATTTCTTCCTTGTTGTGGGCCAAGTAAGTCTTCTCAAAACTTCAACCCATCGGCAATTTTGCCACCGCACCGATGATCCCGTAAGCCTCGTTGTAACTGTCAGAATCAGCGTCTTGGGAGTTGCTTTCAAGGATGTGTCATCAACGCGGTTTTAATCATACCCGGAACCTGGTTTGAACGGCATGTTAGGTTATCGAACAACCTAAGGCGCATGTCGCGCCCGGAATCAGCTAGTATGACACGGCCCGCCTTGTCTGCACATTTCAATGCTTCTCTGCCACAACGAGGACTACCGTATACCTCGATGCCCGCATCATCAGCAAGGGCAAACCACTGGCAATGATAAATACCGATGTCTATCTTCACGCACGCTCACAAAGATCGAGAGTGGAGCTGGATGGGATTACCTCAGAAAATTTCTGTAACGTCTAATTAAAACCGCCCGACCGCCAGCCTGAGAGAACCATATTCTTCTTTATTAACGAAAATCGTACTGAAGTCTCTTCTCGTCTAAAGGGATGCTCACAAAAAGGTTCTAGGGACGGAGCAGTGATGGCCAAACAATAGTATGCCAGGGTTGTAGCTAAAAGTCCCGACCGAGTCAATGCAATGACACGGGATGTACATAATCATTACTGTATGCCTCCGTCGCGCCACTACTAGCACACCCTCTGGCGATGAGATCTATGAGAGCGCAGTCCCATTCTGTACCAGTACCACAATTGGAACCACTCTTGAGACAATTACCCAGAGCCACGAGGTTCTGTATCATTCATGCGATCTCCTCGGATGGGTTGTACCCATGGGTATGGTCCTGTGCCTGCCCTTTTGACCATGGCAGTATAACGCCGCCGACAAAGTTGTATTCTGGATTCTGAAACCCCTTTACCAAGGGTGCACATTGCTGCCTGTTGACATTTCTCCAGGTGCGGTGTCCTCTACGTAACAATCCCATCTTCTATTCGCGGTGAGAGGGTTATCTGCGGCGTGCATAGCACGCAACATCCTCGAGGCCCACTTGCAAGGCACGCTCGGTAAGTCCAGGATGTCAGAAAACATCGGCGACGGAACGATGGTCTTCCTTTCGAAGAAAGCGCTTCGAACCATCCACGAACGGCATGCCCGGAACGTTGGTTCCGTCCCACTAACCCAAACATGCTTTTGGGCGCCAGGTTACCTTGAGGCTTGTGTTGTATTCGTATACAATTACAGCTGCTGGCCAGTACTTGCCAACACCAGCCCCCGGTACTATGCCCACCTGTCCCCACCCTACGTGTCCTTGTGCCCACAAGAACATAACAGCCGAGGCCCTCCTCAATCATGTCCAGTCCACTCCTTGGGCCTCGCTCTACATCTGTGCCACCTGTAAATGTGTATGCAAGAGCGAAACTGTCCTTCATCATGTTGGTAGCTTGCTCCGCATTTCCGACTATCTTGATTGATGGATGGATCGCATCATAGCACAAGCAGAAAGTTCATGGCATAAAATCCGCTGCGGTGTCACAGGCGGTCCCGATTCAACCACCCCGCGCGTCGTCTTCAGCTGCCTACCATTGCCATATTTGCAATAGGTCGTACACTGCCACAAGTGCGCTCGAGCAGCACTACCGAGACACTCCCGTACACCCAAAGTGCACACCCTGCAACATCGGGTTCGTGGATGATGCCGCAGGACAGGCTGTGAGTTCCCTTATTAGCGTTTCCTATTTGGGTCATATCTTAAACATGTCGACATGGGCCAAAGCACGCCGCCTCCGTCCATCGTCCAATTGCCTCGCTTGCCTTCTCCTGCCGTATTTGTGATAGGGCCTACACTTACGCAAGTGCGCTTGAACAGCACTATCGTGATACTCCCGTGCATCCGAAGTGCACGAGCTGCAACACAGGATTCCAGGATAACGCAGCTATACAGGCTGTGAGCCTATTATATGCATTTTGCGGCTTTTCGTATACACTAATAAGCATCGACCAAAGCACGTGGCAACCGTCCACCGCCCAACAATTACCTGCTGGATCTGTAACGGCATGAAAGTCTATCAAGAGGATGTGGATGATCACTATAAAACAAGTCCAATGCATCCATCATGCACAGTTTGTGATGTTGGCTTTGAGGATCAAGAGGTACTTAACCAGGTGCGTCGACAAGTCTCTACCCTATGACGCTCTCCGCAACAGAAGCTGATGCTACTCCTTGTCTCATGGACCACAGCACATCAATGCAAGTCATCCCGGATTCAGGTGTCGAACCTGTAGTCTTCCTTTTGCTTCGGCAGCCCTTCTGGGTGCCCACTACAGAGAGTCGCCCAGGCATCCCACTTGCCCCGAATGCCAGTTGTCCTTTGAGGACAACTTGGCATTGATACAGGTATTATTGTTTTATACCTTAAGTTTCGACGCCCTCTATCTAAATCTAACTCAACCTTGCAGCATGTGATTAGGATATTCAATCCTCTCATAAAAGACTCGGGAAGACTGATTCTGAAGACTTCGCAGATGAGCTTGCACGACGCATTCTCTGACGCAAGCACTATTTCTCGCGCAAGTAGAAGCTCCTCCGTTGCGCGTTCCATTAGCGCGTCCTCAATTGGCGCGATGACACCAACCCGATCTGTTACGTCTCCTGTGTCCAAGCTACTACGACTGGTTTCAGCGCCGTCGCTCACTCATAGCCCTGTTCTCAATTCAGATCCAGACGTATGTATCCTATTGTAATATCATATAATGATCGCCGGTCTGACGTCAAGTAGACGGGGATCCACGAAGGAATCTCTCTGAGGTCTCCTCGCAACCCTGCGTCAAGTATCAGTCCCCCATCCTTAATTTCTAAGGCCCCTAGTACCCCGGATCAGGTCATCCTCCTCGATGCCTTCGAAGAGCGTGATTCCGATTCCGAACCCAAACCCGAATCGACCCTCCCGGACGTCACGGCGTCTTCCGGTCATTCGACGCCTTTGTCGGCTGCTGGCTCGGTCACAACACGTTCTATTGTCGCGGAGTGAGTCGATGTCGTCTGTCGTGGCCTGATCTATAGCTAGCGTAGCGCACCGTACAGATCTGAGACAGCGTCTCCTGTCTCCTCCGCACAGAGTATTTTTGGGAGGGTGTCATCCATAACATCCACCTCACGGCCACTGGCTAGCACATCAACGTCAACTTTTGATGTGATACCGACCGCGAATAGCTTCGGGAATGTTTTCCCGGCCAAGGAAAGTTCAATCCGAACTGCTCTCGGCCACGCTTCGCCTTTTCCGTCGAGTACCACTGATACCTGGACGAGGGGCACTACTCGTACCGTCTCACCCTCGTCAATCAAGACAGTGTCACTACCATCATCTCACGTTGGATTCCTGTCTGAGCCGTCTCCTGGCCAGGGTGACCACTTCAGGATGTAGGTCATCATATACTCTTGCCCAGCGTCAAGCTTATTTACTTCACGCAAGAGCACCTGCCAGTAACTCTCCGCGTGCAGACTCACTCCCGAAATCCCGAGAATATGAGCGGTTTCACTCACCAGAACCGGGTATGCAGTTGTATTTGTGGGGGTGTATATCATTTCGCTAAGCAATGAAACCAAGAATCACTATTACGTCGGCCGTCGCCCACAGAGAACATACCCAAGGCAGAGCCTACTCAGATGGAGAAACTTTTCACCCCACCCACTCCCACTGTCGTGGCTACTTATTCGAACACCAAACCTCAAACCGACTCGGAGCTGGCACCGAGTGAGAGGCTTGTTTCCTATGTCTACTGTCGGATATGCCGGAGGGATCCTTGTCGCCAACCTGCGGCGACAATGTGCGGACACGTCTTCTGCTACCAGTGCGTTCTTGCGGTTTCTCCGTTCGGACCGTCCCTGCCTATTTTGTTAACGTCGACGGTTAGGTGCATCTCATCGGAGGTTATGAAGGCTTCGCGATGCCCTGTATGCGAGGCACCCACATTGCTGTATTCTATATTCAGATTACATCTTGTCTGAGGTTTTCGGGAGTGCGCAATGATCCAGTCCCTTCTTGATGGTTACAGTAGTCGTTTCTTGAAGTTGTTTCTTGAAGTTGAAGTTGTACGTAGTTGGAGAGCCCAATGAGAGTTCCTTACATAATCACTTTGCTCCGCTACCGCCATCATCATGTCCACGCTCGTTGGTGCTGCAAACGAAAATCATCACAATTCAGACTCTGAGGATGATCTAGACTACGTCCCAGAAGGCGAAGAACAAGGTGTGACCAATCCCGGGCTTATTTCTGTAGGGTTTTCTCAAACCTAACGTCTAGCTTCTGACACCTCCGGCTCAGAGGAGCGTGACCCCAAACGTCCTCGCGTTGAAGGCCTTTCACCCACCCAGGAAGACTTAGCCGCGGCAAAGAGGTGTGGTACGTCTTTCTGTGTGAGAAGTACCTCAATAGTTGTAGTGAACGACAGGCGTTATGGACTAAGTTCCAAGAGTCGGTTAATGCGCCGTCTACGCTCCCAGAGAGCGAGCCCGCCGAGAAGCGGATGGTCAAAATTGTGAAACGACACCGATTTGCGGGAGACGATGTTGTGTGAGTCCGTTCCAGTTTTTCCCACTTCTTCTTTCTGTTTAATCTCTGTGAGCGTAACGATAGTGAGATAGTAGACATCCCCGAGGACTCGGCAGATGCGAAGAAATGGCCTCTTTGGAAGCCACCAGAAGGCCGGAATGAAGCAGCAGTCCCACACGAAAGTGGCTCCGGCACACCGACGCCATCCACAGAAGAACCGCCACCCGCAGCAGCAGCGGCGGCGGCGTCGTCGTCATCATCATCATCATCTTCTGTACCGTCCGCGCAAGGGCAACCTTTGACCACTAAGCGACCTGGCCGACGCAAGCCGAAATTGCAGCTGGCTGAGCTCCCCTCCGCGGGCTCGGGAAAAGGGAAAAGGCTCACGACTTTGGAGAAGTCCGCGCTTGACTGGAAAGCGCACGTGGATACGTCCGGTGGACCGGAGCTTGCGTCTGAACTCGAAGCGAATAGGCGCGGTGGCGGGTATTTGGAAAAGGTTGAGTTTTTTCAGCGCGTTGATGATCGGAAGGGTCAAGCGTTTGAGACGAATAAAGATCACAAGCGGCGTAGAGGGTGATGACATTTGGATTGCGGTCGCTTGGTCCTACACTACTAGGTCATCTGGGGTCTGTCAACTGGGGAAGTTGGATGCCATGACCCGACTCATTATTTAGCTGCATACATAGCTTGGTTAATCTACTTCGTGGTTACTAACGACTTGCGTTGCGTTATAGAGCATGCGCATACATATATACGATCATCGGTGCTCCGTGGTATCGTGCGGGATGGGGCACAGTCCACCTACAAACACGGATTACTGATTTTACTTCTCAGACAAGTGCATGACATTCGCAAAGCGGAACTGAAACGATCGAGCGTATTTTCTGGCACGGGCTGCTAGCTAGCTAGTACTGTAACATGGCTATGTACACTGACTTAAATCGTCGATCATGCTATTGCTGAGATCGGTCAGCAGGTTGGATTGTTCCCCAATATGACCGCACTTGCTCAGGGGATTCAGCAGCTGCAAGCTCAAATTGAAGGATTGCACGCCGCCCAAATACTCCAAAATTTACAACAAATCAACGAACGTTTGGCTCAAGCGTAAGTCCTGTCAAAACTGGTTATGATTCGCATCTCACCAGTTCACAGGGAGAACCTCCTGCCAATCAAACTTTATAATTCAAAAATATCGCTGGATTGTAACCTCCGGTATCCTCCAGGAGTTGTCATACAGGACCCGATGCCGGAATCGAAGGCAGAGCTACGAGAGTTGACAGGTGCGCGAATTGGACTATCACCCTTTAGATAAAACCAACCCCATATTTAGTGGCACAGTGTATTGTCACTGCAGACCTACTTGGACTGGTGCCTCTTGGAGTTGGAGTTGGTGTGAACGTGGCTGATCGCCGCCAACAAATATCGGACTACCTTGGCTGTGCTATGATGTTTTTCTAAGTGTAGCAGAGAACTGTACATTTTTATTATTGTATACAAATAGTAAAGTGTTATGGCTTTGTGGCGCGGAGTCTCGTACTCCCCTAACACTTGCACGCATTCCCCCCATTTTAGTCTCCCCCACAACTTAAACCGGCGCATAACAGCGTAAGCCTCATTAAGCCTCATTCTTTCTCCTCTTCATCTGAAGATCATTGATATTTGACCATGTTATTGTAACATAGACCTGGTAGCCGCCCGAGAACACCTCCACCACACAACCCCAACGCTCCCATTCCGCTCTGCGCGCCCGCATCAGCGTACGAACCCGGCATCTGGGACGGCCCCGGCATTGTTCCGCCTCCTCAAGGCGTACAAACCGAGCGCGGCGCAGAGTGCAACCGTCGGCGTCGTTGGCTTCCCCAACATCGGCAAAGGCAGTCTGATCAATACATTCAAACGGGCCAAGGTGCGTCGTCGTGTTTCCCTGTGCTGAATTTTTTTTTTCATGTTTGATAACGCGTGCATCGTCGTGGGGAAGGTGTATGCGGTTGCGGCGCAGCCGGAACACACGAAGGGGTTGCAAGGCAGTTCAACTCGAGCGCGGCCTGCGGGTCGTCGACTCGCCAGGTGCCATATTTGAAGACGACGACAACGACAGCATCCAAGGTCAGAAGGAGGCGTCAGTGCTCCTGCGCAACGTAGTCAAACCCGAAGATGTCGACAACCCAATCTACATAGGTGGGGGTGCCTCTTCATGATCTCATCTCAGGATTGTCACTAGACGAGGAGATCCTTGCACGGACGCAAACCGAAATTTCGATGAAGATCCATGACCTACTGCCCTGACGTTTTTGCGACATTTGCTGCCCTGCGTACAGATGCAGGAAGTTTGGCCGTAGGGGAACTTTTGGGCGCAGCGTCCTTCATCATCTCCTGCGTCGTGGGTTCCATGTGCATCATTAAACCCTTTCGAGTCAATCGAGGTCCATTCTTACGAGACACTGTACCCGCGTCCTTCTCGACGCTCGAATTCTTGACCGTGCTCGCGCTGAGTACAGGACGCCTCCTCAAAGACCGTCTCCCCTTCTCTCCTACAAAACTCAAAAAGAAATTCACTTCTTTCCCATACGGTGGCACCCCCGACAACCTCTATGCGGCGCGTCATGTCCTGATCGGCTGGAACCACCCAAAAACACCGTTCTTCTCCGAGCCGCCCGCGCTGCACGCCGTGCATATACCCTCGACAATCCCCGGTAGTGGCGGGCAAGTTACACCAGGTGCCGAGACGACGGGCCAAGGACAAATTGTGAATGCACTCGGTGCGCCATTCGTACCGGAAACCTGATGAAGTAGCGCTGGAGAACAGGTGTATACGAAGCTCAAGGTGAATCTTGTGTATGAATGACATCGTCCGTGGGGCAAGTTCACGATTTTGTGCGTAATATTGAGCTTACTATTAACCATAACATCATAGAATCAAGGGTAAGAACGATTCGGAGACTGTCTAATGAGTGATACCGATAGCCGAGTTGATCGCATCGAGCAAGATATCATGCAAATCTCCACCAGTTTCCCACATGGAAAACCCTGCAAGGCCTGTAGACTTTATATACTTGCCTTTGGCGGCTATTTGGGAATGTGAGTTCGACCAACGGGAGGGCAATATCGGTTGGACATACTGAATGAAGAAGCGTCGTCATAGGATACCATGACTTGGGTCTTGTTGTTGTATACGAAGGGCTGTGTTGTGTGTCAAGGTTTAATCAACGAACTCTCTTTTTGATGACTGAACTGACCGTCTGACTGCATTGATCGAATACGTAGTCGATACCATTGGCCGCAGTACCGTTTGCGGTGAGGAAACCGCCATCGATCAAACCCCAGAAATCAAACACGCCACCGACGACGTTTGGATTTCCACACACATCAACGCCACCTGCGGTACCGTCCCATTTGTCTCCCGCGGGCTGCAGAGTCTTGTTGAAGGGCACGTAAGGATGGATCTTGCCGGACGCGGCGTCGTATGCTGCACTCGAGTTTACGTGATACGAGTGTCCATATCCAGGGACGCCAAGAATGATTTTGTGAAGCGGGAATCCGGCATTGGTCCAAGCCTTGACGGACGACATCGCAGAACCTTCGCGCGTTGGTGCGCACGAGTCGTCTAAGGGTGCGTTGGGTCCCACGGAGTCCGACGACGAACCCCAAATATCATAGTTCATAACCTCTGCGGCGCGAGATCACTGGCATCAGAGAATTGCATCTGATATATTGACGCCATCAATGCACGAACCAATGTAATCCAGGACTTGTCCGAACCCCGAGACGTCCGTCAGCTGCTTACCATCTGAGCCCACGTAGGGGTTTACGGGGACCGCAGCAGATATTGTAAGATTTGGACCGCTCATGGAGCGGAGCGTCTGTAGGAAGGAAAGGAAGTTGGCACTGTCGTTCGTCGACACGATATTGCAACCGATTCCCTTGTTTCCGGGATTCTCCCAGCTGTGGCTGAGGATGAGCAAGCAGGGCTTTCCAAAAGTCTCGAAAGCAAGCGTACTCAAATTCAACTCCATCCAGCTCGTACTGCGAGACAGCATTCATGACAGCCTTAGCAAAGGCAGTACGATTCGCCGCAGTGGCAACGGCCGAGGAGAAGAATCGTGAACCTCCCCAACCTCCGACAGACAGCAAGGGATGGACGTGCTGTCGTTTTGTAAGTTACCGAGGCAGACGAAAAGGGAAGGGCCTCCTACATGCTGCTTGGCGGTCTGCACGAACTGGGGAAGTAGCTTTTGGTCAGATTCCTCAAGGCCGAGGGTGTTGACATCTGGGGTTGTCGTCCTAAGCAGACTTCGCAACAAGTTCCCCACAAACAGTCGCATGATGACACACTCACGCGAAGGCATAGATTGCCCAGGTGTACTTGGACCAGCTAACATTCGACAGAGGGAAATCGTCGCTATGCCATCCAGCATACCAAGATGAAGCTATGAAGTTACCATTCTGCTCTCTCTTGGATAGATCGCCTGAGAGCGGCGGGGAGTGGGAACGCTTTCTGTGGGTAGTCGAAAGGCCCAGCGAGGAAACGGCCCAGGTCAGTTGAGTATAAAGGATAACGCAAAGGATGAGTGCTCGCATGGTTGAAAAAGCACGACGGCCGAGGACACGCAGCTAGGCCCTTTTATAGATTGCGAGTGAGCCTGAGTCCGAACTTGGCGAAACGATTGCAAATTTCAGTCGCTAGTACTGTAGATTGACGTCTTGTCACAAGTCTACATGTACAGTATGCCGCCGCGGCACTAACCCCGTTGACTCGGAGGAAGTCGATTCCTTGCGCCACATGGATATGAGCTGAGGGGAAGAAAGATCGACGTGCTCGGCCAATAGGTTGTGTGGGAATAACGGGGTACTGGAGGATTGAGATCGTCTTGGTACCCGTGGAGAGGGTGCATTTGTTGCTGTCCTCCCTTCCCTTGCGCAGCGAACGGTGACCAACTACTGAAGCGGCGGCCGCCATCATATGCCACTACTTTCACCGATCGATCACGCGCGGCACTAAGTTACTGGAAAGAGACGGCACTGACGGGTTCCTTTCAGACGCGCGCACGACAGGCTTGACAGCTCAATGGTTTCGGTTATGACGCGTGACGATCGATAGACCGGTAGATGCTGGGTTGCGAACCAGGCGGTTGAAATGGCTTCAAAACCTTGCGTGTGGCCGCAGACACCCAGTTACTGTAAATTAATTCGGGGAGCACCACTTGAGTCACGGGGTTTCGAAAAAAAAAAAATAATTCGTATTTGAGCACGTGACCGGGGCGATTCCTGGTTACCTCCTTTTTTTCTTCTTGTAAGTTACTACGGTTCCGGGCGGCATTTGCCATCCCGTGCGCCGGCGCCTAACGAGTGAGCCCCTGGCCGAGCGGCCGAAATCTGGGAGGGAAAGTGGGGAAAATATGCCGATTCTGAGATTTTCAGTATTTGGGCGCTTGTTTCAATTTAGAATGCGATTTTTGTAGATAAGCGCTCATATTGTAACAGTATCTCGAGATTTAATATACAAAAAGGGAGTCGCGATCCTTGGTGCACTGTGGGGTAACGTGCAGTGTGGGGTAACCACGTAGATAGCGGGTGACGGCCCGGTACATACAAATAAGGAAATAACGCATACGCTGTAACCTCCAAAGGCATTCCCCTGCCTCACTTGCCCGCGCACCATTTAATCACCATTTTTTGTGTCAGACTATCATGTACATCCATTGTATGCTTATTCTGAGCCCGCACAGGGTTTCTGAGCGTGGGAAAGTGGTTAATTTGAAAAATCGTTTCAATTTGCGGTCAGAATGTCAGGCGCTTAACATAAAAAAAATAATAAATGTATAAGTTTTTATCTACATTACAATGCGATCACGATGTACTAAGTTTCATAGCATTTGTATATGTTTTGAGGGTGCAGTTGTGGCCACAATTTGTGGGTGGCTCAGATGCCGGAAATTCCCACCCCGAGATCTGAAATTAAAAGCATCATCTCAGCCCCATGATCCAGTTATATATCACGCTGATATTGCGTGTATCTAATCATATATCTTGCAACGTGGAAGCGAATGTGCCGCTCAAACAAATATACAGTTACGGTAAGGCAACTGAATATGATCGTGACCGATCAGCGAGTGAGTCACTTTTAATCTGTGCAACCTTGGTGCCAACGTTCTGACAATTCTGTTTCAACTGAGATACCAAATCAAACGGCCTTTAAAACTAGACCAGTTTGACACACATATCATACAGGCAAGTTTCGGTCCAATAATTTTAGTATATTTCTTCCAGCGATTATAAATTCAAACGAGCGTAGAAATTCAAATGACTGTTGAGATCTAAATGACAGTTGAAACCTCGTAGTGGTAAGGAATGTTATATATACTATATAGCGGGAGTCAAGCCAAAAATAAATTAAGGGTATAAAAGTTCGAAATGCTGCTAGGGAGTCATTTGCATCGCCGACCGAATAGAATTGACTAGGATGTTGTTGTAGTCCCCACCAGTCTCCCACATCACAAACCCGGCAAGGTCCAAGCTGTGTATGAACGTACCTTTCTCGGCTTTTTTGTAGTTACGAATCAGTGGATAACCGACGAGGAGATGTGTGCGCGACGTACCAAATGAGGTGGCATCATCATATGACACCATCACCTCTGATGTGCTGTTGTATACGAAAGGCTAGAATTGAAATGATCATTAGAGTCAGCCATAGTTCCTATGAGTATGTAGAGCGCGCACCGTCTTGCTGCATTCATCAAATGTGTGGTGGACCTCACACGAAGGGGTTCCGTCGGCTTTGAGAAAACCAGCATCTATCAGACCCCAGAATTCAAAGACACCACCGACGACGTTCGGATTTCCGCATTGGTCAACACCGCCGGCCGTGCCATCCCACTTGTCCCCTGCGGGCTGATCGGTTTTGTCGAAGGGCGCGAAGAGGTTGATATTCCCTGATGCGTCGAGGGCGTCGCTTTGATTTACGCGGAAAGAATGCCCGTAGGATGGGACACCGAGGATTATTTGATTGGCAGGAAAACCGGCCTGAGTCCAAGCCTGTACAGCTGACACCGCAGAACCCTGTTGGGCAGAGGCTGGCGCGCATGAATCGTTCAAAGGCGCATTAGGTCCAACAGAGCTAGAAAAGCTTCCCCAAACATCGTAGTTCATAATCTCTGGGCGACACTGTCAGAAAAGGTAAGACAGAGAAGGCAAGTAAAAACGAACCAATGTAGTCGAGGACTTTCGCAAATTGGGAGACGTCTGACATGGGATTACCATTGGAGTCGAGGAAGGGTTTGAGCGAGACTGCGGCGGACAAGATGATGTTCGGAGTCATGCTACGAAGCTTTTGCAGAAACGAAAGCAAGTTGGCGCTATCATCAGGTGATACGACGTTGCAACCAATTGCTTGTTTAACGGGATATTCCCAACTACGGGCCGGTGAGTGGACAATACTTCAGATGATTAAAAAAGCGCGTACTCGATTTCTATGCCACCCAACTGGTACTGTGAGACGACATCTACGATTGCTGTAGCAAAGGCTGCGCGGTTTGCATCGGTAGCCACGGCAGAAGAAAAGAATCGAGAACCGGTCCACCCTCCTAAAGACAGAATGGGAATGACACCCTGAAACACACCCCGAGTCAGGAAAGGCAAAGAAGTGAGAAGGAAGGGAGATGACATACGTTATTGCGGGCAGTCTGAACAAACTGAGGAATTAATTGCTTATCGGAGTCTTGAAGGCCAATCTCGGAGACATCTGACGTCGTGGTTCTGAGAAGGAGAGCTTGAGTGGAATCTTACAGAATATATTCGCTAGACTCACGCGAAGGCGTAGATGACCACATTGTACTCGGTCCAGTTAACCGCTGCCAAGGGGACATCTTGGGCATGCCACGAGGCGTACCACGATGCAGCCACATGTCCAGTTGGTTTCTGCGGCGACTGGCGTGGAAAAGCCTTTATAGAGCGGGCCAAAGTAGGCTGGGCTGTCCAGATCAGATGAGCGGCAACGAAGATGAAAAAACCCAGGAACATCGTAGGCAGCAAGTGAAAGTGAGCGGGGCTGGTTTTACAGGTGCACACAATGAGGACATTTTATATCGATCTCGGAGCCTCATCATGGGTTGATGGCATAAGGCGCACGTTGGATTGCCATAAGGGAGGGTATTCACAGCCTGGTGTTAGGATTTTGCGATGGCTTGTGAGCTGTTATCTATAGCGCAACAGGGCAATGCCGAGTCCCGAGGACAAGCACAAAGTCCATTCCAGCCAACCGGAAAATCATATAAGAACGCAGTTGAGACTAGGACGTTGATGAAGATCCCATTGTCCGCGCGTGCATCGCACTTGTCGTCGGATCAACTTGGAGTTGTCTTGCTGTCAAAAATCAAAGTGGCGAGTGATTAAAATGAGGGAGTTTGAACTGCTCAGGAACCAATGCACAGTAACACAGGCCCAGAATAGCATGCGCAAAAACCCACTGGTACGATATGACCAAAATAACCATGGGGGATCCCGAGAACGTGCGATCGCAAAACCGAAATATGGAGGTGTGCATCAGCAAAGTTGCAAAACTACGATTTGGGATTGTTGACTCCGCTGGAATCGAGGTCCGATGATTGATGGTGATCAGGCTCGATCGGGCCAGATCGAGTTACAGACAATGTCCGTCGCTATGGTTGAGCATATATCTGGTTTACCCAGTACGATCGTGGGTGATCATACAGATTCATACTGAGCAGCAATATCGTCGTTATGATTGAGCTAATATCTAATCTATTCCTTGTGATCGTGTTTGATCATTCTGAATTCTATTATAATATCAATGATCATTGCGGCTGAACTCAGTCCGAAAAATCCCAGGCTTGAACCCACCTGATCATACGCGTCAAGCATGATGGCCATGGTGGCCATGATGGACTCGATCAGACTCGATCATGTCCAACCTTATTTTTGCAACTTTGCTGATGGTTTTAGGGTGTTGGGTCTTGTTGACACGCTCACGGCGTTGAGCCATAAAAAATACAGAGTAATGTGACGAACGTACACCGGCCCGGGACGCAGACACTACTGTACAGTACTGTATCTGACTCAACACACCCGAGCGAAATGCAGGAAAATGCACCTCGGTCATCGCCCGTAATCGTAATCACTGGCACACCGGGCACAGGCAAAACTACAACCGCACAGCTCCTCGTGGAGCAGTCTCCGGTCCCCCTACAGCATATCAATGTCAGTGAACTAATAAAGGAGAAGATGTTGCACGACGGGTTCGACGAGGAATGGCAGACTTATATCGTAGATGAGGACAAGGTGTGCTCGTGTCATTCATCATCTAGCCGGGCGCAAGAATGATGTATCATAATTTAGGTGGTCGATGAATTAGAGCCACTAATCAACGCTGGTGGGGGCCTCATACTCGATTGGCATACGTGCGATGCTTTCCCGGAGCGTTGGATCGACCTTGTCGTCGTACTGCAATGTAATCATACACGATTATGGGACCGTCTCGAAGCTCGGTGCGTAGTTATTTCCTACCGTCTCACTGATCACTGAATTCTGTATATAGAGGTTACCAATTGAAAAAGATCCAAGAGAACAATGAAGCAGAGATTATGAGTGTTGTTCTGGAAGAGGCTCGTGAGGCATATGCGGAGGAGATCGTTGTTGCATTGAACAGCGAAGACACAACCGATCTGGAATCAAACGTGTCCCGCATCGTGCAGTGGATCGAGGCGTGGCTAAAAAATCAATCTTAGCCAGATTCAATCATTACACTGTGTTTAACCCCTTATTGTCCGCCAAACATCACAGGTTCTAGATTGGCAGAGCCCAGCTACGACATTTATTTTATATCACCCACATTTACCTTTTGGGGGTTGTACAAATGCCTTATGAACCTCCAACTCGGTAAACCTATCAGCTCGAAATAATGCGATTCCGAAACTAGATCTACATTGGCGTAAAGCCACCAGTTTGAATAGCCAGTGACCATCGGAATCACGGTAGGGCGCTGTCATTCGGCAGGGTTACCGTCGTCCATATCGACATCGCCCTCCTTTTGTTGCTCTTCAGCTTGCTCAACAGTTATGTACCCCGCCGGCCGCCAAATGCTTCCGGTCGTTGCCTTCCAGAGACGTATGCGACCATCATTTCCGGCAGAAGCCAAAATAGTTCTAGTTTACCACATAAGTAAGCTAAAGGCGAATGCGGGGTAGGTACTTACCCCGTGGTATTCCACTCCACCCTGGATACTGCAGACCTGGTAAATTTACGTAAGCACGCAGAGCGCTATTAGGGAACAGAATGCCCAGACTTGTGATGGTCGAAATCTCCTACGACACAGCCCGACCATTTCGGCTCATCTGAACCTTCCATGCGTTCATCTTCAAGAGAGCTCGGACGCAGTTTCCAGACGCGCACGTGCCCGTCACGACCGCCCGTCGCGACGAGATGGTACGAGCGTCCACATGACGATGCCCAAGAAAGGGAAGTAATAGCGTATGGCGCTGTTGCATCTTCCGAAACGGATCCAGAGTCGACAGGTGGAGAGGGGTCGAGCGAAAGAAGAGTGATTGGGCGCCGCGAAGGAGACAGCTGAATAATCTACCACACCTTTCGTCAGTTATTCATAATAAGGAAATTGCAGGGAGAGTTACCTTCACAATGCAAGATACACCGCTGCAGATTGCAAGCACCTCACCCCAGTATCGCTCCTTACACCAGGAGATCGACCACCCTCCGTCAGCCTCGCGGCTACCAGCGCCTCGCTGAACTGGAGGCGGCTGCTGCTGCTGTTGCAATGCGTTTGCAACGAGTGAGGCATCTGCAGCAGGGGTTCCGGAGATCTGAGTTGGTGTAGGTGCAGCATAGGTATGTGGTCGGGATGTCAATGTGGAGGGGAGCACGAGAACGTCTGTTTCTTCTACGAGGGTCCAGTTTGTGAGCGCAGGCGCCTCGAGGCACTCATACACGCGCAGATGATTGTCTGAAGCAATCGTAGCCTATGAGAAACCAGTAAGTAGGCGCAGGGCAGATGAACAGTAGGAAGCACGCACCAATTTCAACCCAAACTGGTGGGGGGCGAATTCTACCGCACGCACGCTACCCTTCGCGTCCGCTAGCACCGCACGCTCATTCCAGCGCGTACCAGGACCGCTGGCCACAGCCGAACCTCCGTTCGCTTGTGGTTGGTCAACGTTGTCCGCAGGAATCTCCTCCCATATCTTCACAGTACGGTCAAAGGAGGAACTCGCGAGAACAGAACCGAATTCTGGATGTGCCCACGAAAGTTTCGTCACTGCTGCATCATGAGCCTGGCCCACATGAATTGTCACAATGAAATGCCGCGAGGTAGTGCGAAAAGGGGACACGAACCTTCCACTCTGCCACGGCTGTCCAGGTGCCGTCAGACTCGTCGAGCTGCCAGATCTTTATGCGATGGTCGAGGGAGCAAGTCGCGAGGCGTACACCATAGAAATCGTATGCGGTGTCAGTTACGAGATCACCGTGCGCGTTTTGTATCAAGCTAGTTTGCATCGGTCGAACTCGAACAGAAAGCGCCGTCCATTACAAGTCGCGCGTAGAGGGACCCGTAGGGATCCCGCTCCGAAACGGGCCGGATCATTCCACCGGTAAAATCATGTTTTATTCGTTACTATCTTCGAACAACAGGCCAGCACCATGGATATCGAGCTTTCACACAAGATCTCTTCAATTGCGGAGCTCGTAGGTACATCAGCCGCCTATAGCTCTATTTTTTCATTCCCACATCTTTTCCAGGACATGATGATCGCGCCTGGCATGTCTCATGGAATCCAACCAAACCGCTGCTAGCAACTTGCTCCGCAGACAAGTCTGTTCGCCTTTACACTTACACCGCTGGTCTTCCCCCCAGCTTTTCGCTGCATACATCCATCCCTACTGGACACACCAAAACCGTGCGCGGTGTTGCCTGGTCACCGTCCGGGTCGACGCTTGCTACTGCATCCTTTGATGCAAATATCGGTATCTGGAAGCGTGAGGGGCAAAACGGAGACGACGAAGAGGCAGCCGGCGAATGGGAATGCATTAGCATCCTTGAAGGCCACGAGACCGAATGTAAAAGCGTCGCCTGGTCTAGTTCTGGCAATTTGCTTGCTAGTTGTAGTCGCGACAAGACTGTCTGGGTATGGGAAGGTGCGCGGCTTCATATCACGGTAGACAGTGCGGCTCACCCAGATACTAGTCCAACCGGACGCTGACTTCGAGTGCATGGGTGTCCTCATGGAACACACCCAGGATGTCAAATGCGTTGCATGGCATCCAACGGAAGAAGTCAACCGATTTTTCCGCCATCACCGCAACGTTCTGATGCCGGTCTTCGTAGCGTAGATTCTAGCGTCCGCCTCGTACGATGATACAATCAAGCTCTACTTCGACGACCCAAGCGAGGATTGGTTCTGTTTTTCCACGCTCACAGGCCACTCATCAACCGTATGGTCTCTTGCATGGGCACCAAACGGGCGATACCTCGCATCTGCATCGGACGACTGTACGATCCGGATCTGGAAGCGTATCACGGAACACGAATGGGAATGTGTACTTGTATTAGAGGACCACGACCGGACGGTGTATTCGGTGACGTGGGGGATCGGAAAAACAGACACGATACAAACTGGCTGTGAATCTCTTGGGTGGATGGCTTCGACAGGGGGCGATGGCAGAATTAATGTTTGGGCGTTCGAGGTGAGTCACCATTACGTCGCGCTGTGGGCGTGGCGGGGTCTTGACCGGTGCGATCCCAGGAACCACCGGATTCTACACAAAGAAGCTCTCCCAAGCATAAGCTGATAGCACGTCTTGAGAACGCGCATGGCGTCAGCGATGTGAATTCAATCACATGGTGTCCGAGGAATGGATATGAAGACTTAATTGCAACTGTTGGTGATGACGGTGTAGCGAAGATATGGAAAGTTGTATCAGTATAGAAGCAAACTTCTCATTCCGTATATAGGCTTGTAATGAAGCACGGCATGAGTGCACGAGCTCTTATTATCGCTTCCCCTTTCGGGACAAGGCTAATCCTATAGCCTTCTTGAGCCCCACAGCAATCCCCGAGTCGGATCCGTGCATGACAGACGAACAAAGTTGACTGCGAAATAGATGTACGTTGGTCCCAAGCCCCAGGAACACTTTCGAAGCTGTCCCTTTCGTTTTTTTTGTTTTTGTTTGGTTACGTAGTGGCCAGGTGTAGATGGCCAGGAACTCGGACTGCCGTCAGGCAAGGCCGGAAATGTACCGACGTGGAAGATCCCGCATATGGGATACAGGAATGATTGAGCAGGGCGTCTATCCTGTGATTGGAGACTACTGACCGTTTCGACGTTACTTTCCCAGGTTGCTCGGTTCCATTCCTTGGAAAATATAGCAACGATAGGCATGGCACAGGTCTGGGTATACAGAAGAACCTGGGTCCATGGCCATACCATGGCCATTCGCCAGCCTGATCTGATTGACCATCAGGAAAAACTTCCTGGAAAAATGTCGGAATAAGTTGAAGTAGGCTAAATACTGTATACGTTCAGTATATATATTGATGCCTCATTATCTTGTATTCTCCACGCGGATGAAATCTTATCTCCAGCTTCCCCGAGGCCGAGTCGGACTCACGCCCCATTACGAAGGAAGGACGGACACGCTTAACATTGCCCGTGATCGCACATGTTTCACTAGCCCACTGGCACGATTGATGGTGTGAATGCAGGTGCCCGACCCTAATAGTAGTCCGCTGTCGGTGAATCCGCGGGCCTTGATTGCCAGTAGTTGGCTGCGGAATTACCTACAGACCGACCGGCAACAGACTCAAACGCATCACCATCACTGATGCATATGCGAGGTATGATATTACACCCATTCCTGTAGGTTTGGATCATGCATATGGATGCGATCTTCGCACCAATCACTTTTTAAGATTTAAAATATACTGTACGTGCTCAGCTTTTACTACTACAGTAGGACCAAAAAAGTAGACGTGTGAGTGACTTTAGCGAGCATATTTGTGCCGAAAATGGAGACGGTGTGACCTTATAGCTTAGACTGAGGGGTAGCCCGCTCCGAGCCAGCCGAATGATACTCGAGGATCCTCACGGTCTGATGCACGCTTTCAATTCGATGTGCCTAAAAACTAACTATTAATAGCAAATTCCTCTCCTTCCTTCATATAAACACGTGCGCGAGAGAGACCGGTGGCGTCAGAAGTGGATGAAGTAGTGGGCGTCTCTCTTTCTCCGTGTAACGTACAGTACAACCCGCGATGTCGTGGCGCGCAGTTTTGGATCGATTCGCCGCAGGGGCAGTGGTGTGCTGGAGCGTTGTGACGCTGGTCACTTCCCCGCTCACCTCGCGCCGAACCGCCTCCTAGCGGGTAGTAGCGTCGCACTGGTGGGCGAGGGTGTGCAGCTCTGACGTTAGGGAGCAGTGTAACTGGGTGGGCCATGGCCGGCATGATGTTCCACTGCAACGGCTTTAAATGGCCTAGGCTGCGGTTTCTAAAGTACCGAAGGATCTATCAGCATCAAAGAGTGCGCGGAGGCGGCTGCAGATGAGCCTGAAGGTTTTTTTGGTGCCTTTAGCACGGAGACACAGAACACGCGCTGAACTTCTGCAGTGATGGTGAAGACTTGGCATTGGATCTGAGTAACGTTGTCTCTTTTACCCCTTGTGGTATTGAATTGTTGAGGTTTGTATGACCAGGAACGGAGAGCACCCACAGGATTCTTCCAGGAGAAAATATTTGACGGAAGAGAGCTCAGGCCACCACAACAAGATAGCGACAGGAAAAGAGGTGATAGGGAAACACAGTTGTATTTGGCACAGGAGACGGCGAAAAAGAATGTACTTGTAAGCACCTATGTGATTAATGGGTTATCAATGGGTTATCATCATTGTATACATTTAATCCAGAGGCGTCATAACACATAGCCCAAAAGCGTTGCCGCAACTGTGGCGCCGATGTGGCACGAAAAATCGCATTGGTTTCAAAGGCTCTTCAAGAGATCGTTCATCTCTGCATTTTCGAAGATCTGAGCCGGGCCATACTTTGCCTCCCACTTGCCCCGTGCGGCCTCGAGTGCGAATTGTCCGATTTGCTCGACCGATATCACGCCTGACGGGTAGCACATCGAAAGAGGTGCACCGAAGACCTTATCTGCAATCCGAAGGGTGAGACCCCGTTGGTTCTGTGCATCTTGTGGGTATGCTTTGGACGGGAAGAAGTACCCAGGTCTCAGAATCAATCCTCCGAGACGACCTCCGGACGACTCTACAGTTTTTATCAGGTCATTTTCAGCGCGACCCTGGAGGAGCCGAGACGTGAGTTCAACAAGGTTAGCTGTCGGCATGGACTCGCACCTTGACACGGGCGAACAAAATGCTGCTCTTCTCTGTCGAGTCCGCACCCTTTCCACTGACGAAGACCACTCGAAATGGACTCTCCTTAGTGCCGGCGGCCTTTTCTTTCAGGACATTGAGGAATGAATTGAAGTACCCGGTGGTGATCTCGGTATATTTAGCTTCGGACATGCCTGCGGTTGAGATGCCCAAAGCCCAGATGCATGCGTCGTGCTGTGCGATTATCTCCTGGATCGCAGGCGGATAGGTCAAAAAATCGTTGTGCTCGATAGTGATGAGCTTTGGGTGCGTGGGGGATGCACCATCTGTCGAAGTGCCGCCGGGAAGAACGACCCAAGGCGGGAGAGGGCGACGTCCCAAATACGTGACCTGGCTAACGCCATTGTCGGTGAGAAGACTACGCAGGATCCCTAGACCGGCTGTGCGAATACGTTTGTGAGTCTCATAAGATGGGGCACCACGGAGATGGGACTGACCAGCACCCGTAGCACCAGTTAGTAACACCTTCATGGTGGTAAGTTATGAGCAGGCGAAGTTGGGAGTCGAGGTATATCGCGCATCCCTTCCGAAGGAACCCGCATCGGAAGAACGCGCGTCGCTTCGGCGGGAGATCGACATATTGTACACGACGGACAAGAGTGGGGAGAGTCACGGACAAGAGTGGGTGAGGAGAATCACCTGTCATAAATTGACTGTAACTTACCCGTTCCTGCCTTACTCAGTCACAAAGTTTGAAACTCAGAAATCACATGCCCGGTAAAATGGCTTTAGTGTGATTTTTCGTTTTTCGTTGTTCGTTTCCCATTCTCGTCTTTTTATTTTCGTCTTGACTTTGTTGTGCCACCACCATCAGGGTTGCTGCCAGCCTACAGTAGATTATGAGCCCTATGGGCTATGCTCTCCAAGCTCAAACTTTATGTTTGATCCTGGACCTGACCCTCAGGGCCCATAACCTGATGAAGGCCTTGCATGACTTTCATGGTTCTGCCAACCGCACGCTAACTTACTCCTTGGCCACCTCTATTGATTAGTATAGATAGGTGAAATGATCTTTAATGTAATATGCGTGTTTATTGTTGGTGACGACGGTATAAGTACGTGCAGATGGGAATATTGGCGAATAAGTCGCGCAGTACATCGACAACAGCGACCTCTTCTTCACGCCGCCGATCGTCCGTTCTTGCGTTCATGTTCGACATCTTCACGGTGGCGGTGGCGGGGCTAGACGGATATGCGCTCAAGCACACGCACTTACTCGGATGCCATCTCGTGTTGGAGGGGCCAGAGTTTTGTAGGATAACACAACATTTGCCTGCGTAGGTGAAGTTTTATTCGGAAACGCTGATAAAAAGTGACTGTGAAATGGCGTGGTAATCCGAGCCAAAAAAAGATACCGTGTCCGTTTCTATCATTCTCCTCATGCTAGAGTTCGTCATCGTCAAGATTATGAGTGTCGCCTTCGGGAAGAGAGGAGAACAAACATCATGTCATATATCGCTCAGAAGAAAGAGTGAGAGAAAGTCTGAGGGGCGACAAAACGGACGTCGGCCCACATCCGTATATGTCACTTACTCGGCGATCGCGCATAAATTCGACCGTCTTCAAGGTCCTTTTGATATCCCGGATCCTCTCTTCGAGCCCACGTCTCCGTTGCGTCAAGTTGCTGTCCATATAGCGACTTCCTACAGAAATCATCGCAGAAGGGCGGCGCGGACGTGATAGAGAGAGAGAGAAGTCGAAAAGGTCAGAAAAGCAAGAGTCCTCGTGTGGCACGCGGGATCGCGAATTCCTCCTCGTCATTTTGTGGGTGGGGTGCACGCACGAACGGACGGAGGGGAGACGATGAGCTTGTTGTCGTCCGCGCTCGCGTTCGCGTTCGACATCTTTCGCATAAGATGAAATTGTTCAGAGAAGGTATTGATTAGCGCATTTTACCGAAAAATGAACCTCAGATGGTATAGGTAGTCGGTGATGTAAAACATAGAGGAAAACAGAGTCACGTCAGCAGTCGTCATTTCTGCAGTTTTCTCATTTTCTTCACAACATCCTCTATCCGTGGGCGGGAGGAGGGGTCCTGCAACCAACACCACCCGATGAGATCCCACATTGTATTCCCCATAGGTCTTCCATCCGTTGGTCGTTCCGGCCTCTCACCTGCCAAGATTCGTCGACATGCACTATGATTGTCATTGTCAGGAAAGATCGGGGCGCCTGTGTAAATCTAATGCGTTCGATTGTACAACGTCAGCCTTTCCTGAGCATCCACGAAACATTGGTGAAGCGCTACCTCGAAGGCAATGCAGGCGAACGCAAATATGTCACTTTTTGTCGTCCGCTGGAACTTTTGGCCAGTGTCAAGGAGTTCCGGAGCCATCCATTTTGGGGTGCCCATTCGGGCAGTCCCATACGACACAGACATGTCAACAAAGTTAGCAAATCCGAAGTCAGCAATTTTTGCTTTCCGGTCGTTGCTAACAAGTATATTCACCTGGACAACCAAACCACAATCGCTAAAGTTCATGGAAATATTGGTGCAAGTTGCTCACCCCTTTCAAATCGCCGTGGTACATCCTTTGCGAGTGTAGGTGTTGAATGCCCTCTGCAATCTGAAGCAACTAGTACAAAAGTTTGAGTCAGCATGAAAATGTTATTGTCTTGTGTGACTCACATATTTCTCCACAGCATGATGAGGTTCCCTCTTCAAGAATTCGATGATAGTGCCATTACTCATCCATTCGGACACCATGCACATTTCGCCAGGAAATGACTCGATGTCAACACCTAGGAAAGCTAGTATGTGGGGATGACCACCAACATTCTTCCAAATCATAGCTTCCTTGCAGAATTTCTAGAAAATATTCCCCAGTTGCATAAGAAAGCCAAAACACCAGAATGATTCACACGAACTTGCAATAATGTAGCATTTTCGAGTTTAAACAATCTCTTTAAAGCGACCAGCCTCCCATTGCACAGGCCACGATGGATATGCCCAAAACCGCCCGTGTATATTGGATCCAAGGAGACATTTTCAATCGTCTCTTTGACGTACAATTCATTTGGCACGTCACCGCAGGCCTTCGAAAGGTCTACAAGTAGTCGTTGAGCGGTATGCTGAAGTTGGTCTTCTTGCAGCAATGGAGAACCTCTTCTAAGTGTCTATAATTCCAACGTCGAGCAGTGTAAATGACTAATCTCGAGTAGAACCTTACTAGGCCTTACTTCCTGCAATACTTGCATGAAGCACCTTGCTTGTTCTCCGCGCAAGGAGCGAATTGTGCTCTTGTATTCGGAGTCCAAAAGTACTTCTCGAAAGAAAGCGCATATTTCATTTTCATCCTTATCGAGGGCGATGCTGTAATGGTCGTCTCCAACCATTAATGAAGCCTATAGGAATGATTATTACACACATAAGCAGAGCCCAATGATGGAACGTTTGCACCTCCAGAAGTGTTTCCCGAAATTGTCGACTTTCCGAAATGCTCGCAACGATACCATAATTGATAAGCTTCACGAAATGTGGACGCAGTCGGGGCAGCAAGCTACTTCTAGAATATCAGAACTGATCCAGAGGGTAGAACATAGCGGACGCAACCTCTCGAGTCTTGGATCCAAAGCATTCATAGAGTTAATTTTCTCTCTAAGGAAGGAGAAGAGGTGCTACCGCACATCCGTGAGAAGATTCAGAAGAATGATGCTATGTTGAATGGGATGTAAGGAACAAACACGATAAATTTTGAGTTGGCTCGCGTACTGGCAGGGGAAGCACGATGGTGTCAAATCATGGACACGAATGCAGAGCGAACAGGACAACGTACTCGCAGGAGGTGAACAGGGAGCACGACGGTGTCAAATCGTTGCCTCTCCCGTTCCTCGAAGGAGTTATAACGTTGAGCGTCACTTGGGCCGGCTGTGGGACTGACGTTGAGTCGGGTGACGGAAGGAACTCCTGTATAAGATTTTGTCCTCTGGAGAGACAAAGTGGTGTCAAGTTATGGACATTAATGCAAAGGGAAGACAACGCACTCGTGCTGCTCGCGGGAGGTGGTCAGGGGGTGGCAGTGGATGGTCCCAGGATGAACATGGCGGCTGTGCGCGCGTGTCTACGTAGTACCTGGCCACAGTCAATTATCTCAGAATTCAGTCCGACGTTATTGCGAGCTCCCCGACGTACCAGGTACGGTAGCTATCGGAACAAAGCGCGGAGTCAGCTCTGGTAGTGGAACGGGGTACAAGAAGACGCACTTTTCATCATAGCGAGTGATCCAGCCATCAGGAAGAGGTCTGGGGTCAGGGTCTGCTCGCGGGAGGTGGTCAAGGCCTGCTAGCGAGAGGTGGTCAATGTCTTCTAGCGGGAGGTGGTCAGGGTCTTCTAGCGGGAGGTGGTCAGGGTCTTCTAGCGGGAGGTGGTCAGGGTCTTCTAGCAGGATGTGGTCAGGGTCTTCTAGCAGGAGGTGGTCAGGGTCTTCTAGCAGGAAATGGTCAGGGTCTGCTAGCGGGAGGTGGTCAGGGGGTGGAAGTGGAAGATCCCAGGATGAGCGTGGCGGATATGCGCGCGTGTCTACATAGTACCTACCCAGAGTCAATTATCTCAGAATTCAGTCCGACGTTATTGCGACGTACCAGGCACGGTAGCTATCGGAACAAAGCGCGGAGTCAGCTCTGGTAGTGGAACGGCCCGGGGGCACAAGAAGACGCACTTTTCATCATATCGAGTGATCCAGCCATCGGGAAGAGGTCTGCGGTCAGGGTTACGGGGAGGGAAGGTAGACATGTTGCAATCGATGAGGAGCAGAGAAACGGCGGTGCGTTGGAGTCACTGCAATCGGTCGAAAAATTTGGGGGATTTTCCGGGTGCGATTGGCGATTTCGAGTATTTTCCTACAGCCGTTTGCAGCGTTTGCAGAGACGATGTCGTTATTTGTTCCATGTTTGCACTACAGCACTGAATTCGGAAATTCTTGCCACGCCTTCAGAATTGATCTAGAGTCAGAGTAGTATCTAAAAGATGAAGCAATTGGAGTCTCTCGTCGCAGCATTGATTGATGGGCTGACAACTACAAGCCTTCCACCAGCATCCAATACTGTAACTACATTAATATTCGATAACCTCGCTTGAATCAACTTGAACATATGTAGGGCTCGATGAAGAGTGTCGCATTTTCAAGCAGGGCTGTCTCAGATGACGTCCAGTAATACCTCGAGGGTGCATCCGGAGACATCATCCTGGGCGCCGTCAGGCAGTACACTGACAATGTTCTTGCCAACCCAGCGCACGAGGTATGACAACAACGGTTGCAGACCTGTGTTGGAAAAACCGGGGCGCGCGCGAGAAAGGAAAAACGAGTGGATTCAGGTGGGGAGTGGGGGCAAACGCGCGAGGGTTTCCCGTGGGTATTTACATGGGTTATATACTACTAGATGGAATGGAAGGTGTCAGGAAGTAAACTAAAGGCCCGAAGGTGCTAGGGTGTGAGAGCCGCGCGAGCTCGATTTCAACAACCTGCGTCATGCCTCAAGCTTGCCAACGCAGCGGTCCTTTTGAAGGGATCCGTCGTTCCGAAACCAGAGGGAAGTATTGATGATGTAAGGCGATCATAATAGAGCTGGAGGTTACGCGAGAGAACCTGCTTGACCAGCGCCTGCTGGCCAATCGGATGCAGCAGCACCCGGTGCGGTCAACAAAGGATCATCGATCATCGATCATCGATCATCGTGGGAACGGCTGGCGAAGCCACTGCACACCTTCAATGGCCAACCAGTGCACGGTCCAGTGGACGCTTGGCAGCACGAGTTTCTCAGAGTTTCTCCTCGCAGAGCACGCGTTCAAAGTCTATTTCCTCAACCTCAACAAAATAGACGGGATCGACAGACGCTATTTTCAGGAAGGGGAGCACAGAAGAAGACTAGAGTCGTTTACTGTATGGGCTATGTCCACAGTGGGGTTCGATGTTAAGGACGCGCAATGCGCGGTCGATGTCCCACATGGTGAGGGTTGTGCGTAGCGCATGATGCGTCATGAATGAAACGTGCTGCCTCCCGGAGATGGGTTGAGGGATAACGGGACTACTGAGTCCGATGAGATGACACACCTTGATGACCTGATGATCGATGAACCCCAAACATGGGACAAACAGGGTCAGCCATTCAATCAGTCAACTAGTCAACCCGATTGGTCTTGTGAGCAGTTTCGAGCGACACCTACCCAAATCTCGTCGAGTACTATCTGTTAGTGCCTTACCATCTAATCGAACAAGTACTCAGAAATCCGCGAACGATTGTGCAAGTATGGCGCACCTTCTAATATACATGTAGGGGGTCAATGGTGCCACGAGCCACGCTACAAGTTCTCCGGCGTCTTTCTCAACTCTCTAGGGCGACTGCATTTTCTTCCTCGGTCCCTACAGCAGACATCCCTGACACCCAATCTCACTTCCCCGATATCGCACCACTTTGCCTTCTTCGGCAAGTGTTAGATACACGCGCTGCGCACGGGTGCTGTCTGCCACAGAGCCTCCGCGTGCAAGTAAAGGGATCAGGATGAAGTTCGCGTCTTGCGCGCCGATAGCGCGTCCGAGGCTCAGCTCCTTCATCCTTCAGACTGTGCAAGCTAGAGAGGAGTTTAACCCGCGATGCCTTGAGCATTTCGATGTTTCTGCGCATAGCGCTCAGCGATGCGGGAGATAAAGGCGGAGTGCTAGATGAGCTGTGGGAGTGGAGATGTTGTACGGTGCCTTGGTATTTGAGAGAACCTGGATGAGCAGTGCTTGAACGTTGAGCGATCGATATACCGAGTCTGCGTTGACAGGATGACGAACAACTGAGGGGAAGTGGTGATGTGAGACGCACCTGATTGCTGCTAGGCCAAAGCTTTTGCTGAGCATCTGCATAACGCATATATTCGCATATTCAGCTACGAGCGACGCAGCGCTGCTGCCCGGTTCCGAGAAGCCTCGTCTACGACCACGATCCCTTTGAATGGTTCGTAGTCGAGTAGCGCCCGAATGGATGCGAGGGAGATGAGCGTCCCAGTGGGATTCCCGGGTGAGCAGAGGAAGATTAGCTTTATTGATGGATCGGCATCGATCGTCTTCTTTACCTGCATAATGCCTCGGTTCAACGATGTTAAGCCCAAGGAACAGTGATTGAGACGTACCTCATCCACACGCAGGCTGAAACGTCCCTTTTCTCCTCCTTCACCCCCTTCCGCCGTGAGTTCAAGGTTTACCTTGACGATGCCGACGTCGTTGACTTGGGCACATACTGCATACATGCCATACGTGGGTGGTGCAACAAGGATCTTCTCGCGTCCTGGCGCGACGCAGACGCGGATGAGAAGATCGATGACCTCGTCCGACCCGACTCCAAGGAAAACATGATCTGGGCCAGGCAGGCCGCGTAGACGCCCATGAAGCCGCGCGTGCGGCTTTGGCAGTGATGTCTCACATGGAGTCGAGAGAAGCCTACCATTGAGGAGCTTGTAGAGGGCGAGGTATACTTGGCTGGAGCACTGTGACGCTGGTCACTTCCCCGCCCACCTCGCGAACCGCCTCCTAGCGGGTGGTGCTGCGCTGGTGGGCGACGGAGTGCAGCTTCCTGAGGTCAGGGAACAGTGTAACTGGGCGAGCCATGGCCTGCATAATGTTACACTGCAACGGCTTTAAATGGGCCTAGGCTGGGGTTTCTAAAGCACCAAGGGATCTATCAGCGTCAAAGATTTGACTGCTTGAGGGATGGAAGCCCGCATTCACTTTTTTGGTGCCATTAGGTGTCTCTGTGGGCACAGAACACGTGCCGAACTTCTGCAGTGATGGTGAAGACTCGGCAGATCCAAGCAACGTTGTCTCTTTTACCCCTTGTGGTATTGAACTGTTGAGGTTTGTATGACCAGGAACGGAGAGCACCCACAGGATTCTTCCAGGAGAAAATGCTTGACGGAAGAGTGCTGCGAGTGAGAGCTCAGGCCACCAGAACAAAATGGCGACAGGAAAAGAGGTGATACGGAAACACAGTTGTATTCGGCACAGGAGACGGCGAAAAAAGTATGTACTTGTAGGCACCTATAGTGATAATGGGTTATCAATGGGTTATCATCATTGCGTACATTTAATCCAGAGACGTCATAACACATAGCCCAAAAGCGTTGTTGCAACTGTGGGGCCGATGTGGCACGAAAAATCATAATAAATGCGTTGACTTCAAAGGCTCTTCAAGAGATCGTTCGTCTCTGCATTTTCGAAGATCCGAGCCGGGCCATACTTTGCCTCCCACTTGCCCCATGCAGCCTCGAGTGCGAATTCACCGATTTGCTCGACCGATATCACGCCTACAGAATAGAACATCGAAAGAGGTCCACCGAACACCTTATCTGCAATCCGAAGGGTGAGACCGCGTTGGTTTGGTGCATCTTGTGGGTATGCTTTGGACGGGAAGTACCCAGGTCTCAGAATCGATCCTCCGAGACGACCTCCGGACGACTCTACAGGTCATTTTCAGCACGACCCTGGAGGAGCCGAGACGTGAGTATAACAAGGTTAGCTATCGGCATGGACTCGCACCTTGACACGGGCGAACAGAATGCGGCTCTTCTCTGTCGAGTCCGCACCCTTTCCACTGACGAAGACCACTCGAAATGGACGCTCCTCAGTGCCGGCAGCCTTTTCTTTCAGGACATTGAGGAATGAATTGAAGTACCCGGCGGTGATCTCGGTATATTTAGCTTCGAAATGCCTGTTGAGATACCCAAAGCCCAGATGCATGCGTCATGCTGTGCGATTTTCTCCTGGATCGCAGGCGCATAGGTCAAAGAAGAACGTACCCAAGGCGGCGACGTCCCAAATAGGTGACCTGGCTAACGCCATTGTCAGTGATGGGACTACGCAAAATTCCAAGCCCGGCTGTGTGGATGCGTTTGTGAGTCTCATAAGATGAGGCAGTACGGAGATGTGGGACTGACCAGCACCCGTAGCCGAAGTATTTTGAACCATGATAACACGCGCGTCCCACGTCCCTTCGGCGGGGACGGCTCAGCCACTAATTTTGAAACTCAGAAATCACATGCCGCAAAATGGTGCAGCAGGTTAGCCACACAAGCCACACACTGCATGCTTTCGTCTTGACTTTGTTGTGCCACCACCGTCAGGGTCACTGCCAGCCTACAGTAGATTATGAGCCCTATGGGCCATGCTCTCCAAGCTCAAACCTCATGTTTGATCCTGGACCTGACCCTCAGGGCCCATAACCTGTAGGACTTGCGTGACCTTCATGGTTTTGCCAACCCGGCACTAACTTGCTCCTTGGCCACCTCTATTGATTAGTGTAGATAGGTGAAATGATCTTCAATGTAATATGCGTGTTATTGTTGGCGACGACGGTATAAGTACGTGCAGATCGGAATATTGGCGTATAAGACGCGCAGTTCAGTACATCGACAACAACACATATATTCAAGGGTAGCCTAATCATAGTGACTACGCGGGAGATCCACGTTCGACCTCTTCCTCACGCCGCCGAGCTTGTTGTCGTCCGTGCTCGCGTTCGTGTTCGACATCTTCACGGTGGCGGTGGTGGAGCTAGGGACGGGTATGTGTTCAAGCACACGCACTTACTCGGATGCTATATCGTGTTGGAGGGGCAGGAGTGACTGTGAAAGGCGTACTCCGAGCCCCCCAAAAAAGACATACTGTGTCTGTTCGGCTTCTGCGTCGAGGGTGTCTGCAGGCTTAAAGGTCGTTCTGATTCCTGATCGGCACTGGCTTACCACTGGCACCATCGTTCTCGTGCTCGTGCTCAAGTTCGTCATCGTCAAGATTACGAGAGTCGCCTCCGGAAAGAGAGGAGGACAAACCCCAGGTCTTATATCAGATAAATGATCGCTCAGAAGAAAAAAGTGAGAGAAAGTTGAGGGGCGGGACAAAATGGACATCGCCCCACACCCTTCGTACTATATGTCGCTTACTCGGCGATCGCGCATCGACCATCTTCAATGTCCTGTTGATATCCGGGATCCTCTCTTCGAGTCCACGTCTCCGTTGGGTCAATTTGCTGTCGATCAAGCGGTACTTCTTACAGAAATCATCGTAGAAGGGCGGCGTGGACGTAATAAGGGGAGAGGGACCGAAGAAGTCAGAAAAAGCAAGAGTCCTCGTGTGACACATGGGATACGCGAATCTGTGGAGATACCGTACACACGCTAGAGCACCCAGGAACGCGCCGAGAACCCTTTCTACGGTTGTATCTGTGCCCCCGAGATATTCCTCGTTCTGTGGGCGTGGGGTGCACGGACGAACGGACGGATGGGGAAGTGACAGCGAGCTTGTTGTCGTCCGCGCTCGCATTCGCGTTCGACATCTTCCGCATAAGATGAAATTGTTCAGAGAGGGTATTGATTACCGCATTATACTGAAAAATGAACCGCAGATGGTATTGATAATCGGTGATATAAAACATGGAGGAGAGCAGAGCCATGTCCTTAGTCTCCATTTCGAGATACACTATCATCAACTCCCTGCAGTTCTCTCATTTTCTTGACAACATCCTCTATCTGTGGGCGCGAGGAGGGTGCCCGCGACCAACACAGCTCGATGAGATCCCACATTCTATCCGGCATAGGTCTTCCATCCGTTGGTCGTTCTGGCCTCTCACCTGCCAAGATTCGCCGACATGCACTATGATCGTTATCGTCAGGAAAGATTGGGGCGCCTGTGTAAATCTAATGCATTCAATTGTACAACGTCAGCCTTTCCTGAGCATCCGCGAAAGACTGTTGAACAGTTACCTCAAAGACAATGCAAGCGAACGCAAACATGTCACTTTGTGTCGTCCGCTGGAATTTTTGGCTAGTGTCAAGGAGTTCCGGAGCCATCCATCTTGGGGTGCCCAATCGGGCAGTCGTATAGGACACAGACATATCAACAAAGTTAGCAAATCCGAAGTCTGCAATTTTTGCTTTCCGGTCGTTGCTAACAAGTATGTTCGCCTGGACAACCACAATCACCAACGTTCACGGAAATGTTAGTGGATGTTGCTCACCCCCTTCAAATCGCCGTGGTACATCCCTTGCGAGTGTAGGTGTTGAATGCCCTCTGCAATCTGAAGCAACTAGTACAAGAGTCCGAGTCAGCATGAAACCGCCATTGTCTTGCGTGACTCACATATTTCTCCACAGCATGATGACGTTCCGAGTCCTTCTTCAAGAATTCAATGATAGTGCCATTACTCATCCATTCGGACACCATACACATCTCGCCAGGAAATGACTCGATGTCAACACCTAGGAAAGCTAGTATGTGAGGATGACCACAAAGATTCTTCCAAATCATAGCTTCCTTGCAGAACGCCTATAAAAGATTCACCAGTTGCATCAGAAAGTCAAAACACCAGTATGATTAACACGAACTTGCACTAGTGTAGCATCTTCAACTCTGAACAATCGCTTTAAAGCGACCAGCCTCCCATTACACAGGCCACGATAAATATGCCCAAAACCACCCCTCATGTTTATTGGATACATGGAGACATTTTCGGTCGTCCCTTTGACATACAATTCATTTGGTACGTCACCACAGGCCTTCGAAAGGTCAATAAGTATTCGTTGAGCGGTATGCTGAAGTCGGTCGTCTTGCAGCGATGGAGAACCTCTTTTGAGTGCCTACAATTCTAACGTCAAGCAGCGTCAATGGCTAATCTCAAGTGGAACCTCACTTCCTGGAATACTTGCATGAAGCACTTTGCTTGTTCTCCGTGCAAGGAGCGAATTGTGCTTTTATATTTGGAGTCCAAAAGTACTTCTTGAAAGAGAGCGCATATTTCGTTTTCATCCTCATCGAGGGTGATGATGTAACCGTCATCTCCAACCATTAATGAAGCCTGTAGGAGCCCAGTATTACAAACACATGAGCAAAGCCCAATGATGGAACATTCACACCTCCAGAAGTGTTTCCCGAAATTGTCGACTTTCCGATATGCTCGCAACGATACCATAATCGACAAACTTCTCGAAATGTGTACGCAGTCGGGGCAGCAAGCTACTAGAATATCAGAATTGATCCAGAGGGATGGGACATAGGGGATGCAACCTCTCGAGTCTTGGATCCAAAGTTTTCATTGAGTTAATTTTCTCTACGAGGAATGAGAAGAGGTGCTACCACACATCCGTCAGAAGAATGCTATGTTGAACTGGGATGTAAGATACAAACACGATAAATTTTCAGTTGGCCCGCGTTCTGGGGAAGCACGATGGTATCAAATCATAGACACGAATGCAAAGCGAACAGGACAGCGTACCCGTAGGAGGTGGGCAGGGAGCACGACGGTGTCAAATCGCTGCTTCTCTCCCTCATCACGATCCCTTTTCTCCTGTTCCCTCCTGCGAGCCTCATCTTCCTCCCTTTCGCGAGCCTTGTCATTGTCGTCATACACCCATTCATACCTATTAATGTTGGTGGATGCGATGAAGGGTTGATCTCTGAGCTGTACACTCGAGTTAGAAAGTTCCTTCACATTCTTCAATGTGACACCTATAGTATCGCCTTCCCTGCCTGGGGAATAGACGATACCGTCGTAACGCGAGGCTGTGATTGTCGTACCCTGATACAGGCATCAGGAGATAAGGACGATAACCTTTTCTGATCCTCAACGCACTGTTGAAGGTAAGAAGGGCGGGGACGCCCGTGCTACTGTACCAGGCAACGTATTCACAACAAATTGCTTGTCCCTTTGTAGTTGACCATCTACGAGGCCGTGTTGGTTTCGGTAGTGGGAGATAGCGTCGGACTCAGGGACGTCCAATCGGGGTACTGGTGAATCAAATAGCTGATGTCTTCTCATACCGTCATAATGGCCGCGATTTGTCGCAAAGGAGGAGGATTTGGAGTCACTGCGTTCAACATCAAACCGTGAGCTAGGGGAACCGAAACGACTTGACTGGCCAGTGCTATGACTAGACGGGCTGATGCGACGGGCACTGCGTGCGCGAGTGATACTACCAATAGTCCCGAAAGAGCCCCTGAGTGCGTCAATTCCAGGTTCCTCAGCACCGGAGAGCGATTTTTCTTCGACGGCTGTTTGCTTCTGTGGGAATAGCAGCAAACGTTTCGAGCGAGATACCTACCCAAATCCCATCGAATACTATCTGTTGGCTCTAATCGAACAAGTACTCAGAAACACGCGAACGATTGTGCAAGTATGGCGCACCGCGCACCTTCGGTAGATGTCTCCAGGTCACGGTAGGCACTGGCACTGGCCGGTGCGGCCAGTGCGGCTCTCATCAGAGCCTCGTCCTGGGTGAGTCGATCCAATCTTTGGAGTGCTGTCTCCATCTCTTTCTCTCCTATCAGTTCTCTGATCAGTTTTTCTATGGCACATTAAGTCATGAACAGTATAAATGTGATAGCGCACCCACTGAACCGCCCCCCTTTAATTTGTTTCAAAGCCAGGGCAAGCACCGAAAGTACTTGGAGCATTATTTTGATGATCGCCTCTGCCATTAACTTAGTTGGTGGAAGGGTACTATATATCCGCAGACGCTCGAGGAAGCTCCCCAAGCACTCGAACAGGTTGAAAAGGTCATCATAACTCGACCTGACTCCATCAGCAACCTGGCATACTCATTTATCATAGGTGACCGGTTGAAAACGCATTCAAGGGACGTACAGCAAGGAGAGCATCGATGCCAGCAAACAAAGCATTTGTTGGTAGAAACGTGACCTAACGAGGTCACATTAAATGGGTCACCGGGATGGCATGCCAGTGTGTAACTCACCTCGTCGGATCGGAGGAGATCAGAGAACGCGTGAATAACCTCCACTACCGGGTGGAGGCAGCTGATCAGACTCCGATTCTGATCACGATATTCAATTAAGTATATTCTTCCTCCTCGGAGTATTTCTAGGATAGATTCGGAAGTATATGAAGGTTCGATGTTGGGAAACTTGAAGGGACTGTTGAAGAGGTCAATTCCAGTGACTTTGGTGTAGTCGGCCAAAGCATCGATGATCGATCGAATGGTAGAAGGGGAAACTTGAAACTTTGATGGTGCAGTCGACCACATGAAGAAAGTTGACTGTTCACGTTCTTGAGTTCAAGTATGATGGAGTGAGGGAAGGGAGGACGAGGGCATTGATGGTGTACTAGTCACTGGGGGTGTGAAGACGCCTTGGGGCCACTGCGTTTAGGGAAGAGTTACGGCATCATTCGATCTAGTGTGAGGCCATGGAGGCTCTGCCCAGTATTATACTGTTACCTTGACTTGGGATCCGGGAGATGTCTGCTCTGATAAAGTCGATCTCTTGTGGGGAGGTTTTAAACCTCCCTCACCGCCGGTTCACATTCATTCATGTTGATTCCCCAATCTTGACATCGATTTTCAATTCTAGAATTCTCCATGTACACCTCTTCCGATCGTGTGTACTGTGATGTACAAGTACTGTGTCAGCCGAAACATTCTGACCGCCAAGGGGGCTCCCACTGCGGATGGGGGGTACAATATCAAAGTCTACACAGAGATCGTATCGAACCCCGATAACAGCAATGAGATACTGTATGCATGTAGGGGATCTATGGTGCCACGAGCCACGCTACAAGTTCTCCAACGTCTTTCTCAACTTCTCTAGGGCGACTGCATTTTCTTCCTCGGTCCCTACAGTAATCCGCAGACATCCCTGGCACCCAATCTCACTTCCCCGATATCGCACCACTATACCTTCTTCTTCCGCAAGTGTTAGATACACGCGCTGCGAACGGGCGCTGTCTGCCACAGAGCCTCCGCGTGCGAGTACAGGGATCAGGATGAAATTCGCGTCTTGCACCCCGATAGCCCGTCCGAGGCCCAGCTCCTTCAGACTGTGCAAGCTAGAGAGGAGTTTAACCCGCGATGCCTTGAGCGTTTCGATGTTTCTGCGCATGGCGCTCAGCGATGCGGGAGATAAAGCGCGTAGCGCTAGATGGGCTGTGGGAGTGGAGATGTTGTACGGTGCTTTGGTATTTGAGAGAACCTGGATGAGCGGTGGTTGAGCAATCGCTATACCGAGTCTGCGTTGAGAGGATGAGGAATAAGTGAGAAGTGGTGATGTGAGACGCACCTGATTGCTGCTAGTCCAAAGCTCTTGCTCAGCGTCTGCATAACGCATATGTTCGCATATTCAGCTACGAGCGACGCAGCGCTGCTGCCCGGTTCCGAGAAGTCGATATAAGCCTCATCCACGACCACGATCCCTTTGAATGGTTCGTAGTCGAGTAGCGCCCGAATGGATGCGAGGGAGATGAGCGTCCCAGTGGGATTCCCGGGCGAGCAGAGGAAGATTAACTTTATTGATGGATCTGCATCGATCGTCTTCTTTACCTACATAACGCTTCGGTTCAACGATGTTAAGCCCAAGGAACAGTGATTGAGACGTACCTCATCCACACGCAGGCTGAAACGTCCCTTTTCACCTCCTTCACCTCCTTCCGCCGTGAGTTCAAGGTTTGCCTTGACGATGCCGACGTCGTTGACTTGCGCGCATACCGCATACATGCCATACGTGGGTGGTGTGATAAGGATCTTCTCGCGTCCTGGCGCGACGCAGACGCGGATGAGAAGATCGATGACCTCGTCCGACCCGACTCCAAGAAAAACATGATCTGGGCCAGGCAGGCCGCGTAATTGCACTATGCGCTCCTTGATTTTTGGATGGGATGGATCTGGGTAGCGATGGAGGTCAAGACCGAGGATAATATCGATTTCAACGGGGGAGTTTCCGTTGAGTTGCAGCGTAGTGGTGGTGGAGTCCCCGGAAGCGGGAATAGAGTGGCCGAGCGCATTCTCATTCGCGTCTAGCAGGATGCCAGAGGAGTAGTCATCTCGTGCACATCGATAAGGGTGCAGAGCGAGGATGTTTGGGCGGATGACACGCTCAATGTCGAAGTGAGCTGGCCGTGTCGGTGTCGAGGACGGTGCTAAGCCGATAATGGCCATCGTCAGCAGGTCTGGCTGTGCACCGTATGTGTGAAGGTGTCACACTGATTGAATGCTGATAACCTTTCGTCCGACCAAATTCAGACCACATCCACTTCAACACAACCGCGCCAACCACTTACTGTCACCCCCACGATGGAAATATCGTACCAAGACTGAGATCCAAGTCGAGATGGAAGCTGAAGAGACGGTGAAGGTTCAGGCTTCGAAGGAGAAAAAGGCAAGTCCAACAATTCACGCTCAGTCTCCCCAGTCCAGATCAACTACGCACGAGATGGTGCCATGAATCATTGCTTTATTCATTGTCCGGAAACAATCTTTTGTTCATGTCCTACAGGAAGGATCCCGACGATACTGCAGCCCAAGCACGGTGGTCTCCCATGGATTGTGCTCTGGTACTTCTCCACTCTCTTTCACCGCTTTGCATGACCTCATAACAATTGGCGGGTTGGCAGCTGACTGCATCAGCCGCGATACGGGTGACAGCGTGAACCTCACCCACTGAGATCGTCAAGTAGGTGTAACTACCATAAAGTCTAGTTAAGTGATTTCAGATTTTGCTGATGCTAAGCGCGTTTTAGTCCAATGGATCAGAGTCCATTATATCAATATTAGACTGATTTACTGCTGGATGTGAATCAAGAAGCTGCTTCAATCTCTGTTAAAGATATAATATTTGTCCAAACCCCATTGATGATTCCAGCACCAAAGAGTCGAGATCCACTAGCAAAAACTTTACAGAGTTACGAAGACGAATGTGGCACCTTAACCGTCTCATAGTCGGACGTTGTCGGCGATGGTGGTGGATGCACCACCTGGTACTCATGGTCCGCGTCGGACTCTGTCGGCGAAGTTGGTCTCGATGGCGGTTCCTCCACCACAAACCTATGGTCAGAGTCGAACTCTGTCAACGGCCCTGGGTTCGACGGTCCTAAGTTCGGCTGCGGTGCATGTGCCCCCATCAATCCATGGTCCGTCGGGTGAAACCATGTCGGGAACACTGGGCTCGAGTCGCTCGACATTGTCGACGACGCTGGGCTCGACGACCCGGGTGGCGCATCCCCCTTCATCGACTCATATCCGGACTCTGTCAACGATCCTGGGCTCGGCGGTGCATGGTCCGGGCTGGACATTGGCGACGGCTCTTCGGGGATAGACGGTAGCGGTTGTTTGACGTCCGTCCACCCAGATGACGGCGGGCTCGACTCCGGTGCGAAATGGTTCTCGAAGCGGTTTAAGAACTTAAGCCACAGCTCATCCAACTCGTTGCCCCGCTTCCTCAACATAGTTACCGCGTCCTCGGGTATGTGCACCGCATCGACGCCTGCTTGACTTTTCTCTTGTACTAGTGTAGGCGCCGCGACAGCGAATTCGATGATGGGAAGGATGAGAAGGATTCCAGAGACTATGTAGTATCGACGCATTTTTGTCGGATGTGTTGATTGTGTTGCTGGTTGAGTAGTCAACGTGAGCGATCGGTATGTTCAGTTGTCAAGGTTCAAAGTGAGCTGAAAAAAAAATGGAGAAGGCAGTGGTTCGCGGATTAAAAGTGAAGGGTAAGGCACACGCACTATCCAGTACCCAGTAGCGGAAAGTGAGCAAGGAGCTAGAGAAAACAGGTGGAGTGGACATGAACTTTAATATTCGCATGCGCCAACCTGCATACCATGATGAACAGGAGTCATTGATGGATGTAACACAGGATCAGTGTGTCAAGTATAGAAAGTATCGCATCTGAGAAACGATATACTAGCAAGCAGGTTGCTTATACCTGTGTTGAGTCCGCTTCATGATCAAGGTCATGATCGCCAATCGCTAGTCAACGGAGTGTTCCGTCCCGGGCCAACTCACGGGCAGTTGCCGGGCTAGCGCTCGCTTTTTTCCAGTTAGACAACGGCCGCTGCTTTATGGCAGGCAAGAACAGTCTGAACATGTTCAGACTCGGATCCCTCTTTTCAACCGCGATTGCCATCCCTTCCCGCGAATTTTTCTAATCTTCGAGGCTAGTACCTGGGGACTTGCAATTGATTGCAATCGGATTGGAATGAAACACAAGAGAAGTACGACATGGCAACTTGGAAGATTTCGACGAGCGTGCCACGTTATAAAAAGGTCGTGAGCGCCGATAAGGGGTATTGTACCATGAGATGCGGGGTAATACTACTGGTGTAGCCAAGCTTGGGGCGACAGGGAGGCGGCGGCAAGGACAATACGGACAACCGTCCCGCGGCGTCGAACGGCAAGGAGAGAAGAGAAAGCGGGCGCACAGAACAAAAAAAGAAAGAGGGGAGCACACTGATATTCGACACACCGTAACGATGCTCTCCTCGACTAGGAGGAGGGCGACCTTACAGTACTGTCACCCCCACTATGGAAATATCGTAGCAAGGCTGAGATCCAAGCCGAGATGGACGCTGAAGAGGCGGTGAAGGTTCAGATGTTTAGGCTTGGAAGGAGAAAAAGGCACATCCAACAATTCACGCTCAAGCCTGAGGTCTCCCCAGTCCAGATCAACTACGCACAGATGGTGAAGCATTGCTTTATGTATTGTCCGGAAACCAGCTTTTGTTCATGTCCTACAGGAATGTTCCCGACGATACCCTGCAGCCCAAGCACAGTGGTGTCCCATGGATTGTGCTCTGGTACTTCTCCACTCTCTTTCACCCTTCAAGTTTGCACCGCATTGACTCCATTGAGCAAACTCAGGCACAAACTCTTTAACATACTTTACCCACTTGAACATGCTCTTAGAGAGATTTCAGATATTACTGATGGCCTATGCCGGATGTCAATCTAGAACTGCTTCAATTCGATCTCTGCTGGAAGATATAATGTTTGTCCGAACCTCATTGATGATTCCAGCACCAAAGGGTCGAGATCCACTAGCAAAAACTTTACAAACAGAGTTACTAAGACGAACTTGGTCGACGACATTCAACGTCCCTCAGGAGGTACCTCGTCTCATCGATGCTCCCGAGTATCTCCGCGATGCTGAGCCCGGCGGTGGCGGCGGCGGATTCTCCACCTCGTGCTCATGGTCCGCGTCGAACTCTGTCGGCGACGCTGGTCTGGATGGCGGTTCCTCCACCACAAACCTATGGTTAGAGTCGAACCCTGTCAATGGCCCTGGGTTCGACGGTCCTAAGTTCGGCTGCGGCGCATGCGCCCCCATCAATCCATGGTCCGCCGCCGGTTGAAACCATGTCGGGAGCACTGGGCTCGACAGTGGTGCATGCACCCTCGTCAAATCATGGTCCGACTCTGTCGACGGCCCTGGGTTCGGCAGCGTATGCGCTCCCATCAATTCATGGTCCGCGTCGGACAGTGTCGACGACGCTGACTCATATCCGGACTCTGACAACGATCCTGGGCTCGGCGGTGCATGGTCCGGGCTGGACATTGGCGATGGCTCTTTGGGGATAGACGGTAGCGGTTGGCCAACCTCCGTCCACCCAGGCGGCGAGCTCGACGACGGACGTGCGGCTGACGGATTATCCGCGAAATAGTTCTCGAAGTCCTTCAAGTACTTAAGCCACAGCTCATCCAACTCGTTTCCCCGCTTCCCCAACATAGTTATCGGGTCGGGTATGTGCACCACATCGACGCCTGCATGACGTTTCTCTTGTACTAGCGCAGGCGCCGCGACAGCGAATTCGATGATGGGAAGGATGAGAAGGATTCCAGAGAATATGTAGTATCGACGCATTTTTGTCGGATGTGTTGATGGTGTTGCTGGTTGAGTAGTCAATGTGAGCGCTCGGTATGTTCAGTTGTCAAATAAAAAGTTCAAAGTGAGCTGAAAAAAAAGAAGGCAGTGGTTCGCGGATTATAGAAAAAAGTGAAGGGTGAGGCACACGCACTATCCAGTACCCAGTAACGGAAAGTGAGCAAGGAGCTAGAGAAAACAGGTGAAGTGGACATGACTTTATATTCGCATGCACCAACCTGCAGGCCATGATGAACATGAGTCATTCATGGATGCAACACAGGATCACTGTGTCAAGTATATCGCACCTGAGAAACGATATACTAGCAAGCAGGTTGCTTAAGTACCTGTGTTGAGCCCGCTTCATGTGACCAAGGTCATGATCTCGCTAGTCAACGAGCTATTTACACAGCATAGTTTACACAGCATAGTTGGCCATATAGTTTCAACGGAGTGTTCCGTCCGACTCAGCGGAAGGTGGCGCGGCAGTCGCCGGAGCGCCCCTTGGGGCGTGGTCTGTGATTTTGTTGATGTTGAACTAACGTTGCTGTAAACGTTAGTACTCTGTGTATTGTAAAGCATATCAAATTTTCTGACAGTCGAACAAAATATTGCGTGAGATATTGAGGAGTACATGGGCCAGCCTGAGTACTATCATGCGGATAGTGCCCACTGGCAGGCCGCTTTTTTTCCAGTTAGACAACGGCCGCTGCTCTATGGCAGGCAAGAACAGTCTGAACAGACTCGGATCCCTCTTATCAACCGTGATTGCCATCCCTTCCCGCGAAAATTCCCTCTCTTTCTAATCTTCGAGGCTAGTACCTAGGGATTTGATTGCAAAAGGCTTCCTGAGCATACAGAATGAAACAAAATCCAAGAGAAGGACGACAACTTGGAAGATTTCGATAAGTGTGCCACGTTATAAAAAGGTCGTGAGCGCCGACCAGGAGTGCCATGAGATGCGATGTAATACTGGTGTAGCCAAGCTTGGGCCGCGAGAGGGCGACAGGGAGGCGGTGGCAAGGACAATAGCGACAACCACCCCGCGGCACCGAACGGCAAGGGGAGAAGTAGAGAGAGCGGGCGCACAAAAAAGAGGGGAGCGCACTGATATTCGACACACCGTGACGAAGCCCTTCTCGACTAGGAGGAGGGCGACCTTAAATGCAAGTGGAGGTCATTGGTAAGAAGGGGGCGAAGGTGTCAGAGATGGGTGGATGCGCGCGTCAACGCTGAGCAGGTCGCACAGGAAAAAGAATAAATTTAAAAAGAAAAGTTGTTAGTAACTAAGGAGTACTGTATAGTAGCTAGGACTGGATACGAAGGGGCGTACTATTGCCACGTGGTTGCGGCTAGTGTTGATCGTCATCGTCCGAAGGTGAATGAAGGAGAGAGGAAGAGGAGGAAAGAGAGAATAGAATGGATATGGGGGCGGGAAGAGATGGAATTTGCTCGACTTGTCTTGCGCGTGTGGTCGAGAGGGAGGCAATGAACGTGAGGCTTTGAGAAAGAGTGAGAAAAATAGTGAAAAAGTCGAACGCGTGACTGACGAGCGCTCCGACGCATCGTTTCGAAGCACACCTTACACTGCGTATCTGGTAGAGTATTTGAGTCATCACGTCACGGCGTGCCAGTCTGTTAAATCTCAGGATCTGGTAGAGTACAAGTAATGTATCAAAATGCACTAATGGAGGAGGCTGAGGGGGCTTTGAGGACTGAGGACGGATGGAGGTTCAGAGTCGCTGACTTGTCAATGAAATGGTTCGATGATATTCACTGGCATCCGCGCGCTCACGAACTTGAACATCATACTTGAAGGAGAATGATTACTGTGCGTTATTGAAGTCCGTGTGAATGAGCCTAAACTGCCCTGCCTGCTCGAATGCAAGGCTCAGAGGTGCGCCGCGAGGCAGCAACATACGTACTGTGTCCACATCTTTTCTGGATTCTCGGTTTTACTTGTCCTCGACGTTTGCAGGACAAGAACCACGTATCAGGGTGTTTCACCTCACTCGAATCTGCTAGAGTACGAAACTGAAATCGGATCATAACACCAGATTGTTCTCGCCTCGTGTCCTCTCTCGCATGCACTTCAATTCCTATCGTCGCCGGCGAGGTAAGCCCAGCGGAAGCTTACCTTTTCCCCCTTTCTCGTCCTAGTCGTCCCTCGTATACAATTCCCCCGGGGCAAATACCTCTTCACACTCAACGCAGCCTACTTTATTTCGACACAGAAACGCCAAGCCGAGATTAGGGTTTCCCTCATGGTAAACGTACGGTTGATGAAATGAGACGGGCGCGAGATACACCATAGCAAGGTGGCGACCCAGATATACTATAGTAGAGTGGCCATGGAAATGGAACAAAAGGCCGAGGCCGACTCGAGGCACCTGAGGTCGTAAGATGAGAGTAATAGAGTATTACCGGGGATAGTCCGGGGATCCAAGGTCTGATCCGATGGCAGAGGAAAAGGGGGACAGGTGCGATGGCGAGCGTGCCAGTCACTGTGGACGTGACACTCGAAGTTGATTAATTGTTATCGTGCCCAACTTCTAGCAGCCGATCAGCGCCGAAGATTGAGCCCATGAAGGCACACATACGGTAGGGGCATTCCGATCGCGATTCCGATCGCGAGTCAAGAGGGTACACCAAAAAAACGGGCTTCTCCGGTCGGACTTTTTGTTTCAAATTACGTCACCAACATATCAACACCGTGACAACTTGAACGATATCAACACAACGACGTACCAACGGCGTACACAACCCGCCATCAGCGCGTCTGATCAACTTCAAGTTCCCTCGCTTGGCCTCATGCCCAGATGTTCGATCTCAGACGAGCGCAGTCCGACCCATTTCTGTCTCAGTTCGTAGAACGTGTGGCAAACGAGACTAGCGCTCCCTAGCTTGAGACCCTTAATAGGCCTGTATGGAATTCCTCCGGCGTATGCTTGGACTCGGGCTGCATCAGTATCGCAAGAATAGTCGACTTACGTATTTGTCGTGATTGACATGCTAAACCACTGGTACGATTCCCCGGCCTCGTGGAGCCGGGTGGTCTGAATTTTCCTATCAAGTGATCTGCGATGCAATGATACAGTACAGTACAGCAATCGATCAATCATTTCCGTGACAGAAGCACGACGTCTGGCGCTATGAGAAACCGTCGGGGATTCAAGCCCGCATCGGCCGCATCCGTTGCTTTACTGCAGTGAAACCACGGTTGGTTGCAAGCGAGACACACTGAAATTCCCTTCCTCTCGTAGTCAAGAAGGGTTTTGGTATCCTTAGTATCCATCAAGTTATCCAGCACTTGCGGTTGACTTGCATCTTTTGCACTGCATCCCAACAAATGTGCCTTTCAGTATAAGCCAACCTCGTTGCTCATGGCCTTGGCACACATCCAGCGCTCATGTGAAGTGAACTAATAGCTGTGCAATTATTCCGGGTGGAGTAGTTTTGGACCCGGGAACAATAACTCGCAAGTATAAAGCAGACTTGATGGTCTGTTTTCCCCTGCGCCGAGATGTTTCTCCGTTCTGTGCTTGTCACGATATTCGCCCTCTCCTCTCTCATTAGCGGCACCGAATTCGCTGTGATTGATGGGGTCATCGGCGGTGTTCCCTCCGGCGACTCTCATAATTCAAGTTACAAGACCCTGACAGGCCGCGGGTCTGGCTCGGGCGACCCTTCGGCTTGTACCCCAGGAAAGCTCCGCGGTGTAAAGGAGAATTCCTGCATATGTGGTTGGGTCCTTTTATTTAATACGCATCCTCTGTCATATTCACAGTTTTGGCAGAGAAATCAGGTGTCTATCAGGCTTCCGGATATGGTGACTTGGCTCCGGATAAGAGCGTCTGGTTTGTATCTAACTCTTGCGGTTCTCTATGTTTTTCTTATCTGTGTTTCACCAACAGGTTCTGGTTCTTTGCCGCACGTCATAACCCCGATAAAGCTCCCCTCATTACGTGGTTCAATGGCGGCGTAAGTGATGTTGCCTGTTAATCGGGTTTGCAATACTCAGAGAACAACGTTAGCCCGGAAGTTCCAGCATGCTAGGCTTGTTTCAGGAGCTTGGTCCTTGCCGTATCAACAATGATAGCTTGGGAGTTCACCATAATCCGACGTCCTGGAATGAGTTCGCAAACGTGTAAGTCTCTATTATCCCCAACTTCATCAGTGATAGATGAGTAGTGGCGCAGGCTATTTATCGACCAGCCCATTGGAACAGGCTTCTCGTACGGAACCGAAAATGTTGGTACATCTCAGAAAGCCGCTGTCGATGTATGGAAGTTCTTACAAATATGGTTCGAGGACCCTCGATTCAAGAAGTACGCCTGTCAAAATTTTGGAATTTGGACGGAATCATATGGCGGATATTATGGACCTATATTCGCGAAGTGCGTCCCCCAACGTGGTTGTATTCATATCGTTAACTGTGAGACCCTGTAGGTACTTCTTGGAGCAGAACGCTGAGATCAAGAAGGGTAAGGTCGAGGGCGAAATTATTAATCTGAAGGTGCTCGGAATTGGGAATGGTCTCACAGTACGGCACTCGAGGGATGACCGACGTATTGCTCATGGTTCAAATTAGGACCCACTTTCTCAATACCCACGTTACATACAATATGCCAAGTCGAATCCGTGGCACCCCGGGGGTCTAGTTCCTTCTGCCGTTATCACGGCGGCAGAAGCTGCCTGGTCAAATCCGGGTGGTTGCAGGGATCAGGTCAGCCTTTCCCTTTTCCATTTGACATCGTATATACTCAAAACGATACAGATCATTGAATGTAATAAGCCGGGGGGGAGCAACGCGGTCTGTTCGGCGGCCTAGGCCTACTGCAACGGGCAAATCCTCGAGCCGCTTGCGGACAACTGGGATCAATATTACGTGCCCGTGAAGAACCCTGACCCATATCCGCCCCCGCTTGAACCATACCTTCGCAACCCAGCAGTGACCTCCAAGATTGGCTCTATGACGACATGGTTCGAGAGCAACGTCGGCATACGCTCCCAGTTCGCCGCGACCGGTGACTGGATGCACTCTGCGCGCCCAGTCCTCGAAGAGGTCATCAACGCCGATGTGCGCACCGTCATCTATGCTGGTGACGCAGATTAAATTGTCAAATATATGGGCATCGAGGCCATGGTGCGTGCGCGCGTCCTGAGTTTTTCTCCTACCCCTTCCAAGTCTTCCGGCCTTTGCACTGACCATGTCGCTTTGTAATGCACAGGTCGACTCCTTGAGCACCAAGTACTCGGAAAAGTACGCGAAACACAAATTCAGGACCTATAACGTCAACGGCTGGCCCGCGGGTTTGTATAAGAACTCGGGCAGGTTTTCGTACCTGCGCGTTTTCGGCGCTGGTCACGAAGTACCTGCGTACAAGTGGTGGGGCGTGCACCGGGGCGCAGCGGCGCTGCAGATGTTCGAGCAGATCATGTCAGACCAGCACCTCTTCAGCACGTGAAGTACAACTCCGAGGCCGTCACGGAAGACCTGATGGATGTGTATATGAGAGAATGTAGAAAACGTACGGACTAAGCGTATTGGTTTGGCTGAGAGCGGGCGGCGGACGGACATGGACTCTTTCTTTACCAAGGACAAAGTGATCTATGTATATTATCAGGTCCTGGCATGATGGGAGCCCCTATGGCTCGCTCCTTGCATCACGCCAGGTAGGCACTCTGGTGCCCATGTAGTGTACTCGGGTTGAACTTATTGTCTATTTCAGGTAAGTTGCCACAACAAGAATAAACAAAAAAGAACCTCCGTAAACGGAACGAGTATATCTCTCCGAATACTCAACATATGGAGCTTGGTCTGGTATTAAATAGATCGGATGAATTAGTAGAACGAACCTGTGATTGACCGAGAGAGAAAGAACAAGAAATAAAAATTTGATTTTTGGGGTATCAGGCCGGTTTTGGGAACTCAAACAACCACCACAATGACCCGTGGCGGTAAAATTGCTCGGGATGTCCACTACATCGTCATACGACTCTCTATGATCATGGGACCAGACAATATTGCATTTTACACAGGTATTTCTAGGCGATCTGTCCAGCGGATACTCGATTATTTTGCTATACATGGTACTGTTGAACCTGATAAGGAACGCAAGAGGAGGGACATATATCTACGTGATATGGATGTAGAGGTGAGTTGTCCATCCCTTATTATCAGAGATAAGCACTGATGAATGCCTAGTTTCTCTTTGGAACTATCCATCAGACCCCCGACCTCTATCTTGACGAGCTGCAGGAAATGCTGTCTGTGACATGTGGCCAGAATGTTTCAAAAGCGACAATATGGCGGATGCTTCGTAGGGGAGGGTATACATTGAAGAAGGTGTGTAGTTTCTCATCTAATCTAGTTTCTGTGCATTATTGTAACTTGTTCTCCCTTCAGATGACACGTGTTGCAGCAGAGCGCTCTGCCGAAAAACGTCTGGATTACATTACTCGGATCAGCCAATATCAAGCAAACCAGTTAGTCTTCGTTGACGAGAGCTCGGTTGACCGCAGGACACCATATCGTGGGCATGCATACACGATTCGAGGACGAGCAGCACAACGAAAGGCATTCTTTGTTCGTGGAAAACGGTGGGTCACCGTAGTGATGGTAGCTATATCACCCTGGATTGTTTGAATGTACTTTTTTTAGGGTCTCCGTACTCCCAGCGATATCATTGGAAAAAGGGTTCTTGCATTGCGAAGTCGTTGAAGGATCCTTCCGTGCAGATACATTTGCCCTGTTCATTCAAAATGTTCTTGAGCACATGGAGCCATTTCCGGGACCAAACTCAGTAATTGTCATGGACAACTGCCGCATTCACAAAAGCCCCTACATTCAGGAGTTGATCCGTGCTAGGTTTGTTGTGTAGCTCACTTGCTATTTGTTGCTTATGATCAAATTACCAGAGGTGTTCGCTGTGAATTTCTGCCTCCATATTCTCCAGACTATAATCCAATCGAACTCGCATTCTCGTGGATGAGATATTACCTTCGTCGTCATGGTGATTATGTCCGTCTCGCGTTGACTTCAATGTCATACACAGAAGTTTACCATTCGCTTCTCCGAGCATTGTATTCTTGTAGTATGGAAGATATTCGTGGTTGGTACAAGCACTGTGGTTACTTTTAGTATGTACTTCGTGAACACTGTACTTGGTATTCTGATAAGTAGCAGCGCTGGAGATGTCGCACTACGCTTTCATTTCTCCCTCCACTTTGCACTTCACACGTACGTAGTATCCTCCGCATAGTGATTGAAACACTTCCGGCACGCGCGTCCTTCTCCGTCGCCCGGTCAGCGTTACTTTCTGCTTTGGCGCTGCTGATGCTAATTTTCTCACAGGCGCCCCTCAGTAGCTACTACGAGCATCGGGCCGGGCCTCCCGGGCGTCTCCGCCCATCTTACCTTCAACAGTGTGTCGAGGATGATTAGAAAGGTTATCGTCCTTATCTCTTAACACCTGTAAAGAAATCATACTCTTCACGGAGACAGCCTGAGGCTCGCGTTACGAAGGTATCTTCGTGAGGGAATGTCACGTGTGTTTGGGATTGTGTGGCCGTCCTTCGCCCTTGTCATGTCCGCCATCGATCCTTGGGCTGATTTCGAGGTAGGTTCATCTTCCCCTCTCTTCACGTCTCGTTTATCCTTGAATATTATCCTATAGAGTCTTAAGGTTAACGTAAGGTTAAATACTGTCGACCGACTCAAGTAGATCATTTCCGGTTTCAATGATGAGTGCTGGACAATGCTTAGCAAGTCGGGGAGGAAGCAGGATCTCATAGACCGCATTCTACACTCCCTCAACGAATGGCGAGTGTCAAGCAATATAGACAAGTGGAATAAAGCCCGCGGGGTCCTGTACCAAGTACGCAATACAGGAATGTGAGTAAATCTCCATTTTCGTCTTTACCTTTCTATTCATACTAGTACTCGCACATCGCTAATTCTCGACAGGTGGAGGGGCCTTGCGCATTCTGCATCGGGAACTTGGTCTCCCCAGAGTACGAACTCTTATACAGGAGTTCCTTCCGTCACCCGACCCTTCGTCAATCCCACAGCCGGCCCAAGTAACGCTCAACGTTATGACTCCTTCGAGGAACGGGAGAAGCAACGATTTGACACCGTTGTGCTCCCTGTTCACCTCCTGCAAGCACGTTGCCCTGTTCGCTCTGCATTCGTGTCCATGATTTGACACCATCGTGCTTCCCACCAGACCCCGGGCCAACTCAAAATTTATCGTGTTTGTATCTTACATCCCAATTCAACATAGGATTCTTCTGAAAGATGTGTGATAGCACCTCTTCTCCTTCCTTAGAGAGAAAATTAACTCTATGAAAACTTTGAATCCAAGACTCGAGAGGTTGCATCCCTTATGTCCTACCCTCTGAATCAGTTCTGATATTCTAGAAGTATTTTGCTGCCCCGACTGCATACACTTTTCGAGAAGTTTGTCGATTATGATATTATTATGAGCATTTCGGAAAGTCGACAATTTCGAGAAACACTTCTGGAGGTGCGAACGTTTTATCGTTCGCTTTGCTCATATGTGTGATAATCATTCCTATAGGCTTCATTAATGGTTGGAGACGACCATTACATCATCGCCCTCGATGAGGATGAAAATGAAATATGCGCTCTCTTTGCAGAAGTACTTTTGGACTCCAAAGACAAGAGCACGATTCGCTCCTTGCGCAAAGAACAAGCTAAGTGCTTCATGCAAGTATTGCAGGAAGTGAGGTTCCACTTGGGATTTATTATTAACACTGCTCGACGTTGGAATTGTAGGCACTCAAAAGAGGTTCTCCGTTGCTGCAAGAAGACCGACTCCAGCGTACTGCTCAACGAATACTCATCGACCTTTCGAAGGCCTGTGGTGACGTGCCAAACGAATTGTATGTCAAAGAGACGATCGAAAATGTCTCCATGTATCCAATAAACATGAGGGGTGGTTTTGGGCATATTTATCGCGGCCTGTGCAACGGGAGGCTGGTCGCTTTAAAGCGATTGTTTGGAGTTGAAGATGCTACACTAGTGCAAGTTCGTATGAATCATACTGGTGCTTAACTTTTGATGCAACTGGTGAATCATTTCTAGGCGTTCTGCAAGGAGGCTATGATTTGGAAGAATCTTTGTGATCATCCTCACATGCTAGCTTTTTTAGGCGTTGACATCGAGACATTTCCTGGCGAAATGTGCATGGTGTCCGAATGGATGAGTAATGGCACTATCATCGAATTCTTGAAGAAGGAACCTCATCACTCTGTGGAGAAATATGTGAGTCACGCAAGATAATGGCAGTTTCATGCTGACTCAAAGATTTATGTTAGTTGCTTCAAATTGCAGAGGGCATTCAACACCTACACTCGCAAGGGATGTACCATGGGGATTTGAAGGGGGTGAGCAACTTCCACCAACATTTCCGTGAACTTTGGCGATTGGGTTGTCCAGGCGAACATACTTGTTAGCAGCGACCGGAAAGCAAAAATTGCTGACTTCGGATTTGCTAACTTTGTCGACATGTCTGTGACCTATGCAACTGCCCGAATGGGCACCCCAAAATGGATGGCTCCGGAACTCCTTGACACTAGCCAAAAGTTCCAGCGGACGACAAAAAGTGACATATTTGCGTTCGCCTGCATTGCCTTCGAGGTAGCGCTTCGCCAATGTTTCGCGGATACTCAGGAAAGGCTGACCTTGTACAATTAGATTTACACAGGCGCCCCGATCTTTCCTGAAAATGACAATCCTAGTGCATGTCGACGAATCTTGACAGGTGAGAGGCCAAACCGACCAACGGATGGAGGACCTATGCAGAATAGAATGTGGGATCTCATCGAGTGGTGTTGGTTGCAGGACCCCTCCTCCCGCCCACAGATGAGGATGTTGTCAAGAAAATGAGGGAACTGCAGTAGTGTATCTCGAAATGACGATAACTGACGTGACTCTGTTCTCCTCTACGTTTCACATCACCGACTACCAATACCATAACTGTGCTGATCAATATTTTCTCTGAACAATTCATACTATGCGAATACCACATCGACGTCCGGTACTACAATCAAATTTGAATCAGAACATGCCAAGCAACCCGAATTACCTTCGACCCACCATATTTTGTAGAATCCTCCCTGAGTCTGTGCAACAACCGGATTAGGCTTACGGTTACGGTTGACGGTCACCCTGTCGCCGTACTGGTTCCATCGTCCTTACGGCTATACAAGTATGCCGTATTGTATATGTACGGTGTACAGCCTACACCTACACCATTCACTGCCACGCTCCAACTTCACCCCCGCGAGTTTACAGCGCCACCACCCCTCCTAACCATACGGGTACACTGATTGTACTGACCCTTCTTCCCACATCCCTGGCCCCACTTGTGACCTTCTTGGAGCTGTATGGCCTACATCCTGCCCGGGCTTTGTTCGCGAAGAGAAGATGGTCTGGTTCAGGGGAGGCCGGTTGGGCGCGTACTTGGTTACACTACAGTACTAGTAGTTACTCAACTGCGTCTTTGTCTTCGTTGTATGCTGCAGCATAAACATGAGGATTAAAAGTCGGCAGGCCGAATATACCGATCAGAATATCCATACGCCCATTGAAGACCGGGTATCACTGAATCTTCGAGTGCTAGAGATTCACGTCGACACAGCTAGCTGTCTGCTCGGAATCCCAACATTTTTATGTAAGCTGTGTTTCTCTTCAACATCCTAAGCTCGATGGTCATCATCATAGCCCCGCGCGATACCGCTCCGTCCTTGTTGGAGGACACTAGGTGGGTCCAGCCCTGTACGTGTTTCGAGGCCACGGAACGTCCGTGATTGCAAAAATTCGCCTTTGCGAAAGGACGATTCAGCAAGAGCATCTGGTAGGTTGCACAAAGAGAGAAAAGGGCACACCAGCAGCGGCATCCTTGAGTGTTGTGATTGTGCCATCTTGATCTCGGAGAACAACGGCTGAGGATGGAGGCGCAGGTACCCGATCGTTTTCTGTAGTCGTATTGTGGCTAAAGAAAGAGGAACAGATAAAATATGATATAATAGCTCACCCCCGTAACGCTTAGCATGTCGGTATCTCCCGGTTATAAGGGAGAACATGGGACGGTCGGGATCGCCCTCTTCATCTTGATCTGATGAAGGCTTGGAGGCTCCACGTGCAAGGACCTCGTCGAAATCGAGCACATACTCGCCAGCCCATGTTGGTGAAGGCTGTAGCGCAAGTTGCAGCTCAAATGGCGTAACAATGGGCCGGAAGAAGTCCTGGTAACGTTAAAGTATATCGGAAGGCACTAGAATCGATAAGATAGATGTCGACTGTACCTTCGCATCGAGAAGCGAATTTTCAGGACACGCGACGAGAACAAAGCATTCTATTTCGGCAAAGTTTGCAAGCTTCGCTGGGTTGAGTTTTCCGACGCTGATCGTGTACGCCTTTTTGTGAGCGTTGGCTAAAACTTGACGAAAGTATGCGATTAGAGGAAGGTAAGACGCTAACTCGTTGGTCATCAAGATGACAATCGATAACCAAAAAACAGGTTGGCGGCGAACCGACTCCAAGTGTTCCAACAAGGATACCAAAGACATCTGCGTCGCGGGCCTTCTGAACGACGGCGTACCGCCGCATCATGAGTTTATTCGTTTTGGCAGACTGAAGGGTCGCCTGTCGCGTTGTAGGGTCATATCCATGGACCTTGATCCAGATAGGAAAAGTATGTCGTCGCCTGAATACGGTGCACGAGGGGAGTGGAAACGAGTGCGTACAGGAGTCGTTGGGTGGGTCAAAAGTAGGTTTGTCAGCGCGCGAGTCGGGGCCCCGACGTGAAGAATGGGGGTGGTGTCCTCGGATGAGACTTGGAGGGAATCGGCATCTACAGCATTAACTTCGCTATTAACTACAGGATTCTGGAAAGTGGCGGGAGTCGATGGACTAAGGGTTCGTGGGATGGGGTCATATAAGACGGAGATGTCACGATGCACAAAGACACCCCGCAGAGCCGCCACAAGGTTTTCTATAACGGTTCAACACATCGTCGGAAAAATAACCTTTCTGGCGCACCTGCCTCATGTGTGTAAGCAACATCGTGCTTAAGAACCACAAATTTTGCAGAGACGCTCGACGATGCAAATGAGTCGAAAAGCTTCTGCGCAACATCAGCAACGCCTATGGACCTTTTTCCAAAGACGTAAATGACAGGGAGGCGAAAGGTCCTGTGTTATATCACTAGTCTATCTGGTCATATGGTAGAATAGATCGGATGGACTTACTTGCTCATACAAGCGTGACCATAATGGACGACTGCATCCGCATCGACGTGCTGTGCGGACACTTCGTCCACACAACAACTGCCCATGAAGTCCTTCAGATAGGCTACGTGCGTGGGACGACGGAAGTTTACCTGCCATATGACGTATCCGCGAGTACATAGAGTTCCGTAGTGGCACCAACCGCTCGTTTTAAGTTATGATAAATTGGAATGGAATCACGCAAAAGTTCGTCTGGAAATTGGAGGGCAACCTATAAGCGGTATTCGGGTCATCGTTGCCCATCCCGTTAGAGAGGAGGACACGCTCACTCGCGTGTAATTTTTCGAAGTGATTTCATTTGCGGTCCATTCCAGTTCGTAATACTCATTAAACTGCTCAGCAGATGGCTGTTCAGATGTCTCATCATCCTCGAGGACCAATGGCTTCTGAATAATCGCCTGTGCAGAAGACGAAAAGGCCGACTCGGTCATGGAGGCGTGAACACAGAAGATAACCACGTGGCTGAATAAAGGCTGCTTACGGTATCACTCCCACGAATGAGAAATTTCCGGGCCGCTCACCCGGCACGGCATACCTAACCACACTCGCCGACCACTGGCAGAACCCCCGACGCGTCGTCATCAAGGGAAGACAGACACAGTTCCTGGTAGAGGCTCCTCACAACACCCAAGACAGGACAGTGGCTATGGCGGAGCGGCCTTCGGAGCTGGCGTGAGATCTGCCTTGCGGTTGCATAAAGCGCTTGTAAGGCGCTTGCAAGCGCTTTATGCAACCGATGCTGTCAAACAAGCCTTCGCGAGCCTTGATGGATCAGGATCTCAGGAGGCGAAGTTAGGGACTATGGCACTGGCATGCGAAACTGGTGAGGTCGGGTGTGGTCCGTGTGGAAGGAAGAATATTTGATATTTATCGACGTGGTGTGACTGGTTTAGAAGACATTGCAGTACAGTTCTCGTGCACTACTCCGTCATTGGTATAAAGCCAGCAGAAGATTCCGACCGCCCACTCTCAGTCAAACCCACTCCCCTGGTCCGTACTCTTCCTCCGATCTCACATACACCTCCAACATGATACGCACTGAACGCCTCCTCGACGTCCTCAATATCGTACCTCATGTGCTTGAGAGCGAGTGGCCTGACATGATCTGCGTAAACATTTGCAGCGCCGCCGCGCCCCGGGGCACGCCCCGCCACAGGTACGCGGGAACTTCGTGTCCAACGCCGACAACACGAAGGTACGAGAATGTGCCCGCGTTCTTGTACAGACCAGCGGGCTTACCGTTAACGGTATAGGTCGCGAAGCTTTGACTCGTGAACTCTGCCGAGAACTTCGTATTTAAGGAGTCAACCTGCGCATGTAAGCAACTGGATTAGCGCAATGGCTGGAAGAGGGAGAGGAGGAAACTAAGGACTCGCGCACCATTGCCTCGACCCCCATGTAGTTACAAATGTAATCTGCATCGCCATCATAAACGACAGTTCGCACGCCAGAGTTGATGACCATCTCGAGGTTTGAGCGCGAAGAACGCATCCAGTCACCGGTCGCGGCAAACTGGAAGTACACTATGTAGTCATGCATAGCCCATGTTTTCTGCGAGCCAATTTTGGACGTCACTGCTGAGCTTTGAAGGTATGGTTCAAGCGCGGGCGGATATGGATCAGGATACGCCGTGGGCACGTAATATTCATCCCAGTCCCCTGAAAGCGGGCCGAGAATTTGCATGTTGCACCAGTTTTGGGCCGTCGAACAGACCACGTCGGTGCTTTCCTCGCTATTACATGCAATAATCTGCATCCTTTTGAGTACATGAGATACCGCTCTGGAAAAGTAAAGGCTGACCAGGTCCCTGCAACCACCCGGCTGTGACCAGGACGTGTTGGCCGCCGAAATGACTGAGGGATCAACTAAGGGATGATATGGATTCGACTGAGCATATTCTATGTAGCCAGGGTATTGTGAAAGTGGGTCCTAATTCCAAACGTTAAGAACAGGTCGACTGGCGAGACATTCTAAAACACCGTACTGTCATAGGATTGCCAATTCCGAGCACCGTCAAGTTGATAATTTGGCCTTTAACCGTACCGTTCCGGATCCCATCGTTCTGCTGCAAGAAATAGCTACGGGCGCCGACTATTAACGGTAAGAATATAACCACATCATAGGACGCACACTGCAAATGTAGGGCCATAATGACCGCCATATGATTCCGTCCAGATCCCAAAATCTCGATTGCAGTACTTGCTGAATCGCGGATCCCCGAACCATATTTGCAGGAACTCCCATAAGTCGACAGCGGCTTTCTTAGATGAATAGACATTTTCGGTTCCGTACGAGAAACCAACTCCGACAGGTTGGTCGATGAATAGCCTGGACCACCACTCATCTATCACGGATGAAGTTGGAGACAATCATTGAGACATACACGTTCGCGTACTCGTTCCAAGCTGTCGGATTTAGATCAACTCCAGTGCTCTGGTTGTTGATACGGCAAGGACCCAGCTCCTGAAACAAGCCAATCATACTCGAACTTCCAGGCTGATATAATTCCCTGAGCATTGCAAAATCGAATGTCGAAACAGCATCACTTACGCCGCCATTGAGCCATATGATGAGTGGAGCCTTGTCAGGGTTTTTGCGTGCAGCAAAGAACCAGAACCTGTTTGGTGGACCACAGATTTTGAAAAAAACAGAGGGAACATTCAAGATGGTGCACAAACCAGATGCTCTTATCCGCAGACAGATCACCATATCCGGAAGCCTGATAGACACCCGGCGTAGTTTCTGCCAAAAAAGTGAGTATGACAGAGGGTGCATAACGAACAAAATGACCCCACCACATACGCCAGAATTCTCCACTACACGAAGCTTTCCCGGTGTTCGTGGAGTCGAAGCATCACCCGAGACGGCCTCTGCCCGATTCTTAAAATCACGAGCATCGCGGCGGCCGGGAACACCACCGATGATCCCATTAACAACAGGAAATTGCGTGACGCTGGTAATGAGCGCGGGGAGAGCAAACGCCGCAACGAGCGTAGAACGCAGAAGCATCCCGAGCGATGAATGAAGGCCCCATCAAGTCTATGATTTCTTTATACTGAGAGAAACTGTTCCATGGACCGCCAGGCCGGCCGCGGCGCGTCAGGAAAATCGAAGTTTTACCCATTCGAGCCGATCCAAGATAAAATTTGGGCATCCGGAAAAATATCGCATACTTCGTAATAGTTATTTTCTGATAGTAGGAAGTATGGAAGTATGACGGCCAAACTTGCAGCCGATGGGAACTCCTGCAGACAGTCCAGTAATATAATGGGGAAACGAGTCGGACAGGAAATCGAAACTCCGTCTCTACTTATTCAGGGTAACTCCGCTCGGCTCAGCACCAGCCAAACCGTCGCTTGCAGCTCGAATGACCTTGAGCCATACTGACCTTATTTTGATTTCTCCTTTCAAGGTGCCCGCGTATCGCAGTTGAGCCGCCCGATCTCTATTATATGCCAGTCGCCAGACACAAGTTCTTGCGAGCAAGCGAAAGGCGCGGATCCCTCTATCAAGCACCACGTAGAACTGCCAGGTGAGATCGCTGCCCAGCTCGCTCAGGCCGAGGCTGAGTGACAGTGGCAAATGATAGCCTAAGAAGTCTTGTAGATGACGGCCAAACTTGTAGCCGATGGGAACTCCTCTCTCAGACATGCCAGTGCCTTGGCCAGCGCAGATAATGGGAAATTTTGCAAACGATAGGAAATCCAAAAGGAATCTGAAACTCCGTCTCTACTATATGTCGAACGTCCGTGGACGAGATTAGTGAACTCCCTATACTGGCTTCCTTCGACAACTCAGTCACAGCTGGCGGTACCAAGAAGAGCCGTCGAGAATTGGTCGATACAGTACATATGGCTGCGGTGGGCCACGATAGATGTACCATCGGCCTCGGAGACTTTACTATGCAGTAGGTCTGTGTTGATTTCCCCCAGCCTCATGGACAGACCCATGCACTCAGGCTACACCTGGAGCACACGAGCATGCACGGACCACTTTTATATATGACTGACTTGCTACCCTGGGTTTTTCGGCCCCGCGAAGCCACGGTCTTTTGTTTGTATCTCTGCGCCTCGTTCTCATGTTTGGACGATAGCTACAATAGCAAGCATTCTCAACACACTCGGCACATGGTAGTCACTCGTTTATACACGTAGAGCATTCAGACTTCAATGCTCTTGTACTACTCGGTCGAGTTCCCCGGTCACCTCATGTACGACTTTACTCGAGTATACTCGCTAACAGCTCCTTAGCAGCCTCGAAATTATACATCACGTGCCCGAGAGCTGGTGGCCTGACATGATTTGTGTGAACATTTGTAGGGCCGCCGCGCCTCGAGGCACATCCCGCCATAGGTACGCGGGAACTTCGTGTCCAGCGCCGAAAACACGCAGGTACGAGAATGTGCCCGCGTCCTTGTACAGACCAGCAGGCTGACCGTTAACGGTAAATGTCGTGAAGCTCTGGCTCGTGAACTCTGCTGAGAACCTCGTGTTTAAGGAGGATACCTGCGCAAACAGCGACGAGATCAACCCAAGGGCCAGAAGAGAGGGCAGGGAGAAATGCAGGATGTGCGTACCATGGCCTCCACTCAGATATAATTGAGAATGAAATCTGCGTCGCCATCATAGATGACGGTGCGCACGCCAGAGTTGATGACCACCTCGAGGTCCGAGAGCGAAGAACGCATCCAGTCACCACTCGCCACAAACCGGGCGAACACGTTGTCACTGCTGTTGACCCATGTACTCTGTGAGCCAATTTTGGACGTCACTGCTGTGCTCTGAAGATAAGATCCAAGTTTTGGTGGATATGGGTCAGGATTCGCCGTGGGCACGTAATATATATCCCAATTTCCTGCAAGTGGCCCGAAGATTTGCCTGTTGCAGAAGGACAGGGCTGCCGAACAGACCGCGTTCGTTCCCCCACTATTACATGCAACGATCTTCATCCTTTTGAGTATATGCAACGTCAATTGGGAAAGGGATGGCTGACCTGATCCCTGCAACCACCCGCCTGCGACCAGGCAGTATTGGCTGCAGAGATGACTGAGGAATCGACTAGAGGGTGATATGGATTCGACTGAGCATATTCTATGTAGCCAGGGTATTGCGAAAGTGGGTCCTGATTCGGATCATTAGCAACACTTCGACCAGTGAGACTTTCTAAGCGCCCTACTGTGAGACCATTGCCAATTCCGAGAAACTTCAGGTTAATAATTTCGCCCTCGACCGTACCGTTCCGGATCACATCGTTCTGCAGCAAGAAATATCTACAGACGCTGACTGACGGTAAGAAAATAACCACATCATAGGACGTACGCTGAAAATGTAGGGCCGTAATGACCGCCATATGATTCCGTCCAGATACCAAAATCTTGACTGGCGTACATGCTGAATCGTGAATCCGCGAACCAAATTTGCAAGAAGTTCCATACGTCGACAGCAGCTTTCTGAGATGTATCGACATCTTCGGTTCCGTATGAAAAACCAGCTCCGACAGGTTGGTCGATGAATAGCCTACCGGTGGGCCGCTACTCATCTATCATGGATGAAGTTAGAGATAATTGAGACATACACGTTCGTGTACTCATTCCAAGATGTCGGATTTAAATCAACTCCAGTGCTCTGGTTGTTGATACGGCAAGGACCAAGCTCCTGAAACAAGCCAATCATGCTCGAACTTCCAGGCTGATATAATTCCTTAGTATTGCAAAATCGAATGTCGGCCAGTATCACTCACGCCGCCATTGAACCACGTGATGAGGGGAGCCTTGTCAGGGTTGTTGCGTGCAGCAAAGAACCAGAACCTGTTGGTGGATCACAGATTAAAACAGAGGGAGCACTTGAGATGGAGCACAAACCAGATGCTCTTATCTGCAGACAGATCACCATATCCGGAAGCCTGATATACACCTGACGTAGTTTCTTCTGAGAGTGTGAATGTGAAAGGGGATGCGTAGCAAACAAAATGACCCACCGCATACTCCAGAATTCTCCACTACGCGAAGTTTACCTGGCGTCGGCGGAGTCGAAGCATCGCCCGAGACGGACCTTGCCAAGTTCTTAAAATTATGAGCACCGGGGGAGGGAACACCACCGATGATCCCATCGACCGCAGGGATTGGGTCGCCGCTAATTAGCGCAGGAAAAGCTAATATCGTAACTAGCGCAGAGTGGAAAAGCATCTCAAGTGGGGGACAGAGGACCCATCAGTCTACGTTCTTTAATACTGAGAGCAATTGTTCCTTGGTCCAGCAGCCAGGGACGACTGGAATGGTGGACATCATAGGTTTCGTCTTGAGGCGTTCTCGGCTGCCCATACATGGGTGCCAACACTGCTCCACAGGGGTAACAGTACTGCTGCCAATTTCACTTCAGGTTTCAGGTGGGAGGTTGAAGGTGCTGAACAGCGCGCCGGGGTAGCTTTGCAGTTCCGAAAGGCATGCTGTGCTGAAGTCCAGGTCATCACGAGTGCTAGATATCTTGATGGAGACCGGAACTCTTCTCATTGTCGCTCACTGTCTACGTCAACATGTGCCGGCGTGACGCAGCCTCCTCGGCAGCTTTACGTGACGCCGCCATAGGTCGTGTCTGTGTTGCGCCCGGTAATGTGAATAATTGTTAACCAAAAGTTGTATTGCTGTGCAGCACAAGTCACTTCGGAATGAAGATTCGGACTGCTTGACATGAGGCTCGACACATACCGTTGTCCCAAGGTGATTACTGATTAGACCAGCTTCTGGACCGACGGGACGCTATTCGAGCTGTTGCCGACGTGTCTAGCTAGTAAGTGAACTTCCTGTACGTACTGGCTGCACGCACCGAGGGGAGACCAGACCGTCAGAATACAGCCTCGGCGAAAACCGACGGGGTCTGAATATTCAAAGTCCGGCTTTGGGAGCCATCCCGGAATTACCGAATTACGGTGACAAGAAGGCCAACGACGACAGGACATCGACAACATGGTAAGAAATATTTCCCTCGCTGTCGGAAAGTGAATCTTTGCATCCCCATGGCACCTTAATCAAGTGTTATGTTTTTGGTTTTGGGGGGATAGATGGGCGGATGGCACTCACTCTGTTCGGATACATGCCGGTATTGATACTGATACCTTTTCGTTCAGGCTAAAGCCAAAGCAGCACCAACATCATCCGGTGGCAAAGCCGCCAAGAAGAAGAAGTGGTCCAAGGGCAAGGTTAAAGACAAGGCGCAACACGCCGTGACTCTTGATAAGACCACTTATGATCGTATCCTCAAGGAAGCGCCAACCTTCCGATTCATTTCTCAAAGTATCCTCATCGAACGACTCAAGATCAATGGTAGTCTCGCGCGGATTGCGATCCGACACCTCGAGAAGGAGGGTGCGATCAAGCGAATCGTCCACCATCATGGACAACTCATCTACAGTGCGTATCAAGCCTGTATTCCCGAATGCCTGCTTAATAGAGATCGCCTTTCTAGCTCGTTCCACAACGAGCTCTGACTGAGGCTTATTTACTTCATCGTCATACATTCATCGTGCAAAAGTCCATGTATTCGCTTATGCAGCCTTCAAAAGGTCATACTGTTACCACTGCAGCACGCACATGTGTATTAAGGACTGTAAGCTGGTGGAATATGGTCAATTACAACAATAAGCTTGTCAGACGATGGTCCACACTCTTTCTCCAGTCTCACATACACCTTCAACATGAATCACACAGAACGCCTCGACAACCTTAGTGTCGTACCTCATGTACTTGAGAGCGGGTGGCCTGACATGATCTGTGTGAACATTTGCAGGGCCGCCGCGCCACGGGGCACGCCCCGCCAGAGGTACGCGGGAACTTCGTGCCCAGCGCCGAAAACTCGCAGGTACGAGAATGTGCCCGCATTCTTATACAGACCAGCGGGCTTACCGTTAACGGCATAGGTCGCGAAGTTCTGATACGCAAACTCTGCCGAGAACTTCGTGGTTAACGAGGCAACCTGCGGAAACAGCAACAAGATCAGTGCAAGGGTCGTAAGAGAGTAAGGAGAAAGCTCGGGACGCGCGTACCATGGCCTCGACACCCATATAGTTGACAATGTAATCCGCGTCGCCATCATAAATGACGGTGCGCACGCCAGCGTTGATGACCGCCTCGAGGTTTGGGCGTGAAGATCGCATCCAGTCACCGGTCGCGGCGAACTGGTTGTATATGTCCGTATTGGACTCAACCCATGTACTCTGCGAGCCAATTCTGGACGTCACTGCTGTGCTATGAAGATAAGGATCAAGCGTGGGTGGGTATGGGTCAGGATTCGCCGTGGGTACGTAATATTGATCCCAGTTGTCTGCAAGCGGCGTGAGGATGTGTGTGTTGCAGAAGGACTGGGCGGCCGAGCAGACCGCATTGCTTCCCCCATTATTACATGCAACGATCTAAACCCTTTGAGTACATGCAATACCAATTGGGAAGGGAAAGACTGACCCGTTCCCTGCAACCACCCGCCTGCGACCAGGCCGTATTCGCCGCCGAGATGACTGCAGGGCTAACTAAAGGGTGATATGGATTCGACTGAGCATATTGAATGTATCCTGGGTATTGTGAAAGTGGGTCCTAATTCGGATCCTTAGCAACACATCAGCCAGCGAGACATTCTAAATGCCGTACCGTGACGCCATTGCCAATTCCGAGTACCTTCAGGTTGATGGATTGGCCCTTAACCGAACCCTTCCGGATCGCCGTGTTCTGCTGCAAGAAATACCTACAGGAGCTCGCAGTTAAACAATATGCATGCAACTACATCGTGGGACGCACGTTGCGAATACAGGGCCATAGTGTCCGCCATATGATTCTGTCCAAATCCCGAAAGCTCGACCGGCATAGGACTTGAATCGAGGATCAGCGAACCAGATTTGCAAGAACTGCCATACATCGACAGCGGCTTTTTGAGATGTATCAACATTTTCGGTTCCGTACGAGAAGCCGGTTCCAACCGGTTGGTCGATGAATAACCTAGTTTACTGCTCAGCTATCACAGATGAAGTTCGGTATAATTGGGACATACACGTTTGCATATTCATTCCAAGATGTCGGATTCAGATCAACACCGGAGCTCTGGTTATTGATACGGCAAGGACCAAGCTCCTGAAACAAGCCAATCATGCTCGAACTTCCAGGCTGATGTTATTCTCTAAGTATTGCAAAACCGATTAACAGACAGTATCACGTACACCACCATTGAACCACGTGATGAGGGGAGCCTTGTCAGGGTTTTTGCGTGCAGCAAAGAACCAGAACCTGTTGATGGATTACAGATAAAAACAGAGGGAACACTCGAGATGGAGCACAAACCAGATGCTCTTATCTGCAGACAGATCACCATATCCGGAAGCCTGATATACACCTGGCGTAGTTTCTTCGGAAAGTGTGAATATGAAAGGGGAAGCGTAGCAAACAAAATGACGCACCACATACTCCAGAATTCTCCACTACACGAAGACTTCCCGGCGTCGGCGGAGTCGAAGCAGCGCCCGAAACGGCCTCTGCCAGGTTCTTGAAGTTATGAGCATCGGAGGGGGGAACGCCACCAATGACCCCATCAACAACAGGGATTTGACCGCCTTTAATGAGAGCGGGGAGAGCAAGTATCCCAACGAGTGTAGAGCTCAGAAGCATCTCGGGCGATGAATGAAGGTCCCATTGAGTCTACGTGCTTTATACTGAGAGCACTGTTCCCTGGCCCAGCCGCCTGGGACGGGCGGTAGGCTGCATATGGCCGAGACTGCGCCACATGGACGTCAACGCCACCCAGCAACTGTGCAGTTGTCAATTAACCTCGCTGACAGGAGGGCGCTTAGGGGAGCTTGGTACCGAAGGGCATACTGTACTGTACTGCACTGGAGTGCAGGCCAAATGCGAGTGCTGGATACTTTTGATGGATGCCGGAACCCATTTCATTGCTATTTGGACCGTGAAGAAGCATCGACCCGCGACGCGACCAACCCGTTATAGCAAAGACTCGAAGTCCTGTCAGTCCCTGAGTTTGCGCACCGACAAAACACAATGACAGTGTTATCTACCACTTATCTTTTCTCATTGTTCTGCGGGTTCACCAGTCTCAAGATACATTGTGGTGTCAAAGGGGTCAATATAAGGCACGGCACAACGTGTGGTGCCAGTGATGGTTGCCACAACGTGTGATGATGCCAACAATGGCAGTGTGAGCCTCTCAGGCTCTCACGGTCCCACCTGGAGCATATTTCTAAAAGAGTCTTGTATAGTATGGCCGCTTCACGTGCCAGTGATGCTATATGATGTTGTATCTGTCGCATGTCCTGGAACTTGCTATTGATCGCGACAGCAGTCACGGCATTGCCGCGCAGCACGGGCTGCTCGATACGAAGATTCAGACGCCCGACGTGAAGCGACCATATACTGTAGTCCGGAGGTGATCAGATGGGGTTCTGGATGCCATACTGTATTACTGTCCTAACCGTCAGCGAACTTGAAGGATATTCGCTCGCGTTCTCCGCTAGCTGAGGAAAGAGGCATTCGGACAAGAGATTACGCCGCCAGCCAAGTCTAGTACGTGAACACGTGTAGAGTGAGCCAAGATAGAGGTACCACCGAGCCCCTCACACGTCTGAGTGGATTTCCTCTGGCCTCATCGTTAGAGCCTGTCACACAGGCTACATTTCGAGGATCAAATACGTGTCGTGATTGACTTACTACACTAGTAACGTAACGCTAGGATCCCTCAGTTCACGAGTCGAAATCCATTGAATTCGTATTCCTGCCAGTGTGCGCCTCGTTGTTGGTATGTGGTGCCGATTTTTCGGGGTAGCAGTGACTGGACCAACCACAACACGGCTAATTATCGACTTGGGGATGGATGTGAAAACCGTCATAACGGAGGTCATGATCGGAAGCGTCAATCCGCCCAGTTCAGCGGCACGCCCTGTATTATACGAGAAAGGTATGAAACAATGAGGAAACATACAGATAATAATGTGAAGGCATGGGTCAGGAGCTAATAAGGTTGGCCACAAGGGATAGGAGCGTCATCGTACGGGGGGAAACAGTAGAGAAAAAAAAGGCCCGGGAAGGCGAAGGACAGTAGCGCGGGCGGCGGTCTCGCAACGGTGACATTGAGCAGAGCAGAGCGAGAAGGGGCCGGAACGAGAGGCAATAATAAGAGGAACGGATAGGTTTGCAGGCGAGAGACGAGGGCAAAAGACAGAGGAAGAGCAGGGAAATAAGGGAACGCACACAAAAAGCTGCTTGTGATTAGACACGATGCCCTCCTCAACTAGGACGTAAGGTGACCTCTGGTTACATGTCCTACTTACGAAGTCCGGAGCAAGGTCCGGGGTGACGAGAGTACCGGAAGAAGGAGCGTATTAAGAAGAAACAGGAGGAAGAAGTGGATAAAAGGAATAATAGGGGAGGCGATGAGGGTGGGATAAAAAGGATTCGCTCAGTCGGTTGGGTGTCGCGTGACCCTCTGAGAGCGTTTTCCAACTCAGAGTCCTTGCTTTTCTCAACACACACAGCAGTCATTTGTTTATACACGTAGACACTTTAATTCTGTCACTACTGGGTCCTTCGCACAAGGAGATTCAGACCGCCCACTCTTATTCAAACTCACTCCCCTGGGTAACGCTTCCGACTTCAAGCACAAACTTCATACACACTTATAACGTCTTCTTCAACAACCCCGACACTATAAGTTACTTCACGTGCTTGAGAGCGGGTGGTCTGACATGATCTGTGTGAACATTTGTAGGGCCGCAGCGCCTCGGTGCACACCCCGCCACAAGTACGCGGGAACTTCGTGTCCAGCGCCGAAAACCCGTAGGTACGAGAACGTGCCCGCGTTCTTATACAGACCAGCAGGCTTGCCGTGGACCTTGTAAGTCCCAAACTTCTGTTGCGCGAATAGTGCCGAAAACTTCGTGTTCAAAGCAGAACACTGCGCATGCATCGACGGGGTCACGACAAAGGTTAGAAGAAGAGGTAGGAGGATGGGTAGGAGAAAGCATGATGGACGCACCATGGCCTCAACGCCCATATAGTTACAAATATAATCCGCGTCACCGTCATAGATGACGGTGCGCACGCCAGAATCGATGACCGTCTCCAGGTCTGAGAGCGAAGAGCGCATCCAGTCACCAGTCGTGGCAAACTGGGCATACACGTTGTTATTGACCTTGAGCCACGTACTCTGTGAGCCAATTTTGGACGTCACAGCTGAGCTGTGAAGATAGGTTTCAAGCTCGGGCGGATATGGGTCAGGATTCGCCACGGGCACGTAATATTCATCCCAGTTTCCTATAAGTGGCCCCAGGATTTCCCCGTTGCAGAAAGCCTGGGCTGCTGAACAGACCGCGTTGCTTCCCCCATTGTTACATGCGATGATCTATACCCTTTTGAATCCATGGAATATCATTCGAGAAAGGGAATGACTGACCTGATCCCTGCAACCACCTACTTTCAACCAGGCTGTATTGGCCTGGGAGATGACTGAGGGAGGAACTAGAGGGTGATATGGATTCGACTGAGCATATTGCATGTAGCCAGGGTATTGCGAAAGCGGGTCCTAATTCCAATCGTTAGCAGCACGTCAGCCCGTGGGGCGTCCCTGAGCGCCATACTGTGAGACCATTGCCAATTCCAAGCACCTTCAGGTTGATAGGCATGCCCTTCAGTTTACCAAACCGGATTGCTGCGTTCTGCTGCAAGAAATACCTACAGGTGCTCATAGTCAACGGCATGAATACAACAACGTAATGGGACGCACGCTGCAAATGTAGGGCCATAGTGTCCGCCATATGATTCCGTCCAGATTCCAAATTCTCGATGAGCGTACTTTTTGAATCGTGGATCCTCGAACCATATTTGTAGGAACTTCCAAACATCGACAGCAGCTTTCTTAGATGTATCGACGTTTTCTGTTCCGTACGAGAAACCAGCTCCGACGGGCTGGTCAATGAATAGTCTGGGCTACTACTCAGCTATCCTCAGATCGAGTTAGGGATAAATATAGACTTACACATTCGCTTCGTCATTCCAAGATGTCGGATTACGATGAACTCCGGTGCTATCATTGTTGATACGGCAAGGACCAAGCTCCTGAAACAAGCCAATCATGCTCGAACTTCCAGGCTAATATTATTCTCTGAGTATTGCAAAACCGATTATCAAACAGTATCACGCACACCACCATTGAACCACGTGATGAGGGGAGCCTTGTCAGGGTTATTGCGTGCAGCAAAAAACCAGAACCTGTTGGTGGTACAGTGATAAAATTTACACAGGGAAACCCCGAAGTGGTACACAAACCAGATACTCTTATCGGAAGCCAAGTCACCATATCCAGAAGCTTGATAGACATGCGGCGTAGTTTCTGAAGAAACTGTGAATATGATAATGATGCACTGTAAACAAAATAACTCAACCACATATGCCGGAATTCTCCACTACACGAAGCTTTCCCGGGGTTGGAATCGGAGCGATGTTCGAGAAAGCTTCTTTAGGGGATTTACAGTCATGAACATCGGGGGAGGGAACTCCACCGATGACCCCATTGAATACAGGGAACTGTTTGCCGCTAATCAGCGCGGGGAGAGAAAATATAGTAACGAGCACAGAATGGAGAAGCATTTTGAAGCGAGGGACCCACCAAGTCTACGTGCTTTATACCCAGAGCGGCCTGGGACTATTATCCTCCTACTGTAGTTTTCTCATGAGGTGCGTTTTCTATGCCTATATTTGGCCACCATGGCTACTCCACAGGGGAACAAACCTAGAGCTACCAATTCATTTCAACCGGGCGGGGAGTGAGCGGTTGATGGCTAAGGGCCATTGGAGTTGAATTTGTCCTGAAAGGGATACTGCATCTTGACATCTTGTGCTATTGGGAAGCAGTCCAAAAGAAGCGAGTCGAATGCGAGTGCTAGATATGTCAATGGATATAAAGAATGCTTCTCATTGCCATTTGAGGCGAGGGAATTGTGAGAATTGATGATTTCAGCGCGCTTCGCTCGCTGTATATGTGTCTGTACCGGTACTGCGAAGCCCCGGAGAGGGATGGTTGGGATCATGGCAGCTTCACGTGACATCATAATAGGCTAACTTACATATATGGTGTGTGGATGCCACAAGAATGATTGATCGGTCCCTGTATACAATGCAGCTCTAGTACTGATACTGGTCACTTCACAGGAAGATTCCGACTATCTCGCCTATAAAGCCGAAGAATCCTGGTGTAGCAAGTCAGTCTTGACGATGAAGATATAAATAAGTCGACTGACCACATGATCCTAGTCGATTCCTCGAGGGACGGCCTGACTCATAGTTATGGGACCTGAGGAGATCCCTATAGAGCCATATATGTTTCGATTGCACCTCTGTCTCGGTTCATTCCATAATCGACCATCAAATCATGATGGTTTTTCGGTGACGTTCAGCTGTCAAAGTAGGAATACTGTAGGAAGCTTCGATAACACGGAACAATTGAAGGAAATTGGGGTCCGAATGTCGCGCCCACACCCGCGCCTTGTCGTCAACGGGTAACTGGCAGCCAGGGGTGTGACCCACCCAGAGGCAATTTATTCGTTTTGGAAGCTCAGACAGGATCTGACCCGTACATACTGTATATGTGGCCTTGTCAATCTGAGAGCAATTCATGAAGATGACTTTCATGACCTGCGCTCGTGTTGACCTTTGGAGGGGACGTCTCGCTTTACGGGATGCACCCTCGAACCTGAATAGTGGCAGGTCAAAACCCTAATATCGCTACTAAGTTATGCCTTCCTCTTCCGTAAGTGTCAGATCAGATGCACGGACCTTCTTATGGCAGTACTCGGATCAGGATGGAGTCCAAGTCTTGCGCACTAATAGGCAGCTCCTTTATATTGTACATGCTGGAGAAGAACTTGGCCGGCGATGCCTTGAACATTTTGATGTTTTCCCTTATCATGGTGAAATCGCGTAGCGCCAGATGACCCTTGGCATGGAAACGTTTTATGGTGTATTGGTCTGGATGAGTGGTTATTGGACAATCGCTATACCGAGTCTGTGAGAGAAGATGAAGCTGACTCCGAGTCGGATGAGCGTCGTGAGGGAGAAGAGAAAAACACCGGATCGCCCGGGCCGATAGACCGGCAGCAGCCGCATGTCAGCAGGCATCCTCAACTTGTACTGTACTGCCATGTACACACTTCGATATGTTACTACTGTAGTCACTTGTTTATACACTGGTACTGCTGCTAGTGGGTTAAATACTTCAGATCTCGCGCAATACCCTGTCCCTGATACAGGAAGAATCCCGCTGCCGACTCCCAGTAAAACTCACTCTCATTGGCCGTACACTTTCCAGTCTTACAACACCCCAACACCCCAATACTTCCTAAACGGCGGCTTCCTAAACGGCTCGACATTGTACATCACGTGCTTGAGAGCGGGTTGCCTGACATGATTTGCGTGAACATTTGCAACGCCGCCGCGCCCCGGGGCACGCTCCGCCACAGGTACGCGGGAACTTCATGTCCAGCCCCGGAAACTCGTAGATATGAGAACGTGCCCGCGTTCTTGTACAGACCCGCAGGCTTGCCATTGACGTTGTAGGTCGAGAAGTTCTGCAGCGCGTACAGCGGCGAGTACACAGTGTTCAAGGAGGCAACCTGCGCATGCAGTAACGGGATCAGCGCGAAGGCCAGAAGAAGGGGGCTGAGACAAAACATGACGCGCGTACCATGGCCTCGACGCCCATATAGTTGCAAATATAATCCGCGTCGCCGTCATAGATGACGGTGCGCACGCCAGCGTTGATGACTAATTCGAGGTTTGGTCTCGAAGAACGCATCCAATCTCCGGTTGTGGCAAACAGGTTGAACACGCCGAAATTGGTCTCAGCCCAAATAGACTGTGAGCAATCTTAGATGTCACATTTGGATCATTAAGATATGGCTCAAGCCTGGGTGGGTATGGGTCAGGGTTCGCCGTGGGCACATAATATAGATCCCAGATCCCTGGAAGTGCGTAGAGGATGCGCGAGTTGCAGAAGGACTGGGCTGCGGAGCAGACTGCGTTGCTTCCCCCATTATTACACGCGATGATCTACGCCTTTGAATACATGAATCGTCATTCGGGAAAGGGAAAGACTGACCTGATCCCTGCAACCACCCGCCTGCGACCAGGCGGTATTGGCGGCCGCGATAACTGAAGAATTTACTAGAGGGTGATATGGATTCGACTGAGCATATTGTATGTAGCCAGGGTATTGTGAAATTGGGTCCTAATTCCAATCGTTAGCAGCACGTTAACCAGCTGGGCATCCCTGAGCGCCATACTGTGAGACCATTGCCAATTCCAAGCACCTTCAGGTTGATAGGTATGCCATTCAGTGTACCAAACCGGATTGCTGCGTTCTGCTGCAAGAAATACCTACAGGGGCTCATAATTAACGGCATGAATACAACAACGTAATGGGACGCACGCTGCAAATGTAGGGCCATAGTGTCCGCCATATGATTCCGTCCAGATTCCAAAATTTCGATTGGAGTACTTGCTGAATCGTGAATCCGCGAACCATATTTGTAGGAACTTCCATATATCGACAGCAGCTTGCTGAGACGTACTGACGGTTTCGCCTACGTACGAATAGCCTGTTCCGACAGGCTGGTCGATGAATAGTCTGGGCTAGTACTTAGTAAACCAAGATGGAGCTGGGATAATGGAGACATACACGTTCGCGACGTTGGTCCAAGATGTCGGATTTAGACCAACTCCAGTGCTCTGGTTGTTGATACGGCAAGGCCCAAGCTCCTGAAACAAGCCAATCATGCTTGAACTTCCAGGCTAATGTATTCCACTGAACATCGCAAAATCGATTAGCGGACTGTATCACTCACGCCGCCATTGAACCACGTGACGAGGGGAGCGGTGTTAGGATTTGTGCGTGCGGCGAAGAACCAGAACCTGGCGATGGAATACAGATAAAGAAACAGAGAAAACACCCAAATTTGAGTACAAACCAGATGCTCTTATTCGCATCCACATCACCATATCCTGAAGCCTGATAGACACCCCGGGTAGTTTCTGCCCGAACTGTCAATATGACAGGAGACGCGTCAAAAACAAAATAACCCACCGCATACGCCAGAATTCTCCACTACACCGCGAAGCTTTCCCGGGGTTGGTCCCGGGGCCGGAGCGTTGTTCGAAATAGGCCCTTTCGGAATCTCAAAATTACAAGCGTCGGGGGAGGGAACACCACCGATGACCCCATCAACGACAGGGATTTGCTTGCTCCTAACGAGCGCGGGGAGAGCGTATATCGTAATGAGCACAGAATGTAGAAGCATTTCGAGTGAGGAAGAAAGGATTCACCAAAACCATGTGGTTTATATTGAGACCAACTGTTCCCTGGTCTAGTCGCCTGGGACGAGTTGAACAATAGTTCCCTCGGTTTTCCCGTGACGTGCGTTTACTGCTGCCCAAACATGGAGGGTCCACAGGGGAACAACCCGACCGCTGCCAATTCATTTCAAGTGGGCGGCTGATGGGTAGTAAGGGACACGCGGGTTGACGCTGTCCTGAAAGGCGTAATGCGGATCTTGTGTTATTTGCCAGTGGTATGAGTTCCAAAAGAAGCGAGTCGACCACGAGTGCTGCATATGTCGATGTGGATCTTGAGAGGGCAGGAAGAAGATGTGATTTCAGCGTGCCTTTACTCACGTCTACGGGCTTTCTCATCTTTAAGTTCTCTGTTGTGGTAACCGAAGCAGTATAGGGTAACCGAAGCAGTAGTAAAGTTCCGGATGCGGTTGGGAACTCTTGGCAATCTCACGTGATGCCAAGACTCGGGATGAGCCGTACGATGCACAGTGGCATACGAAAGACTCTAAATCGACACGAAAGCAGTAAGTGGAGTGGACTTGCAGTCTGGCACTGAGACTGAGTTCAACCACGGGCCCGGTGGTGATTAATAATGCAGACCAATAGCGTGATGGTTCTGTTCGGCCGCGCTCAGCTGTCAATTATGAATCTAGGGCGTAACAAGTAGTAGATTCAGGTTCGAGTTGTCGAGCCCGCGCCAACCATTCCAGTAACGTTGCTCGCCTCCTTTCTCCTTCCCTTCAGTCGGCGAGTCAGAGTTTATGCCCAGCGAGAATTTTGTTGGAACTAGGAGGAGGGCGACCTTGGTTACACGTCCTACTTACGAGGTCCGGAGCAAGGTCCGGAGTGACGAGAGACCGGAAGAAGGAGCGTATTTCAATTTAATAGACTTGGGATACTGCTACGGTGTAACCGCGGTCAGCTTGATCGTCATTTGCTTGAAGATGAGAAGGGGAAGAAGAAAGAGGAGAAAGAAGAACAATAGGGAGGCAATGGGGGTGGGATAAAGAGGATTCGTTCAGTCTTTGAAGGTGTTGGGAATAGTAGTCCTCTGGCACGGTCCGAGCGTCCGAGCGTAGAGTCCTTGCTTTCTCAACACACATGGCAGTCATTATACACGTACTGTAGACACTTCTGTATTCGCACAAGATTCAGACTGCCTACTCACTGCCCTGGGTGATGCTTCCGGTCTCAAGCACACTAACGGCTTCTTCAGCAGCCCCGACACTATAAGTTACTTCATGTGCTTGAGAGCTGATGGCCTGACATGATCTGTGTGAACAATTGTAGGGCCGCCGCACCTCGGGGCACACCCCGCCACAGGTACTCGGGAACTTCGTGTCCAGCGTCAAAAACCCGTAGGTACGAGAACATGCCTGCGTTCTTATACAGACCAGCAGGCTTGCAGTGGACCTTGTAAGTCGCGAACTTCTGTTGCGCGAATAGTGCCGAAAACCTCCTGTTCAAGGAGGAACGCTGGGCATGCATCGACGGGATCATGACAAAGGTTAGAAGAGGAGGTAGGAGGATGGAGAAAGCATGATGGACGCACCATGGCCTCGATGCCCATATAGTTGCAAATATAATCCGCGTCACCGTCATAGATGACGGTGCGCACGCCAGAATTGACGACTATCTCCAAGTCTGAGAGCGAAGAGCGCGTGTCATCCCCGTCAAGCGAGCGAATACTCTGAAAAGACATGTCACGGAGTTCCGCTGGGACGGAGAAGAGTGTTTGATCAGCGCGTTGAATGAATCTGAGGACTTTGGAGATTACGATTCGGACTTTATCGAGCCCGGAGCGCGGTGGGAAGACTTTCGTCGGGTCTACGCAAGCTGGATGGGAATTATTCGGATGGTAGTGAGAAGAGCCAACTTGGAGGCTCTCTTCTTTTTCCTTTTCCTGACGACATCCAAACGTGTTGCCTTTGGCCCTTTTTTCCGTACTTCAAGAAGACCTTTGCAAGTGAAATATATTGTAGCTAAGATAGCGACTGCGAGAATGAAATGTCGTCCAGGATAAAGAAGGGGGACAGAGGAACAGAGAGAGAGAGAAGGGACGTGTTGAGTGAGGCGTCGTGGACAGTGGAGTGCCGAGAAACGAATCGAGAGAGCGCACTCGAGAGAGAGGAAAGAGAAATGGAAACACACTTGATTCAGGTCAGATGCTGATGCTCATTGACACGAACATCCCTTCCTCGACTCGACAATCGAGGTAACTTAAATACACAGAGTTGTCCCTACTACAGTAGACACCTGCACCGACGAGATCGATGACCGGAGCGAGTGGGTGCGCGCGTCAACGCTGCGCCGAACGTATGAAGATGTCAAGGAAACGTAAACCGCGCTGTTGCGGCTAATGAATGAAGGGAGTCGGAGGAGGAGAGATGGGGGTGGAACGAGAGGCTAGGGTGGGAAGCTCTTCGATTTGTTTGCAGTCGTCTTGCACCGGAGGTCGAGGGGGAAGGTGAAGCCGGTGAAGAGAAGGAAAGGCGAGGTGATGAGGAGATGGAATCATGATGCATGAATGTGAAGTAAGACCCAGACTTTGTCTGGGACACTCGCTGGGCTGGTCCAGGCCAGCGTGACGGAGAGAGAGTGGAGAGAGCCCAAGCGCCTCCCATAAATTCGGACCCTGGATCCTCGTTCTACCCTTCCCTCACTCCATCCCCTCTGAACCAAAAATTGCGAACGATTCGTGGCCTCCATGTCGTCTACTGTGCAAGCAACGTCATCAACATCCTCCAAGTCCAACATCCAATTGATCGCCGATGCCCTGGTCGACTATGAAAAAATAACTGGAATAGACCTTTCCAAGGATCCCTTCGCTGCCGCGATCGAACGAGCAAATTCTCCCGGGGCTATCCTAGAACTGCTCCAAGAACGAGAGAAGGCATTCAAGGACTATCGGGAAGGAAATCGGAGGCTAATCAGCTGCCTCAGGCCGGTGGTGAGTATCATTCAGGCGTTCTCGGGCATTCTAGGTGAGGCGGTCAGCCTGGTATGTATGTCACACATGCCATCTGGTAACTCTTTTAACGTGACCTCGTCAGGTCTCCTTCCCGCCGGCAAAAGCATTGTTCGTTGGGATCGATGTCCTTCTCTCTGTTCGTCCCTTTAATACTTTCTTAAACTAGTTCCCTTGTGATATATGGGTTTACCAGGCCGCCAGTGGGGTCACGTCGAGTTACGATGCCCTCCTGAATCTCTTTGAGTGCTTGTGGAATTTCCTCATGCGTCTGGAGGTCTATATGACAATCCCGCCTACTCCGATGGTGACGGATCTCGTCATCAAAATCGTGGTTGAGTTACTTTCGGTGCTTGCCTTGGCTACAAACCAAATTAAGCAGGAGAGGTTCAGTACGTGCGCCGTGAGATATACGTTACTTATGCTCAATGTGTCACAGAGAAATTCGTGAACAAGTTGTGGGGAAACAGGAAAGGCAAGATACAGGCTGCCCTCGAGAGATTGGATCGGTTAACAAAGGACGAAGGACTGTCGGCTGCTGCACAGACCTTGGGGGTCGTCCATGGTATTGTAATTTGCGCAAAAGAGGTATCACCTTAACTGACTTGGGGGCGTTGTCGCTCTTCACCAAGGATTAAACGATACGAAGATGAAACGTTTGTTGTTTCTCTCCCCGTCTTTTGTTTCCAAGACCGACGGTATTCTGCAGGTGACCAGTTGCAAAAGGACGTTCAACACTGGCTGTCTCCCCCTGATCCGTCGACGAATCAAAACTTCGTTTCGAAAGCACGACATAAAGGAACCGCAGCATGGTTCTTCGAGAGCAGTGTGTTAACAGAATGGAAGGCGAAGGGGTCATTCATGTGGATTCATGGAAAACGTACGTGTTTCGAACTACCGATGAGTGCCTTGCATCTATAACTTGTTGATCGTACAGCGGGTGCAGGAAAGAGCACACTTCTGTATGTCATAACTTTATTAGATTGTTCGGGGTCATTCATAGGGCCTACTAGATCTGCGATTATTCAAGACGTCATGGGCATGCATGCAGCGGGACTGGCCACGATGGCCTACTATTACTTTGATTTCCGGGATGTCAAAAAGCAAGACTGCTATGGCCTGCTCTCCTCCCTCGTTTCGCAGCTTTCTGCCGAATCGGATTCGTGTTACGACGTCCTCTCCAAGTTATATTCAGACAACAGTCGCGGCATGCGGAAGCCTGACATTGACGCGCTGAAAAGGTGTTTGGTGGATATGCTGGGTTTGCCAGGACAAGGCCAAATTTATATTATTGTCGACGCTCTCGACGAATGCCCCAATTTCCCGGGGGCCCCGTCCGTTCGCGAGGATGTTCTGGAATTTGTTAAAGAAATCGTCAATTTGAAACTTCCAAATGTTAATCTATGTGTGGCGAGTAGGCCGGAGATGGATGTCCGATTGGTACTCGAGCCGTTGACGACTCTCAAGATTTCTCTTCATGACGAGATTGGGCAAAAGATAGACATAGTTGAATACATCAGGTCTGTTGTCCATTCAGACCGGAGCATGCGGAGGTGGAAAGAGGAGGACAAGCAGTTCGTCATCGATACGCTGTCTGACAGAGTGGATGGCATGTACGTCATCTTATCCTTGTTTGTTTTACAATGGACATTCACATGATGTAGGTTTCGCTGGGTGGTGTGCCAGGTCCACAGTTTGCGTCACACGTTTCCCGCAAGTATTCAGAGTGTGTTGAAGGACCTGCCAAAGACTTTGGATGAAACATACGCGCGAGCGTTACTGGGCATCGGCAAGGAGAAACAAGAATTTGCTCAAAGACTCTTCCGATGTCTCGCGGTGTCTATACGCCCTCTTCGCGTCGAAGAACTCGCGGAGATTCTTGCCATTCGGTTCGACGAGGGGGCGCCCCCTACATTTAATGCAGATTGGCGTCCAGAAAATGCAGAAGAAGCAGTGTTGTCCGCATGCTCTAGTCTTATCGCCGTTGTCGACAGGAGAGGTCACCAAGTCGTACAATTTTCTCATTTCTCCGTCCTGGAGTATTTGACATCGGAGCGACTCGCGACGGCTGAAGAACGTCTTTCATGCTATCACATTCTCCCCGAACCTGCACATACCATCCTTGCACACGCTAGCCTCAGCGTCCTCTTCCACCTCGACGACGAAATCGACAGAGATACCATAGCCCGCTTTCCCCTCGCCCCGTATGCCGCTCAGCACTGGGTCGATCATGCCCAGTATATGAACGTATCATCGCACATTGAGGAGGTCATGAAGCATTTATTCGATCCCTCAAAGCCACATTTCGCCGCATGGGTCTGGCTATACGACATCGACCGTTATTGGATGGAGCGCATGCCCACGATGCATCCGATGCAGCCCGAGGCTGTGCCACTTTATTATGCCTCTCTTTGCGGTTTCGTCGGCCTCACAGAGCACCTGATCGTTGCCCATCCGTGGGACATCAATAGCAAAGGCGGTTCTCACACAACTCCAATACATGCCGCCTCAGTCAAGGGACATTTAAAAGTCGCATCGCTTCTCCTTAGAAATGGTGCTGATCCCAACTCTCGTGACCATCTCGACAGGGTCCCTCTTCATAGGGTGTCACAGGGGGGACAGCTCGTCATGGCGAAATCATCACTCGAGATCGCGCAGCTCCTCGTCAACTTTGGCGCGGATGTGGATTTCACCGACGATGAAGGCTGTGCCCCGCTACACGCGGCAGCGCAATCCGGGTTTCGTGAGATTGCGGAACTGCTACTTGGATCTAATGCAAGTCTCGATGCTCGGAATATGAATCAAGAGACACCGTTGGAACTCTCCTGTTTTAATGGGAAGCCTGACATGGCACGCTTCCTTATAGACCGCGGCTCAGACATCATTCCCCGAAACGAGGACGGCTTCATTCCATTACACGCTGCGTCACGATTCGGACATGTTGACATCGCACGGCTATTGCTAGACCGCGGCTCTGATGTGAACGCATGCCAGAGGCAAAGTTGGACTCCTCTGCTTGTCGCGTCACGATATGGATACCTCGACCTCGCACGGCACTTGATAGACCGCGGCGCCGATGTGAATGCCCGGGGAGAAGACCGCTGGACTGCCCTCCATTATGCGTCACGGTGTGGACACCTTGACCTCGCACGGCTCTTGATCGACCACGGCGCCGATGTGGATGCACAGGAAGAAGATCGCTGGACTCCCCTGCATCTCGCGTCACGGCACCTCGACATCGCGAATTTGCTGATCGATCGTAACGCAAATGTTGACAGTTGGAATGACCGTAAGCAGACTCCCTTGGCCGTGGCATCGTGGTTTGGGCATCTCGATATAGTACGCATCCTGATCGAGAGGGGCGCAGCCGTGTCTGCCCCGGATAAGGAAGGCGACACACCGTTCCACATGGCGGCGTATCAAGGACATGTCAACGTCACGAAGTTCTTGCTAGAATGTGGCATCGATGTCGACATTCGGAACAGATCTGGACGGACGTCATTGTACTCGGCATCTAGGAACGGGAAGCTCGATGTTGTACGCTTCCTGATCGAGCAAGGCGCAAATATCCACATTAGAGACAACAATAAATCGAATCCTCTGCACATCGCATCGCAAAAGGGGCACCTTGACATCGTGCAACTGATGATCAACATAGGCACTCCTGTCGACGTTCGGAACGGGATCCAAAAGACCCCCTTTGGATTGGCCTCCAGCGAGGGTAAAGCTGAAGTCGGGCGCTTCCTCATCCACCGAGGGGCCGACTTGAATGTGCGGGACAACCAGAGCCAGACTCCATTGCACCTCGCCTCACAACACGGACACCTTGACATGGCACGGCTGTCGCTAGACCATGGAGTTGATCCGAACATTAAGCGCGATGACCTCTGGAGTCCCTTACATCTAGCATCAGCCAATGGCCATCTCAAGATTGCCGAGTTGCTGGTCCAGCGTGGCGCAAGTGTCGACGTACCCAATGACAGGCAAGAAACTCCACTCCATCGAGCAGTAACGGACGGGAATACCGCGATCGCCCGTTTCCTGGTCGACCACGGAGCGAGTGTGCATACTGCGGACAGCAACGGCTGGACCGTATTGCATGCCGCGTCGCGACGTGGGCATCTCGGAGTTGTAAAGCTGTTGCTTCGGTGGGGTGCTGATGTCGACGTGCTCAACAAGGCCGGTAGAAGTGCCGCTGAGTTGGCATCGGAGTATGGCCAAGCTGAGGTTGCGAGGTTCATTTCCGAATACAAGGCGGATGCAATTACTCGAAACAAGTTACAGTCCACGACATTGGACACAGTTGAGTACGGCGCGGATGGCGATGGGAAGGACGAGGCAAAGGTTTCGTTGCACGCTGCCGCGGAAGAGGGGAACCTTGACACCGTGAAGTCATTGCTCGAACGGGGAATGTATATCAACGCCCGCAATGCGGGTAACCAAACTCCGTTGGACAGAGCCGCGGTGAAGGGGAACGTCCATGTCGTGCGCTTGCTCATCGAGTTGGGGGCGGAGGTGGAGTCACGTGATAAGTGGGGGTGGACCCCACTGCACCAGTCATCACGATATGGACACCTCGAGGTCTCGCGGGTTCTTCTCGATCACCGCGCAAACGTGAACGCAAGGAAGCGGGACTATTGGTCTCCGATGCACCTCTCAGCAGCTAATGGACATCTCGAGATCGTGAAACTGTTACTTGAACGTGGCGCGGATATACATGCAGTGAATCGTGAGGGTCAAACACCATACCAACAATCGCTGGCTTGTGGATATGGAGAAATGGCGGATTTACTCTGGGAACATGGTGCAGGTAGATCGAGGTTCGGCTGAATCCTTTGACTTAAATGCGTTATCTGACTGGCGCTTCGATTTTAGCCCTTAGAGAAGAAAGCCTTAAAAGGATACTCTTGCACTGGCATGTAACTCTGTAGAATGGGATACTGTTGTTTGGCGCGCGACCAATAGGTTGATGATTACAACAGAAGGTACCAAATTTACGGCGACCTGCATCTTTAGCCCAAAGAGGCCCAAAGAGAGACGCAAAAGGGGTTCAATATATGCTGCTGACCGATCTCTTTATAAAAAGTCCTCTCTAAAAATTAAAACCTGGCGCAGTCCTTCAACATACAGTATATAAAGTGTCGCCACGACGTCTGCCCTGACCCTCGCGCTCGTCCTCTTTCCGACCGCCTTCTCCTTCGCTGTCACGTCTGATATTTTCCGCCTTCGATTCGGGATTTGTGCTATCCTCTCCTGCTCACCTGTCGTTTCTCTGCTCCCTTTTATCCTGCATCAAAAGTAAGTTGTAGTGGGGTCGGCCGCTATGCCAACCCTAACTTAGGAGAAGGACGAAATTATCAACTTTTCCCACAACTCTCTCTCTCATCTCTCATGACCGATATCATCATTCCGGAAACTGTGGACCTCGAAGCCTAACCAGTTGTTTCATTTGCTGCAGGTTCGTCTTCATTTCATCCCTGACAACCCGAAGAGACGATATTGGCTGAGCGACCGCCGACAGGACACACGGCCCGGGGCCCGGGGGCGAATGTGAGGACGATGACGAGGACGAATCACACAGAAAATGAGAGAAAATAGGGAAGAGATACCCTTGGAATTCGACGCGACGCGCTGAGAGCCTCCACTAGGAGAAGAGCGGCCTATAAATACAACTGGAAGTCCTACTACTAATAATGTCCGAGTCGGTAAGAGCGACGTCAGGAGAATACTGTATGTGCGCGGGTCAACGCTGCGCCGGTCGTAAAATCGAGAAAAAATGACTGGAACGGTATTGTAAGAGGCCACGGCGTACGGCTGACTGCCGCGTGATTATTGCGTGATTGCGGCTAGTGCCGCTGGTTTTCGTTGCCTACTAGTAAAGTCGAAGTGGGAGGGAGGAAAAGTAAGAGAAAAGAGGCGGGAAGGAATGAGATTCGCTCACAGGTGGTCAAGAGCTCGAGGCGATGGAATTGAAGCTATGAAAAAAAGAAAAAGAATGGAAATAATTTTGCAAGTCGAAAGCGCAGTTGACAGACTGACGGGCGCTCCGTGGTTCGAGCGTACCTGTTCGAGTGTACCTCCGAAGTCTTATTCAGATCCAACCTCACTCATAAGGTCGGGAGCGTCACATAGTACGATACGATAAGATGGAGTAAGGTTGCAACAATAACGGTGGTGCAGATCCTGATTCCTGAGTCCAGAACAAAGGGCTACTACGAAGATTATGGCAGGAAATTGAGAGATGATGTTCGAGTCAACGCATGGTTCAACGTCTTGTCCCGAAACTTTTTGAAGCGAGGGTCCATCCAATTGGCTTTGAGTTGACGCACTGCCTCAGTGCCTCATCGACATGCGGGCCTGACTCTTCTTCTTCTGAGGCTGAGTCGGATTCCGCCGTCACGGAGGCTCACCACGCTTGTCGGTCGACCAATTTGTGATCATCGGTTCTCTTCGGCCGCGCTCAGCTACCTAACAAGTAGTACTGTAAATTCAGGTTCGAGTTGTCGAGCCCGCGCCAACCATGCATTCCAGTAACGGCCGCCTCCTTTCTCCATCCCTTCCGTCGAGACCGTCAGTCAGAGTTTATGACGCGCCCAGTGTTAGGAATAGCCAAAACCGGCACTGGGTTCCCACGGCTTAGTAAGCTACATCCGGTCGGCGGATACAGATGTAATCCATAGCTGCACATACAAAGGGACAAGTAGTCCCGGGGGTCCAGAGTTCCTCTCCCCCACTCTGCTTTCCTCCCTCACACATAAGATACTCACTCGCCTCCTCATTCCTAAGACCCAGAGGTTGATGGATTGTTCGTCTTATCAGATAGTGCAGTGATAACCTCAGGCTGCATCGGGCTTGTCTTGGTCAGCTGTCTCGGCTCCAAGGTCTCTCTTGGCTCTTGGCACTAGGGTCTGCCCTCCCAAAAGGGTTTGTCGCGTGAACTAGGCACCCGCAAAAATGTTCGGAAGCGAAAAAGTCGTGATTGCAACCTGAACCTGAACCTCCTTGGTTTTCATTTCGATGCACAAAACACTGAAGAGCTACGTATACGTGTACCCTCTAAGATGCCAGTGTCCTGCATTCATACACCCAATATCTACGGTTCCTTGCCGAAAGGGTGAGTCCTCTCATCACAGCGTTAGTTACGTTACTAATTCAAAGGGGCTACGCCTTTTTTCTCATTCAGACTTTACGTTATCCACGATGGTTCACACAAAGTCGGTAACGATAGGCTGCGGCGGCTTTTCTCATTTTGTCTATTATCTCGAATGTCGTCAACACACTACAAGTGCACCATGACGGCGCAACATGAGGAAGTTATAATCAATGACTAGTAGGCATATTTTTAGTCTTGTGACATAACAAATCATTTTGGAAGCTCGGATATCTCGTCAGTAGGGCTAACCAGTGGAGGCACATTTTCACCCTTATTGGCCGTCTGTCGGAGACGTCTTGCTTCACCAGCGGTACTCTCAAACCCAAACACTCGCAGGCGACCCTCGCGCCACTTGAGGACCACCAGCGTGACGATGGCGGCCAACCAGTAGAAGACATAGGATAGCACAGTGCCAACTACGCGAAATGAGTAGGGGCAGACGATGTGGAAAAGAGCTTACTCGTTGCGTTGTTTGTCCATCCTGTGAGTGCGCCGAAGATTAACCAACCTTCACCATCTATGTTATTACTGGGGTTGCAGCAGTCGAGATGCCAGACGTTGCCTCGCACATAGAATGTACCAGGACCGTCTCGAGTGTTATCGGTGTCTCCACCGATACTGTGCGGTGTGTCAGCGACCGGTATGGCAACACAAACTGGGAAAGACGACGGACAGGTGGTTGAACGCATTTTTCTCGAAGGATCCGACAGATCTGCTGAACAAACCGGCGCCGATGATCAGGATGAAGTTGGTCATTACAATGAGGAAAACCGTAAGTGCTACGCGGTGCCAGGTGGTCAGTACTGCTTTGTATTAGGACCCGCTAGTACTTACCCGCACGACTGGCGAATGCGTAGATAACGAAGCCACAGAGGAGGCCGCATACAATGCCAACGATGGCGGCAATTGGGATAGAGTCTGCAGATTGGCCGAGGGAAACACCTCCAACGAAAACAACGGCTTCCAAGCCCTCACGCAACACGACAACGAAAGGAAGTGTGAACAATGCCCACTTTCCCGTTTGAGTGCCTCTTGTAGTATCTACCAGCGCCATATAAGCACACGCGCACGAGATCTAACTTTAGATCTTACGTTGACCCTCGAAAGCGTGTTGAAGCTTGACGCGCCATTTAGTCTTCGCGTGGTTCAGTTTGAGCATGGTGATTCCCATGACGAAGATCAAGATGGCGGCGATGAGCTCGAATATTCCTGTGCGTTATATTTAAGACAGTTTGGCACCAGGTATTACGGAGAGCTCACCCTCCCATAGTTCTTCGGTTTTTTTATAGAGGTCCGAAGCTTTGGTGAACCATATAGCGATAAACACGGCACCAATTATAACAGCAATGAGAAAACCGAGCGCAGAGCCAAGAAAGATCTAAAAAGGTTTGTCAGTGACATGAAATATGTCGCAGGCGCCAAGTGGAGCATTCCTGGAGGCGCATTTTGCGAAGGAGTCTTCTCTTCTGTAGGCCGTCCTCATCATCAGAGACCTCTCGTGGTGCGATGTCACCACTTCCATTTTTGTCCTCTTCCTGGGGGGTCGGTATCTGCGACCCCGAGGTGTGGAAGTGTGAGTATACGATCTGTTGAACGAGGCCGAGGAGAGAAGCGATGATGATAGCAGCTTCGAGGGTCTCACGGAAGACTATGAAAAAAATGGGGACGGAAAACAGGTTATGGGCCATGGTGAGCGGAGAACAGAGAACAGGCGGTGCGGAGTGAGACAATATAAATGCGTGTCGGGCAGAGTTGGGGTGACAGTTTCATCTATCCAGTTTGGGGGTTCAATCTGATAAGATTTTTCTCGAATCACGCCACTCAGCAATGGCGTAAGAAAATTTAGAATGCGTAACACATGTCGCCGTCCAGGGCCTCGGCTTTGCAGAAATTACAATAACTTGTGCGCATAAGGCACCTGTCTCACTAAACTGGTACAGGTAAAGACCCACGCCGCGGACTTTGCATGTGGAGTCGGGTTTGAGTTGCCCGTTGCGTAGCCAGTCACATTATCTGATAAGCGGGATGACAGCTGATCAATGACAACAGGAACCGGTGGCAATATACTTATCAGATAATACCGCCGTAAATTTTATCAGATAACGTCACCTTGGCCAGGCTCATATGTTGGATATCCCATCTCCCAAACGTCGGGCTCACATCCGATGCCTCGCTTTCAAAAGACCGCCTTTATAGCCAATCCCAAGGGTCCCCCATTTTACCCGCGCCCTCTTCTCTCCTGTTCTCTCTCTCCATAGCCCGGGCCTTGCATTTGCCATGTGGTTGGCTTGGCTCGCTTTTTTCTTTACTCTTGCGTCCCCGACCTTCGCAGGGGTTAAGGAAGTCTGGTGGAACTTAACATACGTTGACAATGCCAATCCAGATGGCCTCTATGAACGGCGTGTCATTGGCGTCAATGGCACCTGGCCGTGCGTGTCGACTACTGTAGTCACCCTTGTGGCAATCGAAAATACTCACTTCGAGGTTTTAGGCCGCCGCCCATTGACGTAACAACCAATGACACGCTCGTCGTTCATGCTCTCAACAGTCTCTCTCAACCATCGACGCTTCACCACCATGGCATGTTTTTCAATGGCTCAACCTGGTTCGACGGTGCCCAAGGCGTATCCCATTGGTAAGCACGATCCGCATATACCTTGGCGCACCTCTTACCTGTGTCTTCTAGTGGAATTCCGCCTGGCCAGTCATTCGACTACGTTATCCCCATAAACTCATCAGGTCAGTGGGGGACATATTGGGTTCATGCACATGCATCGGTATGCAATCTGTCACATTTTGAACCCGACCGCTCGGCTAAATGATACCGAACAGGGTCAATATGTTGACGGTCTCCGCGCTCCTCTTCTCATCCACCCGTCAACGGAGGTCCATTCTTATGATGCCGAATACACCGTTATTCTCGGTGACTGGTACCATAACGAGCACTCTACGCTCCTCAAGCGCTTCATAAGCATCTCGAACCCACATGGTGGCGAACCTGTCCCTGGTCAGCCAGATAAGTTGCTTATCGTCGTCGGATTCAGTAGCTCAATCCTCTTTTGCGCATCGGCAGACTCGGCATTGATCTATTTTGCTCGGAATGGCTCCTACCTAGGCCCAATTTCTGGGACAAAACCCTCTTCCGTAACTTCCCATGTCGGATTCAACGAGAACGCGACATTGCCATTTGAGCCTGGGAAGACGTATCGACTCCGCATCGTGAACACCAGCGCATTTTCCATGTTCTACTTCTGGATCGATGGCCACGATATGCGCATCATCGAAGCCGACGGCGTCAGTCTATTTTCTTTCTATAGCGCGACGTTTCAGGCTCATATAAACTGGTTTATGTATGCTAGACCGACGTCCAGGAGTCACCTATAGACATTCTGGGCGTCACTGTTGCCCAGCGGTATTCAGTGCTAGTTACTGCCCGCAATGATACTAGCTCGAACTGGGCAATTCATGCAAATTTAGATACAGATATGTTCGATGGTGTACCCGCTGCGCTTCAGCCCAGTGAGTTTGATCCCGCTGTCAAAAGACATATCGTGATGTTTTAAGTTTAGATATAACTGGTTCTATCACATACAATTCATCTGGGCCGCTAACCAAACCCAGTTTAGTGGATGCCTATCATGACATGAACGACACCTCACTCGTTCCCGTTGTTGTTGAGCCGATGCTCCCTGTGGACCAAACAATCGAGCTTGAAGTTACCTTTGACACGATGACTGATGGCACGAACCGCGCCATGTTCAACCAGGTTTCGTATCTCCCACCACTCGTACCCACGGTCTTGAGCGTCCTTACTCTCGGGTCTAATGCGACGGATGCGACTCCATATGGATATTCGGGCTTCGTCCTTGATCATCTGAGCGCAGTACAAATCATTATAAAAAATGGCGACGTCGGAAACCATCCATTGTATGTCCCAACTCTTGTCCTTTCACTGTGTCATTGTGTAAAAGTCATTTGATTCGTAGCCATCTTCACGGCCACAAGATGCAGATAGTCAATCGTGCAGAGGACTATACGTCCGACAACTCGACGCTGAACCCACCTCTCGTGGAAGGCCAGGCGAATCCGATGCGTCGTGATACCGTCCAAGTGCCGAAAGGAAGCTCCGTTGCGTTGCGTATGATTGCTGACAACCCTGGCGCTTGGATGCTCCACTGTCTGTATCCACGCCTCTCGCTCTCCATCCAGGTGTTGACTGTCATGATCTATAGGCCACATCGAATGGCACCTAGAGGCCGGTCTCGCGGTGACTTTCATCGAAGCGCCACTTCAGATGCAACAGCGTGCCCAGACCGTGCAAGCTCCGCCCTCCACAATTGCACAACAGTGCCTCGCGCAAAATCTGCCCGTCTCGGGCAATGCTGCCGGTCACGCATCCATATCAGATCTATCAGGCTTGCCGCCGGGGCCATCCCTGCAGAATAATGGCTGGCACACAAAGGGCATACTCGCAATGACTGGATGCGTGCTCACTGCCGTAATTGGCATGCTCACCGTCGTGTGGTACGCGATGGGGGGCATCTTCAGTGACGAGGAGATCGAACATGAGGTACGCGTGGCTCACGCAGCCAAACTGAAGCGCGGGCGGTTGTTCGGGCTCTTGAAGCGTAAGCAGTAGTAATACACGGCCATGAAAAGTCGCGGTCGCGACATGATTTTGACTCTTTAAATTTATTACCTTCTTGGTATATGATATGCCAGTGGTCGCAGTGATGATTAGTGCCTGGGTCTGCTAGATCATGAATTCAGCATCAGACACACATTCTGCAGACCTCGATTTTATCTATTAGCTTCTAGGTATGATATATGATAGCACAGTTTCCCACCTTGACTGTCATTTAACTTGAATCCGCGTGTCCGAGTCTGGATGGTGGCACACGGTCACGTGCCACAGGCGTTCGAGCCGACGAGCCAGTTGACCGTGACAACGAAATCGATGTCGACGACGGCAGTTTCTCCATCCTATCGCTTGCGCATCGCCATCGTATGTTTTATCCTCTATGAAATATGAGAAACCAATGAATTGTCACAGGGACTAGTTGCGCTGAAATTTAAACCTCCAGAACAGTCTGTCCACAGTCCGTGTCACTTTGCTTCCCCGTCGCCGATGCTGAACTCTGCTATTGGCTGGTAGCATACATACTCAATTTGAAGTATCACCTTTGCCGCTCTACTTCAAGACTTGTATCCGAGGAATGCGATGCGTGGCGTAAGCGCGCACTCGAGCTCGAGGCAGAGTTAGAGGCAACACGAGCCGTGCCAATAGTACCAGGACCTACACCATCGGCTTCAAAGAAGAAAAAGAAACAGACGAATCAAGGGGCAGAGTTGGAGACAACGCAGGCTGCGGTAAAACCGGAGGATGTTGGTACGACGAAACATACACCATCGTCTTCAAAAGGGAAAGGGAAACAGACGAAGAGACTTCCCGAGAAGGGAGAGAGTCGGATGCGGAGATCGCAAGCGCTCGACATTCCCTCTACGGCAGCCGCAAGGGATACCATACCATCTGGCAACAATACTTTCCTACGCTATCCACACGATACTGGCACGGCTGGCTATATGCGCGTCGATGTAGAGCAGCCAGGGTCTTCGCTTTGGACGAGCAACAATCTCTTCCCCTCCTTGCGCACCTTGGACGATATCGCCACGCAGATCTCCACGAAACCCGCTTCTCCGCCAGAAGCTACTCGTCTGGTGGCTGCTACGTTTCGATGTTTAGAAGTATTGCACGGCCTCCTCGCGCGCGCAATATCCCCAGAGCCATCCGCGCCTGAAGACCCCACTCCCGGAGACACGCTCGAAGGCATTGAGCGCATCCTGCCAGGCATCCTCCGCACTGCGGTTACTTACCTTCATGGCGCATATATTCACCCTTCGAGTGTAGCCAGACCTGGATGGCATGCTGGCTCCGGCGACGACGAACGAATTCGTCCTGGCGACAAAACTTCGGCATTTGATCTCATACTGGGGCACGTGATAACTGAACTGCTCCTGCCGGCCATTCGTGCGCTCGTGCCCTGCACGTTAACCAAGACGGAATACATCCTAGCCGGTATCGGGCCCGGCGGGATGCCGAAGAAAGACTTTGTGGACGGGACACAGTTATTGAGCCTCATCGGTGCGGTACTCGACGCTCTTCCGGAACCACAACATATCATCTTGTATGACCGCGTCGCCCTCGAGGCCGTTAGAGAGCTCACATCGCTCATCTTAAATCAGACGTCACGCGTTCCATACGCACAGCAGACTCCGGCTCAGCGCATCCACCGCATCGCGCGCAAAGATGCGCTACACTTTCTTTGCGACACGACACTGTTCGCCTTCCGCATCCGCCGGTCTGTACCTGCCCTTCCGGGAAGCCCGGAAGAGATGATGAGGGCTGCACTTTCTGATGCTCTTGGCAACATCGCGCGTACGCAGTCTGTGCGCGAAGGTGGGAGTGGGCTGGACACTGTCGAGGAACACTACGTGATGGCCGTGCTTGAACGCGCGTGGGGTGTAGGCCTCAGGGTAGGTCATATTGATGGGGACTCAGAGAGCGCGGATGTGGACATGTATCACCTTGACGTTCGTGAGCAGGGGTGAGAATGTGCCCATGATGGTCGTCATCCAGATATACGAAGAAAGGGAAAAAGATCCGCCTTGGGGATATTTTCTGACATCCCATCTGGAAAATTTCGAGCCCCATGGGCACTCCATGAGCCTTGTTCCCGCTTACTGATCGTTTTGCCTCAACCTATTGCGTCTGCTTTCATCTGTTTGTCCATTTAGCTCTCTTTTTATGCTTAGCACTCCATCACTGATCACCTTTGTTCTACTCAGATGCCCTTTCGTTTCTTACACCCCTTCAAGTTTACACTTACCTGTGGGTCCAAATTGCTGTTGTGTACTCCTACTTGTTCTACTCGACATTATACCTTACTATAAAAAGACTCAATTACAATATCACCGAAACATGTACAGTAGGTATAAGAATTGTAAATAAATAATAGTTTTTGCCGCGCTCAGTGCCACCGGTAGTTTCAGCTTAGTACCCCTCCATCTGCTGCCCATCGCCTTTTCCTCTATTCTGATTTTGGAAGTTCTCATGCATGCAGGTAAAACAACTGAAATGCAGGTATTGTGGGGAAACACACGTCGTGCCCCGACTATGAACTCTATGCTACAAAGTGGGGATAATCACGTTACTCTCGCTTTTTGCGCTGTGGAATTACCGCCTCAACCGACATCTCACTGTTCAGGTCTCTGCGACGCCTCTTGTTCCCTCTCTCTCGCTTCCTCCACGGCACACAATGACCGGCCCATCTTCGCAGTACTAGCTTAGTCGCATTGCCAACGTAATCACGGATATTGACCCTCGCAGATGTGAAAGAAGCACCAAGTAGAAAGGGGAGACAGGACGAGGCACAAACCTGTACCGGAGACAAAAGGGCAACTTTTGTCTCTGGCGCAGGTTTGCGGCCTGCCGTTCTGACCCGCTGCGTGGATATTTTTCCAGCGAGAATGTTCCATAGGGCAATGTCTATGCTGGTGAAGGAAAGTATGACCCTGATGCGGCGATTGTAAAGGACCACATGTGGATGATAAGATGCTTTGAACTTGACTAAAGAGTGGACGGTCTGTGAAATACTAAATTTGGCTGGATGGAAGCATCTTATCGTGGCATCGTGGAATAGAGGGGCATCAATCCTGGCCATGAGGTCCATCGAATAGCCTACTCGCAAGCCCCTTGAAACGAGGCGACAACAGGGTGTTTCGGAGTATGTCAGCGGAAGTGGACGACGGCTTTTCCAGTCAGGGGGGGAGCGAACGGATCGCATGCGAGAAGCATTTCGGGTCTAGGCATCGCGGATAGGTCAAAGACCATTGTCTCGGGTGAAACGGATCCGAATGAAGTAAATCACCGGAGAAGTGTGACCAAGGACACTGGCAGACAAAAGTCGTTTCCATAACGCCGGATATGAAATCCTATTCAGCAGCCAGAGTAACCGCAGATGCGTGGTACTGTAGATCCACCCAAAGACGAGATTTGGCCAGCTTATTCAGTTGCCATAAGGTGGAAATGCCGTCAGCATGGGAAATGACTCTTGCATTGCCACCGGCCGCCGATACTTTCCTGATTGGCAAGGCGGGCAGACATCCCGTGTCTCCCTTTACAGGTACAGTGCTGTATTCGAGCTACGCAGAGAAGTTGTAGATTCGGGAAGCGTGGGAATCTGAAACAGCGGTTTACCATTTTCGATAAAAGTGCTCCAGAATGCCATGTCGCTGATACTTGATATACAACTGAGTTTCGAGAGTTAGTATTATCGTCTTCACCTTGATAATAGCACCAATCATGACGCGCACCAACTACGGATATTAAAGATGAGTGCGGATACTTGATAAATCTGAAGGCCGCGGATGCGACAGGGTAGTTTGCACGGAGTTGACTCTGTTTGAGCAGAGTCACATGATGGAATTTTTCTTTGTTTGTTCCTGTTCGGGCCAGTTCGGCCGATCGTGTGGGGCCTGGGCGAGTGGCACGAGCTGGTCCCTTCCATGTACAGTATCCGTCGCATCGCTTGCACTTAGACCCTGCTGTTTCGGCTAGAAACGCGGCTCTTGGAATCTGTTGTCTAGCTGCGTTTTACGTATGTGCGACGCCCATTATCAGAGGTCATAAAAGGCAGGCTCGCGGGGCGTATATCGTCATAGTCGGTGCTCATACGCTCGTGGCCGTGGCGATGATCTCACGCAGGAGATGGGGGTGCTTCATTTCGTGGTGGCAGGTCTACTGGGATCTTTGAGGTGAGTATCTCGACGGTTTTCGCGTTGCCTCGCGGCGAAGTGCTGACAGGTGTATTAGTCCTTGGGAGTGATTGCTCGTGTATGCTGTTTGATTCATAGGTGTACCGCCTGTGCTTGATCCGGTGTGCTTGGAGTATACTACTAGGAATCAGAGTGATTTCTTTTTCCCTTTCATTTTAGACGGCCGGACGGCCAGATCCCAGATGGCTCGCATTAAAGGAGGAATGCGCTGCTGCGGCCGACTGTCCTATTTCTTCCAGTCGCATGGTCCCATACCCATACGCGGCGATACCGCAAGAGAAGTTTAATTGTAACGATCAACGGGCTACAGCGATACCAAGGTACAGTTGTGGCTTATCACTCCAACTCCACCGCCTGAACCCTCGGCGTTGGTTTATTTGATCGATATCAAACTCTGCGGGGATCAGCATTTTTGGCTGTGATCTGCGCAGTCTAGGCCATGGCCGTATAGTCTGGGTTGTCCTATTACGTGGCCATCATTGATATGTGCGACGTGGTTACTCATGCTTGCCAGCAAGCAACACTTTCTCGGGCGATACCGGCCCATGATTGATGCATCTGTCCTATACCTGCATCTAGGCAGAACTGGCCCAAGGTCTAGCCGGGGAGCTCCGGAATGTACGCAACGGACCTTGCGGCGGGTGTCCGAGGTACGAGAGACTGGCTGGTTGTGAACACGTGAGTGCCGAAATTTCCTAATATGGAAGATGACCCGGGTTTTTTAAAAGTTTTTAAAGGCGAGGTGAGGAGTTGGACGATCACAGTCGAGTCCTTGTTGGATCCGCCTACCCAACATCCTCTTCACCCTTGTCACCCCCCTTCACCTCCTTTCCTCCCCGCCTCCGCTCCGCTCGGTGCCCCTGTCTACGATGGGCATCCAAGTCCCTCCCGCGTACCAACCTGTTGTCCGCCATACAACTCTCAAGACCACCTTCACTGGTCTTCAGCACGTTTTGTCCACAGCTGAGACGCCCATCCATCAATATAGGGGCGTCAAATATGCTACTATCCCTGCCCGTTTTCGTCAATCCCGGCTCTTCACTTCCTATCGCTCTTCCACCGATGCAACCCGTTACGGGTACGTTCCTCTCCACGTTGTATCGTGTTTAATACTAAGTGCTCGTCCGTCTCCGTAGACCTATCTGTCCACAACCAAAAGGCAAAACCGTCGAGGAAGAACTATTTGCGTTCTCTTGCACTGAACCCTCAATGCCGAACCTGAAACAAATCGAATCCGAGTGCCTCAACCTGAACATTACTTGCCCTGGTGGTTTGACGCGGGAGTCCCGCCTCCCCGTTATGGTCTGGATACACGGGTGAGTTCATCCTCGTTGCTCCTGCCTTACGTTGTGAATCACTGACCTCACCCGCCTTGCCTGTCATCATAGTGGAGGCGATCGCGGCTCTGGATCTCATTGGTTATACGATGGAGGTCCCCTCGTGGAGAATAGCATCCGATTAGGAAAGCCCATTATCCTCGTGACGATAAAGTAAGCGCGCCACCTGGATTATCTTATCCTTAATGTTCTTGTGCTTAATGTTTGCCTCCTTAGTTATCGCCTTGGCCTTTTGGGGTGTGCAGCCAGTCCAAAGCTTCTAGAAGACAACAAACATTCTGGAGAGGTGGGCGTTGGCAATTATGGGCTCTGGGACCAAAGACAGGCACTGGAATGGGTGCACCACTTTATTGCGGACTTCGGCGGCGATGGCTCCAACGTTACCTTATTTGGCGCCTCCACTGGCGCTTCCGACATTCTTAGCCACCTCAACTCCAGCTCGAATGCATCCTACCCTCTATTCGCGCGCGCTGTCGTGCAGAGCCCAGTTATCGATCACACAGTCCCCAGTATCGCGCTCGCGGGTGTCCACCTGTCCAAGGTCATGTCTGCACTTCGCATATCGACTATTCAAGAGCTGCGTAAAGTGCCTATCGACAAATTGGTCAACTTCACTCCGGGTTCAAGGACAGTGGACGATGGGGTTTTCTTCGAGAATGGACTCTCGGAATCATGCGCCAACGAAGGGATGTCACAAAGTCATCTCCACGTTCCTGAGAAGCTTGCTGCGCAGTGCATAGTTGCACAGCGTATTGTTGACAGGCATGGTACGCATCCTCTACGGACCAGCGCAAAAGTCATCCAAATCTTACATCACGACGCTTTGGCTCCGATCCCGCGTCCTGCAGTACCTGCAGGGTCTCAACAGCCGGTGATTATCGGCGACTGCGGATACGAGTCCTTTGTATATGCCCCTGCGGCGAGCACCTGGACTCCTACCGCTGCCATACGTCGCGTTGGCGCAATCTGTCAAAGTGTGAAAAGGGCAAATGCGCTCCTGCGTGCGTACGACATCTCCGCACATACCCCGGACGACGAGTTTCCCGAACGTCTACTCGAGCTTATCAATGACGCACGCTTCGCATGGCCCACTCATCTCGCGGCCGAGTCGCTCTGCAGCTCCAGGTCCGCCCCGAATGACTCGAACGGCGTATGGCGCTACGTCTTTGACCAGGATGCGCCAGGCAGCGGCATCCCGCAACACGCAACAGACCTTCTCTACCTCTTCGACACTGCTCGACCAGCCTTTACCGCACAGTCGCTCATCGCAGCTCCGGATCCAGACGCGTACTTCCCCGACCACTTCGACGTCGACGATGACGATGACGATGACGATGTACCATTCGACAATTCAGCGTTTGAGGACGCCGATGGCGATCTCCTGTCGTCGGTAGACCAATACCAGTATATAACGGTCCGCGATGCGCTGCAGTCGCGCTGGCTAGCGTTCGCGTATGGGGCTGCGCCCTGGGCGAGAGACAAGGTGTTCGTCTTTGGACCCGAGGGCGAAGCTGGCGAGCGAGGATCGAACATTTTCGAAGGCCGACGACGTACTGAGGCATGGCGCACGGCACTTGAGCCGCTCGGCCGTGTCATCGTGCAGAAGGTCGGGCTTGAGCTGAGCAATGGCCCGTCGGGTGCACAGCTCATGCAGCGGCAAATGATGCTGGAGGAACACCAGCACCAGCTATACGTCGTATAGTTGCTCGGGCATCCACTACTACCATTCGACCTCAAAACATGCGCTCTTCGTGTTGGCCGGCGCATAGCGTGGTTCTATTCCCCCAATCATACTTATCGAAAGGCGCCACTGAGACACGTCAACAACTTCGCGCCTGTAAACGGACGACGAGAAGGATATATATACACGCAATCACGCAATCACGCATGCACGAGCAACGCAAAAACAACGCGCAGGCCCCATCTTATCGGTTCATTCATCGGTTTCATCTCCCTTCCCTTCTAAATGGGTTCTATGTTCGTCTGACATTTGTATTATTACACACGATACACCTTATTTCCTTTTTTCTTTCTAGAACGATGAAAAGAGGCAAGCGTCCTTGCTTCATTACTACTGGTTCGAGCACAGCCAGCCTTTGTATATATATTCTTGTAATTATCCGGTTTCTGGTTTCTGGTTTCTCAACTTACAGCTCCACTAACCCTGGGCTCCGCCCACTCGCTCCAAATCAAGTCAATTCACCATCTGTAACCTATTTCATGATCCATGACCCGTCTCCTCCCACGCCGCACGTTGCATTTCCTGCTCTTATTTTCTGCTACAATGTTTACTTTATGTCCTTCTGTTCCCGTCGCCATGTTGTAACACCGTTGTAACATTTGCAATATCCCAGGTCCTGTCACTGGATGGAAAAAATAATAACATGCATTATACATGAATCGATCAAGTGAAGCTCCATATCGCTCCACATTACGAGCATGAGCATCATCGATTAATCATTTGTTTGTGATCTAAGTCAATAGTTACAATGTGCTTCGGTCGGACGATGTTGAAGTCCGCTTCACTTGCAAAAGGGCAGATCACCCGTACCTCGCCCTCCCCTCACCCCGCGACGTTGAATCTTTTGCCTCTAAGAAATTAGAGATTATCAGCATCCGCCCCACTCTACCACCACCGCCCGCCTAATAATCTTCCTCGATACCTGCTGGCCGCGTGATCGGATGCGTGATCCCGGGCAGCGGCCATCTCCTAGCGAATTCGCGCACCTCCCTACGGAGTTGCACCACTTGCTGTGCACCAACTTTACCCTCCTCAGGCACCGTTGCGGTACGCACAAAGTCCTTCAGCAGCTTGCTTCCAGACTCCTTCTGAAGCAGCAGCGAGAGCTGCACTGCGCGGTGGAGGAAGCCCGCTACCGTTCGGAGGTCCTCCTCGCACATGTCACGTGAGGTCAACGCGGCGGTACCAATCCGGATGCCGCCGGGCACTTGTGCGGACGCGTCGCCCGACACGGCGTTTTCTAGGGAGACATTGTCAGTAAACATGAAACCCAAATAGAGGGATGAAAAGATGTATAAAACGTACTGTTGATGGTGATACCGACGAGATCACCGATCTTCTCAACCTTGGACCCCGTCAGTTTGAGCGGGCGAAGATCCCAGAGCACGAGGTGACTGTCTGTTCCACCCGTCTGGAGCTTATACCCTTGTTTGAAAAGCTCATCCGCAAGCGCCTGCGCATTTTTAATCACTTGGTGCGCATATGATTTCCATGATGGCTGCGTCGCCTGGAGGAGCGTGGTTGCGACTCCCGCGATCGTGTTATTGTGGGGTCCACCTTGACATGCGGGGAACACGGCATCATTCACGCGCTTCTCGAGGTCCTTGCGAGCCTCGCCGTCCTTGCGGAAGAAGATGAGACCAGCGCGGGGACCACGAAGTGTCTTGTGTCTACGAGCTCTGGTTGGACACTTTGCAATTTCCGAGAAATAGCCGACGCTTACGTTGTCGTCGTTACGACGTCACAGTACTTGAAAGGGTCGGCGAGTTCTTGAGCGGCGACGAGACCCGATGTATGAGCGATATCCGCCATCAGGTATGCCCCGTGCTCATCAGCAACCTTGCGAAGTGTCTCATAATTCCAATCGCGCGGATATGCGGACGCGCCACATATTATGAGACGTGGCTTGAAGATGCGTGCCTGCGAGGCCAGCGCAGAGTAATCAATAAGCTGCGTGGTGGGATCCAGCCCATATGGGAATGACTGGAAATAGATCGACGACGCAGTCATCTTCTTTTTGGCTGTCTACGTGGAATGAGCGGATGTAGCTTTGAGAAACGAGAAACGAATTTACGTAATACCCATGAGTGAGATGGCCGCCATCAGGCAGACCGAGACCCATCAATCGATCCTGGGGCTGCAATAACGCGGTCAACGCCGCAAAGCTGGTCTTGGGTGAATAAGGTAATGGGACAAAAAAGAGGTAGACTTACTTGGCCGTCGATCCAGAATAGGGCTGAACATTAACACCCCAGATGGCAGAGTCAAGGTGGAATGCCTCGAGCGCTCGCTTGCGACAGAGGACCTCGAGTTCATCGATCCACTCGTTGCCGCCGTAGTAACGCGCATTGGGCAAACCCTCAGAGTACTTGTTGGTGAGGATGGAGCCATTCGCCTCCATCGTTGCGCGAGAAGTTAAATTCTATGTAGCCCATGGTAGTCAGAGAACACAAATCGCCCGTGGCAAACGCCCACCGCCACACACCTCTGAGGCAATGAGCTCGAGACCAGAGTACTGCCGCCATGTCTCCTTGTCGATGATGTTTTGAACTTCAGGATCCACCTGCGAGAGCGGGGCATAGAGGACTTTATTCTAAACGTCGTTATGTGTTTATTAGAGCGGATATTCAACGATCCAACAACCGAGAGAAATGGAAGCGAGTGGTGATCTGGACGGGCTGTGCGGCACGAGTTCCCCAAACAGAATAACACGACCAAAAACTCACGAATTCTACAGTGGACTGCGACATCGCTCTTCTGGAAAAGGAAGAAAAGGAAGAAAAAGCAGGACGAAAAGACCGCGTCCCAAAGCGCAACATGCAAAAAAGCAAAAAGTCAGGCACAAAATTCAAAATAAGAACATCGTCGGCATTGTCCGACATCCCTGACAAGGGTTCTTCTACTCCTCAAACAACACCTTGGTTAAACATGCAGCTCATTGTCTTTTGTTCGCTATAAAGAGGTCGATCCTTCTGGATGGCTTTCAATTCTTCTTCTCTCCCTTTCAGCTAGAAGCTCCTTGGGCCTGGTGCTCACTTTTTCTCCTCTCCGCGAGTTCTCCTTGACATTTTTCCCCGTGCTACATCGCCATGCTCTCCAAAGTGCTTCTGATTGCTCTGTTTGCGGCTCTAGCTGTAGCTGCGCCCGCGCCGTCCATGCGTGACCTACGTCCCAAGTCTGGCGTTCCTTGCACAAGTGAGTCGTGGTGCTGATCTTCCTCTCGCTCGGGCTCATGAAATACATTCAGGCGTTATTTCCCCAGGAGGCATAAATCCTGCCCCGTCGTCGAGCGTCATCCTTCTGAACGGTCCCTCCGATGCTGGCCGTATTGCTGGACCACAAGGTACCGGTAGCCCTCCTGTCATCAATCTCAACCCACCTGCCCCTTCTCCATCCGTCATCAATCTCAACGCGCCCGGGGCTCCTCCATCCATCATCAATCTGAAGAGGCGCCAATTGAGCTCCTTACCCCCCACGAGCACGTTCAGCTTTGGGGGAATCGTGCCTTCCAATGCCGTCTCTTCTACTCCCTTGTCCTCCGGCACGCCTGCTGCAAGTTCCCTGCCGAGTTTCAGCTCCGGTGGTATCGTGGCTTCGTCGTCTTCTGCTCCTGTGTCCGCGGCCACCGCAAACCCCGGCGCGTCGAACAGCACATCTACTTTCAGCTCTACTGGCCCAGATGGCGTCAAGACCGTCCTGTTACTTTCTACTGTGACAGTGTCAGGTGCCGCTTGCTCGTCTGCCCCCGCCTTTAACCCGTCGCAGGCGTCCGTCTCTCCCCCGGCTTCGTCACCGGTCTCCCTGCCCATCTCGTCTTCCTTCAACTCTACACCTTCCGCTTTCGGCGCGAACATACAGGCTCCGTCCCCCGCCCCGCTGTCAAACCCAAGCATCATCAACCTCAATTCACCTTCTGCGACAATCACTTCCGCCCCCGGATTTTCTTTCAGCTCTGCACCTGCTGCCAGTGTCGCCCCGGCTGTCTAAGCCGGTGCGTGGGCTAGTTTCGGTCTAGCATACCTGCTTACTGTGATGGACATATAGCATAGTTACTTGTGTATCGATTACGTTTCCCCCAAACGCGTATAGTAGCTAATAACGTACTGTATCGATAGTCTTCCCTATTGGAATGAATTGGATCTAAGACACTATCTACTCTAGGATCATGGTCCCACAACGGAGACCATCGTGACTGTCACGGCCAGTAGATTCCAAGTCCTCTCACTGGGATCCTCAAAGCTTGGTCTCGGTAGGGTTGGCATCAAATGACTCGGGAGGGACTTGAATGTAGCCAATTTGGTAATCCCCGCCCTCGCGGACGATCGGCCTGGCCTGAGTCGTGCTAAGCATGCTTTGATGCCTTGTGGTGTCAACCCGTTCCTAGTGAATCACGAAAGCGCGCGAAATGATCTCCGCTCTGCCAGTGTAGTCTGCCAGATACTTTGGAAAGAATGTGTGGCTCGCCGCAGAATTGGCTCTAGGTCGTCGTAGCCAAGTAATGACATTGGCTGTAACTGCTCCCCGTCCGTGCACTCGCAGACACTGTAGCTCAACATTTGAATACGATTAAATCGTGGTCCGCCGCCAATCCCATTGATGACCAGCATCAATGGGTCGAATATCAAAGCACTACAAAATTAAATAGGGAAGTTCAATGGGGAAGTTCAACCTTGGCTGACAACATTCCGTGTTCCCTCTCAGAAACCCCTTGCCTGATTTTCGAAAATCTGTCAAAGCCCCTAACCGTTAGTGAATTGGAGATCACCAAGATAAAGTTAGAATATTCGTGACCTTGTGTCTTTCTGAGCCAAATTCACAACATCAGAGCCAGAAATGCGACGCTTGAACTTGCCCTTCAAGACCTTGTCCCAAAAATCAGAGGGAAAGGCCTCCGGATTCAGTAAAGAATCCATTTCCGGGTCCGGCCCTGGGCTCTGTGGCGGAGTCGCCCGGTCACCTGTCAACCCTGTAGCCGACGATGTGTCGGGGTTCACTGAGAAGCCTGACGGACTCGAGATACGGTCCTCTGATGGCCCCGGCTGACTGTGGTGGGGCGGAGGAGGCGGAGGTGGTGGAAGAGAGCCGGCTGGCATCGATCCCACTGGCAATCTTCCCCCCAAGACATTGTCCCAAAAATCAGAGGGAAAGGCCTCCGGATTCAGTAAAGAATCCATTTCCGGGTCCGGCCCTGGGCTCTGTGGCGGAGTCGGCCGGTCACCTGTCGACCCTGTAGCCGACAATGTGTCGGGGTTCACCGAGAAGCCTGACATACTCGGAATACGGTCCTCTGATGGCCCCGGCTGACTGTGGGGCGGAGGAGGCGGAGGAGGTGGAAGAGAGCCGGCTGGCATCGATCCCACTGGCAATCGCGACCCTGTTGGCAATTCTGGGCTCGGCGGCAGGTTATCCGGTGTGGGCGGGGGGCTGTCGACGTACGCTGTCTGTGACAATATATCTGTCAAGTCCAGGCTTGGCTGCGGTGTATAGTCTGGCCCGGGCACGTTCGTTGACCCCCCCGCACCCAATGGGTTTCCCCGTTTCTGTGGCGCAGCTGTCGCATCCCTTATTACATTCGCATCGAGGTGTACTTCAAGTCTCCCTCGTACTGCTGCAGGGGCCGCGAGCGCAAAGTTGATGATGGAAAGTATAAGAAGGGTCCGAGTGAGTATCTTGTGCCGTCGCATTTTCGTGGGATACGTGACGTAGATTAGATGACGTCGTCGAGCAATCAAGCGAGCGTTCAATTGTCAGCAAAAAAAAAGAAACGAAGTCCAGAACGGATGAAAGAGGCTAAAGATCAAAGAAGTTCATTAATTGAAGTTCATAAATTGAAGTGGAGGAAAGGGCACACGCACTATCCAGTACCTGAGAATGTTAAGGAGCAAGCGAGCTAGTGAAAACGCCTGCCGCCCGCGGGAATTGGCAAGCCTTTATATTGTCGATACTGTGGACATAAGTTGCTTATGGGAGATGGCTCGATATAATATCACATCTGATAAATGCAGTGCAAAAGTAGATGTGAAAAGTCCGAGTTGTTCCGCATCACTTAGCGCACTGGAGTCGGTTGATCACGTCCGCCTCCGCGGGGGCTCGAATCACGGTGGGGGTGGGATCAGCCAGGCGACGCGGTTCGATCGACTAATGGCGGATGCAAGAGCTATACCCACCTAATACCTTAGCAGGTTGTGAGCCCAAGCAGCTCTACAACCTCACCCGCGACTCAGGACGAGTGGGCCTGGATTTCTGAGCCACGGCATTCCACACCCGCTTCACCTTCCGGAAATGGGAGCAGAGCAGGACCGTTCCCGCCAGAGCACAGTATGGATCCATTTGGGATAATGACGTGAGTACCTTTTTCTGTCCCACCTCCAATGCGAAGGGGCGATTCAGCTAGCGTTGCTAATAGTGGTTTTTGCAGACCTCCAGAGGAGTAGAATACCAGTGAGCTTTCCTGGACCACTCCTGCTGTGACATTCGCACCCACGGTGGCCCTCGGAAAAACGTCGCCGCAGGCAGAGGAGCCTCAAAGTGATGCGGGCCCGGTGCAGGGTCAATCTGCGCACAACAATTTCTGGGACTTCGTTGGTTTGCAGCCGGAGGGTAAAGTATCCGAGCTTCGGCTTCCCTCCTTTTGTTCGCCCTCTCACGAGCCCCAGAAATGAGGCTGATGGGTCTGGAAGGCAGCGCGGTCCGTAGCTAAGAAACCTGTGGCCAGGACCCCAAAAGCAAAGATTAGCGATAAACCCAAACCCAAGAGGAGCGGAGAGGCTCGGGACCCCGAACACGCCGGGCATTCACCATCAATCATTGCTGGGACCGACGATTCGACAGAGTTGGACGATGGAAGCCGCGGATGGGTATCTAACTTGGGTCGAGGGGAGTGTGAGGAGTAGATGCGCCACATCGACAGTATGGTGCAGCAGACGCAGAAGTAACAAGAGGGAACGACAGACAAGCTCCTCTAGATCCCAAGCGAATTGGAGACGGGCTTCAGGGCACTCTTCCTAGCCACGGAATCCGACTGGGCATGTGGATTCGTCCAGGAGATCAAGTGCTGTCTCAGCTTCGACATCAAGCTCAAAATGGGGCCATTTTACGCGCCACTGTAAATTCACGGAGGCGCAGACCATTATAAATCCACTTCTGCGACCACTGCTGGAACAACTTGGCATGCACAGACTCGCTTGGACGGCACTGCAAGCTACAACCCCCGAGTGTCGCAGCGTCACGCCCGAGCTGGCCGAGACGAAGCGCAGGCACATGAAGAGTCTCTATGGAGGCTAGAGGGATCTGACGACGGGTGAGGATATCGGGGTTCCATTCTCACAAAGAAATGCACTGGCGGCAGCAAGGAGCTGGGTCGGCTTAACCGTGACGGACGCCAGTCAACGCTATACTGTATGCTTCCCATTTTTCAACCGTTTGCTAGTCCTTCTGCAAGTCATGGACGATTTTGCTTGTTTGATTGTTGTTGGCCTATTGTAGTGTTCTCTCTTTGCGTACATAAATATATATCCTGAAAGTTTTCCCCATCAGTCCAAGGTAGTGTCTCGATTACGCACCGTGTTTTTTCCTCGACAGCAGCCCTTCGAACACAAGAAAATAAGGCGAGGGTAGGATTTCCTCGCTGAAATCATGCGCCGTCCTCGGCATAAATCCTCCCACCGTGATCGCGTCACCGCCACTGTGCCACGCTAGAACATGCGAAGAAATGTGGGGCACCTCCGTCCACCGGGTTGGGGCATCGACTCGAAAATCGACGCTTCTCCACACTACGTGCATTTTTAGGGAGAAGCGTATGTACCGTCGTTATATGGCCACGCGCGTGACTTTGGTGGTACATACCACGTCCCCAAGGCAAATGTAAGTCGTAAGTAGGCACGCCCCTGGATCAGACCAAGGATGAAAATCATGAAATGCAGGCGCGACCTCGTGTAAACAGTATTAGTAATACGGCATCCTAATTTGGATAATTTGTTGATTTGTTCCGAGTCCGGACAACACACCGCACAGTTGGCAACACTTTGTACTTGTTTGTCCGGGTGAACTAGTGCGCGTCTCACCCTTTAGCAGCTACAGTAGAGGATTGCGAGCGTGGCAGGCAATAAAACCACATTTGGTCTGGTAAGGGGGAAAAACAAGTCATACTACTGACAGGACGAGGGGAAGTGGTGAAAATTTTTGAGGACTCCACGTCTTTGTACACTGGCACTAGTAATGCGTTGACGAGAAGGGCAACACAAAAATGAGATCTGAGCGGCATTCTATGAGAAAGATGGGCCATGTGTTGGAGAGAGATCGTTGGCAGGCGAAGAGATGATGAGGGAATGATCATATGAGGAGCACGGAAGTAAGTCAGGCGGGACCATTCCATCCTCATGGCCTCATGGCCAATGACATATGTTAGGATCTGGCGGCCAGTAGCGTGTATCCTGGCCCAAATCCCCATATGGTTTCATTTTCCCACACTTCTGGTAAGTCGCCCTTGTACGATACAGTATTTATTGCACCCGATCCCATCTCGCTCGATCCATCTTGCTCGATGGCATCTTTGAGTGATCCCGATGCGATCGTGATCCTAGGACCCTGATGGATACGCCACATAGAGATCCCAGTATTAAGCTTGTCGATGAGTTGACAAGCGGTGATGTTACTATACGATCTAGCTGGCAAGGTTTGCGATCAGGTCCCGATTAGGGTAGCACACGTGTATTTAAGGACCGCAGTTTAGCTTGCTGTACTCTAAGTTCAGCTTCGCTAAACATGCAGCTATACACTTCTATTCTCTGCAACTGCCTGACCGGGCCCCTCTCTACCTCTGCCATTACTTCTGAGTCACCTTTAAAGGCAGGTGACTATCCCACGCCTACTGCTTGGGCGTAAGCAAGCAACCAGTCACCACTAGTGTGTACTAGTGCAGAGGATATACATCCTAGACTGAGCGTGTCTCAGTAGAAGCTATTAGCAGCAGGAACCCAGCCCTGCGCTACATCTTATTGACGGGTGCAAGTCCCTCAATACTATCATCTCACAAGTCCCGCTGCGGGCTTAACATAAGCTGAACTTCCACACTGGCGAGTCTCAAGGTAACCTTTCCCTCAAAAGGACAAGTCCATTTCCGAGGACGAGTAAAAGACGACTTGCCCAGGGAGATAAAAGGAAAGGCACACTTTTGGCTTAATTACAAAGCAGGAGCACACCAGGGGTGCTACTTTATTACCCGAGAAGCAAGAGTGTACCCACTCGAATTCATAAATGACGATTGGTATTGGGTGGGCTATAGTGACGACAGCGGACAACTCTATTCAGACATATCGAGACGACTAGGGGCCCCACATATCTTCGGACTTGGTAGCAAATCGCAACCTGTGCTATCCGAAGAAGATTCCCAAAGGTTAAAAGGGAAAGAAAGAGAAGAGTCGATCGAAGCCACCAGTGACCAGGAAACACCGGTAGAAAACTACGAAGACATACCGGTTGGAGACGCCAAAGACGACGAAGAGTTATCTACTGTCATTGGAAAAATGAGCACAACCACTGTGCATATTCGAGGAGGAGGAGCGGTTGCCCTACCAACTGAAAATCCCATGAACCCCCCTGCCGCAACCACAGGAGGCTTCCAAGCCCCTCAGCAACCCCCTACTCATGGAAACACTCCCGCTCCTCAACCAGGAGGAAGCGGAGGGGGTGGAGGTGGAGGAGGAGGCGGTGGAGGAGGCGGTGGAGGACAACCCATAGCCGGAGCCGTCCCAGCCGTAAACCAAGCGCCTCAAGTACGACACCTGACAGGAGGCGTCGACAACTTCGAAGGAGATCGATCCAAAGCCCTCGAATTTGAAAAACAATTCAGCATCTACCGACTATTAAACGCCTCTCATCCTCACATGATGATCCCTATGCAACGAGTGGCATTAGCTCTCTCTTTGATACGAGGACCAAAGGTCAACAAATGGGCCTATCAACATGCGGAAATCCTGGCAGATAGGGTTTATCTAGGACATAACGCCCCAGAAGACGAAGCCCTGTGGAACAATTTTGTGGTCGCCTTCAGAAGGCAGTACCGGGACACCGCAGAAGAAGAACGCACTTGGGTCAAGTTAAATAATCTTAAAATGACTCAAATGGAAATAGACGACTATATTTCCGAATTCGAAAACCTATTGGTCGAAGCAGGATGCGATCGATACGACCGAGGAAGCGTAGACTTCTTTCGAGATGGATTAAACGCAGGAATCCAGCTTCGTATCCTCGATAGACGACCCAAACCACGCAATTTGGATGACTGGCAAGCAATGGCCCAAGAGGAAGTGGAAGTGCATGCTGAAAAGAAGGCAGCCTTAGGCCCAGGAAAAACCAAAGTCTGGCTCAGCTCAAGGGAGAACCACTGGGCCCATCAATCTGCCCCTAAAAAGGAGAAGAAGACGAAAGATCCGGACGCTATGGACGTAGACGCCACGCGAACGGATAGAATGTCTAAAGAGCAGAAAGACAAGCTTATGAAGGAAAAGAAGTGCTTCACTTGTCAACAACAGGGTCACCGAGCCTTCCAATGCCCGCAAAACCGCCAGAAGAAAGGCAAAGAACACGATCGAAGGACCAGCAAAGTGCGATCGGCAAAAATTGAAGAAGCCGATGAAACAAACCAAGAAAAGGACCTATCCTCGGATAACGAAGAGCCACCCGAATACAAAGAGGACACGATCCTCACCGCCATTCGCAAAATGACGACGGAAAGGCGGGAGGAGTTCCTAGACACGTTGGCACTTCAGGGTTTTTAAATTGCTCAAAGTCGACGGCCAGACTACGAGCGACATCTCGCGAACAGGATACCATGTATATACGCAGAACAACAGCAGTGAATACAACAATTGCTTTTCGATCCTTGAGCGAACAGGCCGAAGAAGTCGCCCTTATAGACAGCGGCGCAACCGAAAACTTCATAGACCGAGAAACCTGGGAATGCCTAGGTTTGGGGCAGAAGGCTACTGAACGACCTATTACGGTTTACAACGTCGATAACACCGAGAATAAAGGGGGAAAGATCACACACTACTGCTGGCTCAGAATCCTTTTTAAAGGACAAAATCGCCTCCAGAAATTCTACATTACTTCCCTTGGGAAGGACAGTATCATTCTTGGATACCCTTTCCTTTTTGTTTTCGAACCAGAAGTCGACTGGAAGGAAGGAAGACTAAAAGGGGGAGAAGTTAGCCTCCACACCCTGCGATATCGGTATCGATACCGCGACATCCGACAGATCCAACGGGATGCCATCGGACGTCTGGGAAAGCCAGGAAAAGATGAGGCCATCTACATGCGACGAAATATCGCACAAGATTGGGCTCGAGAAGCGGAGCAGAAAAGGGAGAAGCTCACCTTGGATACTCTCCCGGAAGAGTACCAACGACACAGCAAAGTGTTCTCAGAAGAGGAGTCTAAGAGATTCCCACCAAAAAGGGAAGAAGATATGACTATTACGCTGAGAGAAGACACCCCTGCAGTTATCAATTGCAAAATCTACCCTCTATCCAGGGAAGAGCGAAAGATTCTGCAAAAGTTCTTAGCCACGGAGTTGGAGTTAGGACGGATAAAGGAAGGACCCTCACCGTACACTGCCCCAGTCTATTTTATCAATAAAAAGGACTCAGCAGAAAAGCGCCTCATCATGGACTACAGAGAAGTTAACAAAGTGACCATACGGGACAACAACCCATTGCCAAACATCAGGGAAGCGCTCGAGAACTTTAGAGGAAAGGGACTCTTCTCCAAATTCGACATCTGGTGGGGCTATAATAACATCTGAATCAAAAAGGAAGATCAGTATAAAGCGGTGTTCAAAACGAAATATGGAACCTATATTCCGCGAGTCATGTACTTTGGACTCATGAACGCACCACCTTTCTTCCAAAGGGTGATGCACCGCGACTTTCGGGATCTACTCCAGCGCTACCCAGAGAATCTAGGCAATTATATGGATGATTGGTGGATAGCCACGGAAGACACGGAGGATGGAAGGACTCTACATCGTAAAATCATTCACGAGTTCTTGGACCAAATGGAAAGAAAGTCCTACTTCTTGAAGGTGTCCAAAACCCAATTCGAAAAACCCAAGATGGAGATACTGGGATGGCAAGTCAGCGCAGAAGGAGTCCGAATCGACCCCTCCAAGATTAGTGGGATAGCCCAATGGCCCAGAGAGTTGAAGAGCGTCAAGGAAGTACGCAGCACACTAGGAGTGCTAGGCTATCAACGACCCTTCATTCGTAATTTTGCCGCCATTGCCAAACCACTCCACGATCTAACAAAGAAGGACGTCGTCTTCGAATGGACAAAGGAGTGCCGAGAAGCTTTGGAACGACTTATTCAGGCCGTAACCTCCGAACCCGTTCTCTATCAACCTGACTTCGAAAAACAGTTTGAACTAGAGGTAGATGCATCTTTGTTTGCCATGGGAGCAGTACTCTTTCAAAGGGATGAACAAAACCGACGAAGACCAGTGTCCTATTACTCTGCCGCCCTCAATGCAGCAGAAAGAAACTATGACGTCTGGGACAGAGAATTCTTAGCAATGATAAAAGGGCTGAAGCATAATCGGCATCTCCTCACAGGATCACCTCACAAGGTGATCATCCTTACCGATCACGAGAACTTGGGACACTATCGACACCCGCAAAAGATAAATCGAAGAGTGGCAAGATATCTGCACACGCTAGCGGACTTTGACCTGGAGCTACGCCATATCCCAGGATCTACTAATAAGGCAGATGCCTTATCCAGATGCCCTGATCACGACAACGGAGCAGACGACAACGAGGAAGTGGTCGCTCTCCCGGACTCCCTCTTTGTCCAAGCCATGCATATAGGAGAATTGGAAAAGCGAATCTGAGAGAGCCAAGACCAGGAGAAGGACGTTGCCCAGGAGTGGAAACGCGTCCACGGCTGTCGAGAGATTGGCGGAGCCCTTTACAAAGACAATGCATTGGTGGTCATGAAGGAGTCAATTCACAAGGAAATCCTGCATCACTATCACAATAGCCTTATGGCAGGACACCCTGGAGTTTGGAAGACATGGCAAATGATTCGGAAGGACTATTGGTGGCCCATGTTGCGAAATTTCACGACAAATTACGTCAAAGGATGTGCAACCTGTCAGCAAAACAAAACTATCACTAGACGAAACCAACCGCCAATCCAACCAATAACACCAAGAGAAGGAGCTCAGCCTTTTTCCATCATAGCCATGGACTTTGTGGTGAAATTACCGGAGTCAAAAGGACACGACTCCATCCTGACAGTCACCGATCAGGGGTGCACTAAGGCGGTAATCCTAGTTCCATGTCGAGAGGATATGGGTAGCGAAGCGATTGCAGAACTCTATAGGGAGAAAGTGTTCCCATATGCGGGAATACCGGAGAAATTCATATCGGATCGCGATACTCGCTTCACTTCCACTCTGTTCAAGGAACTTTGCGACACCCTTGGGATAGAAAGGAATACGAGTACGGCCTATCATCCACAAACAGACGGACAATCCGAGCGTACCAATCAGACCATGGAAGATTTATTACGAATCTTCTGTAATCACCAGCAAAACAATTGGGTAGAATGGCTACCGGTGGTGCAGTACATCATCAATAGCAGACCTTCCAGCACAACAAAGAAGGCGCCTTTCGAACTATGGATGGGACACATACCCTTGGCGCATCAAGCAACCAAGATAATGAACGTGCCCAAGTTGCTGGAACGAAAGGAGGCTCTGGACAGGGCTAGAAATGATGCACTTCGAGCAATCGCCAAAGCTCAAGAGTCCTGGATTAAACCCACCGCATACGTACCCTATGTTGAAGGAGAGTTGGTTTGGTTGGAAGGAACCCACCTCCACACCACGCATCCCACACGAAAACTCCGACCAAAAAGATATGGACCATTTAAGGTTCAAAAGAAAGTGGGGCCAGTCAATTTCCAATTGGAGCTGCCGGCACAATGGAAAATCCATAACATATTCCATGCAAAACTACTCCACCCATATAAGGAGACGGAGGAATACGGGATCAATTTCCAGGAACCTCCGCCCGATCTCATCGAAGGAGAAGAGGAGTGGGAAGTGGAGAAAGTTCTGGGAGAAAGAGTCTCAAAGGGGGTGAAACAATATCTGATCAGCTGGAAAGGGTACTCAGATGCTCACGACTCCTGGGAACCAGCCCAAAATGTTCACGCACCTGATCTCGTCAAGAAGTTTGAAGGCGATCAGAGAAATACCTGCCAGCGGTATAAAGGGGGTAGGCAGAAAATTCCAAAAACCAGAACCATCCACCTCAGACGTCTTAACATCATGACCAGCCGTCCACCCTCCTCAGCAGACTCCAATGAGCGGGCAGAATATTGGGCCTTGTGGCCAGGTGGAGTCTCTCATCTTGACATCGCCAACATCGAAGACCCTACGCAGTATCCTTCTACACCTCCATCACCTGCTCAACTCCCGCTCCCAAACTCTGAAGATGAGGGACTCGGCCCTAGTGTCAGCCAACGACCCTCACCTACTATGGAAATCGACTATGAGGAGTCCTCACAATTCCCTTACGAACCCGGGGAGGCCTTTCGAGAGGCCGCTCAAGCCTGTCGGGCTATACATGAGGAGTTGGACAGAGCCCTCTGCGACTCCCCTGCCGTCGTCGACCTGTCTACCCAGTTGGGAGTACGGAGCGCAGGACCATTCCCGCCAAGAGCCGAAGTCGTTGTCCACGAAGCCGCAGAAGGAGGAAGAGGAGGAGTACAGGCCATCAGGCCTGACATGGTCGCGGGCCCCTCGCATGTGGTGGACCCTCCTCTGGCGGCGACTCATTGGACAGGGGACAAATTCAGTCCCCAACCACCAGAACCAGAAGAACACGTCGCGGGGCCAGGACCACTCCCATTGGAGGACGATACGAGCATGGAGAGCCAAAGGAGCACCGCCTCGCAATTGAGTTCCCGAGCTCCTCACCCAAGGTATCCATGGGAGCGCTTTAACAGCTGGCTCCACGGACCTCCCATTGTGATCACAGATCAAAACAACGTTCCCAGCCGGGCCGAGTACCTTGCATTTGAGGTCAACGGCCGCCGTGGAGAACCTCAGGTGTACGCCACCGTAGGAGATGGACACGACCACCACACCTATCCGCTAGAGGCGGTGGGAGAGGAGGGGCCCAGTTTGACTACTGCTACCAAGGACCTCTTGCTCCTTCACGAGAGCTTCCAGCTCAACCCTCATGTCAACAAAGCCCTAGAGGCGATCGGAGACTTAGGCATAAAAGCCGACATCCTGAGGTTACGTCGTATCCCTGAAAGACGACGAGCTCTAGAAGAGATGCGACAAAGCATCAAAAGGTTGGCCAACCACGTGGATAAAGAGTGGGGCAACTACTTTCGGCGAGAGAGAGAGTTAGTTGGAGAACTAACACAGGTCACCACTCGCCTCATCGCCTCACGTGCGGTGGAAAGGATGGAGCCATACCTTTCCTTCTTCGACGATCATGGCCATCTACAGAACCCTGAAGGTCGCAACCGCATCATAAGTGACGGGTGGGAAGACCTGGAGAGTGGGACCATTTATCAAAACGGAGACGCCCCTGAACGATTGAATGGCGCCCCGACGCGTGAGGTTTCCCTCTCCAGTAGGGGTACTTGCGAAGACGAGGTGGATCACGAAACACAGCAGCGCAAAAGAAAGAGCCGCTGCAAGTATTGTGGTCAGAAGGGACACTTCAATTACGAGTGTCGAGTTCCCCATCGCCTCTGTCATCTGAGGGGGGCAAAGAAATGTTTGGTGCCCACTCGTCATCGCTGCTATACTCCTTTGGACTCCAGCATCTGCCCCTATAAGGGCGAACACAGCCATCGTCTGGTTATGCAGCAATTGCACGCTGCTAGCATGTCCTCTTAAATGAGGATGCAAATTTTGGCGGACTCGGGATAAAACGTCACAAGTCCTGAGACAGTCATGCGCGGGGTACGGGGCACATGATCATACCACCTGGTTCGCAGGGTGGTGTGGCTTTGGGGGCAGCTGAAAGCTCCTAGGTGGTTGAGCAAAGGTTGAACCTTCGTTGAGCGACCGCGAAGAATTATCGGTGTTGCCTTCCCTCCTTACCGGGGTACTTAGGCAAGCGCACTTCTTGGATCCAAACCCATTAGACCAGAGCCTAGCAGTCATTGGCCAGACTGTTGTAGTCAATGGCGTTGGGTGAGTCAAATCAATTACCCCATGTTTATTTGCGTTGTCATCGCGTGGAAGCGTCTCCCTAGAGAGAGGGTGATGTTAGGATCTGGCGGCCAGTAGCGTGTATCCTGGCCCAAATCCCCATATGGTTTCATTTTCCCACACTTCTGGTAAGTCGCCCTTGTACGATACAGTATTTATTGCACCCGATCCCATCTCGCTCGATCCATCTTGCTCGATGGCATCTTTGAGTGATCCCGATGCGATCGTGATCCTAGGACCCTGATGGATACGCCACATAGAGATCCCAGTATTAAGCTTGTTGATAAGTTGACAAGCAGTGATGTTACTATATGATCTAGCTGGCAAGGTTTGCGATCAGGTCCCGATTAGGGTAGCACACGTGTATTTAAGGACCGCAGTTTAGCTTGCTGTACTCTAAGTTCAGCTTCGCTAAACACGCAGCTATACACTTCTATTCTCTGCAACTGCCTGACCGGGCCCCTCTCTACCTCTGCCATTACTTCTGAGTCACCTTTAAAGGCAGGTGACTATCCCACGCCTACTGCTTGGGCGTAAGCAGGCAACCGGTCACCACTAGTGTGTACTAGTGCAGAGGATATACATCCTAGACTGAGCGTGTCTCAGTAGAAGCTATTAGCAGCAGGAACCCAGCCCTGCGCTACATCTTATTGACGGGTGCAAGTCCCTCAATACTATCATCTCACAAGTCCCGCTGCGGGCTTAACAACATAGTGTGCTGCGTGCTGTACCCAGGGCCTCACAGATCCGGAGTGAGGAAAGAGTGCTTTCCCCTACTGCAGGGGTAGTGTGGGACTTGGTTACGGTTCAAGGAGCCCCACACCTTACCTTAGGTCTCAGACTGGTCTCCATCATGATGTGTACTCGCCAATCAATCAGGGACATCTTACTAGGCACCTGTGCCAATCAATTGAATATCTCCTATGTTCATGACTACAGTTCATCAGATCTAGAATACTGAACATCATACTGGACACACAAGACAGCGTACAACAGAACACAAGTACAGCGCGAGATGCAACAGTAACAGCTAACGCCACCGCTTGCTCGACAACTGCTGACCCAAAGAACCATTCTCTTCACCCACTTGCCTCGCCCGCTTGGAACTGGAACGGCTATCCACAACCACAGAATTAGAGACCTTAATCTGCTGAGGTTCGGGCAGGTCATTGGGCCACTTCAAAGAATTCCCCTTCTTAGGAAATCCATCAATGGCACCTTCGAATTGTTCAATTATTGCAACATGATCCTTCAATTTGGCCATGGCTTTATCGTATTTTTTCTTCCGGACGGCAACCTTCTGCTTGGCTTTTTCTGTTTGGTTAACATCGGGCCATTGATCATTATTCATTCTTGGCCGATCAATGTATGGCATGGCGACCAACTGTTTCAAGTTTCGCAGAAGTCAAGCAAGGGGGGCATTTCCGGGAATATCAAACTCGGTCATCTTATCCAAGCTCAGGAACATACTCTTTGTAGGGCCTGCGATGTTACCATACAGTGGGCTCAAAAACTGTTCCAATGTTTGGGGGTTTTGGATTATTTGTGATGTAGCACTTGACAGCGTGGGAATCTCGCTTAGAATTGGTGGAGTTAGGTAAAGTACTCCTTCTTGGCTTTCTAATGGGGTCCTGATCACATGATCTGGATCAGTGGTTGTAGAGATATACCCTTTTTAAAATGGGGTTATCATTGGAACAGTTTTTGAGCCACTGATAATAAGCAGATATTTGAAGTATATCAGTACTTTGCAGAACCCCCCTTTGCCTTGAGCATTGCCTGAACCCTCCTAGGCATGCTTCTTATTAACTTTTAACATTCTAATGCCAATATCTCTCCCCAAACCATCTGAATCCTTTCCTGTAACTCATGAATCCCTAGAAGGGTGTTTATGCTTTGCAAGCCTTTTTAAACCCTAACCCCAAATATGTTCAATGAGATTCAAGTCAGGTGACTATGTAGGCCACATTATACACCTAAATTTCTACTTCTCTAATCACTCTTTAACCTTTTTACAAGTGTGCCTACGGTCATTTTTCTGATGTTAAGGGGATTATAACCATGATACTGTAGGGTATCTACTAGTTTATCCTTCAATATTTGAAGGTACAGATCACTATTCATCCTACCATCAATTTTAGCAGCATAGCCAACTCTCTGCCAAGTTATACACCCTTATAATATAATAGTACTTTCTTTAAACTTAACACTTGCCTTTATTAACCTATTACTTAGGCTTCTTACCTAACCTTTCCACACTCATTTATGTCCATCTGACCTTAAATGATTGATCTTAGTCTCTTTAAACCATATTATCCTTTTCTTAATCATCCATAGTTCAATTTATAAAGAAACTGTTAAGTTTGAAAAAGCTACTATTATAATATAAGAGTGTATGACTTAGCAGAGAGTTGGCTATGCTGCTAAAATTGATGGTAGGATGAATAGTGATCTGTACCTTCAAATATTGAAGGATAAACTAGTAGATACCCTACAGTATCATGGTTATAATCCCCTTAACATCAGAAAAATGACCGTAGGCACACTTGTAAAAAGGTTAAAGAGTGATTTGAGAAGTAGAAATTTAAATGTATAATGTGGCCTACATAGTCACCTGACTTGAATCTCATTGAACATCTTTGGGGTTAGGGTTTAAAAAGGCTTGCAAAGCATAAACACCCTTCTAGGGATTCATGAGTTACAGGAAAGGATTCAGATGGTTTGGGGAGAGATATTGGCATTAGAATGTTAAAAGTTAATAAGAAGCATGCCTAGGAGGGTTCAGGCAATGCTCAAGGCAAAGGGGGGTTCTGCAAAGTACTGATATACTTCAAATATCTGCTTATTATTAGTGGCTCAAAAACTGTTCCAATGATAACCCCATTTTAAAAAGGGTATATCTCTACAATCACTGATCCAGATCATGTGATCAGGACCCCATTAGAAAGCCAAGAAGGAGTACTTTACCTAACTCCACCAATTCTAAGCGAGATTCCCACGCTGTCAAGTGCTACATCACAAATAATCCAAAACCCCCAAACATTGGAACGGTTTTTGAGCCCACTGTATATCCTTGGGTTCATCATATCATTGAGGATACTTAAGCAAGGTCCTTTGCCCAAGGTACATCTCATGAATTTCAAGGTTATCCACAACAGAACCCAAAAAAACGACTCGAGATCATGGGTGATTATATGCAGGATGTCGTTGTTGGATTCCACGAGGGCTGCTGCCATGAATAGCCAGGTTCCCTGGCGGAAACACATGTCAGGAGTCAGGTATACTGCTTGTAATCAACTTACAGTGTGTGAATACCCGTGTGCAGTTTCCAAATTTTCGTTAGAGATGATTTCGGAGAGATCCCAATCAATTAGCAGGCCATCCTTGATGTTCGAATCATTCGAATTGCTGGAGCAGACAATCAAAATATTGCCAGGGCTTATGTCTCGATGTAGTATTTTACATTGCTTCCAAGCAGCCTTGTGAGCTGTAATGTGAGTCAGGTAGACTAACAAAAAAATAGTCATATCACCTTTCAGAGCAGCAAACATTGCTTTTACGAATTCCTTGGAATTCTTGTATTCCCTCAGATCTTTGCCAACAGTAAGTAAGACTATACGGTAGTGCCGATGGCGAGTTATTTGTTTCCAACAGGGGAGTTGTGGGATGAGATGGTGATCAAAGACTTCATGCGTTCGAGTTTGGTGATGGGTGTCATCACCAACATCACCAGCGCAGGAGACGCAAGGAATGTTGGGAACATCTTTTGCATGGAGCTTTGAATAAATTTCACCTTCCGACTGGATGTCCTCCGCTAGGACACGCCAAGAATCCTTCAGCATAACTCAACGACGGTTATTAACATTGTAAGTGAATGATGCGCGAGTCCAGCGGCCCACTGGGACAATAGGTCGAGTATGAGGACGGCAGATGATAAAGCGTCCACCTGATGCGGTAACGGCCAAAAAAGATTTCCCTTTGGCCAGTTCAGGGACGGCGGCTTTAGCATCTTTAATCTCCTGCGGTTTGGGTGACTCGACAGTAGTGTCATGACCGCGAGCTTCAGGTTGTGCCGTATTGTAGTCCACGAAAAAGTTAAAAAGGTGTGGTACTTTATCGAAGCTTATCTTCTCTGTCACAACAGCACCAGCACGGTCCCATCGAATGAGTCGGGCATAGTTGCCCACAATGAAAACAATGAACGTGTGCGTGCGATACTGAGCGCTCAGCACCACGGTGGCATACGCAGTAAGCTGACCTAGAACCATGCGGGTAGGCCCATAGGGGCGCACGAAGGGGTTGAACTGCTCGGTGGACTCCTGGTCGGTGGACTCCTGGTCGGTGGCCTCCTGGTCGGTGGACTCCTGGTCAGTGGACTCCTGGTCGGTGGACTCCTGGTCAGTGGACTCCTGGTCAGTGGACTCCTGGTTGGTGAACTCCTGCTCGGTGGACTCCTGCTCGGTGGACTCCTCGGTGGCGGCGGACTTGAGCTTCTCTTCGGAATTCAGCCCGTCGACAAATGGGTCTTGTTCCGGTCCATTTTTGAACTCGATGGCAAATTCGATGTGAGACCAGTCGCGATTATTCTCATCACAGTCCTCCTGATAGACCGAGCAGTCAGGCTTCAATTCATAAAGGAAATTATTTTGTGGCTCGTCCTCCACTTTTTTCTTGACGATTTTTAGATTTCGGATATGTGGAGACATTAAATTAATCTGGAAAGGTAGGACTAGACCTAAGAACAGCTGCGGTAGGCGACGTGGATCAGGACTCACAAATGGATCATACAATTTTTTTTCTTTTCCTGGTATGCCAATGAAATCCTTGAACATTCCTTTCTTGAACGTGGACGAGCGAGAAGAGGGAGGAGGCAGAAAACGATCCAAAAAATCTTGTGCGCCTATCGGACCAACGAAGAAAGGTTCCATTTCTTCTGTGAGACGTTTCTGAACGTCATCCCGGTCTTCGAACTTTGAATTGAATTTCCGGTGGTGCCAGTGGAAGTCCCGCATCGTATGGGAGTTCTTTTAAGGGACGACGGCAGGGAAGGGTTTGGGGGTGGTGTCGTGGGTGGTGGTGTCGTGCTCTTGGTGACGGTTGGGAACAGGTGGCTCTAGGCGAGGGACATTGCCATTTAACCGGAGTTTGCCGAAATACTAGATTGATGGCAATACCTAACGCTCTACGCGTTCAATTCCTCCAGGGCATTCCTGAGCAAGCCACACCTGTCACTTCAAACCATATAAGCCGTGGCCGGAGCAGTGCAGCGTGGACATGTCGATGCAGATCGTCGCGTTCAATTCGCGTGCAGTGCATGCGTGGGCTCAGAGATGCTGTCGGTTCTTATCGTTACGCGTGGCGCGACGGTCGAGGAGTCGATCAGGGGTCCGAAACCTGTTTCTTTCACGCAGGTGAGTTCGGTGCGGAAAAATAGGTCTGGCGCCTGGTGAGTTGTGTGTTCCCCCGGCGCCAACTCACTTTCATTCTTCTCGGCCTCAGGGAGCAAGCTTGTTCTTGCTCACGACATGTTTCACGCAGGTTAAATGTAGGTTGTACTGTCCGCTTTGGATCATGTGTTCCGAACGTCATTTGCAGAGGAACCTGACCTGATGCGCAAGTGCTTCGGTCTCTCAATTCGCGCAAGATTACAAACGCGTATCGGGAGAGGGGTATACCCATCTGGCTTGCTGATGGACATCAGAGCTGACAAACAGCACAGGGACGCTGGCGGTATTCTGAGTGGAAAAGGGAATTGGAATTGGTCAGTGTAAGAGGGTATCACACCGTACCTGCAGCTGAAGAAGTAAGTTGTGAACTCGTAGAATGAATTAACTATTGTGATTGGTAACTATACAGATATTATTCGTTTGTAAAACCACTTCCACGTTCCCGAGGTGACCGATTCGGTTCCCCGTTAACTCGCTATGAGTGGTATAGCAAATTAACAGTGAGTGTCGGTTCAGCTCGAGCTCGTCGCCGAGATTCCTGATTGAGCCAGTTTCCGATCTGTGATGACTGATATTATGCTTGGCCGCGCCGCTCATCTCGGCGCCTGAGTCAGATAGTTTCCAACTTACTCAAAATGGAAACCATGAAGCTTTTGCTTCCTTCAACGTTCCCCAATCAGGACATGTGTGAGAGAGAATGCACGACCCCGAGGTGTCTGAACTTATAATAAGGATTGGATTTTACTAGCATCCCAGCATTCTGTTCACCGCATTATCTTTGCCGACACCGATTTCCTTCTATTCTCTTTACAAGTATGAGTTTCTGTAAGAATTGCTTCAAAGGTATGAAATTTATTTTCGGTATACAGTAATCATCAATATCAGTAACGTACGGTTTTGCAGGCGTTCGCTATGAGGGCACAGCTGAGGGTAAATTTACATATTCGTGTTTCGGATTTCCAGACACCAATACCTCTGCCACTTAAGGGACATTTGAAGAGATCAATGGTATCAAGACATATGTCGCTACTCCCAAAGTCGATTACCCGAAAGACAAGGCTGTGATCTACTTGACAGACGTCTTCGGCCTCGAGCTCCCGAATAACCTCGTACGTTATTCCCCCATCCCCCAGCCTGACTCCGAAGACTCCGAACTAACCAATCCCATCCAGCTCCTTTCCGACGACTTTGCTCGTAACGGCTTCAAGGTATATACACCAGAGCTCTTCGAAGGTGATCCCGTCGCACCAGATGCTTTCACCACTGTATGTCATCCTCTTCTTTAACTTCATAGTCTATTACTCGCGCTAATACGGACCTAATTTAGGGAAGTTTTGACTACCCATTGTGGGTAACCAAACATACCCCTGAACACACCGGGAAGCGCGTGCGCCAACTCATCGAAGGTCTCAAGGGGCAGGGCATAACCATCTTCGGCGCTACCGGTTACTGTTATGGTGGTAAGACACCTACCTGAAGCTGCGCTGTGCGATGCTGAGTCCATTCTTGGTCCATGTAGCCCGCCTTACGTTCGATCTTGCATTCGAAAATATAATCAAAGCCGCCGTCGTTGCCCATCCGTCCCTTTTCAAGCCTGAAGATCTGGATGTGCGTCGTTCGCAAACACCTCGAGTCATAAGCATACTAAATATTTCACGACAGATTTACATTGAGAAGAGCAAGGTCCCTCTCCTGATCAACAGTTGTGAAGACGATGAAATGTTCCCAAAGTCCGCTGGTGAAACAGCAGATAAGAAATTTGCAAATTTTGCGCCTGGCTACCGCCGCACTTATTATGAGGGCGTATCTCACGGCTTTTCTGTTCGCGGTGATGTCGTGCGTGTCCATGTATTTTCACTCAGCTATTCCGAAGCTCATTCTACATAACTGTATACAGAGCAAGCCGGTAGTAAAGGCTGCCAAGGAAGACGCTTTCAAGGAGTCCGTGGACTGGCTGATCAAATACCTGCAGTAAAGAGGTGTCTTTGGAGGGATACTGACGACTATGTTTGTGGCGAAAGGAGAAATGTAAATGTGCATACCGAAGTATGTCATTTTTGCGGCCAAATGTACGCGTAGATCGTTGCTGTAAGAAGTAGGCCATGATGCGATCCGAGTCCAACGTTCTTAGAAAATGGATGCTTGTTTGTGGACGTAGGTACTCCAGAAATTTCCAGTCAGTTCGACATGACATCCAAAAAAGGAAATATCTTTTGCACCGTGAGGCGTGAGGCTCAAGCTGAACCTCCTAGGCTCGCCTCAAAGGCGTGGCAGATGTATGAATCCCTGCGCAACTTGCCAATGGAGCCGACTCATAAACCAGCTAATTCTCACCCATTACCTCTTCCACGATGGTACCTGCAGCGGTTTCGCAGCCCTTAACCGCTTCTTTGACGAGTTCGACCGAATAGAGAGCCTGAGATGACAATACTCACGAGTCCACACAGGATGGACCTGCAATACTGCAAGGACATGGCACGAATAACGTCAACGTGACCTTCGAACTTCCTGGCCTGCAGAAAGAAGGCGTGTCCATGGATATGCACAATAATGTCCGCACACTTCTGGAGAGGACAAGACATCCGAGTCTTCAGAGTGTCTTCAGAGTGTGGTGAAGGGGGACACGTGATCCGTGAATGCCGCTACGGTAGGTTTGCGAGGAGTTTGTCGTTGCCACCGGGCCTCATTTCAGGGGCACCCATTCAGTAGCGGGGATACTGATGATTTTCTGTGCAGAACGAGGACATCAAAGCGTCGATGGCGAACGGCATATTGAGCACAATGTCTTTCCAAAGTCAACGCCTGAAGAAGAGCCAATGAAAGTTACGATTGGTTGAAGCTTTTGCAGACGACATGATTTACCAGTATGTTACTATGTGTTTGACGGATGGGATCGCGTGATTTGCTGTGAGATCTCCAAATCGAGTATCCATCCATAGAGTGGAATATTAGTTTGGGATATTTTGTTGATAGTATTCTCCATTGGGTCGATTCGATATAAGCTTCGCTTCGCTGCAGAAAGAAATTGAAGGCGCGGCGAGTCCAACTTTGGCTGTGTTATTGCCACGTGGCAGTGGCACGGTGGCACGTGGATGCCCGGGCCGGGGATTGGGGTTGCAAATTTACGACGAGCTGCAGCTGCGCTGCAGACTTGGAGCCGTGACGGAGCCACCGCTGCCAAATGCGTTCCATATCCGTACTACATTGATTATATTGAGGTAGTCCTTGTGATCATGACCTTAAATTCTTCTCGCGAGTTTAATTTCGGGCGCTTATCAGCCGCGCACATGTTTTCCTATACTTGGGCGGTGCACGTGTTCTCGACGAACCTCCATCATCTCCTTGGCACTGACAATCTCGCTGTTTCCACCCTTATGTCTTCCAAGCATTATTGAAGGTTAGTTAGAAGTTCCAACTAACCTTCAATAATGCTCTGAAAGTGTACGAGAAACGCACCAAAAAGGATCTACTTGCCCACCCACTTGCCGCTCAGCTCCAAGACTGCAACTCTCCCTCGCCTTCCTTCACCAGCAACTCCAGGGGCTTGACCAGTCCAGAAGTAGCGATTATCGATGGACTGTGTGGCTCGACTCGGATCCGATTGTGGACGTCTTATGTACGTCATCTGCGACCCTAGGACCTAGGAGAGGGTGTTGGCCTGGTAAACCTCAAGACATGGACTTATCTGAGTTCTGCAATCTCACATTATTCTGCCAGTGTTCCCGGGAAAGTGATCTTCGTCGGAATTGGTGTCTTATTTTTAGTACGAATCCTTCCTGATAACATCGTGGGGTCATCTTAACAGTCATTGTGCATCTCTTAGACAGCTAAGGATATTCAGAAAAGCCATGGCTCAAAGATGTCGATGAGTATGTCGGAGACCTACTCATCGACATCTTTGAGCACATTGGAAGTTTTATTCGACGTCTCGAGCTCTATATTGTAATGACACCGAACACGGAAATGATGGACATGATCATTCGGATAATGGTCGAAGTTCTCTCCATTCTTGGGATTGCAACGAAGGAGATTAACCAAGGCCGGTTAGTGGGTAATTTAGTACGAGTATGGGAATATCTTTTCGACTCAGACAAACCATGTTTTGCAGCTTGGCGCCAGTTACATGACATAGATGCCGATCCCCCCTTGGCGGAATCTTTGATGTGTTCGCACCCTCACCAAAATAATCCGACGTAAGCACATCGCTATACTCCTCTGCGCTGTGTGGATTTTCGAATCTCATGGAACAATTGATCGTCAAGCATCCACTGCATGTGAAAGCTATCGGCGGTTGATATATGACACCAGCTGTGGCAGCATTGACAAAAAGACACTTCCAACCCGGCCAGAGACTCCATTGCAACAGTTCACCCGTGGTACCGCGGGGCAATCTCGAGAACACTCCGCTGCACGCTGCCGCTTATTTTGGTTCGGGTATTACTCGAGTACGGAGCAGACGTCAATTCCAAGAATAGGCTTCATAACACCCCATCAGACTTTGCATCACGAGCTGGTCATCTAAGGTCGCTCGATTGTTGGTCGCGCACAGAGCAGATCCAAATATACTGGGTGGGAATGGGTTTACGCCACTGCATCATGCATCGACGTACGGGAGGATCGAGATAGTATGCCTACTAATCGAGCATTGTGCGAGCCTGAGTGTGGAAGTACAGAATATCAAAGCCAGGAGTCCATTAGACCTTGCGCCGGGAAATCAACGTGAGGGTATTATCAAATTACTGTTAGAGTACTGTGCCAAGTGAGAGTACATACAACATAGTACTGGTTTACCGTAAAGCCACAATGATAATTGATAAGAGTTTACCATTTCTTCGCCTACACTTTGTGATGCTATTTGCCACCATAAGTACACCAACAGCTGTGGTTGTATTAAATTATGATGATTTGATTTACAGGCGGCTGTCGGTGGTTCCAGTCACAGCCGAGTTCAGGTTTGAGTTTGCCCACGTAGTCGGCAAGATGACACTAGTACAATATGTTGATGGCTAGGAAGAAGGAATGGGATATCCAAGGGATCAAAGACTGAGCCGGGATAAAGAATGAAAATAATAAGGGGTTAACCACTTTCATGTTGGGTTGTTTCCGGACGAGCGAAAAACAGATGCGCCGCACACTTTGCATGCGCTGATGACCAGGAGACAGCAGAGGGTGAGTATTATCGTCGATGTCACTCGATGAGTGTGTAGAAGCCAGTAGAATAAGTTTGACCAGCCATCGCTGTACTCGAGTATTGTACTATCATTTCAGATACAGCGACTCGAAGTGAAGATGTCTTCACGAGGCACGATGACTGATATCCCTCGAGGCGAGCCGTACACTCGGAGTCCCAACTCCCAACATAAAGATTCGCACTATGAAATCCGATTGGCAAGTCAACCACTGGCAAGCCGAAACCAATTCCCAAGCATCCTCAACGTAAAGGACGGCCGCCCTTATCTTTCCCACCAGAACCGTGGTCGGTTCCCAAGATCTCAAGCTCTCAAGACCGGGCTATCGGTGCTATCCGGTGACATCATCCGGACTGGTATGAACGCCACATACTAGGGATAGGGAGCGGTTTGCCGGTATTGCGAGTGGAAAAGGAAAACGGAGAGTGGGTCAGGTACCTGTGACTGTCCTAACTGAAGAAATTTGATTTGGCGAACCTCAGGAACCTGTGTTGAATAATCAGTAACCGCCAGTAACCGCCATGTGTGTGAGGCCGAGGAAGTTGACCGAGCCTGTTTACTGTAACTGCAACTGTCATTCTCAGCAGGTTCGGCCGAAGCGCCGAATCGAAATGAGCGTGCCGCACTTGCCACCACGCGAACATGCGATATTTCTTAAAAACCGTGATCGGGTCTGGCCCGAGACTGATAAGCTCCGCTTCCATTTATAAAAGCACAAACTCGCGCTATCTTTTGTCGACACGCGTTCCTTCTCTTCATTCCACAAGCATGAGTTTCTGCAAGGACTGCATCAGCGGTATTAAAAGTCATTTCGGCCCATACGATCAACACGAGTAACATACCTATTCGCAGGCGTTCGCTACGAGGGCACAGACGAGGGTAAATTCTTCACATCTCCGTATCTTATCCGTATTGGATTTCAAGTCACCAACACCTCTGCCACTTAAGGGACGTATGAAGTGATCAATGGCATCAAGACATATGTCGCTACTCCCAAGGTCGATTACCCAAAAGACAAGGCCATCATCTACTTACCAGACATCTTTGGCCTCGAGCTCCCGAATAACCGTGTGCGTTGTCCTCCCTCATCCCAGCCAAACCTATTATTCCTGCTAACAAGTCCTATTCGCTGGCAGCTCCTCATCGACGACTTTGCTCGTAATGGCTTCAAGGTATATGGGCCAGATCTCTTCGAGGGTGACCCCGTCCCGCCAGATGCTCTCAGCACTGTGCGTCGTCCCCTTTCATCACATTGTCTACCACTCGCGCTCATAATAACTCAAATTCAGGGAAACTTTGACCTCCGCGCGTGGTTTGGCAAACACAGCGCTGAACACACTGGTGAGCGCGCGCGCAAGGTAATCGAAGGTCTGAAGGGGCAGGGCATAACCGTCTATGGTGGTACGGGTTACTGTTACGGCGGTACGACTCAGACACCTATCTGAGACTGCGCTGCGATGCTGAGTCTATTTCTGTTCCAACTAGCCCGCCTTGTGTTCGATCTTGCGTTCGACAATGTCATCCATGTGGCCGTCATCGCCCATCCGTCCCTTCTCAAGCCTGAAGATTTGGATGTGCGTCATTCGTTCGTGGACATACTCATCTCCCTCCTGAGCGTTATTCCATCGCAGACATACATCGCGAAGAGCAAGGCTCCTCTCCTGATCAACAGCTGCGAGTTGGATGAAGCGTTCCCGAAGTCCTTTGCTGAAACCGCAGATCAGAAATTTGCGAGCTTTGCGCCTGGCTACCGCCGCACTCACTACGAGGGTGTATCCCATGGATTCGCTGTTCGCGGTGATGTCGTGCGTGCACATGTATTTCCATTACACTGTCCCGAAACTGATTCTCCACTCCATGCGCAGAGCAAGCCGGCGGTGAAGGCTGCCAAGGAAGGCGCTTTCAAGGGGTCCGTTGAATGGCTGATCAAATACCTGCAGTAAATAGGCGGAGTGTCCTCGAAGGGATTCTGACTGCTATGTCCGTGGCGAAAGAGAAATGAAAACGTGTATATCATTGTTGCGACCGAATTTACGCGTAGATCGTTATTTGTAGGAATATTCCATGTCTGTCACAATCCAAGTCGAACGTTCGTACTGGTTAAAACAACCCTGCTTGTCCAGAAAGTTCCAGTCATTTCGATATCCAAAAAAGGAAATATCATTCTAGCACTTGCAGGAATGAGGCTCAAGCTACTAGAACCTCCCAGGGTCGTCAGGCGCAGCAAAGGTAATACCCTACGCAACTTGCCAGTGCACACACAAACCAGCGAACTTATTCCGAGCACACAACACTCGAGCACTCACCACTTCATCACCACATCGCCGACCAAATGTCTCTCACCCATTACCTTTTCAACGATACGGGCAGCGGCCTCGGTGCCTTTGACCGCTTCTTTGACGACGCTTTCCACGCGCGGGCGTTGCTCCGAGTCCAGGACAAAGACGCCTTCAGGCCAACGTGAGTACCAAAGTTCGACCACACCATAGAAGACCATCTCACCGTTGCTCACACAGGATGGACGTGCATCACGACAAGAATACGAATGACGTCAACGTGACCTTCGAACTTCCTGGCTTGCAGAAAGAAGATGTGTCGATCGATGTGCATAACAACGTCCTCACGGTGTCCGGAGAGGACAAGACATCTTCGGAGCGTAGTGAAGGCAGTTACGTGATTCGCGAACGCCGCTACGGTAAATTCTCGAGAAGTTTGTCGTTGCCGCAGGACCTCAAGGTGGAGCACTTCGGTGATACTCCTGTGATACGGCAGTGGAGATACTGATGACTTTTTGTGCAGAATGAGGATATCAAGGCGTCGATGGCAGATGGCGTTTTGAGCATCGTCTTTCCGAAGTCAACACCTGATACGGAACCAAAGAAAGTTACAATCACTTAAGGTTCTTGCAGTATGGCGATGGCGCTCTGGGGAAGGGGACAGATTAATTACTGTAATGAACCAAAACAAAGCAATCGATAAGTTGAATTCCTGAAAGCCGCCATGGAAGGTTACGCCAGAGTAAAGCGTGCTTGTATATCCATCGATATTCCATGGGCCAAATGATATTGGATATTACATGTTGGATTCAGTTGGAATGAAGAAACCCGGAGCACGAGCCGGAACGTGGTACTATAGTCTATAGACGCGGTGAAGCTATGCATGGTCGTAGTTACAGTACTAGTAGCTAATACAGTCATTTCGGAAATTCTTGTCTCACGTGTTTTGTGGCGGTTCGAAAATCGTGAAAATCGCGAATATTCAGAAAATTCAGAAAAATCTTTGAAACACTTTTCTCCTCTCCAACTCGCTCCCTATCGTTGTTATACTCACCCTGGACATACATGGTGTATCGTACGATCAGTCCAGACCTGAAACAATGGGCCTTATACCTGTTTTTGAAGGAAGGATGGGAGATTTATCAGATTTCAACCGCACTGGCATTGGGTGTACACTCGAAGAGCATCGAAAGGTGGGAGCATATGAAAGTCATGGTAGTGTCGACCCTCCTACCCCTCTGCGAGGTCGTCGTCGGCTGCTGAGCAGTGTTATTGCAGAAGAGCTCCACAAACTGCTCATCGAGAACCCATCACTTCCGTTAAATGAGATTGGGGAATGACTCGCCATCTACCACGACCAACCCATATCAACGACAGCTCTGCACGATAACTTGAAGGATCTCGGACTCACCTACAAACGCCTCAAGAGGATTGCTGCTGAACGAGACGACACATATCGCACCGATTGGCTTCACAACATGACATCAAACTACACGGCTGATCAACTTGTCTTCTTGGACGAGTCTAGCAAGGGTGACCATGTTATCCTTTGCAGGTGGAAACCTGCCGTCGAGAATGTTGGCTTGTATAGGGGTGTTCGGTACAGTATCTCTCAGCACTCATTATGAATTCTGATCTAACATGAATCCTTACCCTGAGCCGAACAGTATGTCATAGTGCCCGACAACTGCTCTACTCATAAGAGATGTTGTGGAGCAGTGACTAACTGCACGATGATGTATTCTCTGCTCCCCAAAGCGACCTGCGATGCCGTCCAAATACAGTCCAATGATCAGAATCCCACCGCACTCGTATCAGCGCCCGTTCCAGCAAAATCTGCATGACATTGAAGTTACCCTTCGCTGCGGGCTCATTCAAGGGTGTACCCCTTTTTGTTCATGCTTCCCGGGAACTTATCAGGCTCCGCGAGATATTTCACGATGTTCGGGAGCTTGCATAACATGGCATAGTAGATCGGCAGGGCTGGTTTCTCTGCCAGTGGACTTTCGGTGGGCAAAGATTCCCTTGTGAGGTTGTCGTTGTCGTGTAGCCATAGTACCCACATGTATTCTTGGGTGAAAATTACTGAGACGGATAACCTCCCTGTCAATACTTCGGCAGTCCGCAATCATGGGTGTGAAGGGCAAAAGAGCCATGGGGGATGCAGAGCCGGACGATCATACATCATGTACACTAACTAGTCGCAATGGGTTCTCGATTAGCAATTCGTGGAGCTCTTCTGCAATATCACTACTCAGAAGTCGACGACGACCTTGCAGAGGGGTGGGAGGGTTGACACTACACTACCACGCCTTTCATAGTTCCTTTAGATGCTCTTTGAGTGTCCACCCAATGCGATCAATCTCCCATCCATTCCTCAAAAAGCAAGTGTAAGGCTCTTTGTTTCAGGTCCGGACTGATCGTACAATACACCATGTATGTCCAGGGTGGGTAAAACAAAGATTGGGGGCGGGTTTGGGGGTAGGGAAAGTGTTCTAGGGATTTTCTGAATTTTTTGAATTTTCGGATTTTTCGCGATTTTTGAACCGCCACAAAACACGTGAGACAAGAATTTCCGGAACGACTGTAATCGTGATGCCATCAAAGGGGTATCATAATGAAAACCCTGAAACGCAGAGCAATGCCAATGACATGACACTCCATGCATGCTTCACTGACATGATCCGAATTAGTGTCAATGGACTCGCCTCATGATCACTACCGGCGACGACTCGCCGGAAAGCCGTCAATCGGCCATCGACCTGATTTACTGTATGTTGGACCAGAGGTTGTTGCTTTCCAATTTGCATTGATGGACTGCCCAACTGCTGGATGGGAGCCACGCCGTCTCACTGCTGTATTATGAGCGAAAACGGACCCCGAAAAGGGATCTAAAGCCACTTTGCCATGTAATTTTGCTAATAAACAAGTCGCCGGCCAATCACCGGTGCATCACCACGTGTCCGAGAGATTGTTTGCCTCTGATCTACAACTACACTACAGTACCAGTACCATGGTTGCCCTACCCTTCCGCATTTGCTCGCGAGACGTACAGCGCCCGCTCGCCGAATCGAGAAATGGTGCCTGGGTTTGCCCTCAAAAAAAAACCCCTTTGTGACAAGGGCCGTTCTGACAGTTACTCTACCTGGTTGCTAAATTCACAGGAGCGCAAATTTCATTCTTTTGACAATCCCCGATCTCGGTCCTATCAAGTCGCAATTCTGCACCCGCCTTTGCACCCACCGTTTTTCTTTGCTTCCTTCCGGCCATGGTCGTCTTCACCTTCGTAAACAACGGGCATGCTGGTGGCTATTTTATCGCATCAGATCAAGCCGCGATGGGATGGTGAGTCAAAAGTCGCTTCTCGCCTGTTGTTCTGTTACGGAGCAAGATATAACTTAGGCGAGGGCTCCCTTATGATTTGGACCATGAGATGGAGGACATAAGACTAAAGGGCGAGGAGGTAGAGGAGGTTTCTATAGGACTTGATGGGGACTGGTTCCTCCGTACCAATATTCGACACGGTACGTTACCTCCCATGTCCAAGCCCCGCACTCCTATCAGTCCCATCCATCCTTGGCTGAAACAAGAAACTACGATGCTACAGCATGCAAAACAGAGCACGGGCGTGCGGACTTGATTTCAAACGTGGAGCAATTCGTGCAGCTCGTCCAACAGGCCGGTCTCAGTCTCGAGGACTACGCGATCCAGTTCTTCACTTTTGTGCCTGACCCAACTGGCTATGTTACGGTGCTGCACAAAACGGACGGCTCGCTCACGCGGTGCGCATGGCACAATGTACCAGGGGAGCTCGACAGTGTTCTAGAAAGCGAGGGACCGAAAGGCGTTCGTCATGTGACTGTGGGCGTGAACGTAGGCGCCTACGTCGTGATCTTAAATTCCGGGACCGTGTTTTGGGGGGCTGGTGTCCCTGGACGGCTAAACCAACTGTTGGAAGACGCCGAAAGGAGGGGGCGATCCGTGGAAGTAAGAACCATACCCTTTCGCTTGCCGAGCTAGAACTCATTGGTCGATCTGCTCATTTAACCACCCAAAGGCCGTCTCCCTCTCCCTCGTCCAACCCAGCTGGTATTTTGTCCAATTCACAGATGGGGCCACGGAATTCTCCCTCCCCTCGGATTGGCACCAGTCTGTCAATCATTACAGCGCCCAAGCCATGAAGAGTAGGGCCCCCAAGATGGCCACGTCATACAACCACAATGCGTCTTTCCGTTCTCAGACTTATCCACAGTACACGCCACAACTGGGGCAAGCGCAGTTTGGATCATACAGCCCCAGCGGCTCTGTCCCTTCATATGGCGGCGGGCCCAACCCCGGATACAAACCCTTCCAATCCAATCCGTACCTTTCCTCAGCCTTTACTGGCATGCCGCAGCAGCCGGTGCAGCCGGTGTACAACGTCACCCATATATACAACAACCCCATGCCACAGCAGCAACAACAGCAGCAGCAACAACCGACATCGAGTCTGGCAAAATACAACGGCATGTTTACTCTACTCGGTGGCGCACTCAAGGTTGCGGGCGCAGTGTTAGGGCCTACACTCGAGAACGATTGGAGTTCCTTCACTGGCAACTGATCTTGTTGGTTTGTCGAGAGCGTGTGAAATGTTTTTTTTTCTTGCTTTTCCTGCCGTGCTGCCTGCGTGTCAGGTTGGAGGCTTGTTGATTCCTTAACCATATTTATTCCAAGTTTGCTTCGGTGCATCTGAGTGGCATAGGTCAGATCCCAGTGTTTATACCTAGTTTGTTTTTTGGTCTTTTTGCTCTATACCATTGTTTTCGTCGCACCGTATCAAATAGACAATGTCATTATAGGACAAAAAAGAAAACAGTGCTTCTATGCCGATACTACAGAGTGAACAGAGTTCAATTCAAGGTATCATACATGGAGATCAAATACAGTAGTACTGGTGGGCCTATCGCCAAGTTCCAGGTAGTGGGAGAAAGTAGGAAAGAGAGGCAGTACGACATAGCATGGAGAGCACTGATCGCTGATCAATAATTAATAATCAACCAGCCGTTCCCCCCATCGAATCCACTGTAGTGACTTCCCAGACGTCTTTCATATTGTGGTGCACAATCATTGACTCTATTCCAGGGATACACTGACAATGCTACCGAAGCGTCGGTGTGTAGCGATAAAGGTATATTGGGTGTCGACTCGGACATGTGAAGCCGCTCTAGACCTTTGACAAGACTCCGTGGCGCAAGTACTAATAACACTTCTGTATTCATTTCGCTAGCGAGCTGTCAGCATCCCCTTTCGCACATACCTCCCGTTGTACCGCAATTAATGCTGATTTGGTCGCAAAACAAGGAGCATGCGATGATGCACATGACCATCACAGCCACAGGCAATGCAGCGTAGTTGGCCGAATATATTACGTTTCACGCGCAATTTCACGTTGCAAGTAGAGGTTAACTTAGTATTGACTCGTGTGTCAATAATAAGATCACGCCTTTCTTCTGGGTTACTTAATTATACTGAGTATAAACTAATGGAGATAACAAACTACTATCATAGTATACTGAACTACAGTTAATTTCAAGTTCAGAGGTCTCGAAACAAACTAATCAACACGTGAATCAGATCGTCATACTGCAGAGCTTCAAGCGATCGATCGTAACTTTCTTTGGCTCTAATTCATGCGTTGACTTTGAAATACGATGATCGAAATGCCGTTCGTCATGCAAGCTTTGATGTCCCTCATTCTCCACGGCAGAATGTCGTTGGGTGTCCACCGCCGCCGTATAGGGTATCTCTAAAGTGCTCACATTCGAGTTGAGGTCCTGTGGCAACATCTTGGGCACTGGCAACATCACACGCTTATCGAGAATTTACCGTAGCGGCGTTCACTAATCACATAGTAGCCACTATACGCTGAAGATATCTCTTGCCCTCTCCAGACACTGCGAGGGCGCCGTTGTGCACATCGATCGACACATCTTCTTTCCGCAGACCAGGAAGGCTGAGGAAGCTCGAAGGTCACGTAAACGTAAATTGTGTCCTTGTTGTAATACACGTCCATCTTGTGTGCGCAGTCATGAGATCGCCGTCTCCGCGTGGTCGAACTTTTGGGACTCACTTTGGCCCGAAGCGGTCGCTGGTAACTTATGGTTGAAGAGGGCGTAGGGAAGAGAGAGACTTGGCCGAAAATAGTGGCGGTGAAGCAATTGAGTGCTCAGGTATTGTGTGCTCAGAGGCGTTAGCTGGTTTGTGAGTGTATTATCAAGTTGCGCAGGGTTTCTATACCTCTACGGTGCCTTTGAGGCGAGTCTGGGAGGTCCTGCGTGCCAGTGCGCCTCATTTTCGCAACTGCTGCTAGAATGGTATTTCCTTTTTTGGATGTCGAAGACTCGATGAGTGGAACTTTCGAGTTCGAGCATAACAGGGGCAACACTGACTGTACGAAGATCATAGAAGGCAATTTCATGAGTATCGCGATATCGTATACGCGTAGATAATACGGTAATGAAAGTTACCATAGACGCGGACGCGGACGCTTCCGACCGAGCTAACTTAGAATTCGAGGCAGATCCGAGTCAACGGCCCGGAGACGACGCCCACGCATGATTTTGTTCAAGAATACACACCATTAATTGCAGCGCATCTACGCAGACTGTCCACATGGCACGGCCAGTGGCGATAGTATCTGGCGGGACGGGATCACCTGGAAGAGCTCTGGCACATATACCCTGAAGCCGTTAAGAGCAGGATAGTCTGCAGGGAGTAGGAGGGGACCAGTCTGTAAACCTGTAAGTCTACTAGTATTCGGGAGTTCGAGTGAGAGGAGTCTGTCAAGTAGATGATGGCCTTATCATTCGGGTATTCAACTTTGGGAGTAGCAACATATGTCTTAATGCCGTCGATCTCTTCATACACCACTTAAGTCGCAGGGGTGTCGGTGTCTTGAAATCTAAAACTGATAAAGATACGCTTGAAGATATGGAGGACACGGACGGGAGTCCAGAAAGATCGGCGTGAACGGAAGAGCGCTGTTTTAAATGCTCGCCAAGCGACCCCGGGCCGATCCCAGACCCAGTCTCACGTCTCTCATCTGGATTTCAGCGATTTTCGAAGAAATTTGAAACGTCCGTGGATGCATGGCATGCTTACTGCAATGCTGTCAAAAGAAAGGAGATTGCTGACAAGCTGGCAATCACAACAGTTAATTTATTCAACGGATTCGCAACTTCCTTCTTCAGCTGCACGTACAATGTGTTATGTTACCCTCGTACCCTAACCACTTTCCGTTTTCCTTTTCCACCCGGAATTCCGCCGGCCGCCCCCTGTCCCTCTGTGGCATTCATGCCAGCCCGGATGGTATCAATCAGCACACCTGATGGTAATGCAGGAGAATGCGCCGATACACGGGACTTGAGAGCGAGTTGAAGTTCTGGAGGTGAAGGTAAGGGGCGTCCTGTACGTTGAGAAATCTTGCGATTTGATTTCGTCTTAGATGCCTGGCCCGCCGCCGTAGACTTGCTTGCGCTAGTCTTAGATTTCGTAGTCTTCACAGTGGGAGGGGGTACCGGTTGTGGGTATGTGTACGGCTCGCGGGGGATGTTGTCCGTCTTTACTCGCTGTATCTGAAATGAGATAGTCTCGAGGAGCTGCTTCTCTATTGACCCTCAGTGGGTTACGGCGATACAAGGCACGACAAACATACTAGTTCTGATATTGGAATTGACGGGCCGTCCTTCTTTCTTCCACTGTACGCGTACGCGACCCGGATTTTCCCAATCGGACGGGTGCATTTTGTTTACTTCATGTAGTGTGCCTAACCCTAGGCGAGAGCAGGCATCTGCAATATCCTTGCTAAGAGGCCACCACACACTCTTGGATCGCGATATCCTCCGAGCACCGGTTGCGTACGGTCGCTTCGCATCAATGTAAATTGGATAGATACACGTCCACCTAGAGACGAGGAAATATGAGCAGGGGCAGTAGCCTATTACGTTTGAGATTGGGTGGTTTGTGCGCACTTCTTATACGGCGTAATGTCCGTCACCCTGGTATCCCGCGCGCTGGGCTGAAGCGCTGAACCACCCGTGGCAGAGTGATGAAGTAGATCTGGTGCCTCGTCGCTATCTCCCCCGTCGTCGTCGGGGTCTGCAATCTCCTCGAGAATCGCCCCGCGCGTCCCGGTGCCAGGTAATGATCGAGATGGAAGTGGTAGATCGGTATCGTCATCAAATTCCTCGACTATTGCAGCACGACGAGACATTTTGTGATAACTGAACGGAGGCTGATGAGTTTGGGGGATGCTTTGCTCAGCTCGTTGACCAATTTCGGTTGCGATGAGACCGCACGTTCCCACGCCCTCCGTGATCACTACCGCTCAAGGCATGTATCCCTCAACGCCGCGGTCAGCTGTGTGTTTCTTGCTGTGAGCTCAAATATCCTAGCTCTTCTCGAATGGTGCATTCATTTGTCGTAGCCTTGCAACCTTCTGTCTTTCCCCTGTCGCGGCAAAACATCATCTAACCCCTCGCCTTGCAAATGACACCGAATCCATCTGCCGCCCTTTCGGAGAATGTGAGCCTTGTCCACATGAAGTTGTATGTCTCGCTCGTTCACACTCGGAAGTGTACATGACCTTGTTTCTTTTCATAGCTGAAAGAGCCATTCTGCCAACCGTTCGGTAATCGACGCCTTTTACACTGCTTCCCTCCATCACCCTCTTCAGGACCTGACTCGACACATTCGGACACGAATCCGCACCACAATCCCAACAACCTTGATCGTCCCACGTCAGTGGGCCGCCCGCCAGGGTCCCATGCCGTGGATGAGGAGTCTCCACATCGTCATCCGGATGGAAGCGGAAGCCTGCTACCCGGTGAGACAATTGCTTGGGAGTCCTGCGGCCGGATCGTCATACAAGAGCGTGCGGACTTTTACGAGTTCATAGCATGTAATTTGCTCTTTGTCTGCGTCGCGTTGGTGCTTGTTATTTGGCGCTCAAAGAGAATGAACACAATGCAAGCTCGGCAACTTGCGGCAAGGATTGGGCTTGGTAGAGGATACGGCTAACTTCTGTGTTTGGTTTTGCGGAATTTTGACTCCGGGACATTCATACCTGTGAGTGTATAAAGGCGGCTACTTTTATTTTCATTTTACACCCCATAACTGACCTCGTTTGCAGAATGTATTACACTGCATTAATTTAATTGGGTCTCTGCATCAAGAAATAGAGCCATACCATACCAGAAGCAGTCCACGTAACTGATCGAGCTCAGATGCTCTGTCCCCCACTCCTGGGACAAGCTTCTTTGGAAACCCTGTTATGAGGGACGTCTGTTAGGTATGCGCGCCGCTGAACTTCATGTACCAGGTATCAGGAGCTTTGTTCCTCCGATCTGCTGTCATGTGCCCCTTTAAACAAGACGATGGACACATCGTCATGCCAGACTGACTGCGGCGCGCTGCGGTTCTGACTGTGATCCCAACCCCACGGCTGAGTTCATTTCTCAAACACCTTATACTTGGGGTGTAGCGCTCAGTACATCAAATCATGACTTGTTTTTGCAAATTTGGGGGTATCGCGCAGCGGCACGTGACCCAGGGACTCTGCGACGCGGAGAGCTCCCATGAAGTTTCGCTTTGGACGAACTGCGCAACCAAAGATAATTCGTGGCCAAGAGAGAAAATTGCTGAAGAATGTTCCTCGTGTTGTGTTGGGGCGGTGAGCTTGGCAGAGCGGGTTGCTTGGAACTGCCCCTCGTATTCATGAACTCTGGCTTGTCAGCCCTGGTTCCTCTTTATTTGTTCGAAACCAAACAGCCCCCCGATGAAGGATATATAAGACACGCTCTTTCCTACTTCCCTACCATCACCCCTTGGTCTTGGACCGCCACCACCTCTGTTCCCTGTCTGCCTCTGCGTTACGTTGAAACCGCCTACGTGTCCCAATACTGCCAATGGCCACGTGGTGCACCCATATCCAATCACTGTCCACCTCGTCCCATATACACAGTACGTGTCACGTTTCTTTATCTCTTAGATATCCTCTTGCCTCACTCCATTTACAAAGCCTTCGTCATCGTTCGACCTTCCAGCGTCATCATCAGACTAGCGGTACGTCCCTACTAAAATGTCCTTGTTCGATGTGTGTGTGGTTTCTTGCCATCCATGATTCCCTGTACTTTTGGTATCGGTTCCTCCACCTGAAGGGTGCTTTGTGCTCGTTGTGCTCGTGCTTTCGACCTCGATTTTTTTTTTCTCTGGGGTCGCGAGATTGGGTTCCAGGAGGAGCAGGCGAGAGGTTGGCACAGCCACCCATCGCCTTTCAATTGAGAATCAATTGAGAACCCCAGGTTTGGGCGAACCCTCAAGGGGTTGACTAGAACGAGGGGTCATACGGGGGCCGTTAGTGTAACTATCGACCCTGGGTGCAAACTTGTCCGGTTTCCTGGTGTTCGCGGGCGGGGAGATCGGTTATTATTGTCCCTCAAGGGGATCTCTTAGGGTTACACAGATCGGGAATGAGAGGATGAGGCATCGATGGGGCGTCTCATGCTCGTGCGTAGGGAAACGATTGCCGCCAGCCATTGCCCGAAACACCTCGACAGGCTGGGCTTGGCCATTGAAATTTCTTTGCTGCTTTAATGCTACCTGGCTCTTTGTATTCGGTAGCTATTCCAGCGGCTCACCGGCATTCAGGAGGTCATCATTCATGTACAGCCATGCGGCATGAGATTATGGGGTGGTCTCTGAAGGAGTCCTTGTCGGGGCAGCGCTGTTAAGCAGCTGGTGCCTATGTATTATTTGGCTTATGCAGACGTGGACCTTGGTGGCGAGTTGACGTATAGTTGTTGGATTTTTTAAATACGCCCAAACCAGGTTGTTTTATACCCTGAAGGGGTCATTTGCTGTGTGACTTTGTAAGGAGCGTGCTTCAATTGTCTGGATAACGTGACGCGCAATAGCCAGAGTGGATTTTGAGAGCGGGCCCTGATGTAGGCGCAAGACGAAATGCCAATAATAATATTTAAAGCTGTCTCGTGATATGGGAATGCTGGAAACGGGAACTTGCACAAAGGTTGTTGTATGCTGAAAGGTGGGATGATTGAGTGGAGCCAAGTTCCTGGAGTGTCTGGCCGGGAAATGCCGCCCCAATGAAAAGAAAAAGAAAATTAGGCGGTGACGGGCCAGCATGGCTATCCTCGGTCTTACCAGGAGGGCCGCAAAACTACTCACTTCCTCTCGTCCTCTTACTCCTTTACCCACAGGTCACAATGGTGAGTCAAACACCCCGCTTGTCTATATTTTGGTCATGAAATCTTGTGACAGCCGTTCCTTCGTTCTCGCATATATCCCGAAGATTTGATCATGCTCTTGCCGCTCAAAAAATTGAACACCATGAGTCTCATGGCCCAGAGAGCGACGCAACCTCCGACTTACCAGAAAATATACCGGCTTTCTCCACCCTTCGAATGAAAGTCAACCCCGATACGTTGCGAGCCATCACAGAAAAGCCATTCAACCACACCCAAATGTCGTCCGTGCAAGCCGCTGTCCTGCCTCTTCTCCCTGAACTGGCACGTCCTTATGATGGGGACCAGTCACATGGCCCGCCGCGTGACCTCCTGGTCAAGGCGAAAACTGGCACCGGAAAGACCCTCGGATTCCTCGTTCCTGCCATCGAAGCTCGAATCAAGGCAATCGACAAGGCAGGCGTTGACGCTCTCGAAAAAAACGGTGGCCGCCCGGATGCCCGCGTGGTTGAGAACGCTAAGCGTACCCACGCGCGAAAAACAGTTGGAACGGTTATCATAAGCCCTACTCGAGAGCTCGCAACACAAATTGCACACGAGGCGGTCAAACTGACGCACTGGCACAAGGGTTTTGAGGTCAAGTTATTCACAGGTGGCTCGAGCAAAGGGCTTCAGCTGCGAGAATTCAAAATTTGTCGTAACGATATCGTCGTCGCAACGCCTGGTCGCATACGTGATGTTTTGGAGAATGAGCCCAACGTCGCTCAAGTGTTGAGGACTGCCACACATGTGCGTACCCGTTACGTTCAGTAAACCCCCTGATCCTGAGCTTGGATTTTTAGCTTGTTCTGGATGAGGCAGATACCCTCCTGGATATGGGTTTCCGCCCCGACATTGATGCGATTGCCGACTTCTTTCCCAAGACTCCCATTCGTCAAACTTTCCTCTTCTCCGCCACTGTCTCACCAGCCATCAGGCAGGTCGCGCGTGAGGTGCTGGACAGGGATCACCTCTTCATTGATGTGACCTCCAAGGACTCTTCTCCGGTGCACGCCCACATCCCACAGTTCTACACTGTTTTACCAAGCGCGAAAGAACAGCTCCCTCATCTCTTTCGTATTATCATGCATGACCAGCTTGCGAACCCTGGAAACTCAAAGATCATGGTTTTCCTGAACACAACCAAGCAAACACAACTCTTTGCGACTCTCCTTCGCGAACTATCCAAAACGATACTCCCGTCACGGCCTCAAATTTACGAGATCCACTCGAAACGCACCCAGTCGTCACGCACAGCGGCATCTAATGCATTTCGTAGAGATCGTTCCGGAGCTGCGATCCTTGTCACATCAGACGTCTCAGCTCGTGGGATTGACTATCCTGATGTGACTCGAGTCATTCAAGTTGGCAGTCCTGCATCAACGGAACAATATATCCACCGTGTTGGTCGAACCGGGCGCGCTGGAAAGAGTGGGCATGCCGATCTTCTCTTACTCCCCTTCGAACGGAACTACGTTCACCAACTTTCCGACATGCCCATCAAGGAACTCTCGCATGACAAATTATTGACCGAAACCACCTCACTCGGCGAGAAGTTTGAGAGTGACCCTGCGGCTTATTGGGATAGTGTCAAGGCAGCGAAACCAAACAGGCGTGAGTCTACCACGAGAAATCACCTGTTCCGCAACAACAAACCTGTCACTGCCCTCGCCAACTTGGATAGCGAGACCTCTGCCCTACTTGACAATGTCGATAGGGACACAATCCGGGAGGTCTTCGTCTCGCTCCTTGGCTATTACTTCCCCAAGGCGAGCGACATGCGCGTCACCCGGCAAAGCGTCTATGAAGGCATGCAGGCCTGGACGACCGAGGCATGCGGCCTGCCTAAAGCACTATACGTCTCGGACGCGCTGCTCGCCAAGATGGGAGGGGTTGAGAGCGGTCCGCCCGCGCGTGGCTCACAACGCGGGCCGTTGCGCAAGAACTTTGGGCTCAGACCCCCCGCGACGCGGTACACCAACAGTGAGCAAAATCGCTGGCGGAATGAAGGGACGGATCGTGAGGTGTCAAGGTCGCGCGGGTGGCAGCGCCGGGGAGAGGACGAGCATGAAAACGCCCGTTTTGGGTCTAGGTCTAGGTTTTCGGATCGTGAGGCGTCAAGTTCGCGCGGGCGGCAGCGCCAGGGAGAGGACGAGCATGAAAACGCCCGTTTTGGGTCTAGGTCTAGGTTTTCGGATTGGGGTTCGCGCTCTGGTCGAGAGGGTGAGCGTCAGCGCGATGGCGAATGGCACATGCCCAGCAGGTCTAGGCGGGACCGTGGTGATGACCCGTTGTTCTAATGGTGCGGCTTTTCGTCACGGTCATGCTGCAAATTTAGTGTTGAGTTCGCATGATCATTTGCTATCTGGTTTGTCTACCTCCTCTCATCCTATCACTCATACGACACGTATTACTGTGTATTGATCCTAGAGTAGCGTTCGTCATATTTACATTCGATCCGTGAAGAAAACGTTACTAGAGATCACACCACGTGTTTGGCGTATAAGATCGAATCATGTGCGCGAAATCCTGGCATTCCGGGGCGTACACGTTGAGGCGAACTATTTCGGTACTGACAGTGCTGACCCTGGACTACAGTAGTTGCAGAACCTACTCACGCTCGCACACCATGTCTCGAAAGTGATAGAGATATAGACCAGCACAAGCTTCTAAGGTTACGGAGCGATGCGGGAAGCTACATCTAGTTCCGCTGGCATGGCCTCCTCATCTATACCAGCTAGCACATTCCGCACGGCCAGGTTCACCATCCCTAGTCGGGTCTCGAATGTTGCACTACCAATGTGTGGAACAATCACGCATCTACATTAAAAAATGAGAAAAATACGGGGTTTTTTTTTCCAAGTCGACCAGTGATATATACAGTACAGTACGTACCTGGGCTCCCGCACGAGCTGATGGTCAGCGCCGATATGGGGCTCACCCTCGACAACGTCAAGGCCGGCACCCCAGATCCATTCCTCGCGCAATGCCTGCGCGAGCGCGTCCGAGTCAACGAGCGTTCCGCGTGCCGCGTTCACCAGCACGGCATGTTTCTTCATCTTGCGCAAAAAATCAGCATCGACTACGTGTCGCGTGTGCTCCCCGCCAGGCGCGAGCACGAAGAGCACGTCGCTCTCGCGCGCGAGCTCGTCCAGCTCTACGCGCCGGACGGAGCGCAGGTTGTGCTGCGCGGCGAGGGACGCCTCGAGCGCGGTGTTGCGCGGCGAGACGGGGTTGGATGTGTATATGCAGTGCGTGAGGCCGAAGGAGGCGAGGCGTTTTAGTGTTGCTTGCGCTATGCGTCCGAAACCTAGGAAACCGGCTGTGCGCGTTGCGGGAGCGAGGAAACTTGTTGTGCTTAGTTGGGGCCCGGTGAAGGAGAATGGGGCGAAGTTGAAGTTGGGCCACTGAGTAGTTCCGCCCGCGTCAGGACTTCAGTTGATCGCGGTGCGAAGGTGCGGGAGAATTGGGCTGGGCTTACCTTCCCCTCTTTGACTAAGGTGATACCTGCGCCTGCGTTGCGGCCGGCCATGAGAGCAAGCATCACAGACGTATCTGCCGCTTTGAGGGAATCAGCTAGTGCTAAAGTGCGCGGAGTAGTATGCTATGCTCTCACTTGCATCGGTGAGAACATCTGGAGTATAACCAAGCCGCACTTTCCGCCTATACAACGCACGTAGATCGACATGGTCTGGAGATGATATATGATATGGTGAATCCCTACTGTCGAACCAAATGGCAGTCACCTTACCGAAGCCGACCGAAGCCGTCGATACGACTTTGAGACTCGGTCCCGCTGCCAAGCGGCGTCAATGTCAGTTGTAACAAAACTCTAATGAAGACACAATCATGTATTGACCTCTCTCAAGGAATTCTTCGTTGACCTAGAGGAGATGTGTCGATTTCGTTAATATTGGAGGAGCGAGAGGATGATGTGCACAAGCCAACTGTGACCTTTTCAGACATCGGCATCACGATCGCGCCAGTGGCACCAGCTATCTTCTCCAGCAACCAGCTCCGCTCACATTTCCTATCTTCCGGCCATGCCACAATCTGGAGTGTCATACAGCTTGTCGATGGCCTCGATAAGATGAGCGAGGGAGATCTATACTATACCTCGAGGTCTTCCCGCGCATCGAGAAGGGACATCGTCTGTGGTCCGAGGTCTCGCGAGACCACAAGTTTTCGGCGTTGGCTGCGAGAAGTGGAGGGAGCATGAGTTGGACGGCGCATATAATGAGAGGCGGCGAGAAATATGGTTTACCCAGGTGTGTCGACCATCTCGTTCGACGTTGGACTCTATCACTCCGAGTCAATACTGTACCACCGGGGCAACCGTGACGGACTTGCTGTGGTGCAGTCTCAGGCTGGCGTCAAGGAAATAGGGTGATTCGGTCGTGCCGACTTTTCAATTTGGGACTTCCTACTTCGGTGGTGTTATCGTATGATCAGTTTATCTTTGGCGGCAAACATCGTCTTTATCATCGAAGCAGTGGCAATTGAACGTTGAATAACAGCAGCCGTCCGATAGTCGGTCACCGGTCACTGGCAATGACGGCAGCTCTCACGCACCTGACAACCTGAAGTTCTACATAGAAATGGGCCTACTTTATACTTTATACTCTTACACTGGCAGCTTACGGCCGCCACCGTGACCGCACTCAGGCTCAGGCTGGCGGCCAGTGGTCAACAGAACAGAGGGTGACCTCGGCCCACTTTCCACTGTATCACCCCAACCCCACTGAGAGGTGTCAGTAGGGCAACTTCGATCGTCATATCTCAATAGGGTGCGTAGGCGATCCAAAGCATCACAAGTCCTTCACTTGGTCCTCGCACCATTCCCACAACTTCTTCTGTAGCTCCACATCCAGGGCCTTCTCGCTTGGAAGCGTCACACGCGCCCACGCAGTCAGGTACTAGCGAAAACATTAGCGTTCACGCATGTTCCCCCAAAAACAACAGCCGTGTCGTCACCTTGCCATTCAGCTCCGCCCCAGCAGGCGCCGTACCAGCATACAGCGGAGATATCACGCCATATGTGATATGGTAGAAGGCGAGGCGTAGAAGTATGCGCACAATAATGTTCCATGGTTCAGGGCTTGAATTAATGTTCCCTGGATGTAACGAGACCGCGACGACGTTCTTGTCGCCGACGCGGCGTGCAAGCTCATTCGTGATGAGGACGTTCCCCTGTCGCCGACACGTATGTTGGCGTCTGCACAGGAACGTGAAAGTGAAAGGACTCACAAGTTTACTCTGCGAATAAAGATTTATCGTCCCTACATTCTTTCGCTTTGCTATGTCCGCATTTGGGCCAACGGTATCCCAGCTTATGCCTTCTGGGGGGATGCGAAAGTTATGTGCGATGGAGGACACGTTTACGATGCGCACAACACCAGGGGGCGAGTCCTTGGCCGTTGCAATCAGAGTAGGGAGCAGCAGCTCCGTGAGGTAAAAGTGACCTATGCGAGAGCAGTTTGGTTAATTCGTCATCATGTTCTGTACGGAAAGGGCAGCTCTACGCACCTAGGACGTTCGTTCCGAACTGCCCATCATATCCCTGTTTGGTCAATGTGTCCACAGGTGGAAATATGAGAGCGCTGTCAAGCGCCATGTGTAAGTCTCTCACACCCATGGAGACTTAAGAAAATGCTAGCCCGTTATTGTAAAGAGTATGCAGTTTGGTTTCTTTGCCAGTGAACCCTTCAGCGGTGGTCTTAATTGAAGGTAGATCGGCCAGGTCTAGCCTCAGGAAGAAGATAGACTGCTTTCCGGTTTTTTCCTTTAACTCATCGATAGTTTTCTGCGCGCGATTCTCATCACGCGCTGCGATGTAGACCCTCGCGTTCTTAGATAGGAGAACCTGCGAGACCGGTATGGCTGTACGCAGACATTTTCTCCAGTAATCCATCGACGTACCCGTGCGAGTTCTCTACCGATCCCCCTATTGCCACCGGTGATCAGAACCGTTTTACCGGTTTGGTCTGGCACATCCTTGGAAGTCCAAAGAGGCTTAGGTGCGAAGAGCTGGCTAAAAATGCTGATGCGAGACTGAGACATAGTAACCAGGGCAAAATACAGGAGAACACTCCGACGAGATGAGCTTGTATCTCGATCCAACGTCACGTGGTCTGCCGCTTAAAAAACATCCAACTTGTAGTACAGTACAACGCGCAGAGATTACAGGACATATCTAAAGTCTCGGTTTTGTCGATCGGTCAAGTCCAAGAACTCCTGTTCGGTTCGCAGAATCACATAAGCCTGCCATATAAACTTATTGAAAATAGACACGCACCTTGGATACCTTGACCTTCCCCTCACCATCTATCTTCATGACATATACATCATCAAACGAGTAGTCTCGGGGCTCCGCATCGCGTCGTTTGTTCTCATGTGCTAATAACAATCTGATGGAAAACAGCAAGACCATACACGTCACACAGCATATGCCAATTATGAGCCAGGGAACATGGTTGCTAGATACGGTGTCGGCGGTTGTGAGGTGTCAGAGTAGTTGACCCACTCACCGAGGCTTGTATTTGGCCCGCCACATGAACGGCCCAGCAGCATTGCCAATGCAGTATGCCGATAGCATGATGGCGTTCGTTGTAACTCTCTTTGTATGCCCAGCCGTCGTTTGCGACAGCCAACTGAGAGCTAACACAAGACCAGCGACCCCGGTTACTAATCACGAGGTTTAGATGAGCCTGGGTATTAGCCGGACGTCATGCGTACTCGATATCCAGAGGGCGAATAGCAATCCGACTTTGTCGTGCCAGGGAAGGAAGTTGACCAGGAACACTCCGAGGAGGCTCGGAATGAAATTTGCAATCCCGACCCATGCGATACTATTCGGGATGTGCGAAGAAATCGTGACGCTCAAAAAGATTGCCACAATTTCTACTACACCGCTAACTGATGCAAGAAGCGTTGTTTGTAGTGTGTTGTAGCCGAAGGACACAATGATGAGTTGAACCTGATTGGCGACCGAGTTGGGGACGTTATTGAAGCCCGCAAACAACGCGAAAAGCCAGGTCTTTGGGTCCATGAAGGCTTCAATCATCCTGCCCACAAATTCTCAACAACCTTGCAATAGGGAATGCGGATATTACTGACTGCTCTTTTTTGAATTGTTTGTTCTCCACTCCCGTTTGATTTTCCTTCGTTTTCCACACTGAGAGTAAGCATATAACTGGAGCTATGGTTACATACTTTGATACGTCGAACAGCCTTTGCCCTTTCATCCTCGGTCAAAAACCAGGCGTTTGTGGGGGAGTCCGGGAACAGGAAACTACCTATTCGTGAATGGGCGAAGGGTTATGCGATGTTATGGGTGCCTACAAGAATATGATTGCCGTGATGAGGGTAAGTGTCCCGGTGATGATCATAAGCCTGGAGAACGGTGAGCGCATTGGTGAGATGTTGGGCTTGATCCTACCATTGCCATGGCCGAAGTCCTGTAGTGTGTATGTGCAAGGTGCCAAAGCTGATGAAACCAATGATAATCTGAGCTGTAGCGTCTATGAGTGTTTGCGAGGCGAAAGAGAAACGGCTTTCGAACCGATTCCATTCATTAAAACTGTTGAAGGATGAGTAAGGTGGGGAAAGGCGATTGATCACGGTCCTTACACCAATACCCAACACGAGCCGTTTGCTCTCTCCGCGTATAAAACATGGAACTGACAATCAAAAAGCCCGCCGTAATGGACCCTTCGCACATCCCGAGGATGAGACGAACGACGAAAAGACCGGCAAAACTCTTGCAAGCCGCATGGCAACATAAAGCAACACCCCAGATGAAGATGTTCAAGCTAGAAACGTGTCATTTCAGAAGACGGAGTTCCATCCAAAGTGTGCACGACCAACCTCATCCATTTTCCGACGGGAAACCTCTGCAGCGCCAAATTCTGGGGGAACTCGAAGGCGAGATATCCGAGATAGAAGATCGTTCCTAACCTAATCCATGGGAGTAAGACAACAGACTATGATATTCCGAAGGCAAGAGACAACCAATTGAATCTGTCAGCCAATCCTATTAGCTAACACGGTACGTAAGAAAGATGATGGGCACATACTGGTTCGCGTTAAGATGAGCAGATTTCCTGGACGTAGGTTTAGTGGTGTATTTCCACACGTTCGTAGTTCTCACAGTATTCCAAGAATTGCGGAGCTGCCCAGGGTCGCCTTGTCCATGAACTGGATACTTCAATCGAATACTATCAAAAGGCTGTCATAGACGCTAGACTTGAAGGCAGTACCCATATATTACTGAGAACACGCTCCTTGAGCATCAAGAGCCGACATTGGTTCGGACACTTACTGCACATGAGAGGTAGGATGTGTCGGTCTATTTTCCGCCTTCATTTAGAGTAAATTGTAAGCGTAACATAGCGTTCTGCGAACGCGCACCCACCTAATCCTAAGGGCTTCTGCTGGGTCTAGTGGTGCATGGAGGCTGGCATCTAGCTGCGCGCCGGTATCGACCTCTTGGGAGTCGACCGAGACAGGACCGCGCTTCTCGTCGCTTTTCTCGTTGAAAGCACCCATCCCAACGAGGAAGATAGAGTGTGGAGTGAGAGGAAGGGCGGCAACACGGGAGAGAAGCAGATGGATACCAAGATTATAAGGTTTTTAAGGACCTCCGAGTCATCACGAGGCCCAAACTCAAGTTTGCGATGTTAATCGAGCGGTGATTCGGATTCGGATCACTGGGAGTTACTGGCGGGACAAACGGCATAGTGTACGTTATGCTATATGGGGCGGCACAAGCAAACGATTCACGGCAGTTGAGTTGAGAAACCTCGGAGGCAATTGGGTGGAACTAGATTGGGCAGTTGAGGGACAAGATAAGCACCACCACCATCACCAGAAGGACCACAGTCGCGGTCGCGGCGGCGGCCGGTGTAATTTTCGAGAGAATGCCGGACATAAAAGGATAGTACCACGCTGAAACACACTTGCAGTAAATTTTGGCTATTTCGTTTTATGCTCCGCAAGGAACAAATTTACCTGGACTGTCTGTATTTGTTGAAGAGTTTAGGCCCTGAAACCAGGAAACAAGGGAAAGCGGCAGAAGAGTAACATTGGGCGCTCTCACTGGCAAACACCGTGCACCGGAAAGATGAAAGCTGGGCCAGCCGTTCTACTTGATTCACATTCCGCCATCACACCGCAATGCTTGTTCCGTCCAATTTCCGAATCACCTCGGGCTTGGCCCCGACCTCACTTTGTATCTTCCCCAGAATCATCTCAATTGAACTCGGATCACCTCCAAACTCGGATTACACTTCCAAACTCCGAACCACCTCCAAAGCCCGACTTGCTTAGGTAACAAAAGGAGGTCCCCATTCCGTTTATCGGGGAAATTTTGACCAATCAAATAACATCACGTGCTTATGACACAAGCTTAATCAGGACGATCTAAGCTACAGTACTAGTACCGAATACTACCGATACAGTATCTAAGCTACAGTACAGGTTGGTGTCGATAAATTAATTGATAAATGAGATTCAGATACTCTGATTCGAGGAGCGATGCACGACTGAATTCTAGGATTTTTGAGTGAAAAGACGTCCACTAGCCAACACTCAGTCAGCCTACGCCTGGCAAGTACGCTCCGAAAGCTGAGGGCGTGTGTCTTAATGATCCGACGATCCCACAGTCATGAGGACGACTGCATGGGCAAAAATTGACACATCACAATTCAACCTGTCCGATGATAGCGCAACCGTGCCCGTGATTACAGTACGTATCTAAAGTCTCGATTTTGATGATCCGTTAGATCCAAGAACTCCTGTTCGGAGAATCAGGATCATATGAGCGCGTAGTATGAGCGCCCCAATAAGACCGGACACGAACCTTGGAGACCTTGACCTCGACAAGGTTTCCCCTCTCGTCGGTCTTCGCGACGTATACATCATCATACGAATCGTCCCGAGGTTCCGCGTCGCGCCGTTTGTTTTCACGTGCCAGTAGTACCCTGATAGAATACAACAAGACCATGCACGACACGAAACAAGCGCCAATTATAGTCCAAGGAACATGATTGCTAGATACCGCAGATACCGCATCAGTGTTCGTGACGTGTCGGCCTGGGGGAAATTCAAGTTGGCCCACTTACCGAGGCTTATATTCAGCTTTCCACATGAATGGCCCAACCGCATTGCCAATGCAGTAGGCAGATAGCATGATGGCATTCGTTGTAACTCTCTTTGTATGCCCAGCCGTCGTTTGCGACACCCAACTCAGAGCTAAGACGAAACCAGTAGTCCCGACAACTGATCACGAGGGTTAAATGAATCTGCACATGCGCGGAACGTCATACGTACTTGTTAGCCAGACAGCAAATAGCAATCCGACTTTGTCGTGCCAGGGTAGAAAATTGACCAGGAACACTCCGAGGAGGTTCGGAACAAAGAACGATATCCCTACCCACGCAATGCTGTTCGGGATGTGCGACGCGATCGTGACGCCTGTAAAAATCGTCACAATTTCTACTACGCCGGCAACGGAGCTAAGCAGTGTGGTTTGTAGTGGGTTGAAACCGAAAGACACGATGATAATTTGGACCTGGTTGGTGAGCGAGTTCGGGATGTTATCGAGGACCGAAAACAAAGCGAAGAGCCATGTCTTTGGGTCCGTTAAGGCCTCAATCATCCTGTCCACAAACTCTCAATAACCATTTAGTACGGAATGCGGACAGTACCGACTGCTCCTTTTTGAAGTGTTTGTTCTCAACCCCCGTTTGGTTTTCCTTCGTTATTTATACTCAGCGGAAGCATTCAACTGTAGTTATTATTACGTACTTTGATGCGTCGAACAGCCTTCGCCCTTTCATCCTCGGTCAGAAACCTGGAATTTGTTGGGGAGTCTGGGAATAGGAAACTGCGTATTCATGAGTGAACGAAGGAATCATAAGATGTATGAGATGCTCACAAAAACGCTATTGCCGTAAGGAGGGTGAGTGTCCCGGTGATGATCATAAGCCTAGAGGAAGGTAAGTGCATGGGTGAGATACTGGGTTTGGTCGTACCATTGCCATGGTTCAAATCCTGTGGTGTGTATGTGCAAGGAGCCGAAGCTGATGAAGCCAGAGATAATTTGGGCTGCAACTTCTATGAGTGTCTGCGAGGGTAAAAAGATATGCTTTCAAACCGGTTCCGTTCATTAAAACTGTTAGAGGGTAAGAAGGGGTACCCAAAGGGGTTGATTAAAGTCCTCACACCAATAGCCAACACGAGCCGTTTGTTCTCTCCGTGTGTAAAACATGGAACTAACAATCATAAACCCTGCCGTGATGGAACCTTCACAAATTCCGAGGATGAGACGACAAGCAAAGAGACCGGCAAAGTTATTGCAAGCCGCATGGCTACATAAAGCAACACCCCATATCAATATGTTCAAGCTAGAAAAAATGTGTCGCTTCAGAAGATGCAGCTGCGTGCCAAGAGTACGCAGCTAACCTCATCCATTTTCCGACAGGAAGCTTCTGCAGCGCCCAATTCTGCGGGAACTCGAAGGCGAGATATCCGAGATAGAAGATCGTTCCTAACCTGACCCATTTGAAGTAAGACACAGACCGACGACTCCAATGGGAAGACATAACCAATTATATCTGTGGGCCACTTCCGTTAGCTAACCCCTCTACGAAAACAGAAGAGCACATACTGGTTCGTGGTGAGATGAGTAGCTTTACTGGACGTGGGTTTAGAGGTGTATTTCCATACACCACAGATCGCGATACTTACAGTATTCCAAGAATTGAAGAGCTTCCCAGGGTCGTCTTGTCCATAAACTGGATCCTAGAATAGAACGCTATCAACTATCGTAGACGGGAGACTAGAAGGAGGCAGTACCAATACAATACTGGGAATCAAACTGTTTAAATGCCATACGTTAACATTAGCTCGGAAACCTACTGCACATGAGAGGTAGGATATGACGGTCTATTTTCCGCCTTCGTTCAATCCAAATTGTGAGCATAACATAACGTTCCGCGTAGTCCTACTCACCTAATTCTCAGGGATTCACCCGGATCTAGTGGTGCGTGGATGCTAGCATCTAGCTGTGCGCCAGTATCGACTTGTTGAGAGTCGAAGGAAACGTGACCATGCTTCTCATCACTGAAAAAACTCATCTAAATGACGACGGTCGAGTGAGAAGTGGGAAAGGAAGCGGGGCGGGGGGGAGAAGCAGTCGGATGTCGTGATTATAAGGCATTGTATGGACCGTATCACGCGATGGGAGACCTGATATACTAAGCGAATGACGATTCGGACCAGCCTTCAACGAGATATAAACGCCACACTCTACGTCATACACATGGGCCGAGGACAAGCAAAACGGTAAAGTTAAGCGACATGATTGGGCGGACCTAGATGGGGTAATCGATGAATCACAGTTGCAGACTCGGAGGCCGGTTCGAGGGAGTACCAAGCGTACAAGGATGGTACAACGCCAAGGTATTCGTTTTAGGTATTCCACGGAGCCTTTATCCACACGATACACCTGGATCAGTTTTAAATCCTGAAACACGGAAACAAGATAAAGGGCAGAAGAGCACATGCGCATGTTGAAAAATACGCGAACGATAACAATACCCGATCGGCGGCGGCTGTCGTTTTCCGCGGAATGTCCAATAAGCTACTGCTTAAACCATTGGGTAAGCTGGCCCCGTTTCACTTGACGCGCAGTTGAGACCATGTCGAAGGTTGGAAAGTGTGGCCGCAGAAGAGAGCGCCAGCATCAGAACGCGTAACTGAAACAGGGTGTGCATGGTATATGCAGCCAGTTGGAAACTTTACTCGGATATTGACGGAGTGACGTGGCATGAGACTTGTTGGAGTGTGTTTGGTTACTGTGATTGCGGCGCCAGATGTTTTGTTTAATTTACACCACCAGAGGTCCCCTGGACCTTTTATTTGCAGTATCAACTTCCACAATCGATCCATAGGCCATAGAAATTATGGAACCTCCGTCGACACCGCAAGTCGCGTTTGGCGTACAATATCTCCCAGGCTCGGTCAAGGTCCCGACCTTTAGGCAAGGTAACAACTTGAACATACCTTCAGAAATTCGGTATATTCGCTTCCAATGGGTTGATTATACAAACACCACTCGCTACCGTATCATACCCGTTGCTGCCTTTTACAAACTCATGTCGGCCTCACGCCCTGGAATAGGGGTGACCAAAGCCGCGTTCGGCCTCGTTGGAGCATCTCTTGCGCCTGGGTTCTCAGGTACCGGCGAGTACCTATACGTTCCTGATCTGAGTTCTCTTCGCCGATTATTCGACTACCGTTCTGGATATATGAGCCTGATGGGCTGGTTTGAGGAAAAGTTGCCCAGTGTGGGAAGAGAGGATGCTTTGAAGGTCCCCCTCTGTCCTCGGGGGTTCCTCAGGGATGTCGTAAAGTATGTGTGTTTGAGGTTTGCCATTTTAGTTGTTGACAACAGGTGGTCTCAGCAAAGGCAAAGAACTAGGCGTAGAATTTCTCGTCGGAGTCGAGACAGAATTCATTCTTCTCAAGTCAACTGATCCTGTCATGCCCGTGACTTATGCTTCGTGGTCGGCATCCCGGGCACTGCTCTCGGGTTCAGTTGCTGAAAAATGCCTCGAGGATATTGCTGATGCTCTCGAGTGTGGCGGGATAGAGCTCCAGATGTATCATGCCGAGGCAGCTCCTGGACAGGTGTGGAATTTACGGTTAATGAAGAGAGATTGACATGAATCTCCATGAAACAGTACGAAATTGTAACAGGACCACTCCCACCTTTAGAAGCAGCCGATGCTGTCGTATTCACTCGTGAGACGATTATCAATATTGCAGCAAAGCACGGGTTACACGCAACATTTTCTCCTCGAGTTTTTTCACATACTTGTAACTTTTCCGTTTTCCTTCCGAAGGTCAACCTGTTGAATTATGCTGGCGACAGGCGGTACTGCAGCGCATACACACATATCTGTACATCCCACATCTCAGCCCCCTGCAAAGACCCCTGCTGCAAATCCCAACACAAACAAGAAAACAACCATGACACCTCTCGAGCGATCGTTTCTCCAGTCTCTTCTAGAAAAGCTTCCTTCCAGTACCGCATTCACATTGCCAACTGAGGCGTCGTATGATCGCGTCCAAGATCGCATCTGGTCGTGTGGCACCTACGCTTGCTGGGGTAAAGACAACCGGGATGCAGCCGTGCGCCTCACAGGCCCGCCGGGCGGCCACCATTTTGAGGTGCGATCGGTCGATGGGACTGCAAATCCATACATAGCCATTGCGACCTTACTTGGGCTGGGCCTCATCGGCATTGAAAAAGGCTCGGAGCTACGGATAGAGGAAGTAGATGATTCCGCGGTGGATCTCAGTGCGGAAGAACGTGAGAGAAAAGGTATTATAGGGCGCTTTGAGCGTACGCTCAGCGCGGCAAGGGATCTCGCACGCAGAGATGAGGCCATTAACTACATCCTGGGGAAGGAATTCGTGCAGAAATACCTAAGCGTAAATGAGGTTTGTAATTTTTGACTAGAAGGCGTCAGTCGCCGGCTGACGATTGCGATTGACAGACTATGGAGAAGTTCGTGAAAGGTAGCACTCCTGAGGAATCAAGAAAGTTAAGCATACTCAATTACTGAACGAGTGTGGGGCTCTCCGAAAACTTTGTAAAGTTACTGTAAACACCGAATTCGTTGTATTTTAGATGTTGATTCCAGGATTATGCAATACGTCCCGAAAGCGGTTTGTTTCATAGGCGCGAGTGTTTCCGCGCCCGCGCGCATACAGTACGAGCAGATACAAAGTCTTTCTCTTTGCAATGCATGATGACAAAATTCGAATACGAGAAATCATAGCCTGTTCACGATACGATACCCTTTGCTGAGAACAGCTTCCTTTGTGTCAGACGAAAGTGGAGTGACCCACGAAACATCACCGAGAACTCTTCCCATGACACATCAACTGATACTTCCTCTCTAGCGCATGTTCGGGCAACGGGTAGACGGAGTACAAGTGGCTTGAAGTAGTACGCGTAGCATCTAGTAGCGTGGCAGGAGCATAGCCTTTCCCCTTACCAAATGACGCATCATCCGTGATAAGAAAATTTGCGCCTATGTTGCAGCTCACGTCAATGCGTGAAACGGAAGGACGAGAAAAAAAAAGTCTTGGGCTCCCGTTATTGGGGCGCAAATGTCCCATGCCAGGCGAAGGGGTTCTAACTGAAAATGGTACGACTACTATGGAGTAGATCAAATGGAAGAGAAGTCGGGCAGTGTCACTGTGTCGTGGCGAATCAGTTACGTAAATCATGAAAAAGGGGACGGTTTCAATCGCTGGCAGGTTCATGCACGGTTCGAACATTTCGTTCCTCCGTCTTTGGTCTTCGTGCGATTGTTGTGGGGACGGACGGCAAAACACATCCGAGTCTTTGACGCCGGATGCCGGCCCGATTGCCGATCCCTTTTGTGTGACCGTGCCACGTTCTCTCCGCCTGGCTAAAACATGCCTACAGACAGGAAGGCAGCGTTCAAACAACCCCCTCGACACGTTATAGACACAGCATTGTCTCAAGAAGTTAGGCGCATCAAGGTCTGTCGTTGTGAGACTACGTTGTATAGCAGGCTCCACTTACATGACTGCGGCACAGGCGTTGGAGGAGCAAAAACGCGTGCGACACATCCTTGTTGCATCAGGAAGTGCTATTCAACGCATATCCGTATATTTAGAGACGGGCGAGGCGCGTGGAGAGCGAGCGCCATATTGATCTATTTGCAGACTTGAATCTCGGACTTTCAGACGATGAGACTGGCAACAAGGATGACCCGGGTATCGTCCGGGATGGCATAGCTCAATTAGCCCCATTGCTACCACGATCAGATCCTGACCTGGCTTCCGTCCAGAGTCAGGAGTCCCATGCAGCAGAATTAAACTCGGCGGGGGCTCAACGTAAAGGAAGGCGGAAAAAAGTAACAAAATCTGCGATCAAGAAGATGAGCCCATGGGCCGATAAGTGCATGTATGCGGAACTGTTGGAGATGCAGGAGACGGATCAGTGGGCGGGTGGCGATGACAGATTGCCTGGCGATCTCGAGACTGGTTGGGTAGCGCTTGCCCCCGTTCCTGTCGGTAAGAGATGCCTGGCAATCTCGCACCAAGGTGGGGGAACGACCGGCACTGGTACGTTGTCTGAAGGTTAGTTCCCACATGACTGAACCAAGCTTTTTTTTCAGTACCGAATACGACGATTCGCTCTCGCGTCTTGGGCAAACCACTCATACCTCGCTTCCCCTCTCCGCTGCCATCGGATACCGTTTTGGATTGTATTCTGGATCAAAACTGGAAGGAGAATGGTATCCTTCACGTCCTCGATGTGATCAAGTGGAAAGGACAGGATATCGCGGATTGCGAATCGTCTTTCCGGTTAGCACTTGTTCCCTGGTAAACGGACGCCACACCCGCTGACGATTGCAAAACAGCTTTTGGTGGCGAGATACGCGTTTGTCGGAACTACCACCGTCGCGCCCTCCGACAACGTCCGCACCTCCTACCGCTCTCCCAGCTTCAACGCAGGAACACAATGCGCTTCCCGTCGGATATCGCTTCCCGTACCCTACGACCTTTCTGCAAATCCCATACTACATCAACACGACTTTTGCCCAATTCGTCAGCACCATCATCCCGCGCGCCCGTTCATCTTACCGCGCCCAAGTATCTATCCCCACTGGACCTCACGATGATATGGATGTGATGGATATCGAGTCCCCGCAGTTCACGGGCCCCGCGCTTCGCCATGTGCAGACTGAAATCAAACCAGATGGGTTACTGCTATATGTAGCCCAAGCAATTTATGAACCAGGAACGAGTCCTTTGAGTAGCTGGGTCCCATTAGCCGCTCCCGTCACGGACGAGATGGCCAGCATGGAGCAGTCATCCCCATTGGACGTATTCGAGAGGTAGCTTTCTAATTCTCGCACAACGTCCTATTTCTCATCGTTTTCAGACTTATTCAAAGAAGGCTGGCCGGAAATGTTTGCTCGATTAAGGAAGTGGACATGCACCCATGATGTGACCCTTTTGAGTTCTCGATCACGTCGGATATTAACTCTCGTGGTGGAGCCAGTGCCCTCTCACAAGTCGCCGTGGTCCATCGCCAATTCAGATACTCGAAGAAGTCGACATGCCTAACTTGTACAAACCCATATGTAGTTCCAGTGTACTTGTACGACTAACGCGGCGAGAGCATATGGTGTATACGCCAATCAATTCAGTTCTGGTGCCTGAATCCGGCAAACGGTTGCACGATATTGGCTCTGAGACCTGAGGCCTGAGACGTCAACCAACACGTTCCGGAGGCCATTTCTGATCCAACCAGTCTAGAAGGGGAAAAAAAGTCAGCCAGCATCAAATCGGACTGTTCAATTCAATTGACCTCGAGCCACGGGTGTTAGCATGCCTTTATTCAAGGAAAGAACTACGGACAGTAGATAGTTGACGTAACATCTCTTTTTATCCGGCCTCTATCCCGTCGTTGTATACAAAGTCAACTATTCGAGCAGAAACACATCATGATACAATTTCAACCTTTTCCGATAACAGCACAATCCGCCAAACGTTACAGGACATATCTGAAGTCTCGATTTTGTTGATCCGTCAAATCCAAGAATTCCTGTTCGCACAATCACATGATCAGCCTGCAGTTTATGCTTCCCAATGAGGACCGATACCGACCTTGGAGACCTTGACCTCAACACGGTTTCCATCCTCGTCGATCTTCGTGACGTGTACATTATCATATGCATTGTCTGGAGGCTCCGCATCGCGCCGCTCGTTCTCACGGGCCAGTAACACCCGTATGAAAAACAATAGGACCATACATAACAGAAAGCATACGCCAATGATAATCCAGGGAACATGGTTGCTAGAAACCATATCAGTGATCGTGGGGTGTCGGGGATGTCAACGACTTACCGAGGCTTATACTTATCTTTCCACATGAACGGCCCGGCAGCATTGCCAATGGAGTACGCCGATAACATGATGGCGATCGTTGTAACTCTCTTTGTATGCCCAGCCGTCGTTTGCGACATCCAACTCAGAGATAACACGATACCGGCGGCCCCAGTAACTGATTACGGCGAGGGTTAGCTGAGTCTGCTCCGAGTCCTCGCGGAACGAGAAGCGTACCCGTTATCCAGACGGCAAATAGCAATCCGACTTTGTCGCGCCATGGCAGGAAATTGACCAGGAACACTCCAAGAATGTCCAGAACGGAAAGCGCCATCCCGACCCATGCGATGCTGTTTGGGATGCGTGACGCGATCGTGACGCATGTTAAGATCGCCGCAACTATTACTACACCGTTAACACAGCTAAGAAGTGCTGTCTGTATCGGGTTGAATCTAAAAGACACGATGATAATTTGAAGTTGATTATTGAGCGAGCCCGGGATGCTAGTGAAGACCGTAAACAACGCGAAGAGCCATGTCTTTGCGTCCGTCAAGGCTTCAATCATCCTGCCCACAAGATTAACAACAACCATGTAACACGGAATGCGGATGGTACTGACTGCTCCTTTTTGAAGCGCTTGTTCTCAACTCCCGTTTGGTTTTCCTTCGTTATTCATACTCAGCGCAAGCATATATGACTGGACCTATGATTACATACTTTAATACGTCGAACGGCCTTTGCTCTTTCATCATCAGTCAGAAACCAGGCGTTTGTTGGGGAGTCTGGGAACAGGAAACTGCCGACGTGTGAATGCATAGAGATGTTATGAGATGTTAGGTGTACTCACAAGAAAATTACTGCCACAAGGAAGGTAAGTATCCCGGTGATGATCATAAGCCTAGAGGAAAGTCATAATAAGTGCATGGGTGAGACTTTGAACTTGATCGTACCATTGCCATTGTTCAAATCCTATGGTGTGTATGTGCAAGGAACCAAAGGTGATAAAACCAGTGGTGATTTGAGCTGCAGCGTCGATGAGTGTTTGCGAGGGTCACGGTAAAGAGACAGCTCTCAAACCAGTTCCAATCATTAAATCTGTTAGAGGTGAGAAGTGGAGTGAAAGGCGGTTGATAATAGTCCTCACACCAATATCCAACACGAGATATGTGCTCTCTCCGCGTGTAAAACATGGAACTAACAATTATGAAGCCCGCCGTGATCGAACCTTCACATATTCCGAGGATGACACGACAAGCAACGAGACCGGCAAAGTTCTTGCAAGCTGCATGGCTACATTGAGCAGCACCCCATATTAATATGTTCAAGCTAAAAATGTGTCGCTTCAGAAGATGCAGCCGCGTGCCAAGCGTGTGCAGCTTACCTCATCCATTTTCCGACAGGAAATCTCTGCAGTGCCAAATTCTGAGGGAACTGGAAGGCGAGATATCCGAGATAGAAGACCGTTCCTAACCTGATCCATGCAAGTGAGACACAAAATACGCGACCCTAGAAACAAGACAAAACCAATTGTATCTGTGAGCGAATTCTGTCAGCTAACGAGCTGCATAAAAAAGTGAGCGCATCATACTGATCCGTGGTCAGATGAGTAGCTTGTCTGAATGCAAGTTTAGAAATGTATTTCCCCTAAATCGTAATGCCTACATTATTCCAAGAATTGCGGAGCTGCCCAGGGTCACCTTGTCGACGTTGTGGACACTACGATGAAACGCTATCAAATGGCCATCGTAGATAAGAGACCTCAAGAAGGCAGTACCAATACACAACTGGAAAAACACTCTTCAAGTGCCATGAGCCAACAATGGTTCGGACACTTACTGCACATAAGAGGCAAGATATGTCGGTCTATTTTCCGTCTTCGTTCAAAATTGTGAGCCTTACATAAATGCAACTTTATATGTGCACACTCACCGAATTCTCAAGGATTCATCCGGGTCTAGTGGTGTCTGGAGGCTGGCATCTAGATGTGCGCCAGTATCGACGTGATGGGACTCGACGGAAACGTGAATACGCTTCTCGTCACTTGTCTCGCTGAAAGTGCCCATCCTCGATGAAGATTACTAGTGGAATATGGGGGAGAGAGCGACGCGTGGAGGGAGGTAGATGGAATGTCAGAATTATAAGAGGTTTTGGGACGTCATCATGAAATGGAAGACCAGAGACTCTGATCAAGTAATAACTTGGACCAATCTTCAACAAGATATAAATGGCGCCATTGAAGTTCACGATAAACACAGCCGAAGATAAGCAAGCCAGTATCATGTCTCTATGAGTTATTCGCGGTCACAGAGACCGGTTGGCGAGAGAGGTAGATATATAAGGATAAAGCGACCCGTAAGCACACCTATAGCAAGACTGGTTGTCCGTTTTACGCCCTGAAACCCGAGCGTTGGGTCTAAAAGATCCGCCGACGATAAAACCCGATCAGTGGCGGTTGTCGCTGTCAATGGGAAAGGTTGACCTCGTCACGCTGGTTGGGACCATGACACCATGTCAAATGCTGGAACCTGTGCAGGAGGGGAACAGAGCGTATATGTGAATGACTTATACCAGCAAACCCAATGCGCGTAAATAGGCTCGTAAGGTTGAGCACGGTAAATGGCACGTCAATGTGCATAATTTATTCACACTATGGAAGTTTACCTGTCATCACCAAGTGTGATGGAATGATGTGAATGTTAAGAAGTACGCTGACAGCTAGCATATGAAGGTGACAGCCTGAGACTGACAGTGAGGACAGCGACGTTGTGAGACCGTAGCATTTCGACCAAGACTTATTTGGTGGCCTTTGGTCGACTGTTGTGTGAGACATGGCTGAAGGATTTTGTATAGTGTGGTCTGCTGGGCGAGGGGAGAATTTAGAGTGTTGCGAAAGGGAATGGACTGTGTGGGAGGAGGTGAGCAGTGCGGCCCGGTGGGCCCCCTGCAGTTGTGCGTCTCGGACACGGCCTAGTGGAGCCGGCGAGAACACGGAATCAACACGGAATCAACACGGCTCTGCGAGGTGGCGGTGGCGGTGCCAGTGGCCATGGTTGATCTTGATCACAAACTGTAATGCTTTTCTCTCCTTCGGGTACCATTAGAACATACTGTACCAAGACAATACTGCCAGTGGTCGGCCGCACCGCCGCGGCGTTGGTGTTCTCCTTGCCATATGTACCTCCCCGTCTTTTATTCGACTACACCATTGTTAAATTTCTGTATTTCAGACCGCTCTCGGAGTCAGTGCCAATTACATGCAATGCTCTCCTCGACGACCCTTCAAATGTATTGGCAACTTCCTCAATCATCTTCGTATTTATATCAAGATCCCTTTCTCCCCTTCGGTGTCCAAGGTAGTCTGTCTAGATAACGGTCGAAATTCTCTTTCCATACATTCCTTGCTTTATTTCCTTCGTCGCTAGTAGCAATAAAGCAGATAAAGCAGGGAAAACCCAGGGAGGATTTCCATATTTATCGTATCTCTTGTCAGTGAGCCTTTCCCAGAGAGCCGTTGTTGAGAGAAACGACAGCCGAGGGAGAGGGGATAACACAAATTCCGAGTCGAGGCCGGAAAATATTCGACATGACAGCGAAGGAGAAGGAGGTCGGAAAGAGGCCGAGAGCGAGCGTCAAGGCAGACGTAGTGGCGCAGAACGAAAAGAGGTGGTGGGGACACTCAAGCTGTATATGTTGTAGACGGACTGCGCTGCTTTATCGATTCATCTCCTTCGCCGGAAAATACTTTTTATTAGATCTATCTAGAAGCACGTCCGTGGTGCGGGGACATAGAGCATGATAAATCTAGTTATTTCCTGTTTTCATGGGATGCCGCGCACCCGGCCAGAGATCCGATGCCTCGCGCTTCGTTGACCTACTATTAAGAGATCGGTCATGTTATATTGAACCCCTTTTGCGTCTCTCTTTGGGCTAAAGATGCACTCCCATCGCCGGTAAATTTAATACCTTTCTGTTGGAACCATCAACCTACTGTTTCGAAATTGTCGCGCGCCAAACTTAACAGAATCCCGTTCTGCAGACAAATGACACTTACATGCCAGTGCAAGATATTCCCTTTAGGCTGTGCTTTCTTTATGGGCTAAAATAAAAGCACCGGTCAGATAACGCATTTAAATCATAAAAGGATCTCGTCGAACCTTTCTCCGACTCTGTCTCCGCCATATACCCGGAGTAGATTTACGATCGCTCGATGGCCTGTTTGCAGCGACATTTGGTATGGTGTTTCACCCTCGGCATTCATTGCATGTACATCCCCGCCACGTTCAAGTAACAGTTTCACAATCTCGAGGTATCCATTGGCTGCTGAGAGGTGCATCGGAGTCCAATAGTCCTGCTTCCTTGCCTTCACGTTTGCGCCGTGATCGAGAAGAACTCGCGAGACTTCGAGGTGTCCATATCGTGATGACTGGTGCAGTGGGGTCCACCCCCAATTATCACGTGGATCCACCTCCGCGCCCCGCTCGATGAGCAAGCGCACGACATCGACCTTCCCCTTGCCCGCGGCTCTGTCTAACGGTGTCTGGTTGCTTGCATTGCGGGCATTGATATCCATTCCCCGTTCGAGCAATGACTTCACGGTGACAGTGTTCCCCTCTTCCGCGGCAGCGTGCAACGAATCCTTTGCCTCGTCTTTCACCTCATCATCCGCGCCGTACTCGACTGTGTCCAATGTCGTGGACCGTAACTTGTTCCGAGTATTTGCATTCGCTTTGTACTCGGAAATAAACTTCGCAACCTCAGCTTGGCCATTCTCCGATGCCAACTCGGCTGCACTTCTACCGGCCATGTTGAGCACGTCAACATCAGCACCCCGCCGAAGCAATAGCTTTACAACTCCGAGATGCCCACGTTGCGACGCGGCATGCAATACAGTCCAGCCGTTGCTGTCCGCAGTATGCACAGTCGCTCCGTGGTCGATCAGAAGACAGGCGATCGTGGCATTCCCTTTCGATACTACTTGATAGAGTGGAGTTTCTTGCTTGTCGTTGGATACGTCGACACTTGCGCCACGCTGGACCAGCAACTCGACAATCTTGAGGTGGCCATTGGCCGATGCTAGATGTAAGGGGCTCCAGAGGTCATTGCGCTTGATGTTCGGATCAACTCCATGGTCTAGCAACATCCGTGCCATATCAAGGTGTCCATGTTGTGAGGCGAGGTGTAATGGGGCCTGGCTCTGGTTGTCCCGCACATTCAGGTCGGCACCTCGTTCGATGAGGAAGCGTCCGACTTCAACTTTACCCTTGATTGATGCCAATGCTAACGGGGTATTTTGAGACCCATTCCGAACGTCGACAGGAGAGCCAGTGTTTATCATCAGTTGCACGACGTCGAGGCACCCGTTTTGCGATGCGATGTGCAGAGGATTCGAATTCTTGCTGTCTCCATGATGGATATTTGCGCCTTGATCTATCAGGAAGCGTACAACATCGAGCTTCCCGAACCGAGATGCCAGGTACAGTGGCGTCTGCTCGTTTCCGTTCCGAATGTCGATATCAATGCCACACTCTAGCAAGAACTTTGTGACGTGGAGATGCCCCTGACGCGACGCCATGTGGAATGGAGTGCGACCTTCCTGATCCCGGGCACACACGGCTGCGCCACTCTTAATCAGGAAGCGTACTACTTCGAGGTGCCCAAACACGATGCCAGGCCCAAAGGAGTCACCTCCACGTCGTCCCGGCTGTCAACATTTGCACCGTGATCGATCAGGAACTTTGCGGTGTCGAGGTGCCCTTTATGGGACGCGACATGCAGCGGAGTCCATCGACTTTTTTTGGCAGTGTTCATTTACGTCAGTACCGCATTCTACCAACAACTGTGCAACGGCAACATGTCCAAATAGCGACGCCCAGTGTAATGGAATGTAGCCCTCGTCGTCCCAGGAACTGATATCTGAGCCATGATCGATAAGGAAGCGTGAGACGTCAAGCTTCCCATTTTTACAGGCCAGGAGCAACGGTGTTTCTTGTTCCTTATTCCGAACATCGAGGTTTGCACCAGATTCAAGTAACTGTTCCACAATTTCACGATACCCAGATCGTGCTGCCGCGTGTATCGGAGTCCAGCCTTGATTATCGGCGACGCCTACATCTGCTCTAGAGTTTAAGAGAAGCCGCGCAATCTCGAGTGAGGATTCCACCGTGACAAGCTGTCCACCTTGTGATATCCGGTGAAGCGGAGCCCTTCCCAGATCGTCACGAGAGTTAGGATCTGCACCACTTTTAAGAAGCAGCGATGCAACATCTAAATGTCCTTTGGTTGAGGCGGCATGTAGCGGAGTCTTGTGAAAACCGCCCCTGCTATTGACGTCCGGCGAATGAGAAGCGATAAGGTGCTCCACAAGACCACGGAAACCGCACAGAGAGGCATAATAAAGTGGCACAGCCTCAGATGGCGTTGGATGTGCCGTGGACATGGGCTCTATCCAATATCGGTCTACGTCGTGTAGCCAGACCCACGCTGCAAATTGCGGCTTTGCGGGATCAAATAGACGCTCCATGACCTCCTTAATGTGTAATGATACGTTCCTAAACTGGGCATGGTCGACCCAGTGTCGGGCGGCATACGGCGCAAGGGGTAAGTGACTTATGGTATCTCTGTCAATTTTGTCATCGAGTTGAAGGAGGACACTGAGGCTGGCGCGTGCAAGGATGGTATGCGCAGGTTCGGGGAAAATGTGGTAGTATGAAAGACGTTCTTCTGCCGTCGCAAGTCGCTCCGACGTCAAGTACTCCTTGACGGAGAAATGAGAGAATTGTACGATCTGGTGGCCTCCCCTATCGACGATGGAAATGAGACTAGAGCAGGCGGATAGCACCGCTTCCTCCGCATTTTCTGGTCGCCAAGCTGGGTTAAATGTAGGGGGCGCTGCCCTGGGAAACCGAATGGCAAGAACCTCGGCAAGTTCTTCGACACAGAGAGGGCGAATAGACACCGTGAGACATCGGAAAAGTCGTTGGGCATATTCTCGCTTCTCCTCATCGATGCCGAGCAGAGTACGGCAATATGTTTCGTCCAACGTCTTTGGCAAGTCTTCCAACACGCTCCTTATACTTGCAGGAAACGTACGGCACAGTCTGTCAACCTGGCAGACCACCCAGCGGAACCTTCAAGATCACGTGAGGGTCAACTGTGAAGCATGCGAGCCCAAGATGAGATATGCTTACATGCCATCCGATTTGTCAGACAACGTATCGACAACAAGTCGCTTGTCCTCCTCTTTCCACCTCCGCATGTTCCGGTCTGAACGGACAACAGACTCGATGTATTTGATTATGTCCTCCTTTTGTCCGCTCTCGTCATGAAGCGAAATCTTGAGAGTAGTCAACGGCTCGAGAATTGTTTGGATATCCATCTCCGGCCGGCTTGCCACGCATAGATGTAGATTCGGAAGTTCTAACTCAACAAGTTCTTCGATCAACTCCAGGACCTCATCACGGGCAGATGGCCTCCCCGGGAAATTCGGACATTCGTCGAGAGCGTCGACGACGACATAAATTGGGCCTTGCCCTGGCAGACGTAGCATGTCCATCATACAGTCTTTCAGCGCATCAATATCGGGCTTTCGGATCCCGCGACTATTGTCGGAATATAACCGGGAGAGGATGTTGTGGCAAGCATCTGATTCGGCAGAAAGCTGTGAAATGAGGGAAGAGAGCAGGCCATAGCAGTCTTGCTTCCTGACATCCCGAAAATCGAAGTAATAGTATGCAATGGTGGCCAGTCCGGCTGCGTGCGTGCGCTCGATGTCTTGAACGATCGCAGACCTAATAGGTGTTATGAATAACCTTGAACAAACTCATAGAATCATGACATACAGAAGGGTACTTTTCCCCGCCCCCGCTTTAAGACCAACAATTTATTAGTGCAAGCACCAGTCAGTGATTGGAAAAGTATACGTTTTCCATAAATCCACAAGAAGGAACCCCTCGCGTTCCATTCCGTTAATACGCCGCTCTCGAAGAACCACGCTGCAGTTCCTTTATGTCGTGCTTTCCGAATAAAGTTTTGATTCGTCGATGGGTCTGGGGGAGAAAGCCAGTGTTGAACTTCCCATCGCAGTTGTTCACCTACAAGATAACGTCGATCTCGGCAACAAAATGTAGTGGGAGATAGACAAACGTTTCGTCTTGTTTATTTCGTTTAACGTTTGGTGAAGAGCGACTGCGATCGCAAGTCAGTACGGCTGATATCGGTATCACGTAGGGAACGTACCCAAATCCTGTCGAATACTATCCGATGACGCCTTGCCATCTAACGGAAAGTATTCAGAATGATATCTGCCAACAAATCATGCAGGATCTCGCACCTGCCAAAATTGTCTTCACATTACCCACGAGACTATGAACCACACCCAACGTCTGTGTAACAGATATCCGAGCCTCCTCCTGGGTCAATCGATCCAATCTTTGGAGAACGACCTCGATCTCGCTCTCCCCCAGTAAATTTTTTGTGAATTTCTCTGAGGTATATCGAGTCACCGACTATATATATATATGCAACAGCACACTTACTGAACCGCCCCTGTTTAATTTGTTTCGACGCCAGAGAAAGCACCGAGAGTAACTCGACCATTATTTTGACGACTACCTCAGTCAATATCTGAGTGGGCGGGATCGTTGTATAAATCTCCAGACGCTTGAGGAAGTTCCCCAAACATTCAAACAGCTCAAGAAGGGCATCATAACTCGATGTAACCCCACTAGCGGCCTGGAATGCTCATTCGTCACAGGGGAGTCGGTTGAAAAGCGTATTCGAGGGACGTACAGCAAGGAGAGTATCGATCCCCGCGAACAAGGCATTTGCTGGTGGAAACGGGACCTGACAAAGTCATTAAAGGAACTACAATGGTGGCATGCGCGGCTCACCAGGCTGACCGTCTCGCCTAGGATTCCAGAAAACGCTTGAATAACCTTGACTGCTGGGCGGAGGCAGCTGATCAGCCTCCGATTTCCATCACGATATTCCTTGAATGCCTTCTCTCGTTCTTGGAGCAGTTCTAGGACAGCTTCAGGAGAAGTCCAATGTTCGATGGCGGCAGCAAAGGGATTGTTGGAGACTGGAGAGGTCTATTCCAGTGACTTTGGTGTAGTCGGCCAAGGCATCGAAGATCGATTGGATCGTAGAAGAGGAGGTTGCTTGTCCAGTCGACGACATGAAGAAGATGACTTGGATGGCTTGTTCAAGTTCTTGCGTTCAGAGGGAATGGTGCGAGGAGAAGGGAGAACGATGATGCAGGGTATATTCGATGGAAGGGTCCAGAATGCAGACGGCACCACCCGGCACATTCCTGACATCTGGGCGTTTATTATAATGTAGCCATGTGGTCAAACATGTTGCAAATAGCGCTTGGTGATTGAGCAAGGTGGATTAAGCATGCATACAGTAACTTACGACTATGCCAGTTGGATCGAACCTCTACCGTAATTGGGACTCCACAGGGAAAGGGAGAATGGCAAGGGGCTTAATCTAGTGAGTGACTCACTACCGACCTACTGTATATCATGGGGACTCTTCTGCCTCAGTTCAGCATGTGTGAACCATCTGCTTCAACTATCAAGTGACTCGGCCCTGCGCATCTGCCCCAGCCTGACTCGAGCGCCTGAACCCCAGCTTCAGGCTCTACCAGCACCAGCACCATACACACTGGGACCCCACTTTCGAACTCAGGCCGGCGTTTTCGTCCGCCCCACGCATTCGACGACTACTGGCAGGACGAAACAGTGTTGATACCAGGGTTCATGCACTCGCCGAGTCATGCACGCGAGCTGAGGACACAGATGGCAGAGCGTCGCGTGTCAACGAATGATGCGACGACTCGGGACGAAACGGATCGTCTACTCGCAGATGGCTATGGCTGTCACGGTGCGGGCGATGGGACAGGTGACGAAAGAAGATGGCGACTGGGTGGGCAACCGCCAAGTACTGCGCCAAAGCCGTGGAGGGTGTTGGGGACGACGTAGAGGCAGACGAAGAGGAAGAGGGGGAAGAGCAAGTCAACGACGACGATCGTGACGCTCTGTCACCAGTCAGCCCCCCTGTTCGCCATTACCCCCGCGGCCATCGCTACTGCTTCTCTCGCCGCGTTGACATCAGGTCCGAGTCCCTTTAACCCCCGACTTGCTCAATCCTGAGCCCCAGCTCGAGCTCAATTCAAGCCAGGATACACGTCTTGATTACTTTTTGTCAAGGACTGTAACTTTATTGCTCTAACTTTTAAAGCCAACACACCCATGCCGAGAGTGCCAATATCTGGGACGTTCCACTTGTACATGTCTTGATTACATATTTGGGGGGAAAAAAACTACATAACGAACACAAATCGATCCTGCATTATGTCTTCACACCTGTCAAAGGGAATGCAAATTAGATTCCTAAAACAAAAGAGTAATGATAAACGCAGATACATTATCTTGGTACCTAGAGCGAACGGGCCTCGCTTTAATCCTCAAAACTAGCACTCTCCTCGGCAAGGATAGACAGCACTTCAGGGAAACGAGGTCCGATTACGCAGTTGTACGGCGCAGGATGGCTGCAGCCAAGAAATTCAGCGATACCGCCAAGTTGATCCACTGGCAAGAGTACAAACGTAATAATTCCTCTATCCACGAAAGCATTTAGATCCGGAGGCAGTTCTTTCCCGTTCTCGTCCCGCGCGGATTCGAGAGTCGCCGCCCATAAGATCCTCGTCGTCTTTATGAAGAGCGAGTCATTCGCAAGGTGTTTGCCGACACAGACTCGTCGCCCGAAACCGAACCCCACGTGACCCTCCCCATTCGTTTCTCTGGGACCCGGTAGGACTTCTTCCCTCTTGGCATCGAGATGCCTTTCCGGTCTGAAGTCATCGGCGTCATCGCCAAATATTTCCCGGTCGTGGTTGCAATGCCATATGTTGGCCATGCACGTCGCGCCTTTTGGAATGAACATCCCTTCGTACCGGTCGTCTTCTGCTGTCTTGTGAGGCGCTCCGCGCTCGACGGCAGGCCGCCAGCGAAGCACTTCTTTGATGACGGCGCGCACGTAAGGAAGGCGTGGAGCGTCGGCGAAAGTGGGGAGACGTGCACGGCCGACTACAGCATCAAGTTCGGCTTGTGCTCGGCGCTGTGCTTCGGGGAAGGCCACCATAGCAAGCGTCCACCACTTCAGCGTAGTCGAAGTAGTCTCAAAACCAGCAGCACTGCGATGCGTAATATTATCAGCTTTGTCACTTAGACTGAAGGAGAATCATTCACGTACTACATACTCCCAGTGAGGTATACCATTTCTTGCTCGGACAGGCGGTAGCGATCGCGTTGTTCTATCAACGATGCGCTGAAACTTGGACGTACACCTGTACTTATCTATGGAAGTATTATCACAATGCGGTCCTCACTGGAACCTGCACAGTCCGATAACGGAACATACAAGGTCTGTTTTGACACGATTGAAATATCGTAGATACAGCTCGCCACGCTCGGCAGATATTTTCAAAGCTTCCCTCTTCCACTTCGCGAACCTGCCAATCCATTAGATGTAAAATGCATTCTGGAGAAATGCCTAGACCTTTCGGGAATGTATGCCACCCAAGGAAAGAACTCGACAAAAGAGGCCCCTGCTTTCAGAAATTGATGAAGATTTCTTTCGATTTCTTGGACAGCTTTATCCTGCGCCGAATTGAGTGTTGGGAAGTCGTACAATATGGACAACATCGTGGAAGCTGTAGCTCGCTGAAAATGTTGATCACGATATTCCGGATTCACTAGGACTGCGGAAGCCAGGATGGTTGCTTCCTTTGTCAGGGTAGAGTGGTAGCGTTGTACTGCCGTCTTGGTGAGAGCTTCTTGTGCAGCACGTCGCATACGTCGCCAGCTATAGGAAAGGTGCGGACGTTGATAATTCGGGACAGTTTATGGCATTGCTCTGGTGGTACTCACAGCTCGCCATGATCTACAAACGCCAGTCCTAAACCCTTGTTGATAATGCTGTTCGCCACGATGGACCGAGGACGGCCAGAGGAATTACTGGCACGGTGCTCAAGGAATTCGAAGGCCGATTTCATGCTGTTGAAGATGATTGTTGGCTTTCCTGCGGCATCGAGGTACATGACCTCGCCTAGTGTCCCATGATCTATTACTATCCTTTCCGATCAACGCTCGGTACTCACCGAAGTGTTCTTTGCAGTTTCGTGAAGATAACCACCTCTTGTCGGTTACTTGGAATAAGTTCCCGATGATTGGGAGGCGTCGAGGGTGGGGAGGTAGCCCTTTCCGGGATCGTCGTCTCGTATAGATGATTAGAGTTACGAGAAAACAGAACAGGAGAGCCTTGAGTGACGATGGCAAGGTGAGAAGAGCTACACCGTCTGGTGTAGTGACTCCGTTCCACGGAATCGCAGGTGCAGAAGCAGGGGCTTTGGAAGCTCCGGGATACCAACCTATGCATTCCTTTAAAGCATTTACTCGCAAAGGGATGTCGTATGCCATTGTGATACAGAAGTAATTTGAAAGTCGCCAGTCAATCGTCTTCACTTGAGCCAGGAGGATGATAGTTATGAACTTATGGTGTGTTGATGGTCACCTTTTATCGATCCAGGGCCATGTCTACTTGTAATTATTATTCGCTTCCGCGAATATTATGGCCGTAAAGCGGAATTCACCCGGATGCTAACACTCGAATTTGATTGTTATTTCGTGGGCTGGAAATGAACTTGATTAGGCGGAATTACTCATTATCATAATCAAGAATCATCCATGATTTAAGACCTAAGCATTGAGGTACTAGAGGTTGACTTGTAATACCAGTATATCCCCGGTTGATGACTGCACTGGTGTTCACGCGTTCACGCTCAACACGGCACAGAAGCGAAGAGAACGGGATGTACAGTATTCTGGAATCCACGAAAGAATCGCCATCTAGCAGGAACATGTTTTATCCGAGTTCATCCGCGGACGTGCTATCACCGCAACGGCAGAAGTGGCTGGCATCTGAGGTATCTCCGTGGGCTTTCGCTCACGCCAGAGAAAGGGTGAACTAGGGAGTCTGAGAGAGATATAGACTCCAGAAAAGTCAAGAGAGCGGAAGACTTAGAGGACACGAGATATGCCACTAAAGTGAATAAATACGCAATGACAGAGGGGATCGACCTCGAAGTTTAGATGGCGTGCGCAAACAATTGAAGGGAAGCGCAGCTGACGGAAAGAAAAAAATATTAGGGCAGGCTCGGAACCAGCCGTTCTGCTTCACACTCCGACAGTGTTTAGGTAAATCCTGTCGTCCAATGACGGAAGGTGTAATGTAAACTCATGCATTATATTTGTCAAGAACCGGCACAACTGGTAGGATATTTGAAGAAGACATTTTCCCAGCGACGCTATGATCCGCCAACGATATTCCTCTACCGATTACCCTATTACCATTAGAACGCTGCTGCGTAACTCGGATTTACTATGACCACCAGAACTCCGTAAGCTTAGCCTGAGGGTGATCCGATTATGATGTCGTAGGTCGATCCGAGGATTGCAGCTGAGCTTAAAGGGTGGGGATACTATCAAGCGAGATGGAATAAGAGGTAGATGGATGCGAACAGTGAGACGTCGGTGTGGACAGCGGTCCCACAGGATCGAAGACGAGGGTGCCGAGACGGAAAAACACAACAAGAGGACGCGAGAGAAAGTAGGAGAAAGAAAAAGAACATACTTATAATTAGATCATGATGTGATGCTCTCGACTAGGAGAGCGACTTCAAATGCACGCAAAGTACCTACAACCGAGGGCCACGGTTCGGAGTTTTGAGTGTGCCCTGCCCATCACACAGGAAGAACGAGGCTTATAATAATGAAAGACGATATAATTGGCGTAAAAGAGAAACAAAATGAAGTATACGGTGGCCGCGTGCCGGCGGCTGTCGTTGCCTGAAAGACGAAAGGAATGAGGGAGGTAATGAAGTACGGAGAAGAGTAGGATCATATTCGCTTGCAATTACTATCTTGCGCTGGTGGTCGGGAGGCGAGACGGGAGTAGAGGAGTGGAAACCCGTTGATGTGCGACACGGCTGATCCCGCCGCCGCCGCCGCCATCATCCCGTGACGGTTCCGAGCGCAACATCCGAGTCGAGGCTCACCTTATAATAACTCAACTCATACCTAACACGATCCATAAATGGCTGGTTGAGCAGAAACGCATCATGTTACAAATTCAACTTTTCCCGATGCCAGTGATAGCACAACTACAGAACATATCTGAAGTCCCGATTTTGTCGATCTGTCAAATCCAAGAACTCCTGTTCGTGCAATCACATCAGCCTGCGGTAGAATTTTCTTAACGAGGACGGGTACCAACCTTGGAGACCTTGACCTCAACACAGTTTCCTTCCTCGTCGATCCTCGAGACGTATACATCATCATATGAATTGTCTGGAGGCTCCGCATCGCGCCGTTTGTTCTCTCGGGCCAGTAACACCCGGATGGAAAGCAACAGAACCATACGTGACAGAATGCATGTCCCAATTATAATCCAGGGAACATGATTGCTAGAGACCGTATCAGCGGTCGGTACCGAGGAAGTTGACCCACTTACCGAGGCTTATATTTTTCTTTCCACATGGACGACGCAGAAGCACCGCCAATGCAGAACGCAGATAACATGATGGCGTTCGTTGTAACTCTTTTTGTATGCCCAGCCGTCGTTTGCGACACCCAACTCAAAGACAATACGGAACTAGCGATCTCGGTAGCTGGTTATGGGTTAGATGAACCCTCGTCTCCGCGAAATGAGATGCGTACTTGCTATCCAGACGGCAAATAGCAATCCGACTTTATCGCGCCATGGTAGAAAGTTGACCAGGAACACTCCCGGGATGCTCAGAACGTAAAACGCAATCCCTACCCATGCGATGCTGCTTGGGATGTTCGAAGCGATCATGACGCTTGTAAAAATCGCCACAATTATCACCACACCAGAAGCGCAGGCGAGCAGTGTTGTGTGTAGCGGATCGAAACCGAAAGATACAAGGATAATTTGATGTTGGTTGGTAATCGAGGCGGGGATGCTATTGAGGGAAATAAGTAATGCGAAGAGCCACGTCTTTGGGTCAATCAAGGCTTCAATCATCCTGTCCACAAATTTAGAACAATCAAGTAATACGGGAAACGGATAGTACTCACTGCTCCTTTTTGAAGTGCTTGTTCTCAACTCCCGTTTGGTTTTCCTTCGAAATCCACACTTAGAGTAAGCATTTAACTGGAGTTACGATTACATACTTTAATGCGTCGAACGGCCTTTGCCCTTTCATCCTCGGTCAAAAACCAGGCATTTGTCGGTGAGTCTGGGAACAAGAAACTGCTTATACGTGAATGGGAGAAGACGTCCTAGACGTTAAAACTGCTCACAAAAACGTTATTGCCATAGTGAGGGTAAGTGTCCCCATGATAATCATAAGCCTAGAGGAAAGTTAGTGCATAGGTAAGATAATGGACTTGGTCGTACCATTGCCATGGCTCAAATCCCGTGGTTTGGATGTGCAAGGTGCCAAAGCTGATGAAACCAGAGATAATTTGAGCTGCAACGTATGTGAGTGTCTGGGAGGACAAGAGACTTGGCATTCAGACCAGCTCCACCCATTAAATCTGTTAAAAGTGAGGAAGGGAGTAAAGGGGGTCGGCGATAGTACTTACACCAATAACCAACACGAGCCGTGTGCTCTCTTCGCGTGTAAAACATGGAACTGACGATCATAAAACCTGCCGTGACGGAACCTTCACAGATTCCGAGGATGCAACGAAGTACGAAGAGACCGGCAAAGTTCTTGCAAGCCGCATGGCTGCATAAAGCAATTCCCCAGACGAATATGTTCAAGCTAGAGATGTGTCATTTCAGAACATTGAGCTCCATGAAAAGGGTGTGCAACCAACCTCAACCATTTTCCGACAGGAAATCTCTGCAGCGCCAAGTTCTGGGGAAACTCGAAGGCGAGATATCCAAGAAAGAAAACCGTTCCTAACCTGGTCCATTGGAGTAAGACACAAACAAGGAGATTCTAAAGAAGAGACTTGACCAATTGTATCTGCCCGTCAATTCTGTTAGCTCAGGCTGACACTACATAATAAAGTGAGCGCATACTGGTCCGTGGTAAGATGAGTACCTTTCCTGGACATTACGGTAGGTTTAGACATAGGATCTATTCATGATCGTAATGCTTACATTATTCCAAGAATTACGGAGCTGCCGAGTGTCGCCTTGTCCATGTTCTGGATACTACAATATAACACTTATCGAAAGGCTGGACACAAGATTGAGGGAGGCATACCAATACAATACTGGGAGAATTCTGCTTTTAAGTTCCATGAGCCAACATCGGTTCGGAACTTACTGCACATAAGAGGTAGGATATGTCGGTCTATTTTCCGCCTTCGCTCGAATCGTGAGCACAACATAACGTTCTACGTACACTCACTTACCTAATTCTCAAGGATTCAACTGGGTCAAGTGGTGTCTGGAGGCTGGCATCCAGTTGTGCACCAGTATCAACCTGTTGAGAATCGATGGAAACGTGAATACGATTTTCAACATTCGTCTTGCTGAAAGAGCCCATCCCCATCCCCATGAAGGTGACTGAGTGAAATATAGGGTGAGAGCGATGTGCGTAAGTGAGATGTAGATGGACGCCGCATTATAAGGAATTTTTGGATCCAAAAGGCGTTCTGGCAGACTACAAAACCGATCAGCCGCAGTTGTCTTGTTCCGCGGGATTCCCATCAAGCTTGGACCATTGTGGAAGATTGGAACCTGTGAGCTGTGAGCACAGGGAAATGGGGTGAATGCCACGGCAGGGTATGGCTCGTACCAGCATCAGAACACGTAAAAGTTCACAAGGTTGAGTATGACGAACGGCTGTTGGTTAAAACGGGGTGGAGATGATCAACTTGCGCCGTAAAGGTTCACTACTCGTCATCGTGCCATCCCCCAACGTAAGGGCCCGTTCGGTAGCTCCGGTTTCAAAACCGGCTCTGCCAAATCGCATCCAAATTTGGCAAAACGGGCGATTTCGAAACTGGACCATGCGATTTTGGCGGGCGCCGGTTTTGAAACCGGAGCTACCGAACGGGCCCTTAAAGGCGACCATGTCGGAGTAACATGATGAAGACCCAGTGAATGTAAATGCGTTTACGCTGTCCCTGTCACCCAGTCGGGTCGTAACTATGCCAGTGACTGTGAGACGTGGTTTAGTTCTCAATCAGATATTTTGTTGGAGTGTGCCGGTGTTTGGGGTGTTTGGTAAAAACAACCTCATTCAAATGCATTCAATTGCGGGCCACCAAATTCGCTGCCGCCTGCGTCACTAAATCTAACTCCGACATCGGAGGTTGGCCTGCACCTTGTGCAGTATCTTTTCTACTGGTGATCTACAGGTCCCAGGAATTTATAGCACCTCCGTCGACATCGTAAGTCGCGCCGTCCTGTGTGTAAAATATCTCTCACCGGCGACTTTGGGCATGACAGTACCTTGGACAAGCTACAGCAAGATCTCAGGCTACAGCACACTAGTATGACGGTGAGATCGCTTACTGTGCTTCGAGAACTCATGTCAGCCTCACGCCCCGAAATTGGGTTCACTGCCAGTGAGCCATACTTGCTGCCGCACTTCCTTCTCTCTGCGTGCCGAAGCCAAGCGGCGCTCGAAGTCATCCATTCTGATCTAACATGCCCAAGGTAATACATAACCCCACGGAATTCCTTTCCTTTAGCCTTCCAGGTCTAAAAATAGCGAAGGGGAGTGCGTAATATTCTATTTTTATTCGATGGATGGGCGGGCACCGGCATCGAAGGGAATGAAGCAGACACGGAAGCAAAGAAGGCAGAAAAGGGGACACAATGCACTTCTCTACCTCCGCCCACTCACCTCCTCAGCATCGAAACCAGGGGATGCTCCAAAACCCTATGAAAAAGACCTGGTCCAAGAGCCAACAATGAGCGAGCGCTTAGCATCACATCCTTGCCAACCTACTTCATCGAAAACATGAGCAGCCCGAAAAATATCACACGGTTCGGCGAGCATCATAGTGAATGGCTGGAAATCAAATTGTACGGACTCGGAGTACGTGCGGCCCTCCCCAGTGCGTTACCTGGAATGAAACTCATGAAATAATGATGTTAATCTCATGATGACACTATCGTGGACTTGCAAGTATTCTCCAAGAGGAGCACAATTCGGGGCACAAAATAGACTAATTAGTACTCTAAATCTAAATCCAAGCATGGCTGCCCTGGATCAGAACGGGCTAGCAAACAGTATGACGCGCGAAGCAGGCGATTATATACATGATGATTACTGACAAATGGTGTTTGCTTAATGTGAGTAGAGCCTCTGAAGTGGGTTGAGTAGACAGATTTAAAAATAGGTAAATGGGCCACGTACTCTCAACGTCCTCCCAGTGAGCTGTATCGTTGGAACAACAAGGAGAAAGCATCCCGCAACAATGCTAGGGCATCATGAGTATGAGAACGATATCGTAACCTGCGTATTCAGGGAGGAATATCACTTACGCAGCCTCGCAGCCTAATGCTTCCAACGGTCCGCGCTTTGTCGCCCACGGAACTTGGTAGTATGCAACGCTGAAACCACCTAGCGTACGCGCAAGATTCAGCAGCGCGCTGATCTCCCCCTGGTGATTCGGGAAGCAGTCGTTGGCGTAGGCATCTAAAAAGCCAAACGCCTTGGTGAATCTTCACGAGTGGTGACGAACATAAAGGAACGCACAAACTGCTACGGTATTCACCATGAGCGCGACCATGGCAATACCCCATCCCAATACAAGCTCGGCAACCGATGTGTGTTTCCTAAGGGCGTCGCCGAGCACGAGGAAACCACAGACGTACAGCGGAACTCCTAAGTAGCATGCCCTGTGAGTTCGCAGGCCCGCCATCGAGCTGTTAGAGCTGCGCCCCGATAGACATGCCGACTGTACCCACCATAGTCGACTTTCGGCCTCGAAAACACCTTTATTACGTCTTGTCGTGACACGCATGATGGCATCATTTGCAAAATAGCCAATAATCTCACCGATGATGACGGCGACCTGCGTAGAAGTTCCTCGTGAGCGACTGTGTAGCCTTCCCAGGACGGGGGACCAACCACTGGTGTACCGTACGCGCCAGCGATTCCATATTGAGTGAATCCAAACCCTATGGGGGCCGGAGCGCCGATGAAAACAGCATTCGTAACCTAACGAAGGCATTAAAAATGTTTCGCTAAAGGAGGTCGCAGTACACGTACGTTGATGCCGATGCCAAAACCGAACACAAGCGCCTGTGCATAATTTTACTCAGTTCACCGCGAGTATGGTCTCAACGTCATAAAAGTGAGGTACCTCAAAGATCAGTATGCTCAGCAAGTGTGGGCGCCAAACGAGTTTAAACGGTGCGGAAACGGCTTCGGACCAAGTTGCCCTGTACTTGGCCATCTTGACCCCAGTTATCCCCATGAGCGTCTCGATACGATAACGTAGACCGCTTCTTAACTGGGATGGAATATTTCTCACGCCCCGTTCATACATCCTATTCGAGGGTGGGTGAGAGTGTCATATAGGGAACACACCAACTTACGTCTCACGTCCGAAAAAGGCGATTAGCAAAACAACAAATAAGCCGTACATGGAGCCAATTCCATATGTCCATCTCCAACTGACATAAAAGTGTCGTCAGGAGAATAGATCCATTGGTAGGAAAGGAGACGACCAACTTTGCTCGGGCTACGAGAAAACCAAATACGAAAGGCGAGAGGCAAGGCGCGATAATGAAACCCATAGTCCAGAAATTAATCTAAATCAAAATTGTTTAATGAGAAGTAATTGAGGCAATGAAGAGGTGCTTGCCATTCGCGCCTGGCGATGGAAAGGATAAATGTCCGTGACGACATAAAGACCCTATGGGGCCATCAGACCATTCCAGGAAGAGTTTTGATGGATACATTCATACCGTCACCATAGGGCACGCCCTGTGTGGATTTGAAATCAGTCAGTTCACGTTAAATTAGAACTTGGCTTATCTACGAACCCAAAAAACCCTGTCAAGCATCGCATCGCTTCATATAGCAAGTTGTCAGTGTGCGTTTCAGGTGTACAAAGCTAAGTACAGACCAGCAAACGTTTTCAGATTTGGTGCAAAGGTACAACCAACGAGGAAGCCGAGGGCAAGAAGCTGTTCAGTGATGAGGTAAGATTGGACGTTCTACAGCGTCTGACGCACTTGCGACCAAAAGAGCACTGGCAATCGACCGTAGCGACGGACGATCGTTACTGCGAAAAGACCGCCCCATCCTGTCCCGTCCGCCCTTCAGATTGTCGTATCATAACGTTAGAATATTAGCTACTCACCAAGGAGAAATATACTCCAGCTGCAGAACGTGAGCACAAAGCCGTACGGATACAAAAGCAACAGAGATATTTACTTAGACGTAAGGTTGTTAATCTCGCCAGGTGTGGTGCGATATTGCTTTGCGAGTTCGAAAATGGCCGCGATGCCTACATTGAACAAATGGCTTCAATACCAGTGAAGATGGCCTCTTCCCTGCTCTATACTAACCAATTCCGGAATCGAAGTCGGGGATGACCGCAGCAAGTGTGACGATTATCAATTGGATGGCCTTCTGCCGTTCGGACCACTAAAAGTTATAAGTTAAAAGGTCAATACCACGGCCGTCAGTGATACTCTCGGCACAGACGAACATTTTGAGGGTCGTCTGGGTCATCGCTCGGCTGAGGCCAGAGGACAGTTTGTCCGTCTGGTGAAAGCTTCAGGCGTGATGCCACCTTATCGCCAAACTCAATGCGCGCCTCTCTGTTGAATGAGTGATCGGTAAGACCTACTAGTAAAAGAAAAGAAAGTAGACGCACTCGGGATCAAGGACTAGTCGGCCGGCACGTTGTTCATGATACCTGGTCAAGTCGATCGCCGAGGAATTTCCGTGCCTTTCCTCGATGTCCCTCTTCTCGTCGAGGGCAGTCCTTGAGCTTCCTTGAGACATATCGTTCGAAGGACGTATGCTTTCTCTGATGTGGGAGGATCAACTTTATGTATTTCCGAAAATCGCGATTTTGGGGGGACTGTGCCTGAGTCTCCGGCAACACATCCGAAGTCTCCAAAGAAGAACACACGTAAGGAGTCGGACCATCATGACAATCGGTAGAGATGTGGGAGATGTTGACGGGTGTAAGGAGGGACAGTGGCGTCGGAATAGCCCCACATATTCTCCGCGTCAAGCAGGGTACATGCATATTTCAAGTGTTACATCGGGGACTACGACGGTTGGGATGGATGTAGACTCCTTAGCATGAGGGGTTCTCACGATCGCCCTCGAGACGGGTATAAATGCGGCATAGTCAGAACGCACAAACGAGAAGAACGAGGCAAAACAGCAGAATTCAAAGACCCTGTCAACGCGAGTGCCATGGGCGAGAGCATTCCGGAGTACACAGCGCCACTTATGGCATAAGGCACAAGGCTGCCAAGACCCAACAATGCATTCGTAAAGGTGTGCAGATGCATTGGTAACGTTTCTTGAAGAGTCGCCGAGTTACCTAAGAGCAAAGAGGCAGAGACAGATAAATCCTGATCGAATGCCAATAATGACTGTACGACGGCCCACGGGCAGATTTTCGTTTTACAATCACGGCCTCAGAGACTCCTCAGAGGTGCTAATTTTTGCGGCAAGAGCAAGCTGAAAAAGGACGGTGCTGTTGTCCCTCTTCGGTGACAAATCCCTTCCCACGAGAGCCCTCACACGGGCGTTGATCGATGCCAAGTGCGCGTCAAATTAAATTTTCTTGATTCTTAGCTGAATTTCTGTGGGTCCTTTGTACGCCCTGTCCACACACAAAAAGCAATAACCACCTATCCCGATCCCTTCGGGATTCCGGCTCCGATTCACCTCGGTTCCTTCAACAGAAGTTACATTCTGCGCTCGCCCCAGGACATCCCCGGGTTTTCTATGCTCGTCACCCAATCGACACCCAGACAATGAGGACGGACACGGTTGGTCTCATGGGCGAATAAGTCCATGTATGCGGAGCTGTTGGAGATGCAGGAGACAGACCTGTGTACTAGTGAACGGCGATCGATTTTCCAGCGACCTCGAGACTGGATGGGTAAGCCCTGGTCGTTCCTGTTGGCATTAGATGCCCGGTAATCTCGCACCGAGGGTGACGATTGGCGCTGATGCGTTGACAAACGGTGCGCGCAAATGATTAATTACAAGTTCCCATCAGTACAGTACTATCGACGATTCGCTAAAACTGAGACTTGTCGTACCTCACTTCCCCTCTCCGTTGACGTCGGGTACCGTGTTGGATCATATTTTGGATCAATACTAGAACAACGGCGTCATTCACGTTCTCGATGTAATCAAGTGGAAATGACAGGATATTGCGAATTGTAAATCGCAGTTAAGGTTGCTCGCCCCTGATGACCAGACTGGAATGGGATATAAATTTTGGTAGCGAGATGCGCATTTGTCGGAGCACCACCATCGCCGCTTCTATCGCTTTCCAAGCTCCAACGCAGGAACATACTGCTCGCTTCGCTTCCCATACCCTACGGCATTACGATATGCAGATCCCATACTCAACTTTCGCCCACTTTGTCAGCACCATCATCCCACGCGTCCGTTCGTGTACTAAGGCGTATCCCGTTGGACCTTATGATATGGGTGTGATGGATATCAAGTCACCACAGTTCACGGAAGGGCCTTCCACCTCGCTTGGCACCTCGTCCTGTGCTGAAATCAATCCAGATAGGTTTGAAACGGCTCGCATTGAGCAGTCATTAAGTCATTACCGAGTCACATGCTCATCCCCATCGGACGTATTCGAGGTGACTGGCCATGGTAGCCGGCAACTTCCTTATTTCGCACACATCTCATCTCTCGTCGTTTCCTGACCGGAAATGCTTGCTCGATTAAGGAAGTGGACGTGAATCTTAACCTCGGGAGTTGAGGGAAAAGAAGGTAGAGCTGAACGCGAGACCAACGCGATCACGTGTTACGAAGTCGGCGTACCGTGACCGGCGTAGTATGAGCAACGCTCCGAGATAAGTTAGGCACGTTGGCAAGGTCTCATGATGTTGATGTTCACATGTCCCGGCTGGATGATTCGAGAGCTTGTCAATGGGTTGTGAACCTCATGCTAATTTGATAAATTCAACAGGGTTCGATCCGTCGCGTTACGAAGAATGAAAAAGGAATGACGAGATTATCGCCTGGATTCCAGCTAACCAGATGCATACCATCTAATTTACAGAGTACAATTTGGGACACAGATTAGGTACTTTAAATCCAAGCATGCCTACCCTGGGCAACACAAGGCCCAAAACGAGGCGACAAGCAGTGCGAGGTGGGAGGTGGGTGAATAATATGTACGCGACAACTGATGAAAGGCTGTATACTTAATACGAGTAGAGCCTCTGAAGCAGATTGAGTCGCCACATTTAAAAAAAAGGTAGCATGGGTCACGCACTCTCAACATCCTCCCGGTAAGCTGGATCGTTGGAACAATAAGGATAAACAATCCCGCAACAATGCTAGGATATTATGAGTACGAAAAAGACATCAGAATGCCCTTCCTGCTCGGGGAGGAAGATGACTTACGCAGCCTCGCAACCAAACGTTTGCAACGCTCCGTGCTTCGTCGCCCACGGAACTTGAAAGTATGCAACGCTGAAACCACCCAGCACACGCGCGAGGTTCAGCAGCGCGCTAATCTCTCCCGGGTATTTCGGGAAGCAGTCGTTAGCGTAGGCATCTGAGGAGATCGAACTCGAAACTTCACGAGTAGAACAAACATCATAAAGGGACGCACAGACTGCTACGGTATTCACCATGATCGCAACCTGGGCTATTCCCCATCCCATTACGAGCGCGCCAACCGAATCGTGTTTCTGAAATGCCGTGCCGAGCGCGAGGAAACCACAAACGTATAGCGGAACTGCTACGTAGCAAGCCCTGACCGCCATCGAAATGTTAGAGCCGCGCCCCAACAGAATATTTCGATTGTACTCACCACAATCGACCCTCGGCCTCGAAAACGCCTCGATTACGTCTTGTGGTGACCCGCATTATGGCGTCGTTTGCGAAATGGCCGATAATCTCGCCGATAATGACGGCGACCTGCGGTGGAGAACCCTGATGAGCTACCATGTAGGTCGTCCAGAACAGGAATACACAACCATTGGCGTAGCGTACGCGCCAGCGATCGCATACTGGGAAAACCCGAACCCCGCCGGACTCGGGGAACCGAGGAAAACAACATTCGTAACCTGACAAAGGTACTTAAAAGATGTTTTGATATTGGACATCACGGTTCAATTACGTTGATACCAATGCCAAAACCGAATAGAATAGACTGTGAATAGTATTTTTAGTCAACTGACTGCGATTGAAGTCTTAGCGTCATAAAGAGGTAGGTACCTCGAAGACCACGATGCTCAGTAAGTGTGGGCGCCAAAACAGTTTGAACGGCGCAGAAACGATTTCGTACCAGGTTGCCCTGTACTTTGCCATCTTGACCCCAGTTATCCCCATGAGCGTCTCGATACGATAATGTAGACTACCCGTTGGTCGGGATGGGAGGCCTTTCGCGCCCCGATCATACATTCTATTCGAGGTCGTGAGTGTGTCATAATGAACTTGAAGATGCACTAACTTACGTCTCACGTCCAAAGAAGACAATCAGGGAGAAAACCAATAAGCCATACATGGAACCAATTCCATATGCCCATCTCCAACTGACATATAGGCTACTGTCAGGACAGCACATCACGATAGGGGGAAACCGACCTTGTTCGGGCTACAAGAAAACCAAATGCAAAAGGCGAGAGGAAGGGGGAGATGATGAAACCCATTGTCCAGACGTTAATCTAAGCAAAGGTTGTGAAGTGATAAGTAATTGAGATAATGAGGTTTTGCCTACCATCCTTGCCTGGCGATGGAAGGGATAGATGTCTGTGACGACATAAAGACCCTATATAGCCATCAGACCATTCCATTAACAATTTTGATGGGTACATCCATACCGTCACCTGAGGGCACGCCCTGGGTGGGTTTGAAATCAGACAGTTCATCTTTAATTAGAATTTAGCTTATCCACAAACCCAAAAAACGCCGTCAAGCATCGCATCGCTTCATACAACCGGTCGGCAGTGAGCGCTTCAAGTGAACAAGCAAAGCACAAACCAGCGAAAGTTTTCAGATTTGGTGCAAAGGTACAACCAATGAGGAAGCCGAAGGCGAGAAGCTGTTAAGTGGTTAGGTAGGATTAAGACATTCTACGGCATCTCACATACTTGCGACCAAAAAAGCACGGGCAGGCGACCGTAGCGACGCATGAGCATTACTGCGAAGAGACCGCCCCATCCTATTCCATCCGTTCTTCAGATCGCCGTATCACAACATGGAACAGAAGCTACTCACCAATGAGGAAAATACTCCAGCTTCAGAACGTGAGCACAAGCCGTAGGGAGATAAAAGTAGTAGAGGTATACTTGGACGTAAGGTTGTTGATCTCAGCAGGTGTGGTATTGTATTGTTCCCCGAGCGCGAAGATGGATGCGATGCCTACAAGGACAGACGTGCTTCATTAGCAGGTAGAACCCTCTCCCTACTCAACACTAACCGATGGCTGAATCGAAGTCGGGGACAAACGCAGCGAGTGTGACGATCATCAATTGGATGGTCTTCTGCCATTCGGACCACTGAAGGATACAGAGTCAATATTACCGTGATCGATGATACTCTCCGGGCACAGACGGACGTTTTGAGGGTCTTCCGGGTCATCGCTTGGCTGCGGCCAGAGCACAATCTTTCCATCAGGTGAGAGCTTCAGCCGCGATGCGACCGTATCTCCAAATTCAATGCGCGCCTCACTGTTACATGGGGGCAATCGGCAAGGCGTACTAGCGAAAGCAAAGGAAACAGACGCACTTGGGATCAAGGATCAGGCTGCCGGCACTCTCTTCATGATATTTGGTCAAGTCGATCTCCAAAGTATTATCGTATGTTGCCCTAATATGAGTAACACCATCCTTCTCGTCAAGGTCTGGCCTTGACCTTCCCTGTAGGTGTGCCATATCAGTCGTAGGGCGTAGGTTTCCTCTGACGTACGGAGATCGACTTTATGTGAAGTTCCTGTTTTCGCACACTGACGAGAAGGCGCGGCGGTTTCCGGTAGAAGACGAGAAGCTGCCGCAGAAGCACACAAATGAGGAGTTTCATATCAATTGGAAAATATGTATGGGAGTAAAGAGGGTCCGCGGGTCCGAAATATCCCCAAATAGACTGCGCATTGAATAGGGTAAGCCCACATTCCTAACGCTACGCCAGAACCTGCCACAGCTGGAATGGTTAATAGAATTAGCATCCCTAACGTCTCATAGCCGACCTGCGAGTCGGGACGCATATAAACCCCTGAAAGTCGAATCGCAAAAAACCTGGATGTATCCGACTCGCAAGAACTGGAAAAACATTAGAACTGAGGTTCACTTCGAAGACCCCCGCCCAACTGGAGTGGCATTGGCATAGGCGTTCCGGAATATACAGTGCCACTTATGGCATGGGCAAGGTCACTAAGATCCAATGACGCGTTCGCCGTGACAGTCAACCGACGCGTAATTAACACTGGCAGTTCCTCAAGAATCGCTAGGTTGAGAGCAGAGATGGGTGTAAATCCTGTTCAAAAGCATCACATTTTCCGTAAGTAGGCATGGTTGCTCAGTGGGCCACGAGCGAATGATGATCAGAGGCGTGAGACTTAGAGGCAAAAGCAAGTGGGACAAAAGACAATGAAAAACGTATCCGATTTACTTTGTAACCAAAAGTTCTACCAGAACGGGACACCATCAGCATAAACATCGTTCAAGTTAGCGATATATCTTGTGCTGCACTCACCATGACATGGCACAGCGGTTGTGTCCTCACAAACTTCCCACGAAAAAATACAGGCGCTTCTACTGGCTTTGATCGGAAAACTTGAAGGAAGGGCGAGGTTGAACTTTTACTGCAGTTATTTTGTGAACATTGGACGGGCGCTCTAGATCTGGTGTGATTGACCCATTCGGGTCTGAGTGCAGCAGTTGCTGTGAGATAAAGAAAGAAGGACCGTGACTCGGGCCTCACTGATGTCAGGGCCCATTCGGTAATTTTTATTATTAGCTCCCAGTTTCAAAACCGGCGCCCGCCAAATGGCAACCGGCGTTTTCGAAACTGGACCATGGCATTTGGCGGGCGCCGGTTTTGAAACCGTCACGGTAGCTACCGAACGGCCCCCATCCACTCATCGGCCTCATCAGCCAGCATCAAATCGGCCACTTTCCTGATCAACCGGCCTAAAGCCGTGGGCGGCGGCGCCATTATGATTCAAAGTCAACTCGCCTTTGTTCTTCATGTGGTGAACCCGGATGTCAGCGAGTAGGAATGCTATTGGTTATTATGATCGCGTATTGTTTAGCAAGTATAAGCACCAATGCGCGCGATATCTGCGCCGGACGAATTACTCGGAGAGTCGAAGACCCACAACTGTGTTAACCGACCTCGAGGCGCACGCGTCTTCCTCCATTGGTAACTCATCACTGGAGTGTCATGTCAACGGTCATCGATTGTCGTTATCCGATCGAGTTTTCGTATCTGGTCAGTGACGCCTTACGAGCGTCTTGAGTCCTATAATCTCCTCAGTCATCTGCTACCTACCACCCCATTTGGCGACCGCTACGGCGCGATCCAATCCCATCACCGAAATGAAGGTAAAACGTTCTAGGTCGGGTGATAAGAAGATATAGTAGTAGTACAAGAATTGAATGAAAAACAGACGTACATGTGGTCGAGAACCGATCAACGGGCCCGGGCGCCGCGATACTGTTGATGATGCCTAGTTGAGGTCAATGTTCGATTGTAACCCATACGTCTCAGCGGAGCCAGCGAACACGCTTCTCATCGAAACTGGACTACACAAGTCTAAAACAATACCGGTGAGAATGACATCGCGAAAAATAAGCATATTCATGCTACAGCAAAGGCTGCTACGAAGTTGTTTGTTGTCTGCTCATGAGAATTGATGAGAAGGATGAAATCACGCCAGGATATATGACTGGGGCATGCGAATGGTTGAACTCAAGAATAGCAGCGTAAAACCAGGGGCACGTGATCTCAACATGACGTCATCACCAACCAATCTAACTTGCTGTATCTGAGAGAGGTACACAATTTGACACACGTTGACGTATTAAAACAACAATCCAGTAGCAATCCAGTAGTGTAATTATAGCTAAGTCCACCCCGAAGCCCAGAGATCAGAAGCAAGCGATTATATGCGTGTCCATTACATTAATGTACACCTAATATGTAAAGAGCCTCTAAGGCAGGTTGAGTATAAGCAGTTTTAGCAAATAGGTAATATGGGTCACGTACTCTCAACGTCCTCCCGGTGAGCTGAATCGTTGGAACAATAAGCACAAACAATCCCGCAACAATGCTAAGATATAATTGGGTTGTGAGAACACCTCAGACAACCTGAGAGGAGGATGATGACTTACGCTGCCTCGCACCCGAGCGTTTGTAACGCTCCGTGTTTGGTGGCCCATGGGACTTGAAAGTATGCAACGCTGAAACCACCCAGCACACGCGAGAGGTTCTGCAAGGCGCTAATCTCACCCTGATATTTCGGGAAGCAGTCATTGGTGTAGGCATCTAGGGCAAAAAGACCAAGCTTGAATCTTCACAAGTGGTACGAACGTGGAGGGACGACGCACAGACTGCCACGGTATTCATCATGACGGCGACAACAAGTAATCCCCATCCTATCACAAGCGCGGCAACTGAATTGTGTTCCTTTAGGGCCACGCCGAGCACGACGAAACCGCAGACGTATAGCGGAACTGCTACATAGCACGCCCTATGTCCGCAGGCCCGCCATTGAGTTGTTAGTGGCCGCATGTTAAAAGGTACGCAGTCTGTACCCACCATAGTCGACTTTCCGCTTCGAAAACACCTCCATTACGTCTCGTAGTGATACGCATAATAGCATCGTTAAGGAAATGGCCGATAATCTCACCGATAATGACGGCGACCTGCGAAGTGGACTCTGATGAGTGACCGTGTAGACTACCCAGAATGGAAACACAACCAATGGCGTAGCGTACATGCCGGCGATAGCATCTTGAGAAAATCCGAACCCCAAGGGTGCCGGGGTGGCAATGAAAACCGCATTCGTAACCTAAGGAAGGGACTAAAAATGTTTCGCTATAAAACGTTGCGGTGCACGTACGTTGACGCCAATGTCAAACCCGAACATAACGGCCTATACATAGGTTTGCTTAGTTAACCGCGAGTGCAGTCTCAGTGTCATGTAGAGTGAGTACCTCAAAGACCAGTATGCTCAGCAAGTGTGGGCGCCAAACTAGTTTGAACGGGGCAGAAACGGCTTCGTACCAGGTTACCCTGTACTTGGCCATCTTGGCCCCAGTTATCCCCACGAGTGTCTCGATTCGATAACGTAGACCACCTGTTTGTCGTGATGGGAGATTTTTCACGCCCCGATCATACATCCTACTCGAGTTCGTGAGTTTGCCAAATTGCAAACGCATAAACTTACGTCTCGCGTCCGAAGCAGGCGATAACGAAGATAACGAATAGGCTGTACAGGCAACCGATTCCGTATGTCCATCTCCAACTGACATAAAGACCGTCGTTAGAAGAACACATCCAAGAAAGGGAAAAACAGACTTCGCTCGGGAAACCAGAAATCCGAATGCGAAAGGGGAGAGGAAGGGGGAGAACATGAATCCCATAGTCCAGATGTTAATCTAAACAAAAGTTGTGACGTGATAAGTTATTAAGATGAAAATTTGCCTACCATTCGCGCCTGGCGATGGAAGGGGTACATGTCTGTGACGATATAAAGACCCTAATGAGCCCATCAGGCCAATCCGTAACACTTTTGATGAATAGTTTCATACCGTCACCTGGGGGCACGTTCTGTGTAGAATGAAACCCATCAGTTCGCCCTCAATTAGAATGCGAGTCGTCCACGAACCCAAAAAACGCTGTCAAGCATCGCATCGCTTCATATAACAAAGTCGTCAGTGCGCCTTTCCAGTGCCCAAAGGGTAGTACCGACCGGCGAAAGTTTTCAGATTAGGTGCGAACGTGCAGCCAACGAGGAAGCCGAGGGCGAGAAGCTGTTGAGCGATAAGAGTGGGATTGGAGATTTTACAGTGTCTGACGCACTTGCGACCAAAAGAGCACTGGCAATCGACCGTAGCGACGGATGATCATCACCGCGAAAAGACCACCCCATCCTGTTCCATCCTTCAGAATTTCGTACCACAACGTTGGACGTTAGCTACTCACCAAGGAGAAATATACTCCAGCTTCGGAACGTAAGCACAAAGCCGTGCAAACACAAAAGCAGCAGAGATACATACTTAGACGTAAGGTTGATGATTTCACTAGTAGTGGTATTGTATTGTTTCGCGAGCGCGAAGAGCGCCGCGATGCCTATAAAGAACGAACGAATTGCGTCAATATCGGTAAATACGGCCATTCTCTTTGCTCTACTGACCGATTCCCGAATCAAAGTCGGCGACAATCGAAGCGAGTATGACGATGGTCAGTTGGACGGTCTTGCGCCATTCGGACCACTGCAAGGTACAAGGTCAATATCACGTGATCAGTGACGTTTTTGATACTGTAGTCGGACGTTTTGCGGATCTTCTGGGTCATCGCTTGGCTGCGGCCAAAGCACAATATTTCCATCAGGTGAGAGCTTCAAGCGCGATGCGACAGTATCTCCAAACTCGATGCGTGCTTCCCTGTTGCATGGATATCATTGGCAAGAAATGATGAAAGAGAATGAGACTCGGACGCACTTGGGGTCAAGGACTAGTCGGCCAGCACATTCTTCATGATAAGTGGTCAAGTCGATCTCCGAGGGATATCCTTGCGATTCCATAACGGGGGTCTTCTCGTTGAAGTCTGGCCTTGACTCTCCTGGTGAGTACGACATGTATAGTAGGACGTGGTGTACTAGGATTCCCCTGGTGTGCGATGGTCGACTTTAAGAGGCGTTTCAGTTATCCGCAGACCGTAGGGAGGCGCCGCGGCTAGAAGTCTAGAAGTCGCCATAGAAGCGAGCGCCTAAGGGCCATCATGACCATAAGAACCGTTGAAGATTGGGAGTGCGTGTAAAGAAGACCCAAGGTACCCATATATTGTCTACGCATCGAGAAACATTCCTTAACACCAGACGTGCGGTGCTTGGGATAAAGCCCTCTGCATCCTGCATCCTAGGAGCTCTCATACTCAACCTTTGACCGGTAAAAGCCCCGCAAGGCCAAGCCCAAGGAAGCGTCCGTCTAAGAAACGCCCAGGCCCACGCCACTGAAAAAAAAAAGCTATTGAACGGCTGAAACGCGCATCCAGGTTTGTGCAATCCCGCCCCAAGACTTTTACCTGTGAATGGGGAAAGTGATCGAGTTTCAGAGGCTAATCCAGGCGCCCGGCACTATCGTTTAGTTCAGATTTGAGATAGATGGTCTTTCAAAAGCGAGTTTCCGACTCGACCGTGACTGCGGTTCGCGGTCACGGTGTCAGTGCAGTCCAATCACGTGATTGTCCCATGGGAAAAGATGACGAGATTCCTGCCAAAAGAAGAAAACATCGTTCATGATCCAATTACTCCGTGGGTCTATGCCCGGACAGGTGGAGTTTGTGTACAATCCGAGTTTTTTTCCACACAATTTTTTCAACTTTTGGCGTGCTCTCAGTTGTGTTGTGGTAACCAACCACGGTTGCCTTCACAGCTTTCGAACACCCGTCAAAGAACAACGAGGGTGCGAGAAAAGACCAAAGGTCAAGAAATAAACTGCGCTTTCGTGCATGGCCTGGTCAAGCGCAAGTCTCAACCACCAATAAGAGATTGTGCGGCGTTCGGACTTTCGAGAAGCAGTGGATAGAGGGGAACGGTGGGTTAGAGAATGGTGTTGAGAATGTTGGTACGTCCGAGTTGTCCTAATATGGCGTCGTCGCTCGTGGCCATCTTATCCACTAGGTTATCTCGATCGATTTGCCAGCATACAGTGCGCTCCACTGCAGATGTTGCTGTACGACCAGTCCCTACCTTGACCTGGGATTGCACCCAAGACTCCACGACACTGATCCCATCCAGTCCTCAGAAACCTTAGACCTGACAGCTACATTCAAATACGGACAGTCATTACTGACAAATCTCTTCGGACTATCACAGTCGGCGGGTATGACATCTTCCATGAGTTCGTCTCAACCGTTATAACATGGCCAATATGCCTCCGAATCTTCCCTATCCCCTCTTTTCTGACCTACCAAGGGTCACGACGTTCACCGGCGATCGACGTCCTTGACTACACATTTGCACCATTGCCCTCCCCATTGCGTGTCATGTTTGCCTCCCAATTTGCCTTATCTTGTTCAAGCCGCTTCCGCACCTTTTGCACCTCCCTGTTCCAATCCGTCCTCAGCCCGAGCCACACGCCCACTGTAGAGCCGTATATGAGCGACACTGTCAGGCCATACCACAGTCCATGGAGCCCCATTTCGCGTCGGAACGTCAACCAGATCCCGAAGGGAACACCTGTTCAGGACATCGGTCAAAGCCCGGCTGGTCCAAGGGCAATGAGGACAACTCACCGAGCGCATAGTAGGCGCTAGGCAAATGTTGCAGTCAGCTAAAAAAATATAATCCAATGACAAACATACCTTAAATTCACTAGAGCGCCAGTTAACTATCCCACAGATGTCAAGTGTCCACTTTGGGCAAAAGAAACGTGCAAAAACACACCTGTTTCCCTCGAGCTCTTAGTATGCCACCACTGACGCCATTAAGACCGTCGAACACTTGGAATAGAGCCACAATGGGTAGGATCGATGCTACCAGCTTGACGACATCTGTGGCGATGGTGAGATAATGCCATTAGGCATGGCGGACATAAATAAGGACGAACTCGGATCGTCGTTAAATAGGTAGCCCCATTGATTTTTGAATATCAAGAATATCGCACTGAACGTTATCGTCAGTGGCCAGCCGCGTGAGGGAAGCTACCCCTTACCTAGCGATTCCTGAAACGATAAGAGCCAAAAGCATTGACATCCTTGTAGCTACTCCCGCACGGTGAGCATTTTGCTCTCCCAGGAGATTCCCTAATCTAGAGTGGAATCAGAGCAGGGGACTATAGGTGATCTCCACGAACGCTTACCTGACAGCAGACGCCACGCTCACTGAGAAAGGCGCCTGGAACGAAGTTGATGCGGACACTAACAATACGGACTGTGCCGCTAGAGCCGTAGGTCCAAGGCTAGTTTGAGCTTAGCCATGAACAAACTATACAAACCAAAGCGCTTGTGGACTTACAGGCTGGCGGCGACTAGGTATTATTACCTCATCAGCGAGGCCATTCTGGCCCTCGAAAGATAATGACTCACGGCCGATGAGTTCCCAACACCACCACTCGGTCGCGGTTTGCACTGTACGTAAACATCGGTTGTCAAGCGTGGGAGATGATCGATGATGCCTCGATAAGACTGACCAACACCTCCCACACCTAGCCGAACGAGAACGCCGAGGTTTGTGAAACTACGGCGAGATAATGGATGCCAGGCGGTGTTGGGGACAAAGAAAATCCCATATATGATAGAGGCAATCGAAATCAAGTTAAAAGAAATAGCCGTTGCAAGCGGGGCACCGATAAATCCAAGAGCGATAGGTTCGGGACCCCATACTGGCGCCAAGGTCAGTGATGAATGTCTTACGTCAAAGGACACGCCTTGATACCAAGAAGATAGTTAAGAATCACGTTGATAGGCGCAACCACGATAATGATCTGGGTCGGGACCGCAAAGAGACCCTGCGATTGGAAATATCGACTGCAAGACCGTCAGGGCATTTACTAAATTGGGACATAGGGCATACCGAGATATGCAATTGAAGGCATATGCAGGGAGACCAATGGAAGCATATTTGAGATATATTGCAGCGAGGTGAGCGACATCAGGCTGTTGGTGCAAAAAGAGTAAAATTGACTCGGCATTGAACCAAACAAAGTAGATGGGCTGGCAGAACGAGATGTCAGTTGTCTCACAGAGCATGCCGCGGGATAGGCATACTATCAGAGAACCGGCAACGACGACGGCTGCAAGAAGGTCAAACGAGATATGAGTTATTCAAGTTGGCGTTGGCGGTGCTCTCTCCGAGTCACTTACCCATGCGTTGTGTCCAGAGTCCGACGAGCTGTGGCTGGGGGGACGTCCAAGCACTGGGTAACATAGTGTCCAGGGTACTGGCGAGGCCCTGCATGATACTATAGCCAGTGACAGTGGCCGTCATCGAACCAAGGGTGCACGCCGCGAGTGCTATCGTCGACAGATGACCGATGGATATAACAGAGGCAATTGAGAGGGAGTATTCAAGAAGGTGAGTGCTGTATAGGGGGTGTCAGGTCAAAGGCGGTGTGCGAAGGACGAAGCCTACCTGAAAACTGGGAGCGAGTACTTGCACAAGATGTAAAACTCATCGATGTAAACCTTGGCAGTGCTCTGGGAGCAGGCTGGATCAGTGCTCGGACTGGCGTCTTCCTCGACATCCTCGACTATACGTGGGACTAGAAGTGGGGTGTATTCATCGGGGATGGCAACCTTTGAGGCGAACGGCTCTGGTAGTTTGGGTTGCAGAGGCCGCAAGTAAGGAGAAGGAAAGCTGCTACGTCTGGTGGTAGGGACAGGTCTGTTGGGGATCATGTCGTCGAGGGTGTCAGATGGTTCGGTTGAGTCATACAAGTCGTCAACGGGGTCATCAATGTTTGTAGTCGTTCCTCTAGCGTTAGCATAGCGTGACAGGAGTGCGTAATCTGAAGGCAGGGACGAAGGGGTTCCATAGTGGATGGAGGCCATTGTAGAGAGAAGAGTGTGTGAGAGTGAGAGTGAGCGAGCTAGAGTAGATCTTCTGCCGGTGTTACGTTCGATTTCTCTCACCGTTAGTCACCGGCATCGGAGGTCGGATGACACGCACCGAATCACCCGACACCGACAACTCCATTTCCTTTCCTGGATGGACACATGGACCCTCTCCTCGACCAACACGCTCGCATCAACGCTGTCCGCGTCGACGGGGCAAAGAATACCCGCAGGTCTTTTCTCGAGTCTATCGTATACCCTCATCTCCCACACTACCCTCACTCGTCCCTTGAATCCGTCATTCGTGCCACCCGTGACATAGGCCATTACCTTGTCCAGTCTGATATCTTCCAGACCGTCCACGCACGTTTGGAGCCCTCAGCAGACGCCACAACAAAGCCCGGCGACGTCGATGTTATTTTTACTACCCGAGAGCGTCCCCGATTCTTTCTGAAAACTTCCACCGAAGTCGGGAACAGCGAGGGCAACGCGGTGCGCATCCACACCATTCCCCGCATGCCATATTTGTCTCAAAGAGTCATCATTGCATTCCCAGAGCGCGACAAGTAGAATAAGAAATGTTTTTGGTGGAGGTGAAACGTTCGAAGCGAATGTCTCCTTTGGCACCCAGACGCGTCGTTCTTTTCATGCCACGTTTACCGCCCCCGTCACCCGCACCCTCGATACCCACGGAGAACTATCCGTGTTTGCTCTCGACCGCGACAACACGTCCTATATGAGTGCCACAGAAACCCTCCGCGGTGCGCGGGCCGTCATCCGCGTACGTCGCGTCCGTGTCAGCCCGATAGACTGACCCACGAACCACGCCGCCTCCTCAGCGAGGTACACTTGGCGCACGCGCAGGACAACACGAATTTGGTTATGAAGCCGCGCTTCGCCATATCGGTGGCCTTAAACCTACCGCGTCTCTCAGGTCCGCATGATGCCTTGTCCTGCATCTTTTTTTTAATTCTAACTCAACACGCACGCCGGTTTTCATTCTCAGCGTGCGTACAGCTGCAGGTACATCCACAAAATCATCGCTCTTTCACACGTGGACCCGCGACACCCGCGACCACCCGATCCTAGGTACCCGCGGTGTACGCGCCCAACTACGACACGAGCTCGCAGGGCTCGGTGGCGGCGCCTCGTTTTATAAAGCAGAGGGATCTTTGCACGCCTCGCGCGTGCTTCACCCGGGTCTCGTCAGCTAGCCCCTTCTCTGCCCTTCCATTGGGAGATTATTAACTTTTCCACAGCTTTTTTCACTAGGCGCTCGCGCAGGCGTCTTGCACCCGCTCACTAACGGCGACGATGGCACCGCCCCGACGCTATCCGATCGTTTTCAGCTTGGCGGGCCAACGAATCTACGGATGTTCCGTGCGAACAGCCTCGGACCACGCGACGGCGGTGCGCCTTTTTTTTTTTCTTTTCGTCGTCTCACTTTTCACGCATAACGGTGTGAAAATAATAATAATAACAACATGGTTACAACCTCCTTTTTTTTCTGCTTCGCATATATAGTCGACTCACTGGGCGGCGATTTGTTCTGGGCTGCGGGCGCGAGCCTCATCACGCATCTCCCGCGTAAACCACATTGGCCTGTCAAGGCACACGCGTTCCTCAACGCCGGTCAGCTTGAGCCGCTCCACCGGCATGAAGACGGCGTAGGCTCGTCGCTGCGGTCCAGCATCTCGGCCGCGCTCAGCCAGCCATCGGTATCGACTGGCGTAGGCTTGATCTACCACTTCGACCCTGTACGCGTGGAGCTCAACTTTGGTGTGCCGCTTGCCGCACGCGCTTCGGATGGTACAAGGAAAGGCGTGCAGGTCGGAATTGGGCTCGAATTTTTATGAGCTTGCATGGCGTGCGAATACACGCAAAAAGTATAACTTTTTCTTTATTCACTATCTAGAGCAAAGTACAAAGCAACGGCTATGGATACAGTCATGCTTAGTTAGACAACGGGAGGGGGTGGGAAAACAGAACAGGCAGGTGAAGGAGAGAGAGCGGATCACGAGATTTGTTTGCTCCGCCTTGATTTGCCAGTGATACTGCCTGTGCGTTCCAACGCAGACTTGAGACCTTTGATAGTCTGTACAATCTCGTCTGTCATATATCGTGCGTGCAGTCAGTCAGCCAAAAGGATGGGGGGATTATGCGATGGTATATGAAACGCACTTGCGAGTTTGGCGCTTTCCGCTTCGAATTCATACCGCTTGTTTCCGCCGTCGCGGAGTACGACCATGCGGAAAGCGGAGGATGACTTGCCGGACTGGCACGAAACGACGGAATCGATGTGGTACGACGACGTCTTGCCGCTATCGAAGACCGCTTTGGCGGCCTTGTTCGTCGTCGGCATGATCTACAAACACACACACAAAGTTAGAGGAGGACATGGAGGTAAATGAATTATAGTAAGACGCACGTGGATATATGGACCGTCGATCGCGAGTGTGCGTTCGTGCTTCCCGACGATCATCGGCATCTTTCTGTAAATGGTATATTTCTATAAAACGCGAAACGAGTGTCAATGGCACCCGGCAAAGAAAATAATAGTAGTCGTTCAGACCTTGTAGGCGGCCGTAAAGTCTTGTGATATATTATAGTCCATGTCTGGCACGTCAGACATACGCTTGAAGATCGACGCTTTATTAAAAAAAAAAAAAAAAAAGACAAAGTCAGCAATCATTCTGAGGGGGGGAAAAGGGACAAGACGCACCGTTCGGGTCGGTTGACCGCCCAATCGGTCTCACGTCTACGTTCATGTGGGGCAGCATCGATCGCTTCACAAGCCTGAGATCCGATTCTCCCTGCAGACTTGCGACGGTACGGTCGAGCGGGATAAGGATGCTCATATCCGAGAGCAAGAGCGCGTATTCCTTTGGCTGAAGCCTCCGTTTCCGACATACCTTTTCCAATGCCTCTTGCATATACATCGTCGCCGAGCTTTCAAAAGTCAGTCGTCAACCGTCAATAAGCCATACAAACAGCAAGACGAAAAAGACTTACACAGAAATGGTGGTATATAGGTGCGCCGCATCGGCGGTGTCCTGGATCCTGATCCGCAGGAATATCTGTGGTCCGAACGAGTTGTATGAGCTGGGAAAGATTGCGTTGCTTAGCGTCGAGGCAGGTAGGGCGCTTGAGCTGCTGCTGCTTGGTGCGGTTATGGAAGGGGGCGCTAGCGTCCCGTTGGACAAGTCCGCCTTCTTGGTATTGGCAACGCGTGAGGGACTGCGCTGTATTTTTCCTTCCAGAATCTTGTTCTGTTGAACTAGTAAATGTAGAACCATAATTAAACTAAAATACAATAAAATATGAAGTTTCGGATGGGACGCACTTTGTGTGGGGTTGGCCTCCAGCACGGCGTACGCCTCGAAAGTGAATTTGGCGATTTTCGACTCTCTGTTTGGGGCTAGGAAAACAATCGAGATGGGTGTGTCATTTGTGAAAAGGAGAAAAAAAAAGCAGGAAATCTTGACGACTTACGGGGAAAGTCCTCATCCACTTCTCCATCATCCTCCGCGATCTTCATCACCCACCCAACCGCACCCAACTTTTCCTCCGAATTATTCGAGTTAGTATCCTCATCATCCAACCTAGGCAACCACCCAGCCTCCCAATAACTCCAAAGCCCAAACCCAAGCACCTCCTCCACCGTCGCGTCCTTCCTCACGCTGAGCCTCATCGGCTCACCAGTTGGCTCGCGAGCAAACGGGAAGAAAATGGTGACGACCATCGACGCGGCGGGCGAGACGCCGCGACCGGATATGGCGGAGTATAGGTCTGAGAATGGATTCGTCGTGTTGGACGCGGCCATCATGCTGCTCAGCGCTGACTTGGCAGCACGTATCGGCGCTACCTTCTGCCGCGCAAAGAGGTCTTCCTCCGCTGCGCCGGCTGCAGTTGCGGTGGGAGGGGAGGTAGGCGTGGCACTGCTGCTGCTCGTACCGTGTAATGTGCGCCTGTGCTTGTTCGACTTCGTCGTATTGGGCGCCCCGGCGGCCGGGGCAGCTTGTGAGGGTTCGGACGTCCGCGAGTGGAGTACGGTGATCATGTCGAACCCTGGTTCACTCGGCCTTGTGTCCGGGTACGACGAGGCTGATGATGTGCCGCCGGCGATCTTGTCCTCTGTAACGGGGCTGAGGCGTGCGCGGCTGCGACCGTGCAAGGGGGGCGGGGAGGGTATGTTGAAGTAGTTGGACGTAGATAGGCTTGCGCTGACGCCAGATAGACCGTCTGAGACGCTATCTGATATCGTACCCGCCAGCCTGGTAGTAGCAAACTCGCTGACGACGACACACACAACACTGCATGAGCGGACCACTCATGAACGATGAGGATGAAAAAACACGCACGGATCGAACTCAACTTCGTCGATGTCGACACTAACGCCAACATCAACGACGTCATCAAAGTCCTCATCTTCCACCTGCATGAACGAATCCTCCTCCTCTACCTCCTCCTCATCTCCCGAAGACTCCAACGTGGCACTCTTCTCCTGTGCCGCAACGATCCGTATCTCAGGCGTAGAAGACGTCTCTGCGGCAGCAGCAGCAGCGGCGGCCGCTACACCACGCCGCGCTTGCAGCCTCAGTCTGCGCCGCTCGTCCATCTCAGCAGCGCCTTTAAACTTGGGCACGAAAACAGGTTTTGGTGGTGGTGCATCTGTGGCGGTAGAGACCTGCTGCTGTTGTTGTTCCTGCCGCGGCGGCGACTTGGACGTCATAGTCATCGTACTTGTAGAGCTCGTCGTCGTCGTATAACTAGCCGTAGTCGTACCCACGGTCGACTCTCCATCTCCAGACGCAGACTCGGGCGATAGCGTCTGAGAAGACAGCCGCTTAGAATCACTACGACGACGACCACCAACGCCCATGCCCAATGCACCCGTTCTCGAAGGCCCCAAAATAGTCTGCGTATACTTGAGTTTCGTCGCACCCGGGAAACCCGATATGCTGCGTGGACGCGTGCCAGACGCGGAGCCGCCGCTGCCGCCGTTGCTCCCGTCCGACTCGTCCGGCGAGAGCGGGGGGCTAGGGGGTGAGGCTAGTTCTGGCCATTTGGCTGTGTCGGAGAGAGAGGCGGCGGTGATGTAGGGATTGGTGGAGAAGGAGGGGTTGAAGGAGATGAGTCGGGGACCATATGGGTCTTCGGAAATGTTACGAAGGTAGCCAAGGCGCAGACTGTGTATTAGTAGTCTGGACGAGTATCAGACATAGTGATGAATGAGAACAGAACGGATACACACTCTGGGTCAGTCAGGAGGGACATCTGCCCGTCGCTTGTGAGCGATGGTGCTGAACGTAAGTTGAAAGCCGAATAGACACCGGTACTGTAGGTAACGTAAATAGGCGGGCATGACTATCAAAAAATCAAAATCCGATTGAGATGAATACTGCATATATGAAAACTATCAAAGCGAAATAACGGTGCAGATGCTGTAAAAACCAAAACTTGAAGATGTACAAATATACACGATCATAATCCTCCCGTTCACCTCCATGCGGGCCTGCCACTGCTCGTCGTATTCGTCGTTGTCGTCGCATCGGCGGCCACCAGCGCCGCACTCTTCTTTCTCCTTAACTCCAAGGCATGAGCCTCGATCTCCCTCGACCGTTCCATCTCCTCGAAGCTGCTCACGAGCTCTTTCACGCTCCCACCACTGCTTCTCCGTCCCTCGGGGATATTTATAGGAGCCGACGCCACCGGAGGCGGAGATACAGGACGCAAGTCGACAAGCCGCTTGGGTATTCGCGGTAGCGTTGGAATAAGAGTAGGTGGGGAAGCGTGCTCCAAATGTACAAGTTCCTTCGGGTGTGTCGAGCGTGGCGCAGGTTTAGGCTGTGGCGTTATTATCGGACCGCGCGGCTTCTCAAACAATTCTGGTGGAGGAAGTGGAAGGCCGGGACGAGCGGGCTCGTGCGCCTTCTGCGCCGGTGTCTTCTTCTTGAGAGTAGGAAGGTAAGAGAAGAAAAATCCCTTTACCCGACTATGTACAGACGGCGTCAGCGGAATCTCTTGCTCCGACTCCTCCTGTTTCACGTGTGATGTCATACCATCCTCAGGTCTATCATTAGCCGTAAGAGCAAGAGGTGCGGGAGATTCGCCTGGAGCACGAGGTCCTAGACTGTCTTGCTTGCTCAAAGACTTTGCTTCCTCCAACAAGTGTGAGTAACGGGGAGCAAGGAGCGATGATGGAAGTCGCTGTGTAGTTTGCGCCAGGAACGAAGGGGCAGCAAGCCGGGGCTGCATTGAATTGACACCTTGCCGTCGCGCGGGATGCACTGGCGTAAAGTCGGGGACAGTAGGCGTTGATGAGACAGACGAGAAGCGCAATGTCGGCGTAGGCGGTGCACCCTGTCCGGAACGCTGCTTCTTTTGCAGGGCCTTGGCGCGTTTCAAGATATCCTCCCTGTAACGCCAACCATTGAGACGGAAAAAAGAGACGAAGACAAACACACTAAACCTACCGTTCAAAGGCTGGACCGAGATGGGTGACCGCCTCTTCACCGCCAAAGATGTCCTCGAATCGCCGAACAACGTCCTCAAGCTCGACCGCATCGACGTCACCAAGCACACCCTCGTGACCCCATCGCGCACCAACTTCGAGCCTTACGTCAGTAAAGCAAGCATCAAGCAATTTCCAGTCACTTCGTGACCATTCACGGGGCCCATCAGTGTCGATAACTAACGGAGCCGAGGGTCGACGGAAAGATGAGGGTGCAGGAGAAGGTGTTCTGAAAGCCGGCGTCGCACTCCTTGGGGACGTTGGAGAATCGAGCTCAGATTCCACCTCGTGCAGCAATTCAGGAAGCGTCATTGAGGGACTGCCATGCATCAACACGCGCCCATCGACGACTAGACCAAACGAACGACGGGAAGTGCGAGCAGGTGATAAGGATTTGCGAACACCAGCGCTTGTGACGTCTGCGCGTCGAGTCTTCTGGATAAGCGATTCCACCGTACGTGGTGACCGACTTTTACGAGAGGCCTTCATGACAAGATCCCAATCATGCTACAGACAGGATTAAAAGGGAACCACGAGCATGGGAATCCGAACACACCTGCTTCAGGATTGCGGCTGCACGAGCAGCAGCCCAAGGATCATCGCTGACGATCTTAACCACGCTCAAATCGCTGTCATCGCTACTATCCCCCTCGGGTTCCGCGTCCGCGTCGTCCGTTAGTTCGGCCATAGGCTCATCGACCTCTATGCGCTCTTCGGGTAATTGCGGCTCGGGTGGATGCTGTCTTGGCGATGCTAATTCCTCAGACAGTGAACGATCAACAGTCTCTTCGTCCTTCCGGTCCTCTCCGACAGGTTCGCCTTCGTCGCTGTCAGGAAGGAGATCAAAATTTTCAGCGGAAATGAGATCGTCTTGCTGAGAGGCAACGAGATGAAACTCGTTCACGGCCTCGTCACTTTCTTGGGCCGCTGTAATTCCGTTCTGGCAGAAGCTTTCATCTCCGGGTTCAATAACCTCTTGGGAATAAGTAGGTGTTACCCCGGAACTATTGTGTGCTTCGTCGCCTGGTGAAGTAACTTCAACGTGATTGTCGTGAGTAAGGTCTCGAGAAGGCGTCGTGTGTTCCGTCTCCGATATTTCCGGAGCATTCGCAGGTTCTTGCGGTACTTCAATTTCAATTTCACTTATTGGTTCTCGCGTCTCCTTGGCTGACTCTGGAACATGGCGATCCTCGATATTTTCGACGTGGAATTGAGGCTGCACCAGTGATAGATCCAAGTCGCCGGCATCGCCACCATCATTGTCCTCCTCATGTTCGTGTTCAGGGATTGGACTGCCTCTGCGAGGGAAGGGACTGACCGGACGTCCCCATTGCTCAATCCTCTCTCGGGTCCCGCTTGTCGGGGGATCTACCTTGGTCGGTACCTGCATTACGCGAAACTTGCCCGTGTATTCTCCCTCCTGCTCCGAGCTGCCGCCATCAGACGAACTCCATGAATCTTCACCATTTTCCGCCAAGTTGAACACTGGCTGTTTGAGGGAGTCGATATCTTCGTTATCATCTACATCGGAGGGTATGCCTGGAAGGGAGAAATCAAGTGCGCAGGGGTTGAGTGGCGACAGCTGTTTTCCCGGACGGGGAGGTGTACTCTCGAGCAGCGGGGTTTCGCGCGCATTTGTTGGGACCGACAGCCGTGGAGGTCGGACGCGACCATGGAGTAAAAGGGGGTCATCTGTGGGCGATGGAGGAGGAAGGCGAGATAAATCGATCTCAGGAGGCTCTTTCTTGATAGTGATATTGAGCGTCTTCTTGCGCTTACTGGACTTTGAGACACGTGGACTAGGTCGAAATACTTCGCGAGGGGGTGTGAAACGTTCAGCCGGCGGGTCGTAGGATGGGATGGGTGTAGAAGATCTGGCTTGTGCAGACAGATGCTGACGGGTAGGTGAAGGAACGGGAAGGATATAGTCGGCCTTGTCGTTGTCTGCGTGGGGAGAGCGGAGGAGGGCTGGACTCCGCCGAGATTTGTTTGGGCTGGTTAATGGGGAACGAGAACGTCGAGGGCGATGATCGGGACTAATATTCTCGGGTGGGGGAGCGAGACTCTGGCGCTCCTTCCTCACAACCGGAGAGTTGTTCGCAGAGCGACGACCGCTGCCCCGGACATCGTCCTCTAACGTGATTCGGCATTATTATAAATGAGCCTATCAACACGCCAAGAAAAAAAGATAAACTCGCCTATGTCCAATCCCATGCGAGCTCTACGCGTCTGTTTGCGGGGTTTCGGATTGGGACTTGCCTCTGCCATCCGCTGAGGCTGACTGGGACCACCAGAATTGGGTAAAGAAAAGTATGGAAAAGTAGGGCGTTTGCGCTTAGATGAACTGCCCGTGTCTGCAACGTGTCGCAAATTCGAAGCAGGTTCTGAATCAGCTCTGGTCCATGAGGACTGCTTTCAAGATCGGTCGGTTAGTGAGAACAAAGACAGGCAGCGCGCAACACGCACAGATTGGCGGCTGATCCCCGCTCGCGCGCTGTCTTCTGGAGGAGGACTAATAAGAGACGTTGCAGCATCCGAATCAAAGGTGTTCTGGGAGGCTTGGGGAGTCAAGAGACCGGTGTTGAACGCGTCTGTAGGCGCTACGGCATTGTTGTATTGAGGAGTGAGGATGCGGGTGGCGTCGCGCTTTGCAGGGGAAGATTTCGAGGGGTGCTTCGAGTGCATAAATGAGGAGTGTCGTCGAGCGAGATTGTCAGGTGGGCAATTCTCCATAATGGTTGCCGGTGCGCGTTGAACAATTGTGGATTGTGGATGGACAACTTTGAGTCGAACAACAACACCGCGAACACGTGATATGCACGCGTTTGCCGTCTCTGGCCACGTGCCCTGGACACGTGTCTTTGGCGTCGGGAAGCGGACCGCCCCCTCTGTATTAGAAAAGAAAACCACAGCATTCTAATCAGTGGGCGGCTCATCACCCCACCCCACCCCATCTTCTGCGCGAAGCGCGGAGGTATAAAGGTCTTTTGACTTGTCGTCGAGCTGAATCAATTCCACCCTCCTCCGCTCATCTCAGCTTCCTTGCCGCGACGATCAGGATGACCACAGCACTAGAAACCTAGAGCGACTTCCCATATATGTCCCGACTATGTTATGCTTTGTGGAGATATTATGCAAGCTCATGCGAGTCGAGGTTCCAACGTACCCCTTGCACCCATCATGCAATCTGACAATCGCCACCATCACCCTCTGACGGCCAAACTCGGCGTATATCACATTGGGCAACTTTTTTACGTCCAGATACGCACTACGCTAAAGATAGATAGAGAACCGCATGACACAACCGACTTGCTCCTCCCGTCACCCTCCTGCCTTAAAGAGACTAGTGCCATTGTGAACATTCACGTTCAGGTATGACATGCAGTGGACACTTCACCATGCTGCGCCGACCTTCCTCAGTGTACATGTGGATTTAGGACCCCAAAGATTGCTCATCCCCGTACCTGACCCCCACTCCGTTTCCATACTTGGCACACCCATTGTGACTCCCAAAAGCACTATGATGTGCTCATTCACCAGGTGATCCCGAAAGCAGTGTCATTAAGATAGCTTGGCGAAAAAAAAGATCTTACTAATGTTCACACCCGGTTGCGCGATATCTTCCCGCACAAGTTGACCTGGCAGTTGTTTCATACGATACGGTAGTGTAACAGTAACCTTGGGAACAATCAAGAAGAGATCAGTAGCAACCTCAGGAACCTACCGAGACATCTGTCGACATCACCATTGTCTATTGTCTATGCTATCGCTATCGAAAGTTGGTTGATGTTCTGGCTGATCTGATCTCCGGCGCCCGTCGTCACACAAGTTACGCCTTCTGCACGTGTTTCTACACGTGTACGCTGAACGGCAAATAGATTTTTGCCGTGGGAGTCGGTATGCGATATGCATATGGTACGAGGCTACTTCCCAGTCTGCTTACGGGCGATCGGCTGTAAGGTATTTGCAATACCGTGTGATGCCTGGTGCCTTCCATCACAGCAAATTTACGGTGCGCTTCCTTTTCGCGTTGAATTCACTCACTCACATGATGTCGGAGTATGTGCTCATTGCCTTAAGGGCACTGATGGCGCCATCATTCATGAACGTCAACTCGCACAAGTCAAACACGACGATTAAGTAGAGCGTGGAAAGCATAGCGAGGTCGTCATGTACTGTACATCGTAACTAAAGCGAGGAATGCGAACAGCGGCCGAGAGATAAAACCAAACCCGATCTACAATCTATATTACACACACACGTGAGGGACGTATTAGGCAATCGTCAAACCAGACTCCCAATGGCCCAACGTCTAGCGCAATGGCCAGTCATAATCGTGTCATCCAAACTTCATAATTTCATCAGCGTGACTTCTTCTTCTGCCTCAAGCAGCGCCTGCACTCGATCATGTCTCGGTGTGAGATTAATGCGATACGCCAGTGGCGTGCGTCCAGACTCGCCATCATATTCCTCTAGGGATATAGGCTCATCCGGTAACGAGCGAATGTCATAAGCCCAAAGCAACCGTGAAATCGCAAGCCACAACTCCCGTTCCGCGACGTGGATACCCGGACAGATGCGGCGGCTGCGGCGCCGATTCAAGATGGGAAAGGAAGGGAGAGAGAAAGAAAAGAGAAAGAATATCAGCGAAGAAGCCCAATGACGGCCGACAGGCCAGGATAAACACATTTCAAACGTACCCAGCGCCAAACGCCCAGTGGTCCCGGTCCATTGCGTTGGACAGCTTGCTCGATTCGGCGCACGTCAACGTGTCGCCCAAGAAGCGTTCAGGGTTGAAAGCGGATCTATTGAGTAGAGGACGTCCCTGTCAGCAGCCACCTTTTGAAACGAGATCAGAAGGTGCGTACGAGTCTGGATACTTCTCCTCGTTGTGATGTATTTCGTAGCAATTAAGAATGACTCCCGTGTTCTTCGGAATGTACATCCCATTGTATACAAAGTCTTCTGTCGAATAGTGCGGCGTCGCCAACCAAAATGGCGAATGTGCGCGCTGCACCTAAAGAAGTAGACGGGAGTGAGAAACTAGACACGATATCGCCGAGTTTCGGCGTACCTCCTTGATGATGGCTCGGATGTAAGGAAGGCGCTGCTCGTCATCTACACCTGGCCAACAGTCTCGGCCGACCACGCTGTCAAGTTCAGCATGGGCCCGCGCTTGAACCTCTGGGTGTGACGAGATGAGCGCCAGGAACCACAAGATAACACCTGAAGTCTAAAGATGGCAATGCCCGGGTTATTTCGATCCGGCTTCGTCGGAGGGAATCACATAAGGATAAATCATACCGAATGGACGCCACCGAGGGTGAACACAGCTGATAGCATGCACAAGTCTTCCCAATCAAGCTTCTCTCGTTCTTGCGTCAGCAGAAGCGTCTTGACCAGACAGTCCGGCACGTCCTCTCCGGCGTCCATGCGGGCCTTCACCCGCATGATCATGGCGCCGTAGACTTCCACAATCCCGTCATGGAGCCGACGACCACGTGATCGAGTAGTAGTGGGGATCCACTCGAGCGGTTCGATGAAGTCGACAATGTTTGATAGTGGACCTGTGATCACCTGTTATCAGCGGGGCCCGAAGTAGAAAAGGATAAATTTTACCAGTGAGATGCATAAACTCAGTGGCCAAAGATAGCGCGCTTTCGGTCAAGGGATCGGCCGTGGAATCGGTACGTATCCCAAATGTTATTGTCAACATGTTACTGCAAGTGATGTATCACATCCATCAGAACTCCATCAAAAGACAAAAACGCTGTTGCAAGTACTTTAGCGCATAGCGACCAACGAAGTGCGCCGGGTTAATTGGCAATTTGCCCATCTTGGTTTCGTAATACATCGATCGAACCAAGATATGGGCTTCATAATCAAGAACGGAGGCATAACCTTGGATAGCCTTAGGAGTGAGTAGCTGCATTGCGATCCTACGATGTTGTCTCCTGACAACAAAACGTCATCTATCCGCCGCGGCGGATGTTGAAACTCCCGACTTACCACGTGTCATTGTATGCGGTCGCGGTGATGGCGCGGCCACGAAGTATCGTCCGATTCTTCATGAAATATTGCCTACGACTGGAGAAGATTGCGCCGTTGGAGACCAATAAGTCCTTGGCGACACGCGCATCTGAGATTACAATAAAGAGTTGATTGCCCATCCAGACTGAGAGGAGTGGTCCGTAAGCCCTCGCCCAGGTGCGTAATGCGCGCTCAGGATAACGACGAAGGAAAGCGTAGCGGAACAGAGGGCCAGGAGGAATAGGGTGTCCATCTTTGTCTACAATGTTTCTCCGGAAGATCAAGGGAAAGACGAATGAGAGTACTAGAACTACAAGTAGGACGCTGAGCCCCGAAGTGGTCAGCGGAGCAGTCTGGGAAGACGAGATGACTTGTCAGTGAACGTAGATCACCCGGAGAAAGGGACATCTCACAGAGAAGAGGGCGAGAAGACCCGTTTCGGGTATGTTGGATGTGACATACACCATGAGCCGGAAAGTTGAAGGGCTAAAGTACACAGAGATTTACAAGACCAGAATGGAGGCGAGGTGAGACAGAACAATCGTTGATGGCTTTGTGGTCTTCCTGGCCTCGCGCATTTTAAGCTCCCCCACGCGCTCTCCGAACATTTATTTTTCCAATGAAATTTCACCGGGTCACCCGAGTGGTCGGTGAGTTGCTATACAGCACAGGAAGGTCTCCATGTCGAAATCGCAAAAAGGATCGGACCCGAAATAATGGGCCAGTCGGCATTTCTCTGAGAAGTGGAGAAATTAAGGGCAGTCCGATACTACCCGGTCGGCTAAGTTGGTGAGTAAAAAAACAAGTTCCAGATCCTGTTAAGTGGGTCATCCCTTTTGCGCCCACTGGCAGTGGCGAACGTTCCGTGGAAACTATCTGCCTCATTGCGCCGCTACAAATGTATTTTGGAGCCACGCCACCCCACGGAAGACAACTGCGACCGGAAGGTTTGTCATATTGGGTTATCTGAATAGCCTGGAACCTGGTCGAAGGTACCCCTCTTCCGTCAAAGCCCAAGACGTGAGAGCATTGAGTTGCAAATCCCGGTCACATTCAAGTTGCCCTGCCACCAGTCAGCTGGGATGGGGCACAGCACATGAGACGGTGCACGTTGTTGTCTAGAAACTGCCAAGTTACTCTGGTTGAGTCGACAATTGATGTCCCTGAGATGACCCACCCTGAAATCTTTACAGAATAAAAGTGGCGATGAGTATGTGAAATTTATTGTTTGCTACATCATGATGAAGTGATATTGGGGTGGGTTACGGTGGCGGTGATCTGCCTTGGTGGAGAGGCTATGGTGGATTGTGATGAGTGGCAGAGCGTATCTAGGGCCGGCCAAGATCCAGGGCCATGAAGGACAAGAGAGGATTGAGAACGCAGAGAGTGGGAACCGGACAGAGTTGAGTGGGAACAGTGGGTCCCGGCCCACCAAAGGCCGCTGCCAATGGGATTCGGCGTACCTGTTCCACGTGTCGTTGCCGACGCTTATCGGCGGCCGAAAGATGATCGTCTGCACTGCGTTTTCGGCCGACACTTTCCAGAATACGATTCTACAAATCTAAGATCTTAAACCCGTCTCATTCCGTCAAGGCAATCGCTCGCCATCTGATGTTGAACATTCTGTTCTCAAAGGCCTAGTGTTTGATTGACGTTGACGCCAACCTTACATTCCGAAAATTCATAATCTTGGCGCTGACGCTGACTCGGGCTTATTCCCCCCGAAAGCTGAAACACCACGACACGTGGCTCGCCGCTCAAACCAGTGAGCACCACCACCAAAAATTGGTCTAAACCTGTGGAAGCTATCTCTGCCGATTCTCTGGGCCTTATTGTCATTGTCTGTCGTTACTCCGGAACTTCTCATCATACTAGTACTGTACTGTACGGGCCTGGTCCACTGGCATGTGTCAAAGGAACGTACTGACCAGGGAGCGTTCAAGTTGCCTTATTGATTAACAGGCTTTTGGCCCTGCCTATGGCACAGGCCTCCAGCTTGTAATTAATGCCATGACCCCTTACTGACTCGTACAGTAACTCCAATGCTTGCCTACCTTAGCCAGACAGTCATACTGTACTAGACGGCGTCGTCTCGACCATCAACACTGTAACCTTACGTGGCCCATGTGAGCCCTTTCTTTTCACTTGTCGCTTACCTCGCTTGTAGAAGCATCCTCGCCTGGCCAAGGTCGACGCAGCCGCAAGTCCGTAATGTCCGGGATGAGATATTCGACACCAGCTCAACCGAGACCTACTGTAAGGTTGATCTATTTGGTCAATTTGTCGATATATGAAGTTGCTCTGTCGACAAGAGGCGACCGGAGCTGCCAATATGCTGCTCTCTTTTGTTTGTTTCCGATTTTGAATGGGCCGCCTGCTCCGTATGAGCACTCATTGGCTCTGGACGCCCCAAATTGTAGACCATGAACTGAATCCAGGGAGTGCTATGTTTGTCTATTTCCTTTCTCTTTCTCTATTGCGGGACAAGTCATTCAGATACCCCTGCGGTCTCAAAGAACATCTTGAATCCGCTGTATCGGATGGTGTCGTGTCCATCCGAGGAGTCCGTGTGACTGAGATTGATTAGGAAACCGCGTTCCAACTTATTGTTGAATGCATCCATAGGATATTCCAACCACTTGTTTAATTACCGCTGTCATAGAAATGATCGCCCTGCGACCGAACTTCTCTGTGTGGCGCAGATAACTACACCCGTCAGACCCGAGGAAGAGTGTGGTGACCCAAACGTACTAGCAGGTGCCAGTGGTAGTGCCACCGTGACTCAGTCCGGCGCTCCACCGCCACTGTTTTCAAACCTCACTATCACCTGCACGACTTGTCCAATTCCAATATATGATGTCAATTAAACGGAGAGCGTTGTATGGTTACTACCGCTTTCTGTCTTCTCGTACCCGGTGGCATCGGCTTTTTACCCAAATATTTCGTATTTCCAAAGTATTCGATGTGGTGTTTGGCGTGATAATTTCCGGCTAGAACAACTACTCTGATTCGTGTTTCCATGAACCAGCTCAGGAAATGTTATACATTGACGATCTTTGGTCACGGTGACATGCATGCATTTGTCACGTCAGTTTGAGAAGCCAGAGCTCTGGGCGGTGCATCATTAGCAATCGGTAAGCTCGACAAATCATTGTACACACACCTCCGGAAAAAAAATTCCGGAGCGAGCAAAATGAGTGTCGCATGACGATGGGGGATGCGGTACAGCACTACATATACAGTAGTGATCATTCAATCGTGCTGATTAGGCTCCGTTCGGCGCGAGGTCCGTTCCAGTAACTTAGTACCTGTACAGTAATCTTGGCATGACGTCGGATACACGTACTGCCACTGGCAGTAAGAAAGTTAAGTTAAAGTTAGTGATCGACTCGGAGTTTCAGCTGCTCCCGGCCCGGCTCCGACTGAGTTTGTACCTCAACCCTACAGTACTACACCACCGTGCGTGGGGCAAGGCAAACCCGCGCGCGCCTCGACGACTGAGCAAGACCGGCGATCCAGCAACACGGGGTGCTGTGGAGTGCAATCCGAGCACACGCAGCGCTTCTACTTTTTTTTCTCTAGAAACCAGGGCCTGTTTCAGGCCGCGTCATTTGATCCCTGACCCACCCCAGGGATGCGACCGTGGACCCAGGGATGATCGATGATCCCCCCTTTTCCAACCCTTTTCCGAGGCTGAGCGCAAGCCGCGTAGGGCTTGTTTGATATGAGCCCGGTTCTCGTCGTTTACATCTTACCCTTACTCATCGTTACTATACTCTTTACTATGTGCTAGCCACCGCTGGCCAGTTGAGTCTTCAATTGTCTCTGCCTCCCAAATGTCTTTAGTCTAGTCCAAAGCCGGAAATACCCGAGACAGCATCTTTGTGTACCCGCGTATGTTGTGGAATAGACTAGACTCAAAAAAACAATCTCGACTCTACACTCTACCCAACCCTACCACCTACAATCACCTAGTCCGCAGCATCTAACTAAGTTTATCTATTATGGCAGTGGAGTGGATCGTGCCCTTGGTACGACGGCGTAACTTATTAATAAGTTACTGTAAGTATGAAACTATCAATCAGGAGACGAATCGATGAAATTTCAATTTCATGTGGTCTCGGCCCAGTGCCCACTCATGGGGATACTCCGATGCAGAAACTCAAAGCAAGCGTACCAATATGTGTATATACCGTTATCACGGAACTGATACTGTAAGATACACCATTTATTAGAAACCCGGACACCATGGGTCTTCACAGTAGTCACAGTATTGAATTTCCACACAAACAAAAAAAAAACACTACAAAAAAGACATAGTAAATTCTATGTGGTCCTTGTTCAGAATCGAGATCAAGTATGTTGCGGCCGATCACTGCAGAGTAGTACCGTTCCTAGTCTTCTGCACCTCGTGCTCCGTTTGCCGTCTTGCAGACACGGAGCTTGCGTATAGTAACTTAAGTTACCCCAGGGCTTGCGAATGGAACGTGATCATTCTGAGTTCAGATATATACTTTGTGCCTTATAAAATTACCGATGAATCTAATACGTGCTACTAACTTATCGGCATACTTGTACATGTACAGTACAGGGGTACGGCTAGCTGAATGAATTGAAGTTGTTTGAAAATGGTCAAAGCCGTCAAATATAAAGATGGGGAAAAATACGTTGACAGTCGAGTCCAGTGCAAAAGAAGCAATCCAGAACCAAGGTACAGGTGTGACGGCTGCGGTTGCCCTGTCCAGGGACCACACACGCACCGCCCTCATTCTCCCTCTCCTTCGGCTTCATATTCCGACTCGTGCTCGGAGTCCCATGCGGAGATTCTTGTGCGTAACACGTTGTCCTCCCCGTCTTCGTCAACACTTAGTAAGGCCTCGAGTCTGCGCCCCAGTTCACCCCCTCGCCCCCCACACTCATCTCCCGTGGTAGAAAGAACGCGCTCGAGTTCCTTCTCCTCTGCTGTGATACGCGAGACGGGACGACGCTTACGCCGTATTCCCAGTGGTCTGATAAGATCGTCCGCAGTCGGGCATGCGTCTCCCTCGTCGTCACTACCGTTGTCTGGCGCTGTTACGACGGCAACCGAATGCGCCTCACGGATCCAGTCATCTTCCTGATCTTCTGGCCCGAGTATGCTTTCAATTAGGCCTTCCTCCCATCCGTCCCACTCGGCGCACCGATGGGCATGCCGCAAGTGTGCGCCAACCTTCTCGTAATGAAGCCATTCCGTGGCAAGCGTTGACAAATCCGTGTGGGATGATTTCATTGTGTGCTGTGAAGTTTGTGGAGGACGTTCTGCAATGCGTTTTACTGCATTGCGAAAGTGTCGTGCAAGGAATGGGCTAGCTTGAAGAAAGACAGGTAAATGTGCACTCTGCCAGAGTGGGCGGATCGTGGTCGACTCCCAATCAATGACGGATGTCTGGAAATGCCATTGAGTGCCGAAAACTCAAGGGAACTAAGAGGGGAGACTTACGATCTTAGAATGATCCTTGGTATCAACGAAAATGTTCTCCATACTCAAGTCATGGAGATCGATAGCGAATTGGTCGGGCATTCCGCTAGGGCTCTCCAAGAGTGTGATAAGTCTCTCCATCATGCATTTCCACCTGTTCATCTCTTCTCGTACGCTCTGCTCCCGCTGCTCCAGATGAGCGACCAAAAAGGTACTCCGCTGATGGCGTCGATAGTCGCGATACATTAGATCGCCAGGTCCATCCCACTCCTCTTCACTCTCCTCGATGTCCCATTCATCGCTATCATCACTACGATCACCTGGAACGGCCTGTAAGCGATGATGTCGTGAGGCCTGGATCTCGTCCGGGTCGAGGTGTAGACGGTGAGGAGCGGCCTTGCCCTCGTTCTCTCGGATGACCCCCTGAATCTCGCGGTCGACGCAAGCCTGGAGGTACGCCTGAGCTGTAGGCCAGGGACCGAGGTCCATCTCTGTCGGGTGAATGAGATCACCCCGATTAGAACCAAAAAAGGGCCACGAGACGATCGGGCCAACGTGAAGTTCCCCAGATGACCGATGTGGGTGTGAATGGAGTCCGACACCTTTGGGTAGCATTGTATTCTGAGTGGGAGTTAGAGGGGACATGAGATCCAAAGAGAAAGAAGAAGGGGTGGGAGTAGGCATCGAAGAAGGCCCAGCAGACACAGAATGCGAAGCAGCGGCTTGCGGCCGTGGTGGAGTATACAAGGAGCCTATGCTTGAAAATCGATGAGCAAAGAGAGGAATAATGATCGAAGCAAGATTATCCAGTAAGGCCATAAGAGTTTTATGTGACATGGACTGGTATACGGAGGACAAGGGAATGCCCCTAGCCTTGGAAGTATACTTAAGTCACGTGATTTCGAAAGGGGTGCACTCGCAAACTAACCTTGGACATAATGATATACTCGCCCCCGAGGCGATTATATGGGTTTGAGTCGTAGAAATACACATCCGGGACGGGAATGGAGGTATAGGTGCGGATGTATTCCATAGTTGCCACTTCAGACTCGGTTTTGCGTCGCGGCATAAACCGGCGGGCAACGCGCGCGATGACAACGCGGCCATCGCTTAATATTACGGAATACGCCTGAAGGCGACGATAAGCACCACTTTCATGAACGGAGATGAAAAACATGAATGAACACACTTTATGGAAGGTGCCTACGATGCGCTCACGGGCGCGCCCATCGAGTCAGCCACACTTGGGCAGAGGGAAGAAAAGAAAGCCGGGCGCACCGGAGCTCAGAAACGTGATCCTACCCACTCGACATTCCATCTTTTCCTTGATCACATCTTTCAGAATATTCCGGTCGACGTAGAAGATCGGGGCACCATGGACCGCGGAATCGGCTTTGGCTTCGCGCTTGCGATCGGCATGCTCCAGCGCCCAGTCCCATTCGATAGCGGCCGGCTTGGCACCGTTAACCGAGGTCATGTTAGGGGTGAGCGAGAACAGTGGTTGGGAAAATGTGGGTTTGGGTGTTTCCAGTGATGAGCAAGTCTCCATAACTGTAGGGCCATCGTGTAACATTGGGAGTCGGGAAACGTCAGGGGAAGCTCGCAGAGGGTTGATGGGTACGGTGAATGGCGGTTTAAGTTCACGAGGGGGATGACGACAATGGAGGTGGAGGGAGAGAGGGAAGCGGGTAGCTATAGATAAAGGAAGTCTCGCACCCGTGATTTGTATAACTCAGCCGTAGCGGAGACCGACGCGAATCACGGCGCGGAGAACGCAACCGCAACCATGCATCGCAAGCTATTAGACCACCATTAGACCATTAGGCATTTCTTTTCTAATTTCCTTCCTGCAAATTCCCGAATCCTGATTGGTCATATCTTTTCCGAATCGAATTATTCAACGCTGTAAGATGCTTACAATGGCATATTTAAGTATTATTCAGCGGCTTGTCCCACCGACTCGCCGTTCGCTAATCGGGCAATATGCCCTAGTTTGGTTTGGTTTGACAATCGATTCCGCCCATCCCGTCACTGGGCACACAAATCACGATGTGCCACACACTACAGTAGTACTGCGACCGTATGGCCACTGCACCTTGGCACCTTGGCACAAGCCGGAACTGTTTTCCCATGGCCAGCTCAGTCTCGTGCGTCGGAAGCGCCGTTCGAGAATTCGAACAGCATTCACTTGACCGTGTCACATGAGGAGCTCTCTTTTCCCTATTCTCGAAAAGGGAACAGTAATCTGAGCCTATCAGCTACCTGTGTGTCGAGGCACGACCCCTATCGAGTGGCCACACTCTCCAGCCTGCTCATAGCGCTCAGCTCGTGATCCAAACAGACCCCCCGCCTATTAGATGTCTCTGGATTACCCGAGGAGCATGCATGGAGGCCTCATTGAAACGTCACGGCGTGTTCCATTTGGGTTTCGTGAGAAGGGAAGGCCCCCCAAAAAAATTGACCTGTCGTTTGACTTCCAGTGAGAACGCGCCAGTTCTTATGCAAGACAGTCCATAGCACCCTCTGACCAAAGTTCAGAAACTCATCGGCGCACATTCCCGGATATGGCTGCAGGGCATGTTGGAATCCAAGAGCGCATCTGCAATGAGAATGCGGACTTTGTAAAAGCCGATGTCCACTGCGTCTGCGCCAAGTCAGCGCAGTCAGCCTTGGCGTCATCCTAGAAGCGGCAACATCACATACGATGCGCCTCAACCGGAAGATCCCACAGAACCATAGCCAAGACGAGCACGGTGGATTCTAAGACTGCATTCGGAGCTTCCTGTTCAAATCCGCCCACTTGATGTGTGAACTACGTTGCATTTGCAAGAGATATGCGGCAGCAAAGTCTTCAGTTAGTACTATACTGTAACCAGTGGGTAGGAGGAAGCTATTCTTTCGTTTTCGCTGCCGAGAATAAACCGCTCTCCAAGAAAAGGGTGAAAAAAATTTGCTGGAATGGTGATTAAGCGCTCCTTGGTCCCAGCGCCCAGCCGGGAGAAAAGATCTTATTTCATTCTCGGCGGTGACGTTGACATGACAATGCTGGGCCCGCAGCCCGCAGCCAAGGGTGTTGTCTCAAACCGAGATACGCCAAGGACGCCGAGGTCTTTGCACTGACGCTCAGGCTGTTTATTCAGAACACTTACTGTTGTCACCCAATCGATGATCAGTCATTGATTGTCGTCCTTGTCATCTTTGTGATCGAACACCGAGAAATGCCATCATGAGAACCTCGCCTTGACATTCAAAGCAAAGCGTATATATCAAAAAGAAGAAAAAAAGATAATTAATAAGAACGTTAGGGAATACAATATGGTATATATAGAGAAGGGCCTGAGCCAAGTTGAAGTCAGAAAGGGCTACAGTACCCACATGAAATCAAGACAACTATAGTACACAAAGACGAACCGATCCGACGAGGTGAATGGATGAGAAAAAACGCTCATTGATAAGCATAAGTAGGACTATGAGGGGCCCTACGCATGCAAAGCAAGCGATGGGGCACAATTAACACATTTTCATGGCCAATGACACACAACAGAATATTCGCACCGGTCAAACGGAGGATCGACACACTCTACGTCATCGATACGGCTCCTCAGCCACGCCAGGACGTCCTGTCCCAGCACCGTACACTCGTACATTTCCAGTCGGCGCATCTTTACTGGTGTTGCGGACCCTCCAAAGGCAGATGTAGATGAGGCCGAGGGCGATGCGTTATCCGGGTTTCGAGCCTCTACCATCTGGACGAGCTTTGAGACGCCATCCGAGTGTGCAGGGCATCCGCGCAACCCGAGGTGTTCTAAGAATGGACACATGACTCCAAGTCCCTCTTCCTCTGGGGCACCAAGCATGGCGAAGAGCGGGTCGAGAGGCGTGCCGCCAACTTGTAGCATACGCAAATGGTTGAGATCGTTCAAGAATCCCCACGAGGCAATGAGCCCCCCATAAAATGGTGGCCCGTTCGAGCCGTACGCGATGGAGAGTGAGTGGATAGCCGGATGACTTGATCGCACAACAAGGTTCGATATGCTGTCGTCGATCGGATCACGAGCATCGATGTTCAGTGTGAGGCTGCAGAGGTTGGGAGTGACAAGAGAGTCGATGAGAGAAGCCATAAGATAATGCCCGCCAAGACTGAGCGTCTTTAAATCAGGAAGTGTGGTCTGTGCTAAAGGGAGTACGGGATTGAGCACGGTCGTGACGTGCAGCGCTAACTCCTCGAGCGATTTGTTATTCGAGACTATATGTAGGACTCGATCAACGGGGATGCTGGTAGTAGGTACTGTCCTAAGGTTCAAAGATCGTAAATTCGTTTTTAGCATCGGCGATGACCATTTGAACGGCGTATATTGCAGAGTCACAGTCTCAAGCTTTGGTAAAACTACCTCCGCGTTTGGGTTGGCACTTGGGAGCCATGGCCACTCGCTGTGGTACATCGGCTCAGCGCAGGAAACTTCAAATTCCCTTAGCAGCGGAGCGGGCCCTTCAACACCACGATTCCATTAGTATAGATTTGTCGAATCGAATTAGATGCGCGGAGGTTGAAACGTACCATAAACTGACTTAAGCGCCTGCCATGAAGGAAATTGTCTGTCAAATCGAAACACAAACCGTTCCCATCTGTGTATTTGCTCAACCAAGTAGTAGATGGCGATATGACCCCAGTGGGAACTAGCTCGTGATTGGCTGCTTACGCTTGAGGCTGATGGCGGCGGTGGTGGCGGTGGCAGTGGACTAAGGCCGCCAGACCAATCATGGTGTGGCGGAGAGTGAGGAAGAATAATGGGAGGCGTCGACGGAACAATCTGGATGGAGGTGGTAGGTTGTGAGGCTTGAATTTGCACGTAATGGGTGGTTGTGAGCGCGTTGTTCGAGAGAAAAGTAGGCCACTGAGATGGAGATCGTGTGCGCGACCGCGGAACAGGAGTACTCGCGACGGCGTCTGGTACATGCAAGAAAATCTCGACGTCGAGTGGGATGCGGCTGCCGGAGCGCTCAAGCCACAGTCGAATGGTATCCGCCGAGGCATTTGGAGTTGTTACGAGGCGAATCTATAACACAACATAAGTCAGCAATGGCGAATCTGCGGGTGTGGGAGCAAAGCCACGCCGAAAACATGAGGTAGAAGTAAGATACAGAAATTCCCGTGGGGAAGCCGAGGAATGGCTAGGAACATGAGCCAAACATGCTCGACGCGTGTTTACGGGCGTGCAATTACTGCATCGGGAGAGAAGTCGTAGCCAAAGAGGCAGGATGACAGAGTCCAGAGCCGTCCACTGAGGCGGACCCACGACAATGTTCTGGGCTCACGATCGATGGCCGAAAACCACCATATGGCAGGTCGGTGCACGAGCGGTGGAGCACAGAACTGCCCGGTTGGCAAATGACTTGAACCATAATAGGATGGCTGTAGACCAGTGAGGGGTGCTCACGGTCATTCATGCGATAATGCGATAGAGCTGGATGGCTCAGTTGGGAAATGATGTTCTGAAGATGCCCAAGCTTGGCCCGCAAGCTCCCACGAAGAAAAATCATGAAGGAAAAGCAGACTGCGATAGGTACCACACCTTTGACCATAGTTTCGGCATCGATAACGCCAGACGCCTCCATTGCGAGCAGACTGACGACAGAATCCATGCGCAACACGGATACTCGTCGAAGTTCATCATGAAAATGAAACGCAGGAGTTCAGCGGGAATCCTCCGGATAGGTGACACGTATGCGAGAGTGCGGGAAATCTTCTCCTCCAAAGCTGCGCGTTCGCGCTGGAATTGTTTGATGGTGCAACGGGAGTCTGCCACTATCTGAGCCAGTTGAGCTTCGGCGGCTTCGATCTTGCGGTCGACGTCGGCGAGAGAAGTGTTGCTCTCGTTAAGGAGACGGCGGGCATCGGAGAGAGAGGCGGCAGTGGGTGGCTCGCATTGAAAAGGATTGAAAGACATGGTGGGAAGATGAGAGATGGGCAAGGGGAGAAGACGGAATAGTGGCGAGGTGAGGGCTTGAGGGCTCATGTAGCCAGGGGCAGAGCAGATGACATGACCTGTTTGTTCTTTCAACCCTTCAGCTTTCCTTTCCCGCGGCTCTCAACAGTCCTCCACCCCTCCTCGCTTCCCTCCCTATTTCTTTTCCCTCTCTGGCCCCCGCCACAGCGACATTCTGGGTATCACCAGTCACCCATCTCCACCCGCTACCGCCCTGTTTCGAGGCACAAATGAGCTCCCGGGGCCAGGCAAGCGCCGAACGGACAGGTCCGGAAGGAGTTGTTGTGGGGATACGGAGATATTAAATTTTCAAAATTGATAGAGCAGAGAATGGCGACGGATGGATGGGAGTCGGTGAAATACATAGAGTATACGGTATTACACAGCACGGTAGCTGACTGGAGGTATAACACGGCACCCTCCGAATTGCCCCCAGACTCTATTTCTTTCCAGCTTCGATAACATCTCCATTCTTACATGCAATGATTTTTATCTTTGAAGCCGTGATATGCTCGTTCGATTCCATTTTGAACGACGCATTTTTCACTAGGAACGTCCACACGTCATCGCACAATCGATAGGTATGAAGATGACCCTAGTTGCGCAATGGGCAGCTGAACCACGACAAGTATAAGGTGACGTGCCTTTAAAGTGGTCTTTGTCTTGACTTGCTTGACCATGGTGTCTGCAAGGGACTTGTCAAACTAGAAAGAGAAGTTATACACGACGCTCAGAGTGTGAGTTTGTCTCGAGCACCTGCTGCAAAACCTTCATAGCAAGCTGTGGAGTGATCGCACCACTGGTGATGAGCTCATCAAGGGAGTCGGTGAGGGCCATTCCAATACTAAACCGCCAACGCATCTTCTGCAACAACATGGGGAGAGATGAACAAACGACGTACGATGAACCGCGGTAGAACTCATAATATGCCGAGGCCATATCTATATCAGGTGCAGGAAACTTGGAGGATATCTGTCCGGAAACGGGGACAATGGTAGCGGAGTCCTTCCTGTGGTCAAGCGAATCACGATGGCGATGATAACGCTGCGGGGGCTCCTCTATGGCGGTGCCGGGGAGAGGTGTGACAACATGTGACTCGACAATGGCGATGTGATTAGTCAGCACTCTTCACCCTATAACTTACCCCAGTGGGACATCCTAACACACGTATTCTTTTCTTGCTTTGCTTTCGCATGTCGTCTTTCCCTCATCCACAACCCCAAAACCAATCAACTAGCGCGGCGCCTAATTTAGAACACACAGAAATACGGAATTCACATCGCAATAGGGACTACAGGTCTGATACACCTGGTAACGTCTCTGGCAGGGAAGAGACTGGATTTCATAGAGAACAGCAACAGACCTCTAATCGTCGGCGTCGACATAAACCGAGAGGTTCGAATGTTGATGAACCACGCGCTCCACCCTCCACCATCGTGACATCTGAACCCGATGCGGTAACTCTCCGTCCCCAATCCGACCGAACAGCATCTGCGGGTCGTTCAACTGCATCTGCTCGCACGCCATCAAGAAACCGAAATCGTCTTCCTAATGGCCGGACTGTCACATCGCAAGCCCAGGACGTGAAGCCGCCCGCATCAGGACAATCGGGGCAATGGCGCCGATCAAAACCGGCTGATAGTGCGTCTAAGGCGGATGCACTGACCCCAACTAGTGGCCCAAACTCACAACGCAGGCGCAGTAAAGTGCCCACTGGAGACGACCTTACCTCCATACTCACATTTTCACTCTCCAACCCACCATTCCCGGAATGCATGATCTGTTTTAATCCAATTCGACCAGAACAACATACGTGGTCGTGTTCACCCGGCGAAGAGAAAGGAGCGCAGTCATGTTGGAACACTTTCCATCTCAAATGTGTTCAATCGTGGGCAGGGAAAAGCGTGAAGGACATGGAGGAGGCTTGGAGAGCACGCGGAGAAGAAAAGAAGGGGGAATGGAGGTGCCCGGGATGTCAGTCGAAGCGCGAGATCGTGCCGCAAAGATACTGGTAAGTCGTTGTCGCTAGAGTATTTGCGCATACATGTCATGTGATACGGTGCTCAGGTGCTTCTGCGGTTCGGCACAGGACCCCAAGCCTCCCCGATTAGCAACTCCCCATTCTTGCGGGAATCCGTGCTCGCGCAGTCGGGCTTGTGGTCACCCCTGCCCTCTTCCTTGCCACCCTGGGCCCTGTCCTCCATGCATGATCACCATTCAGAACCCGTGTCACTGTGACAGGGACGTCATCGCACTTGTTTGCTCTCGGGCGAACCCGACAAGTGGCGGAAAGGTCGCCAGTCGGTCTTGCGGCCGCACATGTGGGAAGCTTTTATCTTGTCGAAACCATGTCTGTCCGGAGCTTTGTCATGATGGCGAATGCCTTCCATGCTCAATAACCGAACAAGCGAGGTGTTGGTGTGGCAAAGAGACGAAAGTGCTCGCTTGTGGTGAAGGCGATGCCAAAGAATGCAACATTCTCACGGCGGATGGTGAAGAATCGTGGACTGGGAAGTTTGGCTGCAACAAGACGTGCGAGAGGTCTGTATTTCTTTCCTCTTTGACCTGCTGCGATAGTAAAGCATTCTCCAGGCCCTTCGTCTGTGGTATTCATAAATGTTCAAAGACGTGCCATCCACCCTCACCTATAGCCCCCGAGTGCCCTTATTCTCCCTCAGTCGTTACTCACTGTCCATGTGGCAAACATGCTCTTTCTGACGCAGCCGCACGATCCTATTTCGGTGACAACACGAAGCTCGTTCGCACGGCCTGTACTGATCCGATTCCAACGTGTTTGTCTCTGTGCGAGAGATTACTCGAAGGGTGTACGCACTCCTGCCAAGCATCATGCCATACTGGTCCATGTCCTCCGTGCGAGGTCACACTTGTCCGGCCATGTCGCTGTGGAGCAACAACGCGTTCCCTCACCTGCAGTACCGCGACGGCGGAGACAGAATCAACCGCTTTCCTCTGCAATAAACCTTGTGGCGCGCTGCGCGCATGTGGACACCATCAATGTACTCGATTGTGCTGTCCGCTAGCTAATCTTACGAACCCGACTAGCAAGGGCAAGAAGAAAATCGCCAGTAACAGTGTCGGTACAGATTTTGTAGACGTGGATGGTTGGCATCTATGCGATTTCGTATGTGGAAAAACGCTGAACTGCGGGAACCATCGTTGTGAGGAGCGAGACCATAGAGGATCCTGTCCACCTTGTCTTCAAAGTTCGTTTGAAGAGGTATAAGCTACGATCCCTCTTTATCGATTGTACTTACATCATCTACAGATTGTTTGTCATTGTGGACGCACCGTACTAGAGCCCCCGGTACCATGCGGGACCGCGATGCAATGCTCTTACCCATGTGTGCGGCCCCCTCCTCCTTGTGGTCATCCGAAGGCGCCTCACCTCTGCCATGAGGATCCGGCGCCATGTCCCCCATGCGTCTTTCTGACAGAAAAGCGTTGTGCATGTGGAAAGACGATGGTCAGCAATATCCGATGTTCGCAGGAAAAGGTTTCCTGTGGTAAGCCATGTGGTCGTCCCCTCGGATGTGGATTCCATCCATGCGAACAACTATGCCATGCCGGTGCTTGTGCGCCATGTACGACCATCTGTGGAAAACCGCGGAAACTCTGGTTAGTTCTTACTTTGTCAATTCTCGACGTAACTTTTGGAATTTACTTGGGCACTTTTAGTCTTCCAGGACTACATCCTTGCACTCTCCCTTGTCACGCCCCCTCCGTTTGTCCAGAAATCGAGCCGTGCGGCGCAATAATCTCGATCACTTGTGCGTGTGGACGTATACGGCAGTCCGTGGGGTGTGAACGGAGCACCACAAGCTCAGCAGGGCGCGAGACTTCCCTTGCCCTACACTGTACGAACGAGTGCGAGATGGCGAAGCGCAACGCTCGTCTCGCGGAGGCGCTTGGCATCAACCCTGACACGCACAAAACGAATCGCAACGTTGTGTATTCGGACGAACTCGTGGCCTTTGCCAGGCACAACGGAAAATTTGTCGAGCTGGTGGAAAAGACGTTTGCTGAGTATGTACTCGAAATTTGATCGTCTACCTAGAAGCAAGAGCAACTAACACGTGAAATAACATAGGTTCGTGTCGTCTGACAAGAGTGTACAAGTTCTGCCCCCTATGCCCGAGTCCAAACGCAAGTTTGTCCACAGTGTGAGCTTCTCTCCAAACCTTCTATACGACAATTGTCAATCTGAGACCTCTCAGCTTGCGAGCGTTTATCGGATGGACACGCAAATGGTCGACCGCGAGCCTCATCGCAGCGTACAGCTAATTCGCCGCATCGACACCCGCGTACCCGCGAACCTCCTCTCACAAGCTTCTACTACTACGGGCAACACGCTCGGAAAGCTCGCTGACTTGCGTGCACCAGCACGTGTTCTTCCCGCTGCCGCCCCTGCAAGCTTGGGCCCACCAAGAGCAAACAGAGGTTGGAATTCAGTCCTCACAACTCCGCCGTCTGGTGGGAATCCCCCACTTGCGGTTCCGAACTCTAATAGCCTCTCAGCATGGACAAGCCCAATCGGACCGGAGCGCATATCCCGCTCTTCTACCCCCACCCAGTCACTCGCTCAGCCTGTGGTAACCACAACAGCAAGAGCAGCGTCCGGCGACAATGCAATACCTGACAACTGGGAGGATGATTCCTAGGTCATGGACTGTTGTGACAGTGGGGACTTTGGAGGTTGTAGGTTAATTGCTTCGACGTAGCATCTTTTGCGACTTCTTTTGTCACACCCATGACTGCGCTGGGTCTGATCGGACGTATCACGGCGAGATACGGCATGGTTTTGAGCCTGTTCTCCTCAGTACACCGCAGCCTTTTCTTATATACAACTCATCAGCGTATTAGTGTTACGGTGTTAGTGGCAGTCGACGGACAGTCAACGCAGCGCTGAATCCCTTCATCGATGGAAGACCCGTCAGCTCACTGTCTCCCTGTACCACAGAGATCGGGATGTGTCACCTCAAGGACACCGTTTCTAACTCTTCAGATGTCCTCGCGGTCTTAAAGCATGATTTGCGGGTATAGTCGAACATATCGCTGATGAAATTATGAGTCACATGTGAGTGAGGCTGGCACCGCGGTGCCCATGAAAGTTCGGGCTTGACAGTACACCTAACGTATCCGGATTTGCTTACTTGCCACCTCCGTTGCTGTAACCCCAAACACTGCATGCAAATCAAAGTATTTAGTGTGAAAAAACTTGAAAAAAAACTTGAAAAATAGTTTAACTTTTTTTTAGAGTTTTTATGTAAGAAAAACTTTGAAGAAAAACTTAAAGTTTTTCCCGGGTAAATTCTGGGCCAGTGAACTGTGGGAAGAAAATACTTTTTCTGCAAAAACTTTTGAAACAAAAAAAGCATTTTCTTCTCACAGTTTACCGGGCCGGGACTTGCCCGGGAAAAACTTTAAGTTTTTCTTCAAAGTTTTTCTTACATAAAAACTCTAAAAAAAAGTTAAACTATTTTCCGAGTTTTTTTTCGAGTTTTTTCACACTAAATACTTTGATTTGCATGCAGTGAAACTGCTAAGTGTTGCGGTCATCAATTTGTTTTGGTTCTTAAGGAAGCCTGGGGGCAAGGCCAGCGCAAATGCTGTGCATGGCGGGGAGCCCCGTATAGTAGTACGGCGTATATGAGACTAAGTCGAAACAACGAATGCACGTAATGAGAAACCTACGTGTACACTCGTTGCCAGTGTGCACCGGCACTAAGTTACTGGTCAAGCTACTACTATACTGTAGTGCCATAGTGCCAAGTATAGTGCTGGCATAACTTACCAGAATCGGAGAATCCCGGCCTGGAGAGTTCCGGTCTCGGGAACGCCCGTCCCCATTTGAAGTTTGTGGACGTTCATTCTGTACAGTAGCCTCACGACGACAGACTGGCAATGGCTGGATTTGCCGTCGTCAGCAAATCCAAACCACTGCCAGCAAATCCGGCCATTGCCCTTCTAGGCTGTTGCAGGCACAAGACGAAGCATGGAGGCAGTTCTGCTCTTTCTGGCCCTCTGCTTCCCTATCTTTATTGTGCTTTCTCCCCTTCTTCCATCTTAGTTTCCCATCTCGCCAACCCTTCTCCTGACATGTTCGGTGCAAGACAACCGCGTAGCCACTTCAACCCAGTCTCACCGTCACCGTCACCGCCTCTACTCTCTTTACAAATTTGGACTTCACCAGTAGGTATGCTGCATATATTTACCTTCCGCTCGTCGTGGAGGGCATCGTATTAAATCCTAGTTTTGCCGCCGCTCATAAGACCTGTGTGCGTATCCCCCCCTTTTCTCACTCTCGCCGACACTCCCTTCGCCAAGACCAACCTCGGTGCTGTGAACCGGCCGACCGCAACGTTTTCACAACTCCCGTGTGAACCCCATTCATCTCACCTCGATACCACGGAACAGCTGTCCACGTCACATCCGCCATGTCTCCTTCTCGCGTCTCTCCGCCGGGTCCACCCCGCCTTTCGTTCTTCCGTCCTCGGAGGAAGACACCCCGGAGACACTAAGGACAAACTTGAACCAGCTAGGCCTTCTGCATTCTTTGAACAGATGGGTGCATTGCCCATATATAGGGAGCACCGAAGTAGATGCTGCATTGATAATGATGGAATCTGAGTGACGATAACATGATCAGACTCACAGGGACATTAAGATGAGTGCTGACATGAAGTGCTAAATGCTGTTCTATTACTATGCCAAGACTTTCGTGAATTTTGATCATATCAGATGCGTCCGTCGGATGTACTGTAAACAGGAACCATCGAATCCATGGCCGTGCTAAAAGGCTAATACCCGTATCTTAAGCCGGTAGAACGGCGTCGGCCGATGAGTCCCGGCAGGGCCCGGCCAGGTAGCGCCACCCAACGGTGACTCTGTTCATTGACTGCCGTGCTGAATGGCACTCTGGATGGTGAATCTTGTCTGTGCTTTATGACGACTCGGCTCTTCGCTTTACGGGTTAAATTACGGCATGATGTGCAACCGAAAATTATCCTTACCGTGCTATACTCGTATCCTCTTCACAAAGACGAATCATCGGTAACTCGACACGTATAAAAGAACACTTCAAGGCCGATCAAGGCAACTCCTAGGATCGATTCGATCGATTCGACGGAGCTGTCATCGGGCCTCAGAAATGTTTGGACCCAACAGTGAAGTGGCCATCCCATTATATCCACTGTATTGACTTGTCGGAACGGAAACACTTCACCAGGAAATACATGCCCATGGAACTGCGATGAAGGACCCGAGTTAAAAACTAAGCGAGTCGGGCAGACCCACTGGCCATTGAAACCTGTTTTCTCCCCCTTCCTCCCACGTATATCTCCAGTCGCTCAGATCGCTCAGAGTATTTTGGCCTTCAGACTCTTCGACTCATGGTGAACGTCACATACAACATACCCGAATTGGGTCCCCCTGCCATCTACTCTGTGAGACCTATCGTCCTACTACTTACTACAGCTCTCGCACTTGCGTTCATCTTTCCCCTGATCGTCTGGAAAACCCTTGAAGACAAACACGGACACCGTATTCCTCCCGGGCCTCTGATTCGGTATCCTTTTCTTGGTCGTCACTCTGAGCGCGTTCTACGAACCTGGTCAAGGACTTATGGGCCACTCTTCTCGCTCTGGATGGGCAACCAACTCTTTGTTGTCATTTCGGATCCCCGCATTGCCAAGGACTTGTTGGTCTCCAACAGCGCAATATTTTCCAGTCGTAAACAATATTTCATCAAGTGTCAGACGATACTTCGTGGCCGTGGCATCACTGTAACTCCATATGATGACAAGTGGTAAATTATAGCACAGCGATGTCCGAGGCCAGGCTAATGACGTTCTATTGACAGGCGACAGGATCGCAGGATCGCTGCACAGGTGCTCACCCCCAAGGCCATCCAAGGATACGCCCCTTTCTTCGATTACGAAGCCCACATCTTAGTTCGGTCAATGTATTACGAAACGGAGATGGGGAAAAAACCAATTGACCCAGCACACATTGTTGCTCGCTATGCATTGAAGTATGTAGCACGTGTCACCGTCTTCACATGGACGCGGGATTCTCACATATGTAATGTGTCGCTTACAGTAACATGCTCATGATATCATTTGGGTCACGTACTGATTCCACGCTCGATCCTCTGGTAGAGCGCGCACAATCCTTGGCCACAGAATATATGGATCTTACTGGTAGATTTCCCCCTCCTCACTTAGACCGATCGAATACCTGACTAACGGCCGTCACAGGTCCATTATCAAACATTGTTGACTTCTTTGAACCACTTCAGTGGATTCCCACCACCACGCGATCACGTGCCCGTCGGCTCTATTATGGGATCATGGAAGTCTACAGCGCCATGATCATGAGAGTGAAAGCTCGCATGGACGCCGGAGAAGATGTGCCAGACTGTCTGATCAAGAAGCTCCTATTGACTCAAGAGCAAGAAAAGCTGGATTGGGAAGATTTGTGCTTTATGGCGAACGCGTTCAACCTTGGAGGCGTCCACTCGGTACAATATCTATTGCCTCTCCGGAGGTCGGCTAATCTAGGAATTATAGACTTCGAGTCTTATCCTGTGGTTCCTGGCTCTTATCTCTTCACGCCCAGAAGTTCAAGCCCGGGCACATGCGGAACTTGACAGCGTGGTTGGCCGTGATGGTTGGCCAAGTGCAGAGGACGAGCAACGTCTTCCATACATCCGAGCCATCATCAAGGAGGTACGCTACAAAATTCCGGCCATTTATCGTCTCCTCAAGCACAGTCTGTATCCTTAGGTGGAGCGCATCCACGCGCCGTTTTGGATACCACCGCCGCACTATTCGACAGAAGACTTTGTATACAACGGGATGTACATCCCTAAGAATACAACGCTCATTCTCAATTGCTATGGAATACACCATAATGAGGAGAGGTATCCGGATCCGTACGCATCTCCCCTTGGTCCTGTTCAACTTGAATGCTGACAATTGCGCGACCCCCCCACGACAGATTCGCTTTCAAACCTGAGCGCTTCCTAGGCGACACATTGTCTTCTGCTGAATCGAGCAACCTCGCCAACGCAATGGACCGGGACCATTGGGCGTTCGGAGCAGGGTGCGTACAAAGTGTTTCCTCCCTTCTGCCAGTCATCGCCGGTTTTTCCTCGCCGACCTTTTGTTCGAATGCGTCGCAGCCGTCGCATTTGTCCAGCCATCCATGTCGCAGAAAAGGAACTGTGTCTGGCCATTTCACGGTTGCTTTGGGCGTTCGAAATCCGATCGCTACCCGATGAGCCCATATCTCTGGAGGGATACAGCGGCGAGTCGTCACGCAAGCCGAATCCGTATCGCATCACTTTCATGCCTAGACATGATAGGGTGCAGATGCTGCTCGAGGCAGAAGAGGAAGTCACGCTGATGAAATTTTGGAAAGGCAAATGATACGTAGTTATCATTAGGAGAAGTTTCGTATGTCCTTTATGTAAGGTAAGGTAAAATAGATACACAGATACGACAAAGGCTCAGTTCACTCTCGTGCGTTAATACGTGGCTCCTTTTCCCCCCACCGTATCTGTATGTTAATTCAACAATCGAGGCGTTAGATGTCATGATAGATTCTCACTTAGCGTTCGCATGGAAAGCGCCAGCTCTTCGTGGGTCATCGAGAACTACTGTATATGAGATCCGGACGGCTTCGGCTGATCTAGTCCACTCATCATCTTTTGCGACCTCTATTGTCACACCTACAACTGCACTGGGTCTGATCGGACGTATCACGGCGAGATACGGCATGGTTTTGAGTCACGTCCATCTAAGCGTCGACCCGAAAAAGATGTCCTCTCGTTTCCCGGGCACTTCTGAACGTGGTGACTTTCGGGCTGGGACGTCCGGCAAGTTCAGGTTCCTCCTTAGCAAAACTGCATTTAGCCTCTACCGGTTACAAAGGTTGATAAGTCAAGTTACCCACGCGAGTCTTGATCAGCTACGCCCATAGAATATGACATCGAATTCATCGAATTCGACGGTTCTTTGACATTGAAAGCCGGTGCTAACTTACGATAGTCCGTTGATAACTGTGATAACTGTGATTTTGAGGCCGGGCCAGCAAACCATTGGTGAGTTGAGATCAGATGCGCCCTGTATTGCCCGCGGCGAATAGGCGCCTCCAACTCCGAAGTGGATGCCGCTCTGATAGCCTGAGTACTCGAGAGGAAGTTGAAGTATCCCTCGTGTGAACAATTTAATGAAGCTTCTTGGTCAGATGCTTCTCTGTTTCATAGGATTGCTCTCAGCCAAGTCTTCGGCGAGTTTTGACCAGATGAGCGCATTTCCTGAGAATATGAGAGGCCGAATTCGACTTTACTTTGATAGTGGAAGTCCTTGCAGTAGATCAGATAGTCCCTTAATGATTACAGACGCGATCGGATGATCCGCGACTCGGAATTTTGACCACACTGGCAGTACAGTACTGTAGACATGTGTGATCACTATTGCCGATGAAAAAGGAACCGCCGACTCGAAGTGGATAGACTGGTTTGATAGTAGATCTATAGAAGACATTGCTTGACACTCGAGAGGGAGAGGTCGGTTCCATGTATATATATAAATATACTACTGTACGATAGGCTGAGTTACGTGGACTCAGAGTGACAGCCTGAGACTGTAAAACATGGGTTACTGTAGGGGTAATAGCAAGGGTAATAGGGTTCCATTAATCTTAGCCGGAACACCATTCCGCTGGCATGTTCCTGTCCGGCCCGGGCCCCGGCATTGGGCCTCAGAATTTCCCGGCCATGTCGACTCGTGGTAGTCGAGAAGAACGCAGCCTTGTTGAATCACTTCATCGATGTAAGACCCGTCAACTTACTGTCTCACTTATTTTTCGTACCACAGAGATTGGGATGTACCACCTCAGGGACACCATTTTTAACTCTTCAGATGTCCTCGCCTTAAAGCAGGATTTGCAGGTGAGTGCTTTAACATCGCCGAGTGCCTTCAATCAGGGCTAGGGCAGCTCCGTTACGGGTGAAACAGGTACACTTGAGGCGGTTCTTCGAGAAACATCGCTGTCGGGTGACTGATGGTCCCTGAGCAGTATTTGGGTACTACAGTCACTGCGCCAGTTTACTCGTTCGACTCGGAAACATATCTGAGGCTTTCCGGCACACCTTTCCAGGAAATGAATACTCTCAGGAATGCGGTGAAGGAATCAGGCTTAAAATGCGCAAGGCCGGAAAAAACATGCCAGCCATTTAAACTTGTTCGTCCTCCCCCAGACTTCTGACTAGGCTAGTAAATCACTGTGTGTCTTGGCCTTCTAACACTTCAACTCATGGCGAACATCACATACACCATGCTCGAACTGAGTCCCGCAGCTATATACTCTGTGAGGCCTCCGTCTCTCCGGGTAATCTACGTTACTGACAAGTATTTAATTTTCGTAGATTACTTTGCTGTCTGGTTCGAGGCTTAGTCTCTCACTTACAGTTCTGGTACTTTCATTCATCTTTCCCCTGATCGTCTGGAAAACCCTTGAAGACAAACACGGACACCGCATTCCTCCCGGGCCTCCAATTCGGTATCCCTTTCTTCGTCGTCACCCTGAGCGTGCTCTACGAGCCTGGTCAAAGACTTATGGGCCACTCTTCTCTCTCTGGATGGGCAACCAACTCTTTGTTGTCATTTCGGATCCCCGCATTGCCAAGGACTTGTTGGTCTCCAACAGCGCAATCTTCTCCAGTCGTAAACAATATTTCATCAAGTGTCAGACGATACTTCGTGGTCGTGGCATCACTGTAACTCCATATAATGACAAGTGGTAAGATACAGGAGCGCGATGTTCGAGGTCAGTCTAATGACGTTCTATTGACAGGCGACAGGATCGCAGGATTGCTGCGCAGGTGCTCACCTCCAAGGCTATTCAAGGATACGCCCCTTTCTTCGATTACGAAGCCCACATCTTAGTTCGATCAATGTATTACGAAACGGAGATGGGGGAAAAACCAATTGACCCTGCGCACTTTGTTGCTCGCTATGCACTGAAGTATGTAGCACGTGCATCGTCTTCACATGGAGGTGGGATGTAATATGTCGCTTACACGCTTACAGTAACATGCTCACGATATCATTTGGGTCACGTACTGATTCCACGCTCGATCCTCTGGTAGAGCGCGCACTATCCTTGGCCACGGAATTTATGGATCTTACTGGTAGATTTCCCCCTCCTCACTTAGACAGATCGAATACCTGACCAATGGTCATCACAGGTCCATTATCAAACATTGTTGACTTCTTTGAACCACTTCAGTGGATTCCCACCACCACGAGATCACGTGCCCGTCGGCTCCATTATGAGATGATGGAAGTCTATAGCGCCATGATCATGCAAGTGAAAGCTCGCATGGACGCCGGCGAAGATGTGCCAGACTGTCTGATCAAGACGCTCCTACTGACTCAAGAGCAAGAAAAGCTGGATTGGGAAGATTTGTGCTTTATGGCGGCGGCGTTCAACCTTGGATGCGTCCACTCGGTACTTATCTATTGCCTCCCAGGATGCCGGCTAATCTAGGAATTGCTCCTTATAGACTCTGAGTCTTATCCTGTGGTTCCTGGCTCTTATCTCGTCACGCCCAGAAGTTCAAGCCCGAGCCCATGCGGAACTTGACAGCGTGGTTGGCCGTGATGGTTGGCCAAGTGCAGAGGACGAGCAACGCCTTCCGTACATCCGAGCCATCATCAAGGAGGTACGCTACGAAATTCCAGCCATTTATTGTCTCCTTCTCAATCTACATCTGTATCTGTATCCTTAGGTGGAGCGTATCCGCGCCCCGTTTTGGATACCGCCTCCGCACTATTCGACAGAAGACTTTGTATACAACGGGATGTACATCCCTAAGAACACAGCGGTCATTCTCAATTGCTATGGAATGCATCATAATGAGGAGAGGTATCCAGATCCGTACGCATATCCCCTTGGTCCCGTTCAACGAAAGCTGACAAGTGCGCCCCCTCCAACGACAGATTCGCTTTCAAACCTGAGCGCTTCCTAGGCGACACATTGACTTCTGCTGGATCGAGCAAACTCCCCGATGCAATGGACCGGGACCATTGGGCGTTCGGCGCGGGGTGCGTACAAAGTGTTTCCTGCGTTCTGCCAACCATCGCCGGTTTTTCCTCACTGACTTTTTGATCGACAGCCGTCGCATTTGTCCAGCCATCCATGTCGCAGAAAGGGAGCTGTATCTGGCCATTTCGCGGTTGCTTTGGGCGTTCGAAATCCGATCGCTACCTGATGAGCCAATATCTCTGGACGGATACAGAGGCGAGTCGTCAAGCAGGCCGGATCCGTATCGCATCACTCTCACGCCTAGACATGATAGAGTGCAGGCGCTGCTTGAGGCAGAAGAGGAAGTCACGCTGATGAAATTCTGGAAAGGCAAATGATACGTAGCTATCCGTTAGGAGGACTTTCATATTTCCTTTATGTAGGGTAGGGTAAATTAGATACAATATCAGTGGATCCACTGGGCGCATGTCCAGATACGACGAAAGCTCAGGGTCACCCGCGCGCGTTAACACGTGGCCTCTTTCTTTTCTCAGTATCTGTGTGAAAATTCAACAATCGAGGCGTGAGATGTCATGATAGATTCAGTTATCACTTAGCGTTCACATGTAATGCGCCAGCTCTTTGTGGGTCATTGAGTACTACTGTTTATGAGATCTTCGGCTGATCTACTCCACTCATCGCCTCCGTGGGAGTAGGCAGATTCATGGACAGAACAATGTTCGAACCCGAACCGGACCTGAACCTGAGGTGCAGGTTCAGGTTCACCAATCTGCCTGAACCGAACATTAGGTTTGGTCCGGGTTCGGGCCTGGGACCCCCGAACCTGAACCGGACCGGACCCCGGCCAGTGTAAAACCGACTGGGCTTTAAAAAGACAAATTGTCTTTGTACTTTCTTGCCTTTTTTGTCTATTTTGTCTTAAAAAAGACAAAAAAGACATGAAAAAAGTACTGACACTTTTCCTGATGGCCTACTGTATACTCACTGTTACTCAGACTATGTGAGACTTTCGTGCCCCGGTGCCCCGGCCCGTGCCCGCAGTCACGACTCAGAACCGAATGGATATAATGAGAAACCTACGTTGCCAGTGTGCACCGGCACTAACTATCTGTCAAGCCACTACCGTAGTAAGTTACTATAGTAGACTAGTATAGTGCTGGCATGCCAGAATCCCAGCCTGGAGAGTTCCGAGTCCGCGACTCCGAGTCGGCCCGGGAGCGCCTGTTCCCATTCAACACGGTTCAGTTCCAACGTTCATTCTGTAGCCTCACGACGACAGACTGGCGACAGTAAATCCAGCCCTGCCAGCAAATACAGACATTTCCCTTCCAGGCTGTTGCAGGCACAAGACGAAACATGGAGGCATTTCCCCTCTTTCTGGCCCTCTGCTTCCCCATCTTTCCTGTTCCTTCTCCCCCTCTTCCGTCTTGGTTTCTTATCTCGCTAACCCTTCTCCTGACGTGTCCGGTGCAAGACAAGTTATACAACCGCATAGCTACTCCTTCAACCCACTCTCACCGTCACCGCCTCTACTCCCTTTACAAATATGGACTTCACTAGTAGGTATGCTGCATTTATTTACCTTCCACTCGTCGTGGAGGGCATTGTATCAAATCCTAGTTTTGTCACCGCCCATAAGACCTGTGTACGTATCCCCTTTTTTCTCACTCTCGCCGACACTCCCTTCGCCTCCAAGACCAACCTCGGTGCTGTGAACCGGCAGACCGCAACGTCTTCACCAACTCCCACGTTAACCCCTTTCATCTCAGTTTGAGATCGGTGCCACGGAACAGCTGTCCGTGTCACATTCGCCATGTCTCCCTTTCTCGCGTTTCTCCGCCTCGCCTCTCGTTCTTCCGTTCTTGCAGGAAAACACCCTCAATCCTCATGACCAACCTTAATTACAAAGCGGTGTGACAGAGACACTAAGGCCAAACCAGCTAGATCTTCTGCAGTCTTGAACAGAAGCGCCCATTGCCTATGAATAGGGAGCACCGAAGTCGACGCTGCCTTGGTAATGGAATCTGAGTGACGATAACATCAGACTGACAGGGACATTAAGATGAGTTAAACTCAATCAATTTTTTGCTGAAGCGAGTTACGTGTGCTGACATGAAATGCCAAATGCTGTTCTATTGCTATGCGAAGACTTTCTTGAGTTTCGATCAGATGCGTCCACCGAATGTGAACGGGAACCATCGAATCCGATGGGCCTTTGATAGTGGAAGACCGCGCATAAGCTTTATCATACCAGATAGTGACAGATATTAAGGCCGAGCCAGCCAAGTCTCCTGCGAGTTTTGATCAGATACGCGCATCATCGCCGCCCATGAATAGGGAAAAGTTTGACAATAGAAGAGCGACGGCGTGCAGCACTCAAGAGGAAGAGGTCAGTGCCATGGATATGACACTGACATTTCATGTTAGCTCAAGTGTGGTGTACTAGTAGCCTGGTAACGCCACCCCAACGGTGACTATGTTCATATTTACTGCGTCGCGGACGTACTCAAGTCACGGTAGAAGGCTCGGAAAAAGCACGGTGTTTATTGTGAACATCGTCCAGAACGCAAAAGAAGTGGAGATAAACAGATTGATCATAACACGCTAGTGAGCCCGAGTCAGTTCTTTGACACCGATTCGTTCTACCTCCTTTCTGTCAGAGTCCCCGTACTGAATGGCACTCTGGTTGGTGAATCTTGTCTGCTTTATGACCAACTCGGCTCTTCGCTTTACGGGTTAAATTACGAAATCCCCATGCCACGCTATATCCTCTCCACAAAGACGAGTCATCGGTAACATGACACGTATAAAGAACACTTCAAGGGCGATCAACGCAGCCTCGATTCCCTTCATGGTTTAATGCTTGGAGTTGGGTACCCTTGGGTATGCTCCTAAAAATAACTAACGTAACCATCAGCTCTTCATCTCCCTTCTTTTCTGTGCGCCCCCAAGATCGGGACGCGTCACCTCAGGGATTCCTTCCCGGCTCTCCCAGTGTCTTCGCGGCCATAAAGCAGGACTTCCGACTGAATGCTCTACTGACCCTAAGTTTGATGGATGAAGTCACCAAGTGCTGTCAATCAGGGCCCGGGGCCCAGTAGGCAACGCCCAGGATCAATTCGATCAATTCGACGAAGCTGTCATCCGGCCTCAGAAATGTTTGGACCCATAATAGTGAAGCGGTCATCCCATTAAATCCACTGTAATCGCATTGACTTGTCGGACCGGAAACGCTTCACCAGGAAATGCATGCCCATGGAACTGCGGTGATGACCCGAGTTAAAAATGAGCGAGGTTTGCAAACCTACAGGCCATTGAAACCTGTTTCTTCCTCCTTCCTCCCACTCCTGACTGGGCTAGTATATCTCCGTTCGCTCTGTGTATTTTGGCTTTCAGACTCTTCGACTCATGGTGAACGTCACGTACAACATACCCGAATTGGGTCTCTCAGCCATCTACTCTGTGAGACTTAGCGTCCTACTACTTACAGCTCTCACACTTCCATTCATCTTTCCCCTGATCGTCTGGAAAACCCTTGAAGACAAACACGGACACCGTATTCCACCCGGGCCTCCAATTCGGTATCCTTTTCTTCGTCGTCACCCTGAGCGTGCTCTACGAGCCTGGTCAAGGACTTATGGGCCACTCTTCTCGCTCTGGATGGGCAACCAACTCTTTGTTGTCATTTCGGATCCCCGCATTGCCAAGGACTTGTTGGTCTCCAACAGCGCAATATTTTCCAGTCGTAAACAATATTTCATCAAGTGTCAGACGATACTTCGTGGTCGTGGCATCACTGTAACTCCATATAATGACAAGTGGTAAGTTGCAGGAGAGCGATGTTCGAGGTCAGTCTAATGACGTTTCATTGACAGGCGACAGGATCGCAGGATTGCTGCGCAGGTGCTCACTCCCAAGGCCATTCAAGGATACGCCCCTTTCTTCGATTACGAAGCCCACATCTTAGTTCGATCAATGTATTACGAAACGGAGATGGGGAAAAAACCAATTGACCCAGCGCACATCGTTGCTCGCTATGCACTGAAGTATGTAGCACATGCATCGTCTTCACATGGACGTGGGGTATAATGTTTCGCTTACACGCTTACAGTAACATGCTCACGATATCATTTGGGTCACGTACTGATTCCACGCTCGATCCTCTCGTGGAGCGCGCACTATCCTTGGCCACGGAATTTATGGATCTTTCTGGTAGATTTCACCCTCCTCACTTAGACCGATCAAACACCTGACTAAGGGATGGCACAGGTCCATTATCAAACATTGTTGACTTCTTTGAACCACTTCAGTGGATTCCCACTACCACGCGATCACGTGCCCGTCGGCTCCATTATGGGATCATGGAAGTCTACAGCGCCATGATCATGCGAGTGAAAGCTCGCATGGACGCCGGAGAAGATGTGCCAGACTGTCTGATCAAGACGCTCCTACTGACTCAAGAACAAGAAAAGCTGGATTGTGAAGATTTGTGCTTTATGGCGAACGCGTTCAACCTTGGAGGCATCCACTCGGTACTATATCTATTGCCTCCCAGGATGCCGGCTAATCTAGGAATTGCTGTTTATAGACTTTGAGTCTTATCTTGTGGTTCCTGGCTCTCATCTCGTCACGCCCAGAAGTTCAAGCCCGAGCCCATGCGGAACTTGACAGCGTGGTTGGCCGTGATGGTTGGCCAAGTGCAGAGGACGAGCAACATCTTCCGTACATCCGAGCCATCATCAAGGAGGTACGCTACGAAACTCCGGCCATTTATTGTCTCCTTCTTAATCTGTATCCGTATCCTTAGGTAGAGCGGATCCGCGCACCGTTCTGGATACCACCGCCGCACTATTCGACAGAAGACTTTGTATATAACGGGATGTACATCCCTAAGAATACAGCGGTTATTCTCAATTGCTATGGAATCCATCATAATGAGGAGAGGTATCCGGATCCGTACGCCTCTCCGCTTGATCCCGTTTTACTTGAATGCTGACAAGTGTGCCGTTCCCCCTACGACAGATTCGCTTTCAAACCTGAGCGCTTCCTAGGCGACACATTGACTTGTGCTGAATCGAGTAACCTCGCCAACGCAATGGACCGGGACCATTGGGCGTTCGGAGCAGGGTGCGTACAAAGTGTTTCCTCCCTTCTGCCAGCCACCGCCGGTTTTTCCTCACTGACTTCTTGTTCGACAGCCGTCGCATTTGTCCAGCCATCCATGTCGCAGAAAGGGAGCTATGTCTGGCCATTTCGCGGTTGCTTTGGGCGTTCGAAATCCGATCGCTACCCGATGAGCCGATATCTCTGGACGGATACAATGGCGAGTCGTCACGCAGGCCGGATCCGTATCGCATCACTCTCACGCCTAGACATGACAGGGTGGAGGCGCTGCTTGAGGCGGAAGAGGAAGTCACGCTGATGAAATTCTGGAAAGGCAAGTGATACGTGGCTATCGTTAGGAAGACTTCCATATTTCCTTCATGTGGGCTCGGGTAAATTAGATGCAATATCAGTGGATCCACTGGGCGCATGTATACGACGAAGGATCAGGTCACCCGCGCGCGTTAACACGTGGCCTTTCTTTCCCAACAGTATCTGTGTAAATTCAACAATCGAGGCGTTAGATGTCATTATACATTATCACTTAGCGTTCACATGTAATGCGCCAGCTCTTCGTGGGTCATCGAGTACTGCTGTATATGAGATCCGGACGGCTTCAGCTGATCTACCCCACTCATCGCCTCCGCGGGAGTAGGCAGATTCATGGACCTTGCGGTCATGACGTGAGCCGGAATGGAAGTTGTTTGCGGAGCGGGGATAGAAGACGTAGTGGTAGGGAAAACAGTTACAGATGTAACGTGCGCACTGCCAGAGGGAATGCGGCCATTGCGGTAGAGTCTGAGGACGTGTGGGCCACTGTGATGCATGCCACTAGGTGTGGGAACTGGGTGGGACGGAGAACTTGAAGGTGGTTTGTGTGCAGCCGGAGCAGGGACAGGGGTCAGAAATATGGGAGGTTGAATGGGGGGACTTCTTGAAGAGACAGCTGTTGCCCGGGGAGACTGGGAGACGGTGGCCGGGGACCGGGGTAGAGGCTAAGAGGGTAGACTCTGGGGCCTGAAGTTGCACGGGCCCGGGGGAGATGACGTGTGAGTGGTGTCTTCCGTGGTTTTCACAGTCACCTCGGGGGAGGGGAGTCATGCCCTCATGCAAGGCGACGTAAATGTTACGAGTTCGTTTAAGCATTCGGAGAGTGGTCGGCCGAGTGTGGGGATAGTTGTCCTTCCGTGCGGTGAGAACAAGTCGGTTCCATAGGTCACAATACTCATGTTGGAGTTCTTGTAATGTTCATCTGGCATCAAATCTCGACGCCATTCTAAGGCCAGTAAAGAAACGCCATAGAAGAGGGGCAGTTCCCATTTTCTGAGTTGGGGAGGGAGACCTTCTAGGTAATACAGATGAAATTGGTCAATAGCACGCTATCCCCATGCGCGAGATATTGCTCTAGAACCGGTCTCGTTATGTCTAATTGGTCGATGGTAATGCTTTCCAAACGCTCATCGCGTTCTTGGAAGAAGACAATCACGAGTGAAACCACGCATTTAGCACGGAAATGGGTAGATGGATTGCTGTTGATACCCACCGTCTTGCGTAAAGTGCGAAGCCAATTGAAAATAATAGTTCGTTCCATATCCCAAGGAGAACATGGTCCAGAATCTGTCGGGATGCGGAAAGTGACGCCGCGTCGATGGCCATTCAACAAATGGCCCTCCCCAGTTCGAACTCGTATTGTCTTGCTCGTGTGCTCTTGTCACTGGTTCATTGCACTTCGATCTGGACGCTATAATGCCAATCCGAGCTGTAAGGAATGCGTCGGCACGCTCGGAACAGCCACGTCGGAGCGCCCGTCAGCCACAAGCCACAACTGTATAGTTTGGTTCCCACGTCATCTTTTTCACTTCATCGCTTTCGCTTCCCTTTCACCTTTCGATCATCGCTTCGCCCCTCGACCTCCGGTACAAGACGATGCCGAGCAAATTGAAGACCGTTCCGCCCTCACAGCCACTAGTTCGACGCTCCTCTCCCCGACATCGTACTCCCTTTTCGGACCTTGGACAACGACGATCAGGCCTTAGCCGCAACGGCATACCGAGAGGTCAGTTCCATGTATATAAACACGCTAGAGCCAGTGTCAACCATGAAACGAATTGGGGGGATACTACGATAGTAGGCTGTCAAATAATATGGTATTAGGGTTTAATTATACGTTAGCCGCTTGGCGCGGAACACCATTCCGCTGTTCTTCGTGATTGCAGTCTAGACTTGGAAGACCCGAAAAGCACGCCCTCTGTTGCTCATTGTCAAAAATCTTGAGGCCTGAGAACCAAAGACGAAGCTTCATACATTCCCATCCGGCCCGGGCAGTGACTCGGAATTACCCGGCCATGTCCGTTGAGACCGAACTTGAGATCGACCGACAATCATTGAACTTTGAACGTTGAACGTCGAACGTCGAACAGGCTTTCGACTCTGATTCTCTAGCTACTCAGCCTGCTCTCCTGTTCTGTTCTCGTTAATTCTCATGCGCCACCATCATGCCAGTGGAGTTCTGTCTCAGTTCATTCCCATCTCCCAAAGCTGAATATCACACTGGGTGCCGAATCTTGTCCGTGCTCTACTCAGGACCACAATAACCTACTACACCACAGCCTTTTCTCAAATGCAAGTCATCAGCGTATTGGTGGTGTCAAGGTTCAACGCAGCCTCATCAATAAATAAAAATGGGAAATATTCATTTACAGTAAACAATAAATATAAATATATCAAATACTTTTGTAATTTAAGTTATCCTTCATCCCCCGTTAACTCACTGTCTCCTTTATTTTCTGTACCACAGAGATCGGGATGTGCCACCTCAGGGACACCATTTTTAATTCTTCAAATTGTCCTCACGGTCTTAAAGCATGATTTGCAGCTGAGTGCTCGAATGTCGCCGAGTGCCTTCAATCAAGGCCAAGGCAGCCCATGGGCGAAAAGTGAAACAGGTACACATGAGGCGGTTCTTCAGGAAGCCTCACTGCCAGGTGGTTAATGACAGGATGACCCCTGTGGGCATGACAGTCGGACATACTGTTTCACTTTACTCGTTCGACTCGGAAGCATATCTGAGGCCCCTACCACGGCAGACCTCTCCAGGAAATGCATACTCTCAGAAATGCGGTGAAGGAGTCGAGCATAAAATGCGCAAGGCTGGAAAAAACATGCCAGCCATTGAAACCTGTTTGTCCTCCCCCACCAGACTTCTGACTGGGCTAGTAAATCACTGTGCGCCTTGGCCTTCTAACACTTCAACTCATGGGGAACATCACATACATCACACCCGAATTGGGTCGCGCAGCCATATACTCTGTGAGGCCCCCGTCTCTCCGGGCGATCTACGTCGCTGACAAGTATTTTATTTTCATAGATTACTCCTCTGTCTAGTTTGAAGCTTAGCCTCCCACTTACAGCTCTGATACTTTCCTTCATTTTTCCCTTGATCTTCGGAAGTAACCTTGAAGACAAACACGGACACCGTATTCCTCCCGGGCCTCCAATTCGGTATCCTTTTCTTCGTCGTCACCCTGAGCGTGCTCTACGAGCCTGGTCAAGGACTTATGGGCCACTCTTCTCTCTGTGGATGGGAAACCAACTCTTTGTTGTCATTTCGGATTCCCGCGTTGCCAAGGACTTGTTGGTCTCCAACAGCGCAATCTTTTCCAGTCGTAAACAATATTTCATCAAGTGTCAGACGATACTTCGTGGCCGTAGCATCACTGTAACTCCATATAATGACAAGTGGTAAGTTGCAGGAGAGCGACGTCTCGGAGGCCAGTTTAATGACATTCTATTGATAGGCGACGGGATCGCAGGATTGCTGCGCAGGTGCTCACTCCCAAGGCCATTCAAGGATACGCCCCTTTCTTCGATTACGAAGCCCACATCTTAGTTCGATCAATGTATTACGAAACGGAGATGGGGAAAAAACCAATTGACCCTGCGCACTTTGTTGCTCGCTATGCATTGAAGTATGTAGCACGCGCATCGTCTTCACATGGACCTGGATGTAATGTGTCGCTTACACGCTTACAGTAACATGCTCACGATATCATTTGGATCACGTACTGATTCCACGCTCGATCCTCTCGTGGAGCGCGCACTATCCTTGGCCATGGAATTTATGGATCTTTCTGGTAGAATCCCCCTCCTCACTTAGGGCGATCAAACCCCCTGACTAAGGGTTATCACAGGACCATTATCAAACATTGTTGACTTCTTTGAACCACTTCAGCGGATTCCCACTACCACGCGATCACGTGCCCGTCGGCTCTATCATGGGATCATGGAAGTCTACAGCGCCATGATCATGAGAGTGAAAGCTCGCATGGACGCCGGAGAAGATGTGCCAGACTGTCTGATCAAGACACTCCTACTGACTCAAGAACAAGAAAAGCTAGATTGGGAAGATTTGTGCTTTATGGCGAACGCGTTCAACCTTGGAGGCATCCACTCGGTACTTATCTATTGCCTCCCAGGATGCCGGCTAATCTAGGAATTGCTGTTTATAGACTTTGAGTCTTATTTTGTGGTTCCTGGCTCTCATCTCGTCACGCCCAGAAGTTCAAGCCCGAGCCCATGCGGAACTTGACAGCGTGGTTGGCCGTGATGGTTGGCCAAGTGCAGAGGACGAGCAACATCTTCCGTACATCCGAGCCATCATCAAGGAGGTACGCTAAAAAACTCCGACCATTTATTGTCTCCTCAATCTGTATCTGTATCCTTAGGTGGAGCGCACCCGGGCGCCGTTTTGGATACCACCGCCGCACTATTCGACAGAAGACTTTGTATACAACGGGATGTACATCCCTAAGAACACAGCGGTTATTCTCAATTGCTATGGAATCCATCATAATGAGGAGAGGTATCCGGATCCGTACGCATCTTCCCTTGATCCCGTTCAGCTTGAATACCGACAAGTGTGCCGTTCCCCCTACGACAGATTCGCTTTCAAACCTGAGCGCTTCCTAGGCGACACATTGACTTGTGCTGAATCGAGTAACCTCGCCAACGCAATGGACCGGGACCATTGGGCGTTCGGAGCAGGGTGCGTACAAAGTGTTTCCTCCCTTCTGCCAGCCACCGCCGGTTTTTCCTCACTGACTTCTTGTTCGACAGCCGTCGCATTTGTCCAGCCATCCATGTCGCAGAAAGGGAGCTATGTCTGGCCATTTCGCGGTTGCTTTGGGCGTTCGAAATCCGATCGCTACCCGATGAGCCGATATCTCTGGACGGATACAGTGGCGAGTCGTCACGCAGGCCGGATCCGTATCGCATCACTCTCACGCCTAGACATGACAGGGTGCAGGCGCTGCTTGAGGCAGAAGAGGAAGTCACATTGATGAAATTCTGGAAAGGCAAATAATACGTAGCTATCTGTTAGGAGGACTTTCATATTTCCTTTATGTAGGTTAGGGTAAATTAGATCCAATATCAGTGGATCCACAGGGTGCATGACCAGATACGATGAAGGCTCAGGTCACCCGCGCGCGTTAACATGTGGCCTCTTCCTTTCCTCACAGCATCTGTGTGTAAATTCAACAATCGAGGCGTTAGATGTCATGATAGATTATCACTTAGCGTTCACATGTAATGCGCCAGCTCTTTGTGGGTCATTGAGTACTACTGTTTATGAGATCTAGATGGCTTCGGCTGATCTACTACTCCACTCATCGCCTCCACAGGAGTAGGCAGATTGATGGACCTCGCGGTCATGACGTGAGCCGGAATGGAAGTTGTTTGCGGAGCGGGGATAGAAGACGTAGTGGTAGGGAAAACAGTTACAGATGTAACGTGCGCACTGCCAGAGGGAATGCGGCCATTGCGGTAGAGTCTGAGGACGTGTTGGCCACTGTGATGCATGCCACAAGGCGTGGGAACTGGGTGGGACGGAGAACTTGAAGGTGGTTTGTGTGCAGCCGGAGCAGGGACAGGGGTCAGAAATATGGGAGGTTGAATGAGGGGACTTCTCGAAGGGACAGCCGTCGCCCGGGGAGACTGGAAGACGGTGGCCGGGGTAGAGGCTAAGAGGGTAGACTCTGGGGGATTCTGGCTTTTTTATTAAAGACAATGTTCGACACACGATAGGGAGAGGTCAGTTCTATGTATATATACGCTAGAGCCAGTGTCAACCGTGAAACGCTGGTGAACGAATTCGGGGGATAGGCTGTCAAATAATATGGTATTAGGGTTTAATTATACGTTAGCCGCCCACATCACGAAAATTACCAAAATAAGATCGGAGATGATCAGGCTTGATCAAGTGCATCATGTCCATCATGCCGATCATGGTTCGGCATGTATGATCATGTATGATGAAGGTCGGGATTCCTCGTAGGCTTGTTGATAGTTCTATGTCAAGACAGCTGAGTATGATCAGTGTGAGTAGTTTTGAGCATCGGTAGTTCTCTTGATCATATCCAGCTCATCTCGATCATGTTGGCAGGACATGATCTAGTCTGTTTTACTTAACCATTCATGATCAATGTCTATATATTCACACAGTAATTGAATAAAATTTGTAATTTAATTTCTACCTAACTACTAACTACACATGGTACACGCCAGAACTGCACGCAGGGAGGGAATACTCGTCAATGACCTAAAGACCAGGACGAGGCTCTGATACAAGATCTGGAAGTCATTGAATGCGGTCTTCATATCGGTATGTGAGCCCTTTCATCATCTGTCGCTACGAGCTCTTCAGGATTGATGACGGCACAGTCTTGCTCGAAGGCTGGCGGGATCTCCGCCCGGACTGAGTATCGTGTACAACATTCGAAATATACGGAGCGTACCGCCACCGTTCTTATACGCTGCAATACACTCGTACTTCTCCGTTCGGACCTAAGGCAACTTTAACTCTTAAGTAAATATGCAAGACTGGAAGAAAATCACAGTACGAGGTAAGCCATTCTTGTCGAAGTTGCTCGCATCCTGGCAGTCGAGCATGTCATGGAGCGTCACAACCTTCCGATCAGAATCGGCGATCTGTGGAGAGTGAGAAGTTCAATAGAGTATATCCAAGGAAGATACAATGGGATCCTGGACGTCAAGCACATCCGAGACATCGTTCAGCGGGATGAGTTGCCCCGCGTGGAGGGTCCGGGTGCGTCAGGCATGAGGCACTGGGGAGGGTGTCTGGGTAGGCGCGAACTGTCCAGGTCCAGGGTGTCGCATAGCATCGGGTCAATGTGCCCGTCCCTCACAACAACCCATATCGACCGACGAGCCCACTTAAACCGTTCTGGCGTCGTCTCGAAGGGCGAAAAGTAAAGGAAAATGGTCAGTAGTTAGGAGACGAGGCTAGGACTGTAACTTATGTGAGGGGCGTACTACTGCCGCGTAGTTGTGGCTAGTGCTGATCGTCGTTGCCCTATGGTCAAAAGGAGAGGGTAAAAACCGGAGGAAAAGGGAGGAAAGGAGTGGCTGTGAGGGCGTGAAGGGATCGGATTTGCTCGCAGTTGTCTTGTACCGGAGGTCGAGGGGAAAGGTGATGAGCGCGAAGCAATAAAAGGGAGAGTGAAGCGATGATAGACATGCGTGTGAAACTATACAGTTGTGGCTGACGGGCACTCCGATGCGGTTGTTCCGCTCCGGTAGCATATCTCCCATTACTGATCGCTTCAGTGACGCATTCCAGTGACGCATTCATGGTTTACGAGCACACTTACAGGCCAGATCCCTCCTCAAATTGGTTTAGACTTAGCGTACCTGCTGGTCAAAAATGACGGAGCCCCACTCATCAGTAAATTAGGAAATTAGATTCCGGGTTTCCGCTAGTTTTCAATGGTTTTCAGGTTTCCGAGAACCTGAAAACCCGAAAACCCGGAAACTCATATTGTTCTACTCACGCCATCAAAATGCTAACTATATGACACTATAATTACGAACTACTGATAAATTCATGGGCATGATGATCAATAAAATGGTTTACAAAGAATGAATGAAAGCTGTCCAATGTGTCGTGATGAGAAAAATCATCAGGAATCCTGGTACTACCATACACGGGTAAGAGGTGAGCTCCACGAGCAATAGTCTCGAGAGGAATGACCTGAACGTTGGGTTCTCCCTTCGGGTCAAATTCCATCTGAACCGTCCACATTTTGGTGTCAGGATCGGGCTCATTGTCATGGACAAACCAGTTAATTAGCGCACATGAGTGAGCCTTGCAGTGGTAATAAAATGAGAAGAAGAGGAGAACCCGCCCGATTTCCATTCCTTCCATACCGGGCTTTGAATCATCCAAGACAACAAACACTGTGTCGCGCTGGGAACGACCATGGAAAGAGGGAGTTGACCGTATTCGCTCACAGCGCATGCCCCCTACCCCAGATAGATCACTGGGTGCGTAGAAAGTGGCGACAGCAGAATGATAGACCTTGAACTCACCCTCAAATCGAGGACACTCATCAATCGTCATAGGCAGTGGCTTGTCTGGGTGATCAAGCATATAGAGAAACTGGCGTAAGGCAAAGGGAAACTTGGGTTGCGAGATAAATGCAGCAAGCTTCTCAAGGTCTTGTGGATAGCCATATTCTAGGTAAATAAGCATTAGACCAATCAGTGCAGGGCTGTGATTGGGTTATACACACCACATTTGGCTGCTAGATTTGTGACAAAAAGCGCACTTGTCGGATCGCCTTGTACTGGTGCACCATCGTCTCTGTCGTCCTCTTCTTCATCGGCAACATCCAAAGAATGGGGCATCTCTTCATCCCCCTGAATCACGAGGCCTGCCATATAGGATGATGTCGTTCCAACCAACATTCCACGATCCAAAAATGTCCGCCGTAACGCAGCCATTTTATCCATCCGTACAATGGTCCGAAGCATCTGAATCAGTGCTCGATATCGACTGGATCGGCGCCAAGGTTCCTTCACTGCTTTGATATGTTTCGATTCTGTGATAGACGAGCAGAGGCCATTGGGTGAACCAAACAGAATAATCGAGTTGTAGAAGTGTTTTAGTGCGTGTTGGCGAGGCAGTGATATTGAATCCCGGACACCTGTTTCGATGAAAATGTTCCGAAGCTCATGGAACGTTTCAACACTTTCACGGAAGCGTTCGAGTGCAGGTGCTGTAATGGCGTTGCGGCGAGCAATATAACAGGCATCCATAAAGGTCGCTATGCTCTGAACCATAGCAGACGGTATGTATCCAGCTGTAGCAGCAAGAAATACCTGTAAATGTCCATAGGTCTCTGAATCAAGAGCGGGTAAATCTGAAATACCTTCATTAAAGCCTTTGAATCATCGCCCGTCCATTGTTTGTAGTCTCGACCATCCGGAAAGCGTCGAAGCCCAGGGAACGAAGGAACAGCTGAAATCCTATATAGTTGTCAGAGGGAATGAGAAGATTCCGACAGGAGCATACATACCGGTGGTCAATATCTTCGATGATCTCCATAGCCACTGCCTCGCCATGAGTTATGTACAAGTATTCAGCTACCCAAGTCACGAGGTGATCTTTAAAGGTTCCTTTGATAAGCTGATGCAGGAGATCGGGCGCAAGAAGTTTGTGGATGTCTGCTCGCGGAAACCCATGTGTGAAAGGCTGATGAAATATGTTAGTGAATGACCAACCGACAACTCGGAAGAAAACAAACCACAATATCATGCCGGATTCCAAAGTCATCCCATATGATTCCTGGATCAAAGGTGTTGATAAGGAAGTCTGTCTTCTCATGTGAGCGTCGATGACTTCCAGGGCCATCAAGATCTGTTGGCAGAGCGTCACACCTAGATATTTGTCAGACAGTATAATGGAAATGAAACGAACACATACTTCGGACACCAATTTGAGACCACTCCCGCAAGCCAGACTTGTTCAGGATAATCAGCAATGTATGGACCAAGGCTAAAGATTGCACGACGGAAATGCCCATCAGGACACCTAATGACCTTTGCTTTCTCCATGAATGGCTTGAGCGGTCTAAAGACGATCTCTAAACACTTATGATACAATTGGCGGCAAAACTTCTGAAACTCCAGCTTCTTCCGCTGACGCTTACTTGCTATAGAACAGGTAGTTGAGTTATATGAGGCTGCAAATAGCAGTACGGACACTACATACTCTTAGGGATAGGGAGAAAGGCAACAGGCATTACCGCGTTTCCATGTCCACGACGTGCTGTATTTGTTAAGATACCCGGTGAGGCATAAACAGGATGGTACTCTTGATGACCCGTGGCGACCGAGACAGTGGTCTTGTCACTGCCTGAAACCACAGGTACTAGCATGGTGCCATGAGTTGATACGTCGGTGGCGATCTTGTCCTAAGAACATTCAGTTGTGTAAGAATGTAAAATCGTGTGCCAAAGAAAATCTTACCGCTTCGCATTTAGCCCAGAATCCGGACATGAGATTCGACAAGACACGATGTCCAGAGTGATTGAACTCCTCGTACGGCGTGTACTCACACTGGCCATCAAACTCGGATGTAGATAATTGTTGTTCGAGGGTTAACAGCACATTTCGGGCATTTAGTTCATACGTCTCCAGCATCCATCGAGGAGGCATTTGTGGTTTCGGTCTGGTATACTGGAAATTGTAGGTCTTCCAGCCAACGGCACCGGCTTGTATGGAGTCGAGCATCTTGTAGAGGTCCTGTGCGTCCCTCCAAGGTACATGGCCTTGGGCACGATGCTCGGATGCATGTTTGATGACGGTAGCATGCCAAAGGTCAAGTCCCTCGGCAATGACATCCTCTGATGACTGAAGGCGCACGAAATGATACTGAGCCCAGTCAAATGCAAGCCTATCTGGGAATGGAGCCCAAACGTTATTAGGTGTAGCGTCGGGTAGTTGCACAGGTTCGGGCAAAGGTTCAGGCTCCTTGAGAAAAGAACCATCGGCAGCGCATGGTCTTGCTAAATGCAAATGAATTTTCATCAGAAGGAAGGTTGTAAAGAATTATGTGTGGGGGCATTACCTGTGAGATGTGGGTGACGAATGCGTTTGTGTTGTGAGGCCTCCTTTGGTGCGGAAATCATCGGATGTTTTGCTTTCCGGTGTTGAGTGAGTCCCCCATTTGAACGGCATTTTAGTCCACACGTTGGGCAGCAATAGGTAACGAATTCTGGGATTTGTAGCATCGTGAACAAATCGAAATGATAGTCACAGCTGGTGTTCGTGTGGGAGCCGAGTGTTGAATTTTCTGGGACTTTCCATGACTTTCCAGGACTGAATAGAAGAGCACGTGAAGTTGAAGATGTCATTGAGTTGCCAAACATCATACCACAGTAGCCCGTCACTTGTTGACCGGCCTACACCCTGCCTAATTGCCTATACGCCGTATTCCATCCCCATCATGCCTCCAAAAAGTAAATCTACGAGCAACTCTGGTGACCCCAATCAGACAGATCCTCCTAAAGCAAAGCGGGGTCAGAAGAAAGCCCTGCCAGCCCAGAAGGATACCGACGTACCACCCAGCAATCCGATGGGGTCAGATGGACCACAGTCATGAAATACCCGAGCCAGAGGCCGTCCACATACCAACACTTCCATACCAGTGCACACCCCTACCGAGAATAACCTGCTGCCTTCATCTGCCGATACTGGATCACGCAAACGTGGTCGTACAGACGAAACAGCTGTCCAAGGGCCAAATGACGATTCGAGGCAGAAGCGACCCAAAAAGAACAATAGCGATGTCCCTGAGCCACCTGCAAAAGGGAAGACCTCTCGCAAACAGAAACAAAGTGCAATCGCCACCCCGAGAGAGCCTCTACCGGACTGTCCAGGCAGGAATGTCCATCCTGCGGGACAAAGAGCCACTGGCACTCGCCGCAAACCAAAAGAAGTTGCCGCTGAGCGCGAAGCAAAAAGGCAGGCTATAGAGGAGAAGATACGTGAAGGCGAGAAGGCAAAGGAGCTGTTGGCACAGATGAATGTAAACGAGGACCTTCGAGATGAAGAGATGCTTACCGAGAACCTGCAACGATTGTCTGCCGCAATTCACAAACGCGGAAGACAATATCTTGAAGACGATGAAGATGGGGAGGAATTCGATTTTGCAGCAGTTGACCAGGAGTCATGTTCAGAATTGTCAGATAATGTGGGCGAAGAACCTGTGAAGGTGAAGGCTGTGAGTGACCAGCTTCCGAGTCTGTGTACCCACTTTATCCGCTAACTGACTGTGTTATTCCTAGGCGAAAAAAAGTATAAGAAAGCAGCTAAGGGAGCATTACGCAGCGAGATCCAGAAGAAGGAGGTGGAACTACGTAGTGGGCAAAATCATGATGAGATGGGTATAGTCAACAAGGTCAAAGCGTCGAAAGCGAGGTATGTTGATCTTGATCACATACCAGTGGTCCGAATCTTACCTGATTCCGGATGCACCGACGCAGATCCACTCCTTTGGACAGCATGCCCAAGAAATACCAGAATGCGGGTCTGCGAGAGGATCTGAAGTCAAAGAAGGCATCTGAAGTTATCGATCCGTTTCAAAATGGTGGCCTCAATGATGAAGATGCCATTTCTTCCAGGCCTTCCTTTCCTCGTAGTCGTGCACCTGTCCGTTTAGCTGCTGTGCAATACCCCCAAGACCTGCAACGCGATCATTCATGCAAGAATGAGGTTTGTCAGATTCTCTCATATTTAAATAACTTGTTTGATCTGGAAATCGTTTAGCTTGTTGATGTAGCCGAGAGCGACGGTGAATTCCTAGTTGAGGTGAGAGACTGTATTATTGATCATGGACGACAATAACCTACTAATGAAACTACCTAGCCCTCTCAAACCAAGCGGTCAAAAGTCAAGAAAAACCCACCAAAATCCAAACCAGGGCCTGCAGATAATGAAGGCAATTCAACTGCTGCTGAATTTCTTCGTGATGCTCACTGGGCCAATGTTTTTCTTCCAACTATTACCCACTCCCTCTACGTTTCACGGGAGCCCTTTGTTCATTTCACCTCTGAATCTCCCACATTTCTCATGACAGTGCAGAATGCCTTTAATATCTCCTTCCCGAATGTTGATTTCATGTTGAGATCTGATGATCCCCTTGTTACCACGGTACGAACTCTTGCCTCGCTACTATAGTACGGTTATTACTCACTGAAAAGGATATTAGGTATATAAGCGACTCAACAGCCGGAAGTCGAAGCTTGCGGGGGAAATTCTCAAAGCTGTCAAGGAATTCTTCGAAAAGCCCGAGTTCCTCAATCAGCCAGCAAAAGTACAAGAGTATGTCCACTGGGCCCTTCGAGGAGACGGCCCTGCCTATTATCAGATTCCGACACCACAAACTTGCAATGTCGCTCGTGATGACCCTGGCTACATGGTACATCATCTTCCCTCTGCAGTCTTCTCAGTCTTACTAGGCCTACAACGGCATGTCAGGCTCCCGATGGTTTCCTACGGTCTAAATTCATGGCCCCCTTTGCCAAGCAGTATCTTAGATATGCCAAAGACTCCGTCCTTTACCCTGTGCTCAACATGAAACACCCGCCGAAAGGTCTATACATTCTAATTCTCACTGCAGTACAGCTTCCGTTCCCTCACTTGGTGATAATCATTGATCGTTATCTTGACAGGTGGAACGTGCTTTTACGGCGTTCGTGAGGGGCAGTTATGTCGAGCCCCCATTATTTGCCCACAAGCATTACTGGCGACCATTGCAGGTCTTTCTTGGCCATGTAGACCGCGTGAGCGAGAGGCGCTGGGGGCTCATCCTGGAGCACAAAGATGATGCCGATGCTATGAGTACGGACAAGGACCTTTACATAGATCAGTCAATGATTTCTGCCTGCCGCGAAGTTTTGTACATTCCATCCAGCCCTCAGAAAGTTAATTCCTATCGTACTACAGAGTTGTAGACATCATATACCATAGACGAGTATCTAAACTTGAAGTTACATAGGTTCCAGTAGGTTTCCCAGGTTTCCATTGCAGACTGTTCAGTCGGGTTTCCAGGAAAATGGACCTACGTTTCCAAATGTCCAACTTTCCGGGTTTTCACTGGTTTTCACTGGTTGCTCAACTTGAGCAACCTCTGGAAACTGAGACCCAGGATTACTGATGTGGTATGTATCACAGTGGCCCACACGTCCTCAGACTCTACCACAATGGCCGCATTCCCTCTGGCAGTGCGCACGTTACATCTGTAACTGTTTTCCCTACCACTACGTCTTCTATCCCCGCTCCGCAAACAACTTCCATTCCGACTCACGTCATGACCGCGAGGTCCATGAATCTGCGGAGGCGATGAGTGGAGTAGATCAGCCGAAGCCGTCCGGATCTCATATACAGCAGTACTCGATGACCCACAAAGAGCTGGCGCATTACATGTGAACGCTAAGTGATAATGTATAATGACATCTAACGCCTCGATTGTTGAATTTACACAGATACTGTGGGGAAAGAAAGGCCACGTGTTAACGCGCGCGGGTGACCTGATCCTTAGTCGTATACATGCGCCCAGTGGATCCACTGATATTGCATCTAATTTACCCGAGCCCACATGAAGGAAATATGGAAGTCCTCCTAACGATACCCACGTATCATTTGCCTTTCCAGAATTTCATCAGCGTGACTTCCTCTTCTGCCTCAAGCAGCGCCTGCACCCTGTCATGTCTAGGCGTGAGAGTGATGCGATACGGATCCGGCCTGCTTGACGACTCGCCTCTGTATCCGTCCAGAGATATTGGCTCATCAGGTAGCGATCGGATTTCGAACGCCCAAAGTAACCGCGAAATGGCCAGACACAGCTCCCTTTCTACGACATGGATGGCTGGACAAATGCGACGGCTGTCGATCAAAAAGTCAGTGAGGAAAAACCGGCGATGGTTGGCAGAACGCAGGAAACATTTTGTACGCACCCCGCGCCGAACGCCCAATGGTCCCGGTCCATTGCATCGGGGAGTTTGCTCGATCCAGCAGAAGTCAATGTGTCGCCTAGGAAGCGCTCAGGTTTGAAAGCGAATCTGTCGTTGGAGGGGGCGCACTTGTCAGCTTTCGTTGAACGGGACCAAGGGGATATGCGTACGGATCTGGATACCTCTCCTCATTATGATGTATTCCATAGCAATTGAGAATGACCGCTGTGTTCTTAGGGATGTACATCCCGTTGTATACAAAGTCTTCTGTCGAATAGTGCGGAGGCGGTATCCAAAACGGGGCGCGGATACGCTCCACCTAAGGATACAGATACAGATGTAGATCGAGAAGGAGACAATAAATGGCCGGGATTTCGTAGCGTACCTCCTTGATGATGGCTCGGATGTACGGAAGGCGTTGCTCGTCCTCTCCACTTGGCCAACCATCACGGCCAACCACGCTGTCAAGTTCCGCATGGGCTCGGGCTTGAACTTCTGGGCGTGACGAGATGAGAGCCAGGAACCACAGGATAAGACTCAGAGTCTATAAGGAGCAATTCCTAGATTAGCCGGCATCCTGGGAGGTAATAGATAAGTACCGAGTGGACGCCTCCGAGGTTGAACGCGGCCGCCATAAAGCACAAATCTTCCAAATCCAGCTTTTCTTGCTCTTGAGTCAGTAGGAGTGTCTTGATAAGACAGTCTGGCACATCTTCTCCGGCGTCCATGCGAGCTTTCACTCGCATGATCATGGCGCTATAGACTTCCATCATCTCATAATGGAGCCGACGGGCACGTGATCGCGTGGTAGTGGGAATCCACTGAAGTGGTTCAAAGAAGTCAACAATGTTTGATAATGGACCTGCGATAGTACTTAATCAGGTGTTTGATTGGTCTAAGTGAAGAGGGTGGAATCTACCAGAAAGGTCCATAAATTCCGTGGCCAAGGATAGTGCGCGCTCTACCAGAGGATCGAGCGTGGAATCAGTACGTGACCCAAATGATATCGTGAGCATGTTACTGTAAGCGTGTAAGCGACATATTACATCCCACGTCCATGTGAAAACGATGCATGTGCTACATACTTCAGTGCATAGCGAGCGACAAAGTGCGCAGGGTCAATTGATTTTTTCCCCATCTCCGTTTCGTAATACATTGATCGAACTAAGATGTGGGCTTCGTAATCGAAGAAAGGGGCGTATCCTTGGATGGCCTTGGGGGTGAGCACCTGCGCAGCAATCCTGCGATCCCGTCGCCTATCAATAGAACGTCATGAAACTGGCCTCGAACATCGCCCTGCTACTTACCATTTGTCATTATATGCAGTTGTAGTGATGCCGCGGCTATGAAGTATCGTCTGACACTTGATGAAGTATGGCTTACGACTGGAAAAGATTGCGCTGTTGGAGACCAACAAGTCCTTGGCAATGCGGGGATCTGAAATGACAACAAAGAGTTGGTTGCCCATCCAGAGAGAGAAGAGTGGCCCATAAGTCCTTGACCAGGCTCGTAGAGCGCGCTCAGGGTGACGACGAAGAAAAGGATACCGAATTGGAGGCCCAGGAGGAATACGGTGTCCGTGTTTGTCTTTAAGGTTTCTTCGGAAGATGAACGGAAAGATGAAGAAAAGTGCCAGAGCTGTAAGTGAGAGGCTAAACCTCAAACTAGACAGTGGAGTAATCTATGAATATTAAATACTCGTTAGCGACGTAGACCACCCCAATAGACGGACGATTCACAGAGTATATAGACGCGCGACCCAGTTCGAGTGTGGTGTATGTGATGTTCTCCATGAATTGAAGTGTTAGAAGGCCAAGGCGCACAGTGATTTACTAGCCCAGTCAGAAGTCTGGTGGGGGAGGACGAACAAGTTACAATGTCTGGCATGTTTTTCCGGCCTTGCGCATTTTAAGCCCGACTCCTTCACCGCATTCCTGAGAGTATGCATTTCCTAGAGAGGTGTCCGGGTGTAGGGGTGTAGGGGTGTAAGATAGGTTTCCGAGTCGAACGAGAAAACTAATACAGTATGTCCGACTGTACTAGTAGTACCCACAGGGGTCTTCTGGTCATCAGCCACCCAGCAGCGAGGCTTCCCGAAGAACTGGCTCGAAGAACCGCCTCATGTATACCTGTCTCACGTTTCGCCCATAATATGAGCTGCCTTGGCCTTGATTGAAGGCACTCATCGACATTAGAGCACTCAGCCGCGAATCATGCTTTAAGACCGCGAGGACATCTGAAGAGTTAGAAATGGTGTCCCTGAGGTGGCAGATTCCGATCTCTGTGGTACAGAAAATAAAGGAGACAGTGAGCTGACGGGCCTTACATCGATGAAGGATGTCGGGGTTCAATGATAACTTAAATTACAACAGTATTTGATATATTTGTATTTATTGTTTAAAAATGAATATTTTTCACATTTTTATTTATTGATAAGGCTGCGTTGAACCGTGAAACACCAATACGCTGATGACTTGCATTTGAGAAAAGGCTGTGGTGTAGTAGGCTATTGTGGTCCTTAGTGTTTTAAGGTCCAGTCCTATGGACTGAAAAAAGACTAGGACCGGACTGGACCGGACCAAAAAAAGACCGGACCACTGGTTGCAGTTGCCTCAGTTTGGGAGCAGGACCAGTTGCAGTTGCATGCATTTGACTTTCTTTCTGCAACCAGGAAAAGACTGGTTTCAACTGGTCTTTTAGCAACCAGGAGACCTTAACTGTTTAGTAAAGTTCAAGTTCCATGCCATATGCCAAGATACAATTCTTAATACAGTTGCCACATATCTGACTGTGGTGGCAGCAATAGCTTAATGTTTTTTGAAATTTGATTATATCTTAAGAAATAAAATAGCTAAAAATACAAAAATATTTATCAACATAGATAAGATCAGAAGTTAATGGGTCCTCTGCCAACTTTAAGTGGTCTGATTAGCCATTCCTATGTTATTTGATTAGCTACAAAATTAGCATTTTAAATTAATTTTATAGCTGATCAAATAACTCAGAAATGGTTGCTCAGATTGCTTAGCATTGGCAGAGGACCCATCAGCTTCTGATCTTATCTATATCCACAAATATTTTCATATTTTTAGCAATTTTATTTTTTAAGATATAATCAAATTTCAAAAAACATCGGCTTAAGCTGTAGCAACACTATCTGAGTTTAAGTTTTAAAAGTGATCTTAAGTGTCAGTTGCAACTGGAAATAAACTGGTTGAGACTAGTTGTCAACTGGTTCATAATAAGACCAGTTGTCAACTGGTCTTTTAGTGTAATTAGACTGACATGGACCAGTTGATAGTGGTCTTGGTCCAGTCTTTATGGATTTTTGAAAACTATCAACCAGTCCTGGTCCTGGTCCTTGTTCAAAAGGGCAAAAGACCGGACCGGACCGGACTTTAAATCACTAGTGGTCCTGACTAGGGACTCAGTGTGATATTCAGCTTTAGGATTTGGGAAGGACTGAGACGGAACTACACTGGCATGATGGTGGTGCATCAGAATTAACGAGAAAAAAACATGAGAGTAGGCTGAGTAGCCAGAGAAACAGAGTCCGAAGGCCGGACGTTCGACGTTCGACATTCAACGTTCAATGTACAACGTTCAATGATTGTCGGTTCGGTCTCAACGGACATGACCAGGTAATTCCGAGTCACTTCCCGGGCTGGACGGGTCCGACGGGAAGGTATGAACCGAACTTCGTCTCCGGTTCTCTGGCCTCAAGATTTTTGACAGTGAGCATGAGAACAACAGATAGCGTGCTTTTCGGGTCTTCCAAGTCTAGACTGCAATCATGACGAACTTGAACAAGCGGGGTGTTCCAGCGGTTCCATGCCACATGTGCATCACGAAAATTACCAAACCATGATTTGGGATTACCGACTCTGCCGGAACTCAGACCCGATGATCGGCAAGATTGGGCCTGATTAGACTACACACAAAGTCCATCGCTATGATCACGCATGTATCCAATCTACCTGTTATGATCGGGATTGACTATAGTGAGCTTGAAGTCCATCACTATGATTGAGCAGATATCTGGTCTACTCAATATGATCAGGCTTGATCATAGTGAGCTTGAAAATTAGATTTGATTATCATTGAACATCCACTTTGCATTGAGCAAACCATGCTGACTTGGTTTCCCCGCCAGTCAATCATTCCGTCTGAGTCTCTTAGTACCCGCCGAGTAAGGTAGCGTTAGAAATTACTGACTCGGTTAGTAACTCGGTGAGATATTTCACTACCACGAACAGTTTTTTAACAGGTGTTATTAACAAATATAAACTAACCGATTATTAATCGGTTAAAAAATATTTTCTAACCGTGTTGAAAATAAAAACCGAGTGAAATTTTCGTAAAGGTGGTTAATAAATCAAAAATCCCAGTCAACCGCCTCGCTATCATATGTAAATGAGTGTTTCGGAGCTGGGTCACCGTGACACTGTGGGGCCTTTGCAGCAGTGGAGGGATCTGTGCCGACAAACATGTTCTTCAGAAACTGTGATGCAAGGTCTACATCATCATCAACTTGGATTGTATCGTCTTGAGGCACGATGGAACGAGAGCGACCGACATCTGACTCGTCAGAGTCAGATGAGTCATGAATGTTATGAGGCTGTAGCAGTGTCGAACCCGAGAGTTTTGATTGAGGCCTGAGCCTGAGATCCTTCTCTATGTCCCGAAACTTGACAGTAGGTCGACATTTTTCTTTAGTTTCTTTGCGGCCGCCCTTCTGTAACAATACAACAAGGAGTGCCAATGAGCATAATGGCATCTGTTACTTCTGACTTAGCTAATAGCCACCCACGTTGTGAACCCCATACCATTGTCCAACCTGAATCATGTTCACAAGAGTCAAGACATCTTGGTTTGCACGTAACGGGGAGTTGAACCATGTAATCTTCGATCCAGTACGCTCATCAGGCATCGAATTGACCAAAATCGAGAATATCTTGATGGCCAGCATCTGTCACGGGCCTTTAATTTCCGGGATTGAAAATTTGAAGATCTTCACTCACTGCCAAAACACGTGCATGTGGATGCTGCCCAAGTGATTCCCACCATGAAAGTGCATCACCATGGGGAATAGGGTCCGTAAAAGGCCACTCTTGTCGAGCAAAGGCAAGTAACTGTTGACAAAAATTGGAAACGACTTTGTTTGGACCCAATTGTGCAACCAGGCAATGGCATGGATTCGAGGTGTCAAGGTTACGACCCGCAAACTCAATTATATCACGCAACATTTGTTTGAGGAACTCCTTTACTTGAGTGTATGCCCTTACATGTGGGACGGATTCGGTGTCCACATCATGAGATTCACGACCATACAGGCTCGGCTTCGCAGGTGGTATCTTCAGGGTCACTGACATCGTTGTTGGTTTCTTGAGTACATCAGAGTGCGTGTAACCTATTAACAATCATAAACACGACTTCGTGCAGTCAATCAGACAAAAAGGATATGGTACGGACGTGGATCCAAGAAAAACGCTGTAAATTAAATGTCACTGGGTGACTCGTCAATCATTGCTTTGTATTGCCGATTGATAATCGCTGTAACCTGTCTTGCTAACGATTGGGAAATACCTGTGGCATCCGAAGACTTTGAGAATATATCCTTCAGATTCGACGCAATGGCCAGCCAGAAAATGAAGACATCAGCGGCATTGGCTCGTGAAGCTTCAAGTGACCAAAGAGAGCGTGCCAGAGGGCCTACAATTCCAATATATTGGACCAACTGCAACTGAAAGCGAATATAATGTGTCTGAGTGGTAAAGAGTTGATGAAGGTTCTTATTTCTCTGCAAGAGGAAGCGTCATTTATTATTTACTTTGGTCATGGCAAGACTTCTGAATGCGTACAAGTTTGATTTTCCCCTCTTCAACCAAATCTCGGATTAGAGGGAGGCACCGATTGAGTGCCGATGCGGCAGCCCAATGCGTGGCGAATCTTGTCTTTCCAACTTTAACTAGGCCAGTAGTGATATCAACGTCATTGCGTGCCTTTCGAAGCTCGGCCACTGCTATGTTCGAACTACTGAAGAACTTCACTGTCGCTTGAAGATCAGAAATCATCTATAACATTGTTGTGAGTTCCGAATGTCCTCTGGATTTAGAGTTCCACATGGGCACAGTACGGGTTGGGCTTGGCGACACGACATTCATCATACAGAATGCAGATGATCAGGAACAGTGCACACACGAGCGTGGGGGGCACCGGGGCAGATGCCGCAATGTAGGTGGCTAACGAATGGCCCGGATGCTCCTGCTCAGGCTGCCGCCACATGCTACTGCTGAGATCGGGATGGTGGTGGAGGACCGAGGGCCATGGGAAGAGAAGTGGGACGAGTGGGGATGTGGTCCATATGAGAGGCATGTGACTCGGTGTGAGAGACGACACGTGAAAATGGGGTCATATGTGACGACGGGGCCTCAGGCCTCAGGCCTCAAGCAGCGAAGGCACTGGCAGGACCCATGGCCCAAAAATGGTGGGCCCGTACCCATGTGGAACACTATCTGGATTGAATGGGACTTACTTCTCTGAGCTTCGGGAGTTTGTTAATGTCCTTGATCGTGTTCTGGATGTGATGACAGCAGTCACCAAGGTCGATTATCGTTCGTACTTCCTCATGTATAGTTTTGCGACCTTTTTTGGTATTTCCAGTGCTGTCTGAACAGATAGCGGCGAAGTTCTCCTCGCCAATCTCTCGGATGGTCTGTGGGTTGGATAAATGTCAAAACAAATGTGAGCGAGAAGAAAATAGAGATACTTTTAGAACTTTATCTTTGATCCAAACGGCGGTATGATGCTCATCTGAGCCTTCATAACCGTCCACAAAGTAACTATCACGGTCCTTGGTAGTGACGTGCACAGTATAGACTGACTGTGGCTTTCTGGTGCTATTACCGTCGAAAGTTAATGTGAGATTTTCCTCCTTTTTCAAGATCTCCATGACCTGTTTTCGAACAAAAGCAGCCTCGTTCGGTATGATCTCCTCCTCAAATTTGTCTGATGGAGTTGGGTTGTACTTGGGATTTGCAGTCGCCATGAACTCTTTCCACTCTGGAGAATCCAGGATACGTGGAACAAGCCCTGCAACACAAATCAGCTTCATGATGCAGTGATCTAACTTTGCCTGCAGTTGTTTGCGCCCAGCATTGGTGAAGTCCAGCGCGAATGATGACTTCTCGGAGGCCACAGCGGTAAGTTTCGAGTTCATTGGTTTAACAGACCCAGTACTAATGTCGGCACTGGCTGTGGCACTCGAATCAAGTGTAGCACCCAGAGAGGATTGAGCCGTGTAGTCTTTTGCAAGTTCCTTGAGGTTGCTACTGAGATATCGACATGAAACAGCATGCTTCGAGATGCGAGATACTTGAGCATTGCCAGCTTGGTACCAATGACATCCTTTGGCGACACAACCATAGTAGTCTTTCCCTGTGTCGGAATGTTTATATTTGATGATGAGAGATGAGATCAGAGATTTTTGGGGACGACCAGGCCCACCAGGGCCAGATTTTTGCGCTTTGCTTGGTTGGATGACAAATTTCGCAAAAATTTTTGGACGAGTACCCTGTGCAGATGTACACATTCAAGACTTCAGAACAAATCACTATTGTAACTCTGACTTACAGGACTTTCGTCTTCTCTCTCGATGTCTGTATCAATTTCAGTGCTTGCTACTCTTTTGATGTGTGTGTTCTCGTAGGTGTCATCAGCTTTACGCTTTTGGCCTGTCTCAATAACGGCAATGCCATCTTCACGGCGATTGTCTCCCAGCATTGAGGCTCCTTCAAGCTTCTTCCAAGTTGTAAGGTATTGTGATATCATCAAATGAAGGATGGCTCACCGTGATGCCATGAGACTTGTACACCTTTTTAGCTGCATTCCTGATGTTGCTCACCCATTTGTGCAATACAGTACTGTTGGGGTATTCCGAAAGGTACTTTCCAAGTACATCAACTACAGCACAAATAGAAGGACCACGCTCTGAGATCAATAACTCCCCATCTGCAATGAATATTGCCCAGAGTGACTCCCCAACTGCACGAACCACATCTCCATTTGTGCGTTGCAGAACTGCATCATTGAGTTCAAATGAGATAAAAGGGTAATCACTGTCCCCTTCGGAGGGGCATGGAAGAGCATGGGGTAAATTTGTAAGAAGCTTGCGAAGATTGTCGAGCTCAGGGATGTGCAGATCCATAATGTTGACCTTCAACAGTGTTATTTTTCAACTACGACGTTCCTGGTTACCAATAGTTGGCCTGTGTCATGGTCGGATCATTGTCCACTTGTTGTGGACATCTCTTTCCCCTTCACAGTGTGTTGTGTTCATGTCAATCTAGTCTTATGACACCTTGTATCACGCCGGATCTTGTGCCAATTTCTAACTTATTTAACCACCTATTTTTAGGCCCCCAGTTACTAACCAATTACTAACCAGTTATTAACCTGGTTAATAATAACCAGTTAAAAAATACTGGTTTATTCACGCTACCTTACCGCCGAGCACTGTGTGCACTGGCACGCAGCCCAGATCGGCTATAAGTTTTAATTTTAATTTTTTTAAATCCGAATTTATATTCCGCAGCACGTACAAAGAAGCACAGAGGCGGACACGTAGAGTACATAGTATGTTCAGGCATGTATGGTAAAGGTGGTGAGCCAGAGCAGGCTCGGCTATAAGTTGTATATCAATTTTATTCTATAGACACTGGCAGTACTATGTGAGCGTCACATCTGCTACACAGCGAATGCTTCTTTGTCAAGAATTGTGAGCGAATTGATCCTCTACCAAGTTTTCTGTCACCTTCACTGCCTCTTTCGATGGCACATCGGATGCTGCGGTCGCTGCTCTTCGCTCTTCGAACAGCGTTGAGCGCCGGTCACGGGACTCGAAGGGACTGTCTCGCTCTCCAAGCTGAACGGAACCAAGACGGCGAGCACGGTGATGCTAGCTTGAGAAGCTTGGGATTCAAGCCTATGACGCCGGAATCGATGGTCGGATTGGTAATTTAAAAAGGCGAGGCAGGCGAACCCTTCTAATTCGCTCTCACTGGCTTTCTTTCACCACGATCATTGGTACCCACGCGACCACCTCCGAAGGAAGAACCGTTTGTCTATTCATTCCACTCGGGAATCGAGCACCGCACAATGGCATCGATAATGCGTTCTAGATGGACGGTAGTTGGACTTTGAGGAAGAGAGGGAGGCTGTCGGAGGTGAATTCCGACTGAGTATGAGCGTGTCCACGAGATCGAGTTCATGGCATGACACAACTCGCGAAATTGAGGCACGTTCTAGCGAGCAAAGAAGGAACTTGGAAGCTGGCGATAATCATTCCGGGCACTGTGCGAAGCACTTAAATACATACAGAGGTCTTTGTACTACAACTGTGGTAAGGTAGGATCAAACTGAGGCATGACGCAATGGAGAGAGGGGGGTGAAAGACAAGTGAAACAGGCATGATGTAAGCAAGGGCGCGAGCGCATAGGGCGAGTCGCGTTTGATGTGTGAGGGGGCCGAGCGCGAGAAGGAAACAAAGGGAAATGAAGAGGGATGACGAGTGTATGACGAGGCTGTAAAGAACTAAGGGAACTAAGAGTCAAAGGAATCAAAGGGAAGAGATGACAAAAGGAACTCGATCTAAAGGGATAGGCGAGCATGCAGGCGAGCATGCAGTCGAACGTGAGGCCCAAAATCCGGCACTCCCCCTCAAACGTGATGCAGCCCGAGTGTGCAGATGTGTGTCGAGACCTTCCACTTGGGCAGGGACTTGGTGAGGATGTCGGCTGCCATGTCGTCTGTGGGGCAGTAGATGAGCGTGAGGGTGTCGTCCGTGATGACCTGCCGAATGAAGTGGAAGCGGATGTCAATATGTTTGGTTCGGGCATGGAAGTTGTCTTCAATGGCGAGTTTGATTGCGGCCTGGTTGTCGCAGAAAAGAGTGGTCAGGGAAGGGGAAATGGGGAACAACTCAAAGGCGAGGCATCGGAGCCAGATGGCTTCCTTGGCCGCGTGCGTCGTGGCAACGTACTCGGCCTCGGCGGTGGATAGGGTGACGAGTTCTTGCTTACGGGACTGCCAGGAAACAGCACCACTGTCAATGAGGAAGGCATAACCTGAAATGGCATGCCGGTGCTCATGCGTAGCACCATCAGCGTCAGTGTACCCAATGAGATTGTGGCGCTCTTCTCCGAAGGTGAGGGTGTAGTCCCTGGTGCCAGACAGGTAGCGAAGGACTCGCTTTGCTGCCTCCCAGTGGATGCTGCCGGGGTTGTCAAGAAAGCGGGAGAGAGCAGAGACTGCGTAGGTGATGTCAGGGCGGGTGGCAATGGAGGCGTACATGAGGCTCCCGATGGCCTCACGATAAGGCATTTTCTTCATGCAGTCGACTTCTGTGGGATCAGAGGGGCAGTCGGTTCGTGAGTAGATGACCCCTGGGATCATGGGTGTGCTGTAGGACTTGGCATCGCTGAGCCCAAAGCGAGAAATGATGGAGTTGATATAGGAAGTCTGTGATAGGGAGATGGTGCGAGCTGAGCGGTCACGGGTGATTTTGATGCCCAGGAGCCAGTGGATAGGCCCTAGGTCAGTGAGTGCATAGCAATCATTGAGCTTGGATTTGTATTGGGAGATGAGCTCCGGAGAGCTGCCGGTGAGGATGCAGTCGTCGACATGGATGGCAAGAATGAGGAGCTGGTCTTCTAGCTTTGCAAGGAACACGCCTGGGTCTGCAGAGCTGACGCAGAAGCCCAGGTCAGTGAGTGTTCGTGTGAGGGTGTCATACCATTTCCTCCCGGCTTGTTTCAGCCCATAAAGCGACTTGTGAAGTCGCTTAACCTTGGGCTCCCCCTGACTTTCATATCTGGGTGGCTCGTGCATGTAGAGCTCTTCATCGTCATCGAGTGTGCCATTGAGGTAGGCACCATTGAAGTCGAAAGACTCAATGTCCCAGTCGAAGCGTGTGGCCATAGCTAGGATCATGCGAACGCTAGCCATTTTTGCAACAGGTGAATAGGTGTCGAAATAATCGACACCATAGATCTGTGTGAAACCGCGGGCAACAACCCGTGCCTTATACTTGTCGATAGTGCTGTCGGCCTTGCGCTTGATGCGGAATACCCATTTTGAGCCGATGATGTTCTTGCCGGTGGGGCGAGGGACTGTGGTCCAGGTGCTGGCCTTCTCAAGTGTATCGATTTCGGTGTCCATGGCAGTCTTCCAGAGCAGCCGATCGGGGCGCGAGCGAGCCTCATGGACTGTCTTGGGGTCATCACTGGCGTCCTGTGCTGCAGCTATGATGAGTGGGTCATGTTCTGTGAGAAAGACGTAGTCCTCATTGTCGGTGAGGTGCGATGCCTCGGATTCCTTCCAGTCGGGATGAAACCACTGGGATAGCCTACCGCTGGCTCCCCCTGAGGCTCACACGCTCCCCGCCTGCTGAGAACCTGTTTGTGGCGAGGACTTGGCCAAACGTGCAGACTTGCGTGTCGGCTGTGCTGGTGCTGGTGTCTTCTTCTTGGGTGCTGGAGGGGCCGTGGTCTTTGTTCGTGCCGGTGCCGGAGGTGGTGCCTTTTTGGGTGTGATCGGTTCTTCATCTTCGTCTTCGACTGGTGCAGAGTCAGGTAATTCTTCTTCACCACTGTCTGTGGCCGGTGGGGGTGTCTGAGACATAGTTGTTAGTGGCAGGGCACGGGGGCTAGGAGTTGTCATAGGTGTGATGGTAGGGGATGCAGGGGCGTTGATGACGACGCTGGTTGGTGGTGTGGGGAGGGTAGCTGCTGCTTGCTGAGTCGTCATCGTCAGTGGCTGTGCCGTGGTCATAGTGGGTGGTGTCGAAGGTACAAGAGAAGCAGGGATAGGAGGGTCAAGGGAGATGGTCGCAGTGGCAGAGGGCCAGGGAAACTTAATGTCACGCTCCACAGAGACAGAGTTTTTGCCCTCCCAATACACACGGTGGGCATGTGTGCTGGCATGGTCAAAGCCTACCCATCGCGCTTCTGCGGCACGTCTGTCGAGTTTTGAGCCCGAGGCCTGATGGATCCATACGCGTTGCCCCCTCTCGGGCACTCCTCCGAGATCAGGTTTTGACCCGTGAAGCTGCTCGTAAGGGGTGGTCTTGCCAAGTGCCTGGGTGGTGGTACGGTTCTTCAGCCAGACAACAAACTGAATGGCTTCTCCCCACAAGTTCTTGGGGAGCTGGGAGTGATGGAGCACAGCGCGAACTTGCTCGAGTAATCGGCGGTTCAGCGACTCCGCGACTCCATTGTGCTGCGGCGTGTCGTGTGTTGTGAGGCGTTGCTCGGTGCCTTGAGACTTGAGAAAATTCGAAAAGTCGTTGCCGGTGTACTCCCCTCCGCGGTCTGACCTGAGGCGCTTGATTTTCACGCTGTGCTGAGTTGAGGCCCAAGCTGCAAACGTCTTGTAAGCTTGAAGGGCTTCGTCCTTGGTGCGCAGTAGCTCGAGCCGAGTGAACCGAGTGTGGTCGTCAGTGAAGGTCACATAGTATTTGCGGCCTCCCAAGCTCAAAGTGGGAGAAGGGCCCCACACATCAGTGTGCACTTCGTCGCCAAAGGAGGTTGCCAAGGGGGTTGTCGACTCCTTGCGAATGGCCTTGCGGGTCGTCTTAGCATAGTCGCATGAGTCGCAGACAAGAGGGGAAGAGGGAGTGGGGTCAATTAGATGCAGTCCAGTGACTGCGTTAGTGCGAACGAGTGAGCAAATGGTGTCGGCTGAGATGTGACCGAGTCTGCGATGAACCGTGAGAATATCAACTTGCTCTGCTGCGGCGGCTGCCGACAACGCGTGTTCGACTTTGTACAGCCCATTCGGGCTTGCAGGGATGTCGCCAACGATCTTCCCCCCCTCGCTTTTGATTTTACAGGTTTTGCCCTCGAACGCAATGGAGTAACCGGCAGCAGCAATACGACTGATGGAGACGATGGTCAGTCCCATGTCAGGTGCGTACAAAGTGTCTTTGAGGGTGATGGGGGTTGATGACGTGCTGTTAGGGACATCGATCTTCAGATCGCCGGAGCCAATGGCATAGAAGACTCGACTGTTGGCAGCGGTGATGGGACGGGGTGGGATGGAGTGAAGATTGGTGAAGCGATGGGAAAAGGGAGACATGTGCCGGGATGCGCCTGAGTCATACAACTCGACTTTGGGCCTGGCTGAGGTGAGTGCTACACTGTCTGTTGGTGCTGATAATGTGTCATAGGACTTGCCCTCGTTGGGGGCGACGTTCATGTCTACAATGGCGGCCCATGACTCGATCTCCGGTGACTTCTCGGCCGCAGCGTTTGCGCTGTCCTTTGCGCTCTTGGACTTGTCTTTGTCCTTGTCCTTGGCTTCTTCATCCTTCTTAGGCTTCTTCGGCCATTGCCCTTCCTGCCCACCACCCTTTGACCAACATTCCGACTTGTAATGGCCCTTCTTGTGGCAGTTGTAACATTCGACGTTTTTGCGCTTGGTCTTGCGCTCTTCGGCGGTGAAAGCTTCTTCTTGAGGCTTGTTCTTACCTTTGCGGAGGCGACGTTTTTCTTGCTCGTTGAGAGCCATTCGGATGACGGCGGTCGGTGTGAGGTCCTTGTCACTGGCCTCATACAAGTTGGCAAGGGAGTCGACAGCGGAATCGTAGCTGGGGGGTAGGGAACCAAGGATGACCGAGATGTACTCGGCATCGCCGATCGTTCGTCCAAACGATGAGAGCCTTTCGTGCAGGTCAGCGAGTGTTTCAAGATGGGCGCGTATGTCATCATTTTCCCCACAACGCGTGTTCTGGAACTTCTTCCCCAGGTCCACTATCATACTCCTTGACTTCCCCTCAAACAACTTCTTCATCTTCTCCCATACGTCCTTCGGTTCGTAGGATGACTTGATCTGGGTGAAGACCAGATCAGGGATCGTCGCGCCGAAGATCTGGTTGACCGTGATCTTATCTGCGGTCCATCGTTGCTCAGGCTTGAGCCCGCCGATATCGCCGGCGTTCGTGTACTTTGGAGTTATCGAGTCGTTTGTGAGGTGGTCGCCGAGACCCCTCATCGTGATCGTCCAATTGATGCGGTCGCGATACGTGATCCAGTTGGATCCGTCAGCGGCTAACTTGGGTAGGTGTAACGTGAAATCGCCGGTCATGATGGCGGTAATGGGTGGGCGGTGCTAGGTGTGAGAAGGGACAGGTAAGCTTTGTGCGGTTTTGACAGGGAACGTGCTGATTCAGTTATGCAGCAGCAGGGCCCATAACCTAGCGAGCGAAGAAGGAACTTGGAAGCTGGCGATAATCATTCCGGGCACTGTGCGAAGCACTTAAATACATACAGAGGTCTTTGTACTACAACTGTGGTAAGGTAGGATCAAACTGAGGCATGACGCAATGGAGAGAGGGGGGTGAAAGACAAGTGAAACAGGCATGATGTAAGCAAGGGCGCGAGCGCATAGGGCGAGTCGCGTTTGATGTGTGAGGGGGCCGAGCGCGAGAAGGAAACAAAGGGAAATGAAGAGGGATGACGAGTGTATGACGAGGCTGTAAAGAACTAAGGGAACTAAGAGTCAAAGGAATCAAAGGGAAGAGATGACAAAAGGAACTCGATCTAAAGGGATAGGCGAGCATGCAGGCGAGCATGCAGTCGAACGCGAGGCCCAAAATCCGGCACGTTCCGATTCCGAAGCAACTCGAGCAATTCAAGATGCGGAGCAGGCATGGTAGGCGGGTGCAAGAGACTCTAGCTTTCCGGACAAGACAAGTCGTTGGACGTGTGAGAGGTGCTTGTGCAGAGTGACCTCCGAGTCATCATCGAGGGACCTTCTCCTTGATACCCTGGGCTGGAATGACAGGTCTCGACTGTAAGAGATAAGGGCAGCCTTGGGCCGCGATTGCATCTCCTCTGCCCAAATTGCTGATGGAGTGAGCATACATCTGAGCCTGTGCTCAACCGATGCCTTCAAGACCACCCACATCTTCACCCAGACGTCGAAGCATCTCCCGCATGGCGCTCATCTGCTCCTCGACGTAGCGTGCACGAAGCATTGTATTTGCCTCTAGTGCACTGAGGCGATTCATGATCGTGCGATGAATAGCTTCGCCCGAATGCACGTTTACGGGTGATGGAGAGAGTGGGAGGTTGACCTGGGGAGGAAGGGGGTACGAAACTGAGGCATGTGATGACGGATGGGGAGGACACGGGTTGAGAGAAGCGGGATGTATAAATACAGTAGTGGAGTGGAGGTTGCTGCTGTGGGACGGTAAGGGATGGTATGTGGTTCAGGGGGTTGTCAAACGTACCCCAGAGCCCCACTAGCACTGCCAGCATCAGTAATCCTGGGTCTCAGTTTCCAGAGGTTGCTCAAGTTGAGCAACCAGTGAAAACCAGTGAAAACCCGGAAAGTTGGACATTTGGAAACGTAGGTCCATTTTCCTGGAAACCCGACTGAACAGTCTGCAATGGAAACCTGGGAAACCTACTGGAACCTATGTAACTTCAAGTTTAGATACTCATCTATGGTATATGATGTCTACAACTCTGTAGTACGATAGGAATTAACTTTCTGAGGGCTGGATGGAATGTACAAAACTTCGCGGCAGGCAGAAATCATTGACTGATCTATGTAAAGGTCCTTGTCCGTACTCATAGCATCGGCATCATCTTTGTGCTCCAGGATGAGCCCCCAGCGCCTCTCGCTCACGCGGTCTACATGGCCAAGAAAGACCTGCAATGGTCGCCAGTAATGCTTGTGGGCAAATAATGGGGGCTCGACATAACTGCCCCTCACGAACGCCGTAAAAGCACGTTCCACCTGTCAAGATAACGATCAATGATTATCACCAAGTGAGGGAACGGAAGCTGTACTGCAGTGAGAATTAGAATGTATAGACCTTTCGGCGGGTGTTTCATGTTGAGCACAGGGTAAAGGACGGAGTCTTTGGCATATCTAAGATACTGCTTGGCAAAGGGGGCCATGAATTTAGACCGTAGGAAACCATCGGGAGCCTGACATGCCGTTGTAGGCCTAGTAAGACTGAGAAGACTGCAGAGGGAAGATGATGTACCATGTAGCCAGGGTCATCACGAGCGACATTGCAAGTTTGTGGTGTCGGAATCTGATAATAGGCAGGGCCGTCTCCTCGAAGGGCCCAGTGGACATACTCTTGTACTTTTGCTGGCTGATTGAGGAACTCGGGCTTTTCGAAGAATTCCTTGACAGCTTTGAGAATTTCCCCCGCAAGCTTCGACTTCCGGCTGTTGAGTCGCTTATATACCTAATATCCTTTTCAGTGAGTAATAACCGTACTATAGTAGCGAGGCAAGAGTTCGTACCGTGGTAACAAGGGGATCATCAGATCTCAACATGAAATCAACATTCGGGAAGGAGATATTAAAGGCATTCTGCACTGTCATGAGAAATGTGGGAGATTCAGAGGTGAAATGAACAAAGGGCTCCCGTGAAACGTAGAGGGAGTGGGTAATAGTTGGAAGAAAAACATTGGCCCAGTGAGCATCACGAAGAAATTCAGCAGCAGTTGAATTGCCTTCATTATCTGCAGGCCCTGGTTTGGATTTTGGTGGGTTTTTCTTGACTTTTGACCGCTTGGTTTGAGAGGGCTAGGTAGTTTCATTAGTAGGTTATTGTCGTCCATGATCAATAATACAGTCTCTCACCTCAACTAGGAATTCACCGTCGCTCTCGGCTACATCAACAAGCTAAACGATTTCCAGATCAAACAAGTTATTTAAATATGAGAGAATCTGACAAACCTCATTCTTGCATGAATGATCGCGTTGCAGGTCTTGGGGGTATTGCACAGCAGCTAAACGGACAGGTGCACGACTACGAGGAAAGGAAGGCCTGGAAGAAATGGCATCTTCATCATTGAGGCCACCATTTTGAAACGGATCGATAACTTCAGATGCCTTCTTTGACTTCAGATCCTCTCGCAGACCCGCATTCTGGTATTTCTTGGGCATGCTGTCCAAAGGAGTGGATCTGCGTCGGTGCATCCGGAATCAGGTAAGATTCGGACCACTGGTATGTGATCAAGATCAACATACCTCGCTTTCGACGCTTTGACCTTGTTGACTATACCCATCTCATCATGATTTTGCCCACTACGTAGTTCCACCTCCTTCTTCTGGATCTCGCTGCGTAATGCTCCCTTAGCTGCTTTCTTATACTTTTTTTCGCCTAGGAATAACACAGTCAGTTAGCGGATAAAGTGGGTACACAGACTCGGAAGCTGGTCACTCACAGCCTTCACCTTCACAGGTTCTTCGCCCACATTATCTGACAATTCTGAACATGACTCCTGGTCAACTGCTGCAAAATCGAATTCCTCCCCATCTTCATCGTCTTCAAGATATTGTCTTCCGCGTTTGTGAATTGCGGCAGACAATCGTTGCAGGTTCTCGGTAAGCATCTCTTCATCTCGAAGGTCCTCGTTTACATTCATCTGTGCCAACAGCTCCTTTGCCTTCTCGCCTTCACGTATCTTCTCCTCTATAGCCTGCCTTTTTGCTTCGCGCTCAGCGGCAACTTCTTTTGGTTTGCGGCGAGTGCCAGTGGCTCTTTGTCCCGCAGGATGGACATTCCTGCCTGGACAGTCCGGTAGAGGCTCTCTCGGGGTGGCGATTGCACTTTGTTTCTGTTTGCGAGAGGTCTTCCCTTTTGCAGGTGGCTCAGGGACATCGCTATTGTTCTTTTTGGGTCGCTTCTGCCTCGAATCGTCATTTGGCCCTTGGACAGCTGTTTCGTCTGTACGACCACGTTTGCGTGATCCAGTATCGGCAGATGAAGGCAGCAGGTTATTCTCGGTAGGGGTGTGCACTGGTATGGAAGTGTTGGTATGTGGACGGCCTCTGGCTCGGGTATTTCATGGCTGTGGTCCATCTGACCCCATCAGATTGCTGGGTGGTACGTCGGTATCCTTCTGGGCTGGCAGGGCTTTCTTCTGACCCCGCTTTGCTTTAGGAGGATCTGTCTGATTGGGGTCACCAGAGTTGCTCGTAGATTTACTTTTTGGAGGCATGATGGGGATGGAATACGGCGTATAGGCAATTAGGCAGGGTGTAGGCCGGTCAACAAGTGACGGGCTACTGTGGTATGATGTTTGGCAACTCAATGACATCTTCAACTTCACGTGCTCTTCTATTCAGTCCTGGAAAGTCATGGAAAGTCCCAGAAAATTCAACACTCGGCTCCCACACGAACACCAGCTGTGACTATCATTTCGATTTGTTCACGATGCTACAAATCCCAGAATTCGTTACCTATTGCTGCCCAACGTGTGGACTAAAATGCCGTTCAAATGGGGGACTCACTCAACACCGGAAAGCAAAACATCCGATGATTTCCGCACCAAAGGAGGCCTCACAACACAAACGCATTCGTCACCCACATCTCACAGGTAATGCCCCCACACATAATTCTTTACAACCTTCCTTCTGATGAAAATTCATTTGCATTTAGCAAGACCATGCGCTGCCGATGGTTCTTTTCTCAAGGAGCCTGAACCTTTGCCCGAACCTGTGCAACTACCCGACGCTACACCTAATAACGTTTGGGCTCCATTCCCAGATAGGCTTGCATTTGACTGGGCTCAGTATCATTTCGTGCGCCTTCAGTCATCAGAGGATGTCATTGCCGAGGGACTTGACCTTTGGCATGCTACCGTCATCAAACATGCATCCGAGCATCGTGCCCAAGGCCATGTACCTTGGAGGGACGCACAGGACCTCTACAAGATGCTCGACTCCATACAAGCCGGTGCCGTTGGCTGGAAGACCTACAATTTCCAGTATACCAGACCGAAACCACAAATGCCTCCTCGATGGATGCTGGAGACGTATGAACTAAATGCCCGAAATGTGCTGTTAACCCTCGAACAACAATTATCTACATCCGAGTTTGATGGCCAGTGTGAGTACACGCCGTACGAGGAGTTCAATCACTCTGGACATCGTGTCTTGTCGAATCTCATGTCCGGATTCTGGGCTAAATGCGAAGCGGTAAGATTTTCTTTGGCACACGATTTTACATTCTTACACAACTGAATGTTCTTAGGACAAGATCGCCACCGACGTATCAACTCATGGCACCATGCTAGTACCTGTGGTTTCAGGCAGTGACAAGACCACTGTCTCGGTCGCCACGGGTCATCAAGAGTACCATCCTGTTTATGCCTCACCGGGTATCTTAACAAATACAGCACGTCGTGGACATGGAAACGCGGTAATGCCTGTTGCCTTTCTCCCTATCCCTAAGAGTATGTAGTGTCCGTACTGCTATTTGCAGCCTCATATAACTCAACTACCTGTTCTATAGCAAGTAAGCGTCAGCGGAAGAAGCTGGAGTTTCAGAAGTTTTGCCGCCAATTGTATCATAAGTGTTTAGAGATCGTCTTTAGACCGCTCAAGCCATTCATGGAGAAAGCAAAGGTCATTAGGTGTCCTGATGGGCATTTCCGTCGTGCAATCTTTAGCCTTGGTCCATACATTGCTGATTATCCTGAACAAGTCTGGCTTGCGGGAGTGGTCTCAAATTGGTGTCCGAAGTATGTGTTCGTTTCATTTCCATTATACTGTCTGACAAATATCTAGGTGTGACGCTCTGCCAACAGATCTTGATGGCCCTGGAAGTCATCGACGCTCACATGAGAAGACAGACTTCCTTATCAACACCTTTGATCCAGGAATCATATGGGATGACTTTGGAATCCGGCATGATATTGTGGTTTGTTTTCTTCCGAGTTGTCGGTTGGTCATTCACTAACATATTTCATCAGCCTTTCACACATGGGTTTCCGCGAGCAGACATCCACAAACTTCTTGCGCCCGATCTCCTGCATCAGCTTATCAAAGGAACCTTTAAAGATCACCTCGTGACTTGGGTAGCTGAATACTTGTACATAACTCATGGCGAGGCAGTGGCTATGGAGATCATCGAAGATATTGACCACCGGTATGTATGCTCCTGTCGGAATCTTCTCATTCCCTCTGACAACTATATAGGATTTCAGCTGTTCCTTCGTTCCCTGGGCTTCGACGCTTTCCGGATGGTCGAGACTACAAACAATGGACGGGCGATGATTCAAAGGCTTTAATGAAGGTATTTCAGATTTACCCGCTCTTGATTCAGAGACCTATGGACATTTACAGGTATTTCTTGCTGCTACAGCTGGATACATACCGTCTGCTATGGTTCAGAGCATAGCGACCTTTATGGATGCCTGTTATATTGCTCGCCGCAACGCCATTACAGCACCTGCACTCGAACGCTTCCGTGAAAGTGTTGAAACGTTCCATGAGCTTCGGAACATTTTCATCGAAACAGGTGTCCGGGATTCAATATCACTGCCTCGCCAACACGCACTAAAACACTTCTACAACTCGATTATTCTGTTTGGTTCACCCAATGGCCTCTGCTCGTCTATCACAGAATCGAAACATATCAAAGCAGTGAAGGAACCTTGGCGCCGATCCAGTCGATATCGAGCACTGATTCAGATGCTTCGGACCATTGTACGGATGGATAAAATGGCTGCGTTACGGCGGACATTTTTGGATCGTGGAATGTTGGTTGGAACGACATCATCCTATATGGCAGGCCTCGTGATTCAGGGGGATGAAGAGATGCCCCATTCTTTGGATGTTGCCGATGAAGAAGAGGACGACAGAGACGATGGTGCACCAGTACAAGGCGATCCGACAAGTGCGCTTTTTGTCACAAATCTAGCAGCCAAATGTGGTGTGTATAACCCAATCACAGCCCTGCACTGATTGGTCTAATGCTTATTTACCTAGAATATGGCTATCCACAAGACCTTGAGAAGCTTGCTGCATTTATCTCGCAACCCAAGTTTCCCTTTGCCTTACGCCAGTTTCTCTATATGCTTGATCACCCAGACAAGCCACTGCCTATGACGATTGATGAGTGTCCTCGATTTGAGGGTGAGTTCAAGGTCTATCATTCTGCTGTCGCCACTTTCTACGCACCCAGTGATCTATCTGGGGTAGGGGGCATGCGCTGTGAGCGAATACGGTCAACTCCCTCTTTCCATGGTCGTTCCCAGCGCGACACAGTGTTTGTTGTCTTGGATGATTCAAAGCCCGGTATGGAAGGAATGGAAATCGGGCGGGTTCTCCTCTTCTTCTCATTTTATTACCACTGCAAGGCTCACTCATGTGCGCTAATTAACTGGTTTGTCCATGACAATGAGCCCGATCCTGACACCAAAATGTGGACGGTTCAGATGGAATTTGACCCGAAGGGAGAACCCAACGTTCAGGTCATTCCTCTCGAGACTATTGCTCGTGGAGCTCACCTCTTACCCGTGTATGGTAGTACCAGGATTCCTGATGATTTTTCTCATCACGACACATTGGACAGCTTTCATTCATTCTTTGTAAACCATTTTATTGATCATCATGCCCATGAATTTATCAGTAGTTCGTAATTATAGTGTCATATAGTTAGCATTTTGATGGCGTGAGTAGAACAATATGAGTTTCCGGGTTTTCGGGTTTTCAGGTTCTCGGAAACCTGAAAACCATTGAAAACTAGCGGAAACCCGGAATCTAATTTCCTAATTTACTGATGCACTAGGTGTGGGAACTGGGTGGGACGGAGAACTTGAAGGTGGTTTGTGTGCAGCCGGAGCAGGGACAGGGGTCAGAAATATGGGAGGTTCAAGTTGTCCTTGCGGTGAGAACAAGTCGGTTCCGTAGGTTACAAAACTCATGTTGGATTCTGGTAATATTCGTCTAGCATCAAATCTCGACGCCATCCCTAAGGTCCGTAAAGAAACTCCATGGAAGAAGGGCCAGTCTCCATTTTCTAAATGGTAAAGAAAAATCTTCTGGGTAACACAAGTTACACAAATGAAACTGGCCAATAACGCGCTATCCCCATGCACGAGATATTGCTCTAGGACTGGTCTTGATATTTTTAATTCAAGTTGGTCGATGGCAAGACTTTCCCAACGCTCATCCCGTTCTTGGAAGATAATCACAAGTGAAACCACGCATTTCGCACGGAAATGGATAGATGGATTGCTGCTGCTGATACCCCATCGTCTTGCGGAAAGTGCGAAGTCAATTGAAAATAATGGTTCGTTCCATGTCCCAAGGAGAACATGGTCCAGAATCTGTTGGGACGCGGAAAGTGACGCCACGTCGATGGCTATTCTACAATGGCGATTCGAGTTTGCTTGACGGACTCCGAGATGAGGTTGGATGACATAGTGCGTTCCATGAATTGTATCAGCGTGGCTGATATTTTCTTGTCATTCGGTTTGATGAAAGTGCCGACTGGACCAACAACCCTTCTTGACTCGCAGAAGCCCGGAATGGCCGCGAAAAGCGCTCGAAATCGAGATCCTCATCCAAAGACTCGAGAGTCCACACAACGCACGCACATCGATTCGGATCGCCGATCCCAATCCCTGAGCTGTTTCTTCCGCTCCTGATCACTCTCTTCAGTAGCCACCGGAGGTAAGGTTCCTTGAAGTGATCGAAACGTCTCCAGGTATCGTAGTTGCAGAATTGGAAACGTTCGAGCCACGAGAGAAATACGAATAGTACACACAGAAAGCTGTAAACGATATACCAAGCAGACAAGGTTAGTGGCGTATTGTATGGGCTATCCTGCCGAAAGATGGGCATAAAAGTGATGCATGCGTATATACTCGCGCAGAGCCGGACCCACGAGAGAACGACAGCTAGCCACCTTATTGCGACAGTGGGGACGTCGTTCCCTTTGGGAGGTGTTCAGTGGCAAGTTATCAGCACATGTGTGACCCATTACTAAGCTCAAGAACCAGAGGTATTGACCCAAATGACGGAAGAAGTCGGGGTCCCAGGGAAATTTGGGGAGGGGTCTAGCGCTGGCCCGGAGGGAGGGTCACGTTAATGTCGGCAAGTATCTGATAGATATTTGTGTTGAAGCAGGAGCGCAGCGTGATAAGATAGCGCAGGGCGGGCGCTAGGCGATAGGCGAGATCCGAGCGATCTAGGAAGGGAGCGCGAGAGCGACAGTAAAGCGATGTGTAAGCGGTTGTGATTAAGGGTGTAAAGTAGCTACTTAAATACATCAAAGAGCGTGCTATGACCTCTAGTGTGTACAATAGATGTAGGCCTAATTATGCTACTAATAAAAGAGTGTGTTATTTGTGCGATCTGCTAGTATTGTCTGTGATCAGACTATGTACGCGCGTGGGCCATTATTATTATCTAATCTACATTACATACTAGCGAATCTACATTCTATGCGTTCCGGCTATTCGGACTTCCGAGTCCCGGATCCATTGATCCGCTGTTCCGGCTCACGCGTGTTCCAACAATTTGCAAGATAGAATGCGGGGGTATCCTGGGAGTTGGCTTCAGGAGACTCCAATAAACGTCGCAACCACAGCTGAAAACAGACCGGTCTATAGATTCCAAGTTGACCTGAGAATAGACAACTAATGTGACTACTCACAAGTCACAAAGATAAGTATTCGATCGGAGCTATTTTCCTATCAATCCGCAGGCGAGAGTCGCGTTCCCCTCGATCAACCCGAAACTTTACAAGGAGGCTGGGGTTTTACTGATCCATCTGGGCCTTTGTTCTCCATGTATCTCGATTGGGCAGAGGACCAGTATAAGGCGCCGGCCCTCCATCCACCTCTGCCTCCGCCTCTGCATCGCGGTTACTCCCCAGCCAAGGTGAACCCATTCTTTTGATGCGCAGACTCTCAACGTCCCTACGCACCTCGCACTCATTTTCGTCGCAGTGTCTCTTCACCTTGAACCCGTGGCACTTCTTCGCCACCACTGCTCTACCCTGGTGTCCACTCAACCATCCTTTCTCCTCCCACCAGGTCAGAGAAGATTCGCCACCGTTTAAACTGATTGGACCTCCATGGGGCTGGTGGACTCATTCAATTCGCATCCCCAAGTTATTTTTCCCTTGCTTTATTCTCGATGGTGCTTGCGCATGAGATTCATGCTAGGCACGGACCTCCCCAGCTTCAAGGGCGAAGCCATGACTTCCCGACTTCACGCATCGCCGCTTTCCTCGCCCTGTGTTCACACGCTCCCCAACTCATCACAACTGTGTGATTCATGCTGGGCACGGACCTCCCCAGCTTCAAGGGCGAAGCCACGACTTCCTGACTTCGCACATCGCCGCTTTCCTCGCCCCGTGTCCACACGCTCCCCATCCCATCACAACCATGTGATTCACGCTGGGCACGGACCTCCCCAGCTTCAAGGGCGAAGCCACAACTTCCCTTCTTCGCGCATCGCCACTTTCCTCGCCCTGCGTCCACACGTTCCCCAACTCATCACGACTGTGCAATTCATGCTGGGCACGGACCTCCCCAGCTTCAAGGGTAAAGCCACGTCTTCCCGACTTCGCACATCACCACTTTCCTCGCCCCGCGTCCATACGCTCCTCAACTCAACACGACTGTGCAATTCATGCTGGGCACGTATGTGACTTTGGTCTTGCCTGAACACAGGATCCGCAGATGACCAGCTACGTGTCTACGTGTTATTATCGGGCCCCCGAGATCATGCATACATGGCAAAAATATAATGTCGCTGTCGACATTTAGAGCATGGGATGCGTGGATGGCAAAGTCCTGCTGGAGACCAAATCCCAGGTTGCTGTAGCACCTGACGGCAACGGTGGCCTTTATGCCACCCTGCGTATGCTGCCATCACTGAATGACAAAACTCGCACGGTACTCAGCAATTTCGAATCACGCAAGGTCCTCTACATGCATGCCTATTGCGTCAACAATTGTCTCGTCCGCATCACTGACCCCATCTTCGTTGGCTACGGCATCAGCAAGCAAGCTGACTGCGCCGCCAAAGTAGTTCCCAAAGAGTACCCAACTGAGTCAGTCGGCATTGTCGCGAAGTGTGATGGCAAGTACAATGTGGTGGAGTATTCCAAGATTTCGACCACGCAAGCCGAAGCGTGTGATGCGACGACGGGCAAGCTCTCTTCCACGCAAGCAACATCGCAAACCACTTCTACACGATGGCTTTCCTTCGGGGCATAGCAGCCTTTGAAGAAGACCTCGTTCCACATCGTGCACAAGATCCTGTATATACCACTCTCGGACGGCATGTCGATCAAACCAACAAAGCCAAATGGTATGAAACTTGAGCTGTTCGTAGGGCGTGAGGCTTGGAGGCGCAAGCAGCAAGGGAGGGAAGGAAAATAGGGCCAGCGCTGTAGCGGCCAGCATACTTCTGTTTGGATCAATCAGAAATAGTGTCATATTCGTACAATAAAGCACGGTGCAAATAAACTGTGTCAACTCGAGCTGCTGAGCCTGAGCCCGAGTTGGCGCTGACTTGGCAAACAGATTGAGGGCACTTGGCGAAAGAATTGGGAGAGTTGGCATGTCTTGGCATTATTTGCCAAGATGCCCAATGCGGCCATACACACCCAATTGGGCCAAGTCACGTCAAGTCACGCCAAGTAACGTGTCATCTTCCTGATGGCCCCCTAAAGCAGGCAGGCACATTAAGGGGCAGCCGACTCGGAGTCTCGACTCTTCCGCGGGCCTGAGGGCTGAGAATAGGAACACCGAAGTCGACTTTGCTTTGATAGTGGAAGTCCATGCTCAGATAATAGCCCCTTAATGATTGCAGACGTGATGGGGATATTACAATAAGGCCCACCCCACCACTGCCACCAGGTCCTCCGCGACTTTTGATGCATTGTAAGGTGGATAGCACGGTTGCGCTCGCACAGACCGCTCCGGCACACGCTACTTCAACACGAATTTCAATTCCCCACTCTGACCTACTAGTAGCATCTTTCTTTATATTGTATTTGATACTCGTTCATGGTCCTAGCATCCGGCCGCAGTGTGTACATTCTCCGAGTCGGTGGTCGACCTTTTTCGTCTTTTCGCTCCCTCACTCCGGCTACTCATTAAACTTGGGATACCATCGAACGATGTATTTGAAGTATTTCAACACACTACGAGCCTGAGGACTCTTAAAAAAAGAAAAAAAGAGCCCCCCCCTGTTCGAACTCGTATTTTGTCTTGTTCGTGTGCTCTCTCTTGCCACTGGTTCATTGCACTTCGACCCGGACGCTATAATGCCGGTGAACGAATTGGGGGGATAGGCTGTCAAATAATATGGTACTATTATTAGGGTTTAATTATACGTTAGCCGCTCACATGCGGCGCGGAATCGTCGTGATTGCAGTCTAGACTTGGAAGACCCGAAAAGCACGCCGTCTGTTGTTCTCATTGTCAAAAATCTTGAGGCCTGAGAACCAGAGACGAAGTTCGGTTCATACCTTCCCGTCCCGGGCAGTGACTCGGAATTACCCGGCCATGTCCGTTGAGACCGAACCGAACATTGAACGTTCAACGTCGACGGAACAGGCCGAAGTTCGACTCTGTTTCTCTAGCTACTCAGTCTGCTCTCATGTTTTGTTCTCGTTAATTCTGATGCACCACCATAATGCCAGTGTAGTTCCATCTCAGTTCCTTCCCAAATCCTAAAGCTGAATATCACACTGGGTCCCTAGTCGCCTTTTTTCAAATATAATTTTTTCAAATATAAATCATCAGTGAATTGATGGCGTCACGGTTCAACACCTTATCAATAAATAAAAAATTGAAAAATATTCACTTAAACAATAAATACAAATACGTATATCAAATACTTTTGTAATTCAAGTTATCACCTTCATTCTCATTCTCATCGATGTAAGGCCCGTCAGCTCACGGTCTCCTTTATTTTCTGTACCACAGAGATCGGAATCTGCCACCTCTGGGACACCATTTCTAACTCTTCAGATGTCCTCGCGGTCTTAAAGCATGATTCGCGGCTGAGTGCTCTACTGTCGATGAGTGCCTTCAATCAAGGCCAAGGCAGCTCATATTATGGGCGAAACGTGAAACAGGTATACATGAGGCGGTTCTTCGAGCCAGTTCTTCGGGAAGCCTCAGGCCTCATGACCAGATGACCCCTGTGGGTACCACAGTCGGACATACTGTATCAAATTTCTCGTTCAACTCGGAAACGCATCTTACGCCCCTACACCCGCACACCTCTCTAGGAAATGCATACTCTCAGGAATGCGGTGAAGGAGTCGGGCTTAAAATGCGCAAGGCCGGAAAAAACATGCCAGACATTGAAACTTGTTCGTCCTCCCCCACCAGACTTCTGACTGGCTAGTAAATCACTGTGCGCCTTGGCCTTCTAACACTTCAACTCATGGAGAACATCACATACACCACACTCGAATTGGGTCGCACAGCTATATACTCTGTGAATCGTCCGTCTCTCGGGGTGGTCTACGTCGCTGACAAGTATTTAATATTCATAGATTACTCCGCTGTCTAGTTTGAGGTTTAGCCTCTCACTTACAGCTCTGGCACTTTTCTTCATCTTTCCGTTCATCTTCCGAAGAAACTTTGAAGACAAACACGGACACCGTATTCCTCCCGGGCCTCCAATTCGGTATCCTTTTCTTCGTCGTCACCCTGAGCGCGCTCTACGAGCCTGGTCAAGGACTTATGGGCCACTCTTCTCTCTCTGGATGGGCAACCAACTCTTTGTTGTCATTTCGGATCCCCGCATTGCCAAGGACTTGTTGGTCTCCAACAGCGCAATCTTCTCCAGTCGTAAACAATATTTCATTAAGTGTCAGACGATACTTCGTGGTCGTGGCATCACTGTAACTCCATATAATGACAAGTGGTAAGTTACACGAGAGCGATATCTGAGGCCGGGTTAATGACGTTCTATTGACAGGCGACAGGATCGCAGGATTGCTGCGCAGGTGCTCACCCCCAAGGCCATCCAAGGATACGCCCCTTTCTTCGATTACGAAGCCCACATCTTAGTTCGATCAATGTATTACGAAACGGAGATGGGAAAGAAACCAATTGACCCAGCGCACTTTGTTGCTCGTTATGCTTTGAAGTATGTAGCACATGCATCGTCTTCACATGGACGTGGGATGTAATGTGTCGCTTACACACTTACAGTAACATGCTCACTATATCATTTGGGTCACGTACTGATTCCACGCTCGATCCTCTTGTAGAGCGCGCACTATCCTTGGCCACGGAATTTATGGATCTTTCTGGTAGATTCCCCCTTCTTCACTTAGACCAATCAAACACCTGACTAGGGGTTATCACAGGTCCATTATCAAACATTGTTGACGTGCCAGACTGTCTGATCAAGACGCTCCTACTGACTCAAGAGCAAGAAAAGCTAGATTGCGAAGATTTGTGCTTTATGGCGAACGCGTTCAACCTTGGAGGCATTCACTCGGTACTATATCTATTGCCTCCCAGGATGTCGGCTAATCTAGGAGTTGCTATCTATAGACTTTGAGTCTTATCCTGTGGTTCCTGGCTCTCATCTCGTCACGCCCAGAAGTTCAAGCCCGAGCCCATGCGGAACTTGACAGCGTGGTTGGCCGTGATGGTTGGCCAAGTGCAGAGGACGAGAAACGCCTTCCGTACATCCGAGCCATCATCAAGGAGGTACGCTAAAAAACTCCGGCCATTTATTGTCTCCTTCTCAATCTGTATCTGTATCCTTAGGTGGAGCGCATCCGGGCGCCGTTTTGGATACCACCGCCGCACTATTCGACAGAAGACTTTGTATACAACGGGATGTACATCCCTAAGAACACAGCGGTTATTCTCAATTGTTATGGGATCCATCATAATGAGGAGAGGTATCCGGATCCGTACGCATCTTCCCTTGATCCCGTTCAGCTTGAATACCGACAAGTGTGCCGTTCCCCCTACGACAGATTCGCCTTCAAACCTGAGCGCTTCCTAGGCGACACATTGACTTGTGCTGAATCGAGTAACCTCGCCAACGCAATGGACCGGGACCATTGGGCATTCGGAGCAGGGTGCGTACAAAGTGTTTCCTCCCTTCTGCCAGCCACCGCCGGTTTTTCCTCACTGACTTCTTGTTCGACAGCCGTCGCATTTGTCCAGCCATCCATGTCGCAGAAAGGGAGCTATGTCTGGCCATTTCGCGGTTGCTTTGGGCGTTCGAAATCCGATCGCTACCCGATGAGCCGATATCTCTGGATGGATACAGCGGCGAGTCGTCACGCAGGCCGGATCCGTATCGCATCACTCTCACGCCTAGACATGACAGGGTGCAGGCGCTGCTTGAGGCAGAAGAGGAAGTCACATTGATGAAATTCTGGAAAGGCAAATAATACGTAGCTATCTGTTAGGAGGACTTTCATATTTCCTTTATGTAAATTAGATCCAATATCAGTGGATCCACAGGGCGCATGTCCAGATACGACGAAGGCTCAGGTCACCCACGCGCGTTAACACGTGGCCTCTTTCTTTCCTCACAGTATCTGTGTGTAAATTCAACAATCGAGGCGTTAGATGTCATGATAGATTATCACTTAGCGCTCACATGTAACGCGCCAGCTCTTCGTGGGCCTTCGAGTAATACTGTTTATGAGATCCGGACGGCTTCGGCTGATTTGTTCCACTCATCGCCTCCGCGGGAGTAGGCAGATTCATGGACCTCGCAGTCAGCTGGAATGGAAGTTTTCTGCGGAGCGGGGATAGAAGACGTGACGGTAGGGCAAATAGTTACAGATCCGACGTGCGCACAAGCTGAGGGAATTGCGGTAGAGTCTGAGGACGTGTGTTGGCCACTGTGATACATGCCGCTAGGTGTGAGAGCTGGGTGGGACGGAGAACTTGAAGGTGGTTTGTGTGCAGCCGGCCCGGAGCAGGGACAGGGGTCAGAAATATGGGAGGTTGAATGAGAGGACTTCTCGAAGGGACAGCTGTTGCCCGGGGAGACTGGGAGACGGTGGCCGGGGTAGAGGCTAAGGGGGTAGACTCTGGGGCCTGAAGCTGCATGGGGGAGATGGCGGGCGCGAGTGGTGTCTTCTGTGGTCTTCGCAGTCACCTCGGAGGAGGGGACTTGATAATGTCGTGTAAGAGTTGAAATATTGTTGTTGCACAAGGGATATGAGGAAGCCTGATCGAGTGCAGGATCATCGTTGCGAAATTTGGAGAGTGTCGATCCCATGGTATCGATGCCTTCATGCAAGGCAACATAAATGTTATGAACTCATTTAAGCATTCAGCCAGTGGTCGACTGGGTGTAGGCTGTCCTTTTCATAAAGTGCTATGATGAATGTGGTGAACATGGCTATAAAAATAGACACGTCTATATTTATAGCCATGATCATCATGTTCATTATAGCGATTTATGAAAAGGACAGCCTGATCGTTGTCATTCTGTGCGGTGAGAACAAGTCAGTTCCATAGGTTACAAAACTCATGCTGGAGTTCTGGTAATGTTCGTCAGGCATCAAATCTCGATGCCATTTCTAAGGTCCGCAAAGAAACGCCATGGAAGAGGGGCCAGTCCCCATTTTCTGAGTGGTAAAGGAAGATCTTCTCGGTAATACAAATGAAATTGGCCAATAACATGTTATCCCCATGCGCGAGATATTGCTCTAAGACTGATCTTCATATGCCTAATTGGTCGATGGCAAGGTTTTCCCAACGCTCGTCGCGTTCTTGGAAGAAGGCAATCACGAGTGCAACCACGCATTTCGCACGGAAATGGATAGATGGATTGCTGCAGATACCCCATCGTCTTGCGGAAAGTGCGAAGTCAATTGAAATAAGTAATTCGTTCCATGTCCCAAGAGAACACGGTCCAGAATTTGTCAGGATGCGGAAAGTGACGCCGGGTCGATGGCCATTCTGCAAATGGCGATTCGAGTTTGCTTGACGGACTCTGAGATGAAGTTGGATGACATAGTGCGTTCCATGAACTGTATCAGCGTGGCTGATATTTTCTTGTCATTCGGTTTGATGAAAGTGCCGACTGGATCAACAACTCTTCTTGACTCGCAGAAGCCCGGAACGGCCGGGAAAAAACGCTCGAAATCGACATCCTCATCCAATGACTCGAGAGATGGGCATGAAAGTGATGGATGCGTATATACTTGAGCAGAGCCCGAGCCACGAGAGAACGACAGTAAAGACTGTGTGATGAATATTGAAAAGAAAGACAACGAGGCCAACGAAGAAGAGTAGAAGAGAACAACGCAAGAGTGCCGGTAACACCTCAATGGCCCAGGGGAGTTGCGATTTGTCGACGCCTTCGGCAAAGTACGAGCGGAGCCTTGATCGTCTGTGGGGAGTTGCATGAAGGCTGAGTCACCCAAAGGTAACGACGTGCCCACTGTTGCAATAAGGTGGCCAGCTGAGTACATGAGAGACCCATGACTAGGCTCAAGAACCAGAGGGAGTTCACCCAAATGGCGGAAGAAGTCGGGGAGAATTGGGGAGGGGTGGCTAGCGCTGGCGGGGAGGGTCACGTTGACTTCGGCAAGGTTCTGATAGATATTTGCAAGGTAGAATGCGGAGGTATCCTGGGAGTTTGGCTTGAGGTCCTGGATGGAGATTCCAATGAACGTCGCAACCACAGCCGAAACAGACCGGTCTATAGATTCCGAGTTGACATGAGAATAGACAACTAAATTGAACTAATGTGACCACTCACAAAGATAAGTATTCCATCGGCATCTGCTTTTCAACGGTCGGTCATCTTCGTATCCTGGTTCTTTGCCTTATCGAGATGTATGGAGAACAAAGGCCCAGATGGATCAGTGAAACCCCAGCCTCCCTGTAAAGTCTCGGGCTGATCGAGGGGAACGCGACTCTCGCCTGTTGGATGCGGGAAAATGGTAAAATACGTTGTAGCATAAATGAAGAAAATACCTGTTCCAATCTCTTCATCTCTGGGAATGTCACTTGATTCTCCTAGATTGAAAGCTCCAGACGCAGACATTGGGAACAACAGTGACAACGATGCAGCGCCTGGAAATCGGTCATCTTGCTCGATATGGTAAGGTTTTCCCAGGTCACATGTGATCAACAAAGCTGCCATTTTCGGTACACTGTGCACATGTACTCGTCTATCATGGGATAACCTATGAAAAGTTGGGATTTCCGTTGTGTCAAGCTCTCTAATTCCCAATTTTCGACTCCGTTGACCCTGCCCCACAACGACCCCTTCCTTTTCCTCAATTTCAGTCTTCGAAACTTCAAACTTCAAACGCCTCTCCAACGTTTTTCAAGGCGGCGCAGTGGAATATAAAGCAGAGTCGTAACTGCCACCGCCATTTCAAAGCCGATATCTCCAGTCGTGCGTGCGATAGGTCCAGTATACCACACTTGGCTCATCGACGGTATTACAAAAGCAAAGCTCAATGCACAGGCACTCAGAGCAGCTGCGCCCAGTGGAAGCTGAGACGGTACGTTCCAGGCTTGGATGTCATAGCGCGCGAAGTTGCCTTCGCGGAAATACAGGTGCTCAACGCAGACTGCAGACACCCATGTTCCTGGAGACGTTATTAATCCGCTGATCGATGACCGCGAAGGGTCGGGAATCACCTGCCCAATATCCGATGATACCAAGAAAATTCGATAGAGTGGTATAAAACTTGTGTTGCCCCACGATGGACAACACGGTTATCCTTTCAGCTATCGTTCAGGTCCCAGCTGAGAAGCAAGCAATAATCAAAGTTCACTCACTGCAGTGGCCAACACCGAGAACACGTATCTTGGCACGGCCGCTAATGGTGGGACAAGAGTCTGGAAGGCTATCCCCATCGAATATATCGTTGGAGCATTATTTCCCGTCATGCTCAAGCTGAGCAACACCATCAGAAACTTCCCGAATCCACCAACTGGTGAGAGCATTGCGTTAAGAAGTCCACCGACGTTGTCGTCAGCAAAGCCTGCTTTCCAGTTAGCCACGGAAGGGGCAGATATTGCAGCGGCAGCGCCGAGGCATTGGATAGTGATCTTTAGATTGTCAGAGGTTTCGAGAGACCAGTCAAACCAACTCTCACTGTAGGAATATTGAGGCCGAGATACGAGTAAAAGAAAATTCGCCAGCTGAATTCTTAGAGATTAGATTCCGATGCAGGCCACCGTGGAACTCAACAAACCTGGACACACGAGGGTGGAAGTACGCTGTGTAGTCCGAGCTGAAGACCGACCACGTCATCATGGAACCGGCAATTACCGCCCCGAAACTGAAAATCTGTGCCGCTGTCGCAGGTTCTGCAGGGGTGTCGACAAAATGTTTTCCGCTGACACCCGTGGTAATAACGAAGACAAGAAGAGACGGAATCCAGGCACAATTTTCGTACCTGCGGAAGGTCAAAAAGAGGCTGAGGTCACTCCCGATGGAACAACGCTCACCAGTTGAGAACTCTGAGCCCACAGAAGGACACCTGTTCATCGACGCGATCAGGAATTGTAGGAATATAGAGGACAACATTGACTGACGAAGAGGGAGATCACGGCGATGATCACAATCCCAACGCTAACAAAATCTGTGAGATTCATGACTGCGTAGCACGTCGTACTACTCACGTCCAGCTGATGTTGGCGATACTAGCGAGAGCCTGGCCACCAAGTATGCTATTCAAAATACAGAAACCCACGTTGCTCGTGAGCGAGAGTAAGCTGGGAACCATGGCGCCATAATATCTGTTGACATAGAATCACCATAGCCGGTTGGAGTACGGTGGCGACAATTACAAAAGTACTCACCCAAATGTATATCGTGATGCGCACAGCTGACGCAAACCCAGTTTAGGGCCCCATGTCGTGCTTGTTCACCGTGATTCAGTACATTCGCAGCGAGACCACTTCCATCCCCGAGAACAGGACTCACAGGTATGCCGGGGGGACAGCGCAAATCAGGTTGAAGAACAGGATGACCAGGCACGAGTCGCGAAGGCCAAGTTCAAAGGTCACCGGACCCAGTGTTCCCGATGCAAATCTACGAAAGAGCCAAAGTCTAGGGCCGGCCTACGAACGCAATTAAGGGAAATGAACACGCACGACAAGATGTTCATATTCGCGGACATCCATATGAAGAATATTTTAACGAAATGTGTTTCTGTCCTATCCTCGACGGCGACAGGATGGATACCTATCAAGCGGCAGGCGCGCGAATGCGGTTCGCAGTATTCCGCACAGCGCTCTCTGATCAGGTCGATCAGGTTCCGCATTCAAGATATGATACGCACCCCGTGCCTCCACTCCCCAGGTCAAGAGTTTCTGCGAAATAAAACGAAAAAGGTTGGCGGCGGAGGCTGTCCTGGTGGGAGCAACAATGTCCTCAAACGAGTTTTTTTCATCAAAGCTCTTCACTGCGCGGTGCATATTGGTCGAGTCCCCCATACTACAGTCGACGTTGGAGGAGGCGGAGGTAAGAAGGCGATCGATAAGTTAGAGAGTTCCCAGCCTGAGATGGGCAGAGGTATGTACATTTCGAAGCTGACGCACTTTATAGGAAGCTCAAATTCTCCGCAAGTGCAAGAAAAGTCAGGCCATATCGCCCAATGAAGTCCCAGCGCAGTGTAAGCGAGTTTATGTATGGTGGATATTGCCCCCGGCCAACGCGGACTCGGATGCGCATCCACGCGGTCATAATCACTTTACCACGGGGGGCGCTAACAACCCACTTTATCGGCCAATTATTCTTGGATTCATATCGGCATATGGATATGCCATTTGACTCGTGCTCACGAAGCACAGCGATAAGATGATTGCGTGCCACCTAATTTTAGTTTGGTGATCACGACACTATCATGACTACGTTGCCGTATTGCCTTTACCGAATCAGTGTCACAAGACTCGCCAAAAAAACTCTACGTCACGTGGCTTCCAGCGCTCAGAAGTCAACTCACCTTGCTCCATAAAGTACAGTACCACAAGGCCATTTCCAAAACTTCTTGATACCGTATGTTGTAGGGCGCTGCAGGAGCATGGTCAGACTTTCCACATTCAAGTCTATGGCCGGCAGCTGTGCAGCTTGCTTGTCAGCCCTATTTAGTGTGAGTCAGTCTCTGGGTAGAGGAGGTAAGTCCTGGGGCGCAGGGTGTCCTCCAGGCAGGAAAGGGTGTGGTGCCTGTCCATGGCGCCTGGTGTTGTGCACCTAATTGTTCTCTGTAGTTTCAGATGGGCATTATGGGCTGGTGCAGCTTCGTGGTGGCTGGGCTTAGTCAGGCTGTTTGGGATCATTCTGCCCAGCCTGCCCTTGTTGTAGGGCATCATTGCCCGGACACCGCCGCCGATACTGCGTCTCTCATGTGGTTGTGGGGCTTGTTGCTGAGGTGTGTTGTTGTTAACTTCAAGTTGGACCTCTGGTGCAACGGTAAGCCACTTTCAATGCGCAGAGCCTGGACCAATGGCAAAGGATACCGGACCGGCAATCCGTAACCGGGGATTAACATGGACGCAGGTAAACCTGCGGGGGCTCGCTCCCATGACAGGTTCACATAGCGTATGTTGAACAGCAACAGTCCTTCTTAATACACTCCATCCCTGTTATCACGATGCACGGAATAGGGGGGAAGTAGAGTAATGTATGAACCATGTATCAAATCACACGCTGTGACGCGGGGAGCACGTGATGGGCGGGATCAGTGGGGGAAATGGGAGGAGCGGGCCGGCGTTACAGGGGTGGGAGCGGGAGTGGAAAGGAAAGGACGGTGTTCAGCAGACGTTAAGCAGTGAACGTTGTGTGAAGGCAGAAAAAGTGGATTGGATGTTATGCATTCGATGTCTTGGAATGAGCAAGTGAACTTAGACACCGTCAGAGAAGGAACACGGCGATTTGACGCACGGAGGAGCACATGATTAGTAAGCATCGATAGGGGCTGGCAGATGAAGCAGTTTCGAGGAGGGGAACGTGATGGAAAGACAAACAATTTATAGATAGGATTGTGTAATGAAGAAAGCGCAACATGCATGCAAAGTTACAGAGGGATACAGGAAGGAATGTACCAGCAGGGGCTCATTCATGTCATTTTTCGAATTTCAAAGCGTTAGTACAATTTGTTCTTGTTTGCATGGCTGAACGATCCCTTTAGTTATCGGCGATCGGCAAACAAAAACGCTGACTCGGATGCTCTCTACACCTTGGACGACCAGCACCAGTGCGCTTAGGCGAACCTTCTGCGCGGCTTGACGTACCTATTCACATCCACGCTCTGCGGTTTTCGTTGCACATCACCTGCATTCCTTACTACGGCCGCCGTAAACGCCGTCTTTGTGTAATGCAATTACCGTGGGACGTCCATCAATTAGATGATCTATAGGGCTATAAAACCCTGGTACAGGACGTGAGCACTCCCATACAAGCTCCCACCTTTGTCTTCCCCTACCCCCAACTGTCTTGCAACATGCTCGACGACTTCACTCTGAAGGTGTCACCTCTCGCTGGATTTCTTGTCGTAGTCTCTCTCTTTGCCAGCGGGTATTTCGGACTCCGGGGTGATCAGATGGTCAGGCCTTCCCGTATTATTTACGCCATATATGCCCAATGATACACGTTTGCAGCTGGACGCCATCCCAACTGTAGGGTTCTCTGACCCAACTCTCTCGTACCTCTCGGCTGTCCGATTTTTCTTTGATGGCGTTCGCATGCTCAATGAGGGATATCAGAAAGTAATTTGCTTCTCACTAGATACACCTTCCTCGTATCAAGCTGACGACGCCTCTACATCCAGACAAGGCCTGGTCTATTCAAAGTCGCCAATTTTCGGAGATGGATGGTGCTGGCTACCGGATCTCAACTAATTGATGATATCAGGAGGGCCCCAGATGATATCCTGTCTAGTGGGGAACCAGCGAACGAAGTACATTAGCCTGTGAAGCCGAGAACTCATACTCAATGGGATTATCTAGCTCATCCAAGAAGACTACACGCTAAACTTACTGAACGCGAAAGACAGTTACCACACGGACGTAATTCGGTCCCAATTAACGCGGAATATTGCAGTTACTTTTAAAGACGTCCGCGAAGAGCTTATCATAGCCATGGATGATTTGATCCCGACACGCGACTCGGGGGACAGTACGTGAAAAAGTCCAAGGAGAAAAGGCTATATCTCACACAGAATGCAGAGTGGGTAAAAGTTCCCATCTTAGACATCCTTCCACGCGTGATATGCCGGGTCATGAATCGTATTTTTGTCGGAGTTCCTCTATGTCAGTGATGATTTTCTGCCTTCCATCTTCTAACGGCCTATCGATTTTCTCCCCTAGGCCGGGACCATGACTATCAGATTTTGAACTTAACTTTCGCAGCCAATGTCGGGAAGTTTGGTACAGTCATTGGCTTGTTTCCGAAGTTTCTCAAGCGGTGCGTATCCACTCTGTTCCCGTGTTCCCTTGTCACTGAAACTCACTTTAGTATCGTATCACGCATGCTATCAAACCTTCCGTCACAAATTCGACAGGAGATTGAATTCATCAGACCTATGGTCGAGGAGCGATTTGCGAAGATGGAGGAGTACGGGGAGGACTGGGATGATAAACCGGTTCGTCAAACAATTGTATCTGGTATCTTTCTCGTTACAAGGCTGATTCACAGAACGATATGTTAATGTGGCTCATGAGTGAGGCGAAGTCAGTGGAGAGGTCTCTTGAAGGCTTGGCACGGCGATTGCTCCTGGTCAATCTCGCATCTGTTCATTCGACGTCTTTGGCAAGTATTGTTTTCCCATCTTCTCCCACATGGTGCAATTTAAAAGTCATGACAGTAGACGCTCGCGCAAGTATTGTACCGTCTTCTTGCCAATCCCGAATATGTCGAACCTGTTCGCCGGGAGGTCGACACTGTGATTAGAGAAGAAGGCTGGACGAAAGCTGGGATCGACAAGATGCACAAGATAGACAGTTTCTTGCGAGAGACTCAGCGGGTTGATGAACTAGGCATCTGTTCGTTATATTTCTTCAGCGTCCCGAGTTCAAAACGCTGACATAAGTGCGCTTCTTCCCAGTCCCCGTGATGCGTCTTGCATTGTGCCCGTTCACATTTTCCAATGGTGTGACTATTCCCGCAGGCACACTCGTTGCCATACCGGGCAGTGCCTCTCATAAAGACGAAGCAAACTATCATGACCCCGATGAATTTGACGGATTTCGCTTCGCGAAGCTCCGCGAGAGCCTAAGTGAAGCGGATACCTTGATAAACAGGTATCAAACGGTCTCCACGTCCAGCAAACATTTGGCTTTTGGATTGGGAAGGCACACATGGTAAGGATTTCTGACAGGATTTATGATCTTTGACCTCACCCGTAACTATTTGTTATCAGCCCCGGACGATTCTTTGCTGTCAATGAAATCAAGGCGCTGTTTGCCTACATCGTCTCGACGTATGATATCAAGTTTGAGGAAGGGAAAGGGTTCCCCCGTGGGCTTTACATCGCTGGAATACGTATACCCAAGAGTGTAAATGTGATGTTCAGGACGCGGCAGAAGTGAAGTCCCTCTGGACCCGGCAGACAAATTGGTATCCTCTGCCCTGAGTCTAGTCCTCAAGTTCAGTCTACATCCAATACTAGTATGCGTAGATTGATTGCAAGTCATCCCTTTTACTCGTTTGACATTCAATAGTATGTACGTATGTATGTAACGGATGTGGGGCCATGGATTGCATTTAAAAAATTCCCCACCATTCACCATGCAAGCTATCTCCCGGGCAAGATTTGCTGCACTGAGTACCAAATTACCGCAACCTTAATAGCCAAGAAACATCGGTCGCCTGTGAGATTGGTAATAGGACTTATGATGCTGAGGCGAATCATGCTTGTCTGGCTGCTTTTCGAGCGTCGCGATACGACGCGACCAAATGCGGGCATTTTATTGCGAGCAGAGCGAGCAATCGTACGAGGCTTCAAGACCTACGTAGCCTAGTAAATACATATAATTCAATCAATCAGTCTCGTAAGACGAAGCTCAACCTTGGCTCATCTGGGAATCATTCGATCCAACCAACCGAACCATCTGAATTCCAGCGTTCTTCAGACGCCCCTCCGATCCTTTTCAAGGCGGCGCAGTGGAATATAAAGCAGAGCCGTGACTATCGCGGCCATTTCAAAGCCGATATCACCAGTCTTGCGCGCGATAGGGCCGGTATACCACACCTGACTCATCGAGGGGATCACGAGCGCAAAGCTCAAAATACACGCTCCTAGAGCAGCTGCGCCTAGTGGAAGCCGAGAGGGTACGTTCCAGGACTGGAGGTCATAGCGAGCGAAGCTGCCTTTGCGGAAATACAGGTGTTCAACGCATACCACAGATACTAATGCCCCTGGAATCATGACAGACGTTAATAAGCCTGTTGATCGATGGCTGGAAAAGGTCGGAACTCTCACCTGCCCAATATCCGATGATACCGAGAAAATTCGAAAGAGTAGCGTAGAATTTGTGTTGCCCTACAACGGACAACACGGCTATACTTCGCGCTGTCATTCGGGTGCCAAGTGAGGACCAGGAAGCAATCAAACCAAACTTACAGGACGGTGACAAACACCGAAAATACGTATCTGGGAATAACTACTAATGGTGGGATGAGAATCTGGAAGTCTATGCAAATCGAATATATTGTTGGGGCAGTGGTGGCCGTCACGCTCAAGCTGAGCAAAACCATCAGAAACTTGCCAAATTTGCCGGCAGGTGAGAGCATTGCGTTAATGAGTCCACCGACATTGCCGTCAGTATAGCCTGCGTCCCAGTTAGGAACCGAAGGGGCAGATATTGCTGCGGCAGCGCCGAGGCATTGGAGAGTGATCTATAGGTGGTCAGAGGTGCCGCAAGACAGTCTGAGCCACTTCTCACCGTAGGAATGTTGAGGCCGAGAAACGAGTATACGAAGATTCGCCAGCTGATTTCTTGGAGATTAGATTTTAATACAGGACACCACAAGATTTGGCGAACCTGGATACACGAGGGTGGAAATACGCGGTATAGTCAGAGCTGAGCCCCGACCATGGTATTGTGTTCCCGGCAATCGTCGCTGCGAAATTAAAAATCTGTCGTGTACTGGCCGGTGCTAGTGGGGTGTCGACAAAATGTTTTCCACCGACACCCGTGGCAACAACGAACACAAGAAGGAAAAAGATCCACGAAATATTTTGATACCTGCAGAAAGTCAGGAAAACGATCAGGTCGTTGCGAATGGGGGTGAAAATGCTTACCAGTTGAGAACCCTGAGCCCACAGAAGGACACCTTTCCATCGAGGCGATCAGGAATCGTTGGAACATAGAGGACTATATGTACTACTGACGAAGAGGGAGATCACCGAGATGATCACAATTCCAACGCTACCAAAATCTGTGAGATCGGATTCATGACTGCGTAGACACACAGTACTGCTCACGTCCAGCTGATGTTGGCGATACTAGCAAGAGCTTGGCCGCCTAGTATGCTATTCAGGATGCTGAACCCCACGCCGCCCGCGACAGAGAGTAAGCTTGGGATTATGACACCATAATACCTGCATATATTGATCAATCACTGTGGTGGGCTGGAGTATACTAATGACGACAAGCAGAGTACTCACCCAAACGTATATCTTGACAAGCACATCTGACGCAAACCCAGTTTTGGGCCCCAGGTCACTCTTGATCACCTCGATTCAGCGCATTCGCTTAAAGACCAGTTCCATCCCTCCGGGGAGCACTCACAAGTACGCCGGGGGGATAGCACAAATCAGGTTAAAGAAGAAGATGACCAAGCACGAATCCCGCAGGTTGAGTCCAAAGGCCACTGGGCCCAGCGTTCCCGAGGCGAATCTACGAAAAGCCAAATCGTAGGACCCGGAGTTACCGGCGTGATTGAGTAAGAAAGGCAGACGCACGACAGGATGTTCATATTTGCAGACAGCCATACAAAAAATATCTTGATGAAATGCGTATCTATTCTCTCCTCGATGTCGACGGGGCGTATACCTATCGAGTGGCAGGTAAACCAATCGTTCTCTGATTAGGGTCGGCGAGGTCGCGAGGTCAAGATCATACGATACGCACCCCGCTCCTCCACTCCCCAGTCCAAAAGCCTTTCTGAAATAAAGCGAGTCACGTTTGCGGCAGAGGTTGTCCTAGTGGGAGTTACATCCTCGAATGAATTTTTTTCGTCCTGGTGTATGGTCGAGTTGCGCATTTTGGCTGGGTCCTCCGTACTAATATCCACGTTGGTGTAGGGAGAAGAGGGCCAGAGGCGATCAAAAGGACCCCAGAAAAGACAAGGACATATTTATTATCGGTGTTGGTGGCCGCATACATGACCTAAAGAAACCCTCGGAGAAGGCAAGAATTGAAGCAATTGCAGTCACGACGAGTAAGCGGCGGCCATTTGGATCGCACAACTGGCGTGGTATGATTGGCTCGGGAAGTTGACGAGCAACCCCGATAACTACGCGTCGGAAGCCGCCAAGTGATGCGATCATCTACAACCTCAAATCGGGCTCTTCTGAGTCGGAACAGGACCAGTGTCTGCCACCCAAAGCATCGACAGCCGTCGGGACAAGTCTCGAACCTGCATGAATGAATGGACGGGCAGGAGCGGGTAGTAAGTGGAGTCGACTTAGTCAACTAATCGTGTCCAATAAATTGACAAATAACTCGACACAACTGTTATCGCAAATTATATAATTAGTTGACTATGTATAAGTCGCTTACTCCTGCCCATCAGATGATTCAAAACAGCCAAAAACCAGGCCTTCTGTTTGGTTTTTGTTTAGAACCTACTAATTTTTTTGGTGCAGACGCATCTCCTGACCACACTATGCGGGCATAATATTAAATTACAGAAGGTAAATGCATCACATAGTAGTTAAAGGTAAAGCCCTCTTCATCCGACAGTTATATGGTTCAGCTTAACCCCTTCTGAATCCCATAATTCTTCAAACGCCTCTCCAATGTTTCTCAAGGTGGCGCAGTGGGATATAAAGCAGAGCCGTGACCGCCATCGAAACTTCAAAGCCGATATCACCAGTCTCGCGCGCGATTGGTCCGGTATACCATACTTGACTCATTGACGGGATCACAAGAGCAAAACTCAAAGCACAGGCTCCCAGAGCAGCTGCGCCTAGCGGAAGCTGAGAAGGTATGTTCCAGGATTGGGTGTCATAGAGCGAGAATTTGCCTCTGCGGAAATACAAGTGTTCAACAAAGATCGCAGACACCCACGCCGCTGGAGGCGCGCAAGTGGTCAGCTTGCTGATTGACGACCGTGAATGCTCGGAAATCACCTGTCCAATATCCGATGATACCAAGGAAATTTGAAAGAGCGGCGTAAAACTTGTGCTGCCCCATGATGGACAGCAGAGTTATCCTTTGCGCTATTGTTTCAGGTCCCAGCCGAGACGAATAAGGTAATCAAACTTACAATGCGGTGGCGACCACCGAGAACACGTATCGGGGAACGGCCACTAATGGTGGGATAAAGGTTTGAAAAGCCATGCCCATCGAATATATCGTCGGGACAGTGGTGGCTGTCACGCTCAAACTGAGAAACACCATCAAGGCCTTGCCTAATTTACCGATAGGGGAGAGCATTGCGTTCAGAAGTCCACCGACGTCACCGTCAGCATAGCCAGCTTTCCATTCAGGAACAAAAGGGGCAGAAATTGCTGCGGTCGCGCCGAGGCACTGGAGAGTGATCTGTAGGTGGTCAGAGGTGATTCGAGGCAAACTAAATTGCCTCTCACTATGGGAATAGTGAGGCCGAGATACGAGTATATGAAGACTCGCCAGCTAATTTTTTAGAGATTAGATTCTGGCGCAGACCATCAACAGTCTCGACGAACCTGGGCACACGAGGGTGGAAATACGCGGTATAGTCCGAGCTGAGCGCCGACCATGGTATCATGTACCCGGCAATTGTTGCCCCAAAACTGAAGATCTGTGCTGCTGTGGCCGGCGCTGTTGTGGGGTCTACAAAATCCTTTCTACTGACACCCGTTGCAACAATAAAGACAAGAAGGGACGGGATCCAAACACAATTTTGGTACCTGCAGAACGTCAGGAAAACGCTGAGCGTGGAACCATTCCTGATTTGGGTGACAATACTCACCAATTGAGGATCCTGAGCCCACCGAAGGAAACCTATCCATCGAAGCAATCAGGAATCATAGAAACCCAAGGCTACATTTACTGACGACGAGGGAAATCACCGCGATAATTACAATCCCAACGCTAACAAATTATGTGAAATTCATGGTCACGTGGCACGTAACGTGCTAGTACGCACGTCCAGCTGATGTTGGCGATACTGGATAGAGCCTGGCCTCCTAGTATACTATTCAAGACGCAGAATCCAACGGCATCTGCGACTGCGAGTAATCCGGGAACCATGGCGCCATAATATCTACGGATATTAGTTAATCACCACAGCCAGCGGGAGTAAAATAAGGACTGCAAGCGTAATACCCACCCAAAAGTATATCGAGACGCGCACAACTGACGAAAACCCAGTTTTGGGCCCCATGTCGTACTTGCTCGTCTTAATTCAGCACATTCGCCGCAAGACTGGTCCCATCGCCACGAGTAACACTCACAGGTAGGCCGGGGCAACAGCACAAAGCAGGTTAAAGAACAGGATGACCAGGCACGAGTCGCGAAGGCCAAGTCCAAAAGTCACCGGGCCCAGCGATCCCGACGCAAAACTATGAAAGAGGACCAAATGGTAGGTCCCAAGTTACGAGAGCCATCAAGAGGAAAGACACGCACGGCAGTATGTTCATATTCGCAGACAACCATACGAAGAATATTTTGATGAAATGCGTTTCTGTTCTGTCCTCGACATCAACGGGATGGATACCTATCAAGTGGCAGATTGTGCGAGTCGGATTCGCGGTATCCCGCGGAACATTCTTTAATCAGGGTCGACCAGGATTCGAGGTCAAAATGCAATACGCACCCCGCGTCTCCACTCCCCAGTCCAGGAGTTTTTTCGAAATAGAGTGAGCTAAGTTGGTGGCAGAGGTGGTCCAGGTTGAAGGTTCTACCTCCAAGTTCTCGAGATTCGTTCCATCAGGTTTTACAGTTGAGCTGTTCATATTTGCCGGGCTCTTCATATTACAGCCAATGTTGAAGTGGGACGGAGAGGGTCAGAAGGAGTTGGGCGATCAAGATGATAAAGATACCCCGGAGAGACAGTGTTTCTTGTTATACTAGATACTGGAGCCAACAAAAAAAAAGCTCAAATCCTCGGCGAAAGCGAGCAAGTTCCAGCTCAGCTTGAGCGAATATACAGTATCTATGACTAACGAGCCACCTTTAAATTGCACAACCGGCATGGTGTGGTTGGCTTGCGAAATTAACGAGAACTCCCGATGATTCCGCGTCCGAGAGGTAGTAGTCAGAGAGTAGTGATCAGACACCAAGAGCGGCAACAGGCACACGTCACGTGATCTATTGGCCTCAGAACTTAAAACTCAAATTTCACATTCAATCGAAAATCCGAAAGTCTGACGAACTCTAATAAGTTCATCCATGCGAGTTACTACTGGTTTGTGTGAAATACCTGTGGGAATTGTCGTAAACTTACCGTATCAACTTCTTTGGGAAGATGCGTGGGCCATTTTCTCCTCAAACTCAGACCGCGTTTCGTACGTGACGAAGTAGTCTCAATTTTACAGGAAAACCCACTATTTCTTAACAGGCTCAGTTCTTCGTGTATTTGATCCTGAGAATTGACTCCTAGTTTAACTCTACACTCTACACTTCCCAAATTCCAGCATTATTTAAGCATCCTTCAAACGCCTCTCCAATGCTTCTCAAGCTGGCGCAGGGGAATATAAAACAGAGCCGTGGCTGCCATCGCAACTTCAAAGCCGATATCACCAGTCTTGCGTGCGATAGGTCCTGTATACCACACTTGGCTCATCGACGGGATCACGAGCGCAAAGCTCAAGGCACATGCCCCGAGAGCAGCCGCACCCAGCGGAAGCTGAGAAGGTACATTCCAGGATTGGATGTCGTAGAGCGCGAAATTGCCTTTGCGGAAATACAGGTGTTCGACACAGAGCGCAGATACAAAACACCCTGTAGTCATACCAATCAATGATAAGTCTGTTGATTGATAACCGCGAGCTCTCGAAGATTACCTGCCCAATATCCCATGATACCGAGAAAATTAGAAAGAGTAGCGTAGAACTTGTGCTGCCCTACGATGGATAGCACCATTATCCTTTGGACTATCATTCAGGTGCCAGGTGCAGTGAGAAGCGTGAAATGATCTAACTTACAGTGCGGTCACGAACACCGATAACACGTATCTGGGAACAACTACCAATGGTGGAATAAGAGCCTGGCAATCTATGCATGTTGAATACATTGTTGGGGCATTGGTGGCGGTCACGCTCAAGCTGAGGAACACCATCAGAACCTTGCCAAATTTGCCGATAGGAGAGAGCATTGCGTTGATGAGTCCACCGACATTGCCGTCAGTATAGCCTGTATTCCAAGTAGGCACCGAAGGAGCAGATATTGCTGCCGCAGCGCCGAGGCACTCTAGGGTGATCTGTAGGCGGTTAGAGATGCCACGTGACAAGCTGCCAGGAACCACCTCTCACGGTAGGAATATTGACGCCGAGATACGAATATACGAAGATTCGCCAGCTTATCTCTTAGGATTAGATCATGATACAGACCACAACAAACCTTGACAAACCTGGATACGCGAGGGTGAAAGTACACGGTGTAATCCGAGCTGATGCCCGCCCACGATATCGCGCCACCAGCAAGTGTCGCCCCGAAACTAAAAATCTGCGCTACTGTAGCCGGTGCAGCTGGGGTGTTGACGAAATGTTTTCCACTAACACCCGTGGCTACAACGAAGACAAGAAGAAACGGAATCCAAGCGCAATTTTGGTACCTGAAGAAGGTCAGGGAAACACTGCGATTGTTCCTGATGGAGGTGACAAGGCCCACCAGTTGAGAACCCTGATTCCACAGAAGGACACCTATCCATTAATGCAATTAGGAATCGCAGAAACACAGGGACTGCATCTACTGACGAAGAGGGAGATTACTGAGATGATCACAATCCCAATGCTAAACAAAGTTTGAGATTTATGATCGCGTAGCATGCAATATTACGCACGTCCAGCTGATGTTGGCAATACTGGAAAGAGCCTGGCCGCCTATTATGCAATTGAGGATGCTGAATCCCACAGCAGACATGACTACGATTAAGCTGAGAAACATAGTGCCATAATATCTACAGATATTGATCAATTACCATAACCGGTCGGTGTCAAACGGCAGCTCGCAGAGTACTCACCCAAATGTATATCGTGATGCGCACAGCTGACGCAAACCTAGTTTCGGGCCCCATATCGTACTTGTTCACCATCACCTTACTTCAGTATGTTCTTCGCAAGGCTACTTCAGTCCTGGCGACGACCACTCACAGATATGCTGGGGGAATGGCACCGAGAAGGTTAAAGATTAAGATGACCAGGCACGAGTCGCGAAGACCGAGTCCAAAAGTCACCGGGCCCAGGGTTCCTGAGGCAAATCTATGAAACGTGCCAAGGCGTAGAGTTTGGCATTCCGAAGTAATGAAGAAAAAGGGCTGGCCGCACGCACGCCAAGATGTTCGTATTTGCAGAAAACCATAAAAAGAATATGTTGATGAAGTGCGTTTCTGTTCTCTCCTCGACGGCGACGGGACGGATGCCTATCAAGTAGCACGCGAACAAATGTACCGGGGTCCGCCGCGGTATCCCGCAGGATGTTGTCTGATCAGGCTCGACCATGTTCGAAGATTACGATATGATACGCACCCCGTTCCTCCACTCCCCACGCCAGGAGCTTCTCCGAAAGATTGCGGGTCACATTAACGACAGAAGTGAACCGGGTCGGAGTTACTACTGAGTCCTCAAACAAATGTTTCTCATCGGTGCTCTTTGTTGAGTTGCGCATATTAGCCAGGTCCTCCATGCGACGGTCGACACTGAAGTAGGGGGGAAGAGGGCTAAAGGGAGTCGGGGTTTGAGGGAGCAAATAAATAAAGAGTGATGCCAGGGAGACGGAGCCATAGGTACTGTATATGGCAGCTGGTATACCAAACGGAAGCTCAAATCCTTGGCGAAGCAAGCAAGTGGTCATGTCGATGACGGACAAGCCACCTTTTTAAGTTACGCGACTGCCTGCATAGTACATTGCTGGAGGCTGCCATTTTTGGGGCAACATGATACACGTCATGGTGGTAAAGACGCGGTCCCGGGTATTTCCGGCTTTGAACTAAAGACTTGGGAGGCAACTGGCCAGCGATGGCTAGTCATATTAAAGAGTATAGTAACGGCGATAGGGGGGAGATGTAAACTCAACCAAGCCCTCGCAGCTGCCGATGGAGATGAAAAAGTGGAAGTGGTGCTGCCACACTTGAGTCAACCCGGCACGGACCCGGACGGCCCGACTTTCGGCCCCAAAAGAGCACAATTTCTCGCTCGCACGTGTGCAGCACACACTCTCGTAAGCTTATAAGTACGTTCCTCCCTGAATTAGCTTCTGGTCCCCAGACTGGTCCCCTCGTCCCCTCTCTCTGGTCAAACTTCCAACAAGAAGGGGTATCCCCCTGCCGGTGCTCGATCCGGAGCGTCTTTCCCCTGACGGTGCCTGACCACGCTGAGGGCATATCAACATTCTACAGAAGAGCAAATAATATTTAATCATTCTTGGATAGGATACCATACCCTAACTGCTCCAAGGCTTCAAGACCTACATCAACGCGTCTGTCGTCCCACCAGATAGTCTTATGAACAAAGAAAACTCAGCCCTTGACTCAGCCCGCCGTCGTCCATTCGTTCATCTAAAAACCAAATTTCTTCAAACACCTCTCCATCGCTTTTCAAGGTGGCGCAGTGGAACATAAAGCAGAGCCGTGACGACCATCGCAACTTCGAAGCCGATATCACCAGTCTTGCGCGCGATAGGTCCGGTATACAACACTTGACTCATCGACGGGATTACGAGCGCGAAGCTCAAAATACACGATCCCAAGGCGGCTGCGCCTAACGGGAGCTGAGCTGGTGTGTTCCAAAATTGGATATCGTAAAGCGCGAAATTGGCTTTGCGGAAATAAAAGTGTTCAATCAAGATCGCAGACAGCCATGTCGCTGGAGACGTGCCGCCGGTCCGTGGTCAGCTAATGACACGGACTGCAAAAGCTCGGAAATCACCTGCCCAATATCCGATTATGCCCAGAAAATCGGAAAAAGCTGCGTATAACTTGTGCTGTCCTGCGATGGACAACACAGTTATCCTTTTTGCACTATCATTTAGGTCGTCAGGCGAGACACATGAGGTAGCGAAACTTACACCACAGTAGCGACCACAGAAAACACGTATCTGGGAACAACCACTAACGGTGGAATAAGAACCTGGATTTCCATGCACATCGAGTATATCGTTGGGGCATTGATGCCCGTCACGCTCAGGCTGAGCAACACCATGAGAAACTTGCCAAATCCGCCAACAGGGGAGAGCATTGCGTTAATGAGCCCCCCGACGTTGCCATCAGTATAGGCCGTATTCCACTCAGGAACCGAAGGGGCAGATATTGCTGCTGCTGCGCCAAAGCACTGGAGAGCGATCTGTACGTGGTCAGCGGTGGCTGTGAGTCGAGTTGAACCAACTCTCACAGTAGGGATAGTGAGGCCGATATACGAATATACGAAAACTCGCCAACTGATGTTTTAGAGATTAGATCGATCAGATTTTGATGCAAGCCACCGAGAAACTTGACAAACCCGGATACACGAGGGTGGAAATACACGGTATAGTCCGAGCTGATGGCTGACCATGATATCATGTTACCAGCGATTGTCGCTGCGAAACTAAAGACCTGCACCACTGTGGCGGGTGCTGCAGGGGTGTCGACAAAATGTTTTCCTCCGGCACCTGCGACAACAATGAAGACAATAAAGAAGAATACCCAGGCGCAATTTTGGTACCTGCAGAAGGTTAGAAACCCGCCGAAATCGTTTCTTGATGATGTGGGTGATGATGCTCACCAGTTGAGAACCCTGAGCCCACAGAAGGACACCTATCCATCATCGAAGAGAGATCAGAGAGATCGTTGTAATACAGGGAACCACGTTTACTGACAAAAAGGGAGATCAGTGATATGATCACAATCCCAACGCTAACGAAATCTGTGTGAGATTTGAAGTCCGCTTAGCACGTAATGCCGTAACTACGCACGTCCAGCTGATGTGCGCGATACTGGAAAGAGACTGGCCGCCCAGTATATTATTTAGGGTATTGAAACCCACGGAGCTCATGATTGAGAGGAAGCTTGGAACTGTGGCACCATAATATCTACATATATTAATCACTCAACATGACGGCAACGGAAGCAGAGGTAACTCACCCGAACGCATATCGTGTTGAGCACAGCTGGCGCAAACCCAGTTTCGGGCCCCATGTCGTACTTTGTCCACCCATAATTCAGTACGATCGCCGCGGGGATGATTCCATCCCGGCGAGGAACACGCACAGGTATGCCGGCGGAACAGCACAAAACAGGTTAAAGAACAGGATTACTAGACACGAGTCTCGAAGGCCAAGTCCAAAAGTCACTGGGCCCAGCGTTCCCGTAGCGAATCTATGAAAAATGCCAAAGGGTGTCCCAGTTTACGACTTGCGAGCGCAATTAAGGTGGAAAAAACAAGCCCACGCACGACGAGATGTTTAAATTGGCGGACATAAACAGGAAGAGTATCTTGACGAAATGCGTTTCTGTTCTGTCCTCGACAGCGACGGGGCGAATACCTACAGTAGTATCATCGTAGTATCGAGTGCAGGACAAAGCAAAGCAAAGCATCCATTATTCCAGAGTCAGAGTCGCGGCCTCGGGAAATTGAAGATACCACTGCACGGTACGCACCCCGCTCTTCCACTCCCCAGTCCAAGAGCTTTTCCGAAATAAAGTGAGTCACATTGGCGGCGGCCGAGGTGATCCTGCCAGTGCCAGTGCCAGTGGTCGGAATTCCTGCAACCTCGAACGAAGGTTTCTCATCAGAGCTCTTTGTTGAGTCAAACATATTAGCTGGGTACTCCATACTACGGACGGACGGACAGCGTTAGAGTATTAGAGAGGACTCGGAGAGGAGAGAGCCAAGTGGTTTTGGAGGTAAGAAGGGCGATTAGGTCCCAGGATCCCAGGTCCCAGAAAAATACCCCAGACAGCCTGACACAGTCATGATACTATGTATATCGAAGCTGGAAGTCGGCATGGGAAGTTGATGTGCCCCAAGCCTGAGAAGGGAAGCAAGTCACCATATGATCACCACCCAATGACAGTCCAGCGAGCCAGTGATGTTATCACGGACGGCCCGCATGACACATGTGCGTGACTGGTGCGAGAAGGCGGACCGGAGATGAAATTAATGAAATTCGATGAAACGTCATACTGTACATGTCAACGGCAAGGCCTCGGCTTCTCGATCCGGCAAACCAATCATGTAGCACCCTTTCCTAAATCTCAGATTTCCTCAAACCCCTCTCCGACGTTTTTCAAAGCGGCGGAAGAAAAAGTAGTTCGTGGCTGTGGCTCCCGCCGCAGCTATGAAGGAGGTATCACCAAACATGAGCCCGAAAGGGCCTTTAAACCACACTTGATTCGTCACCAGCATCGCAACCGAAAATCCCATAAATGACGCTCCTAGAGCAGCTGCGCCTAGCGGAAGCTGAGACGGCACGTTCCAGGCTTGGATGTCGTAGTTCGCGAATTTGCGTTTGCGGAAATACAGGTGTTCAGTCAAGATTGCACCCACATATGCCCCTGTGAGTCGTACCAGTCAGTATCAAGTCTGCTGATCGATCACTGCGAAATCTCGGAATCACCTTCCCAATGTCCGATGAGACCAAAGAAATTGGAAAGATTATTGTAGAACGCGTGTTGTCCCACAACGGACAGTAGAGCTATCCTTTGAGCTATCTTTAGGTCCCCGACCAGCGAAGGCATGAAGTAACCTAAAACTTACAATACCGTGGCGAACACAGAGAATACATATCTGGGGTAGGCCAGCAATCGGGGGATGAGAGTCTGGAATTGCATGCACATCGAATATATCGTTGGGCCATTGGCAGATGCCACGCTCAAGCTGAGTATCAACATCATACCCTTGCCTAATTTGCCGGCGGAGGAAAGCATTGCGTCCAAAAGTCCACCAACGTTATTGTCAGCATAGCCTGCTTTCCAGGCAGGTACAGAAGGGGCAGAGATTGCTGCGGCAGCACCAAGGCATTGGAGAAGGATCTGTGAGTTGTCAGAGTCAGAGGCTCCGCGAAAGAATTTGAGGCATCTCTCACTGTAGGAAGAATGAGGCCGAGGTATGAGTATAGGAATAATCGTCGGCTAATTATGTTAGAGGTTAGCCTACGATGTGGCGGGCTATTATGAGATCCAACAAACCTAGATACGCCGGGCGTGAAATACACGGTATAGTCCGAGCTGTTGAGAGACCATGATAATGTGTAACCGGCTAATGCCGCCCCATAATTGCCAATATGTGCCAATGTGGCGGGGGGGGTGACCCGTGCGTTGACAAAGTGTTTCCCACCGACGCCGGTTGCGATGACGAGGACAAGGAGGACTGGTATCCACGCGAAGTTCTCATACCTTCATAGGTTAGAGAACGGCTCAGATTGTTATTTGGCTTGGTGGGTGGCAGACGGTACGCACCGATTCACAGCCTTGAGACCAGAGAATGATATCTGACCAATGAAGCAATTAGGGACACGTGGGGACATAAAAGTTGCATTTACTAACGAAAAGGGATATCGTCGCGATAAGCATGATTCCGATGCTAGTTATAACCTGTGAGGTGCATTGAAATGTGGTATAGAAGAACAACTCACTTCTCGCCGATCGGGGCGAGGCTCCCAAGTGCTTGGCCGCCTAAAATGCTATTCATGATGCAAAAACCAAAGCCATGGATGATACTGAGCAGGCTAGGAACGATGGTGCCATAATATCTGCGAAATATTGGTCGAACATTATTACAGCCGGAAATATGAGGGGAAAAAAAACCATTCACCCGAAGGTATATCGTGATAAGCATAGTTGACGCAAACCCAGTTTCGGGCCCCATGTCGCACTAACCCAGCCCCAGTTTCAGCACATTCGTCACAGGGAACATGCGATCAGTCGCACTCACAGGTATGCCGGGGGAAGAGCAAAGATCAGGTTGATAAAAAGGATGGTAAGGCAGGATTCGCCAAGGTTAAGTCCGAAAGTAGTTGGGCCAAGAGTACCCGTAGAGAACCTAACGAAATCACCGAATCAAACATCCTCGTCAACTCGACTCGCCAATGTGACTGTAATTAAAGTGAGGGCATACGCACGTCACGATGCTGATGTTCGCGGAGAACCATAGAAAGAACAATTTAATGAAACGCGTATCTGTCCTGTCCTCGACAGCGACGGGTTGAATACCTACAGTAGTATCCAAGCGCCCCGAAGAGATTTGACCCCGCGGGGGAAAAAGCTCGTCAATTAGAGGCTGACCAGGTTTCAAAAGAGCGAGAAACGAAATCGTACCTCGTGATTCGACGCCCCAAACCTCGAGCCTCTTAGCGATACGCTGACTCAGGCTCAGGTGGGTGGTAGCACTGGTAGGCGTAATCTGGATTTCTGAGCTTTCGACGACTTGCTGTTCTTTATCATTTTTATCATCAAAGACTTTCGCCCCTGAACTGCCTGCATTCTCCAAGTCTTCCATATAGCTGCGGCGTCACGGGGGTACCTCCGAGTCCGTTGGGGGTAAAAAGAGAGCAAGTGAGAAAGAGAGAGAGGTATTATAAGGGGAGTCGGGAGGCGACTGGATAGCCTAGTGGATAAGTGTCCATGAGACTGCCAGTGAGGCTTAAGTAGTACTGGCTACGTGAAGACTTTGACCGAAGTCGAAAAATCCCAAAGTTTTTTCGGCCCGTGATAAGATTAGAGGAATATCTTTGTTCCCTATTTACCGTAGTAATATGAGTGGGTAGATCTGCACATAGCTTCCACCGCTGGGCCGCGGTGTCCAAATATAACAATTGTAACGTTGTAGGCCCGGGAGTGGAGGCCGCTGCGGAGCTAAGGTAGTGTGGCGTCACGGTTGTACAGCTCGTAAGAGTGATATGAGAATTGGCCACGTTTCCGCTTCCGCGGGGTGAGAGCAAAGAAGCCAAAGCTCGAAACCGGACACAGTAGTCGAACCCGACATGAACGCAGGAATGAAGGACTCGAAACCCACAAGTGCCGCCCGTCCCTAAAAATAATTCGACCGAAGTGGTTTCCCACGGAGCAACAACCCCACTCTAAATGCTATCCAAAATTTATAAAATACAGTTCGTATATTTTTGGCCGCCGAGCAATATCTCGACAAAATAAAACTACCATCCCCATCTCCTTTTGGCGCACAAGCACCCAGTGATAATCTCCCACTTATGAAAATACCTAATAAAACAACACGCCGTCATTACCGAGCGGCCGACAAAAGTCTACCCTTGACTCCACAGAGCACCCATCAGGTCTCTAACCGCCGGGAAGGCGTTCGAGCCTTCCTAGGCTCCAGCTTTAATCGTAACTTCGTTCTCTCCTGTCGTCTCTTTAGACGTGTCTTACAGCGTTCGCACAATGATCCCAGAGCTCCGTTCGGCAGGCGCCGGCGACATCCTTCGCTTGAACACGGCCGCTGGAACAGATGATCTGGCATTTGAGTTATACGTTAAGCTGTAACTAAAAATACAACTAACCGTAGCAGCTTGCTCGTCAGAGTCTGTGGGAGTAGCAAGGTGTGCTGTGCTTGACACGTCAACACTGGCACTCGGACCGTTAGCTATACTTAACGAGGCGGGTCTTTCGCACGGATCAGAGATCGATCCAACAGGGCTGGGCGTAGGTGTCAACTCATCGGCGCACGCGACAGAAGCGGTTGCAGTGTCATGAACGAAGTTCTTCGGTTGCACGAGGACTATGCGTAGCACATCTTCGCCCGAAGCAGCGGCGCGTCCCCGTCCCCGTCTGCGTTGTGCTTTGCCTTGCACGTGTCCCTGGGTCTGAATCTGCACCTGTGCCTGCGTTTGTGCATTTGCGTCAGCCCAATTCGTGTCGACAGATCCACTTGCATATGACCCCCACGTCGGATACGGATACGGTCTTAAGGCATACGACCCAAGTTGCCCAGGTGGAGGCGCCGCATACTGGAAAGTCTGAAAGGTGCCGGGAATTGGAGCACTGAACGTGTATGTCGGACGTGCCATATAAGACACTGGAGGGTAAGGACCCGGAACGAGGAAAGAGGGTTGCCCGGGGGTGAAAGGGACGGAGAAGGGAGGTGACATGTAATAGGGTATTTGTAGCTGTGGTTGTATATGCGACGCGCTTGCGCTCGTCCCAGGGGATGGTGCTCGAACAGGAGTTACAATGGCTGACGTGGTAGCAGGGCTGGAAGACATGTCAGCCACTGCTGTGATATTCGAGTGGCTACTGGAGCTCGGCGAAGATTGCGAGGCTAAAGATTCAGAGCCACCTGTGGAAACGGGGCTCACAGCGTTTCCCCAAATCATAGACGAGATATTTTGTTGGTCATGGTGGGATATCGCTTGGCCGTCGAGACAATGTTCCTCCACCAAAGGCCCTTCGGGTAGAGACGGCTGTGTTGAAATTCCGATATCCACGTCGCCAGCCGCGTCTAGGTTAGTGGTGACTTCAGTAACAACGCCTGCTTCTGAAAGATGTGGTTCATAGGAATGGAGGGAGTCGACCTGCTGAGGGTGCTGAGGCATGCTAGGGTAGTCAGACATCTCCGATTGTTGCTGTATCGTGGTTGAGACGACTTCATCTGGGGGTAATAAGGGTTCCATAAAGACGGTTGAGGGTCCAGTGGCGAGTGCGGGAGTCTGTGGCTCTAGGTCCGCCAGATCACTATCGGACCCCATATCGACGTCCATGGCAGCGTATTCTCCGACTTGATCAGCTTGTTCTTCATCCAAATCGCCAGGGACATCATTATCACGACCAGAGTAGCGCCTCCTGTTCAAGCGATCTTTCTCCCGATGAGCGTCGCACATCTTCCACGGCGAGCGATGATAAAGCACATTCTGGCACAACTTGACGGAGCAAACAGTATTTGAACGACGGCTGCCACGAGCAGCAGGTGGGATGGAGCTCTCGTCGATGTCGTCCTGCTCGTGGGTACCATTGTAGGTATGGACAGGATAGAGAGGGAAAGACAAACCTCTGACATCCATGCCCCCTCAGTTTCTAACGCGAAAGCATCCAAGTTTCGATCCTCATTTGGGTACGATGATTCGACAGCCCTTGTATTGCTCCCCCCGCTTTCGGCCGATTCAGGGTCCTGTGCAGTCTCGCTACGCAGTGGTGTAGACTTGACCTCCTTGTCTCGCACACGTTTGAGTTTACTGTGGTGCCGATTTTGCAAGCGGTGTCGCTCACAGCGACGGAATGGATAGTGACCTTGCAGCATGGTATGACAGTGTGACACGGTGCACATACGAGCGGGAAGAACGGATATCGGCGCATATTGCACCACAGCTGGGCGGGGGATGGTCCCCAAGATCTTCCTCTCCCAAGCCCGACGTTCGGCGGCTTGGAGATCGCCAATTAGCTGAAAGGGCATTCGAATGAGGCGATGCATCTACCATATAAAGTCACTTACGGGCAAGCCCTGCTGCGCTCTTCGTGTATCCTCCTCCGCGCGCACACGCCGTAGCTCCTGAGCTGCGACCTCCCGTCCGCGTTTGGATTTGGAACGCTTCGTCATACCATAACCGCGGTAGCGGTTACGACAGGGAACGCACATTTTGAAGAGGTAGTCGCCGCCTATGACGTTCCGACAACCCTTGACAGAGCAGTAGCGTGACTGCCCCGAAGGTCGCGCCGTAGTCGATGACGGCGTTGCAACAGTGTCCTCCTGTGCTGGTGTTGCATCATCATCATTCGCGTCTTGCGAGTCGTTTGATGGATCGAGGGGTGGTAGGGTCAACGCGCCTGCGAGCTCAGAGGAGGTCGGGTTGAAAAGACGCGGGTCGATTCGGTTAATGTGCATATCCTTCATGAAAGGCTAGTCAGTAGAGATGAGACGGCATGATGGACAGTTTGAGGCGTACGGGTACAGGATCCAGGTCTTCGGGAGTGGGACCTAAGGAAACATGATGATTTTGAGGCATCCAGGTTACGATCTGGCCATCGTCATTCGCAATGCGCTGAGCACCGACAGCAGCCTTTTCCTGCTTGCGCTTGGCACGTTTGGTTGTTGCGTATTTGCGATGACGACCACGACAGCCTTCGCACATCTTGAGGGGGTAATCGGGAGAAAGATCCTTGGCACATCCTTTGACCGAGCATCTGCGGAGAGAAGGGTTCGAGGTGGGAGTGGAAGAGGACTGAAAGTAGACGTGATCTGGGTAGTAGCTCATTACATTAGCTCATCCAGACGCGGGCAGACGCGGGGCTGGGCAACAAAGACAGCGGAGCGGCCGTGTGCCACAACAGCCCCGACCACTTTTCCCCCCTTCGGAGTTACAATTCACAACTCGCCGCTGAAATCTCTGCCAAACTTGGTAATCCTGTGCTCTCTCTCACTCCGCCCCGCGGCTCACTGCCAAGTCACGTTATTCTTTATACACGCTATCGTACAATGTTCCCTATAAACATATTCCTTACGGCCACATTTCCTGCTTGATACCCAGTTTCTGCACAGACCACATGTGGGCAGGTTTCGCAGTCGGCGTCTGCGGGAAAGTCCCTATTGGAAATTCGTTGGATGGGTCCTTAAAGTCCTTTGCGTATGGAGGTGGGAGTGAATTGTATGGACTATCACACCCCCGAATTGATATGATCGGCGACGGCGACAACCCGTAGCCCATACTGGCTAAAGGCATAGTGGTGTTGACTTGTAGTTTCGGCTTACTCATGTCATAATGTTTGGTCATCGCTTCCCGACCGCGGCGTACGACACGATAAATGACTAGCATTGGGGCGATCACCTGCGAGTTCATAAGTCATACAGAAAAGATGTCCCGATGGCAGATGTATTATCACCTGAACCTGTCCAAGAATAGGCAATAAAGCGTTTTGCAGAGGACTGCCTAACCCAACGGTGATAACGTAGCCCAAAGTGAACACTGTCTCCAGCATTGCAGACTGGGCGAGCATGAACGTAACATCTTTAAGAGGTGATCTCGTGTGGCGTAATCCAGGACTCCTCCGATAGACGGTTATAAGGCGGCTCGCGATGAGCGACGTGAGAATGACGCAAAGTGAGAGGGAGACGGTCCGATAGATGACCAGCCAATTCGCGAGCTTATTTGTATACTGTGTTGTCGCAGGGGAAGCAAGCCGGCTAAGTGCCAACGAACCGGTCACTATGATACTAATTCAGCTCGATGGACAACACCAGGAAAGTGACAGTCCTACCTAGCGAGGAGAGGTAAAGGATAGCGGGTAATACGCACCACCGCGGTGCTCGTTCGAAAATACAGATGAACCTGAACACCTAGCGCAAGTCAATTGGTCGGCCCCAAACACACGGGACGCATTTTCCTACTAGTAGTCCGTCTGCTGACCAATTAATAATCACATATCTGAAGGGCTCAGGAGCTGTCAGAACGCGACGCCACCACAGAAGACGATATCCAGGACACTCACAAGATATATAGCATAACGTAAATCCGATTGTTGATATTCCTTTCTATGAAAACGCTTGGGCTAACGTCTTGTTGTTTGGTAACGAATGAAAGGAGGGTCCACTTGATCTGCAGTGCAGTGCTGACCGTGGCCAGTAACAAAAGCCAACATGTCATGAGAGGGCGCCAAGAGAACATGGTGCCATAGCCTCCCGTGGAGTACATGCATAGCACGAAAGTGCCAATGGCGAAGACAGCACCTGCGAAGAGGATACTGACTGTGAGTTTACGTAGGTTCCGTTGCTCGTGACGACGCACCGTAGGCTATCCCAGAAAGGATTGTCCCCAATAGGATCGTGGAATCGAGCGACATTTTACCTCGATATTGGCGAGAGTCGTGGTGTCGTTAGCCATCCTTCGAGCCAACGACTTCGAGCTTGTATATCTGAAAGCCCAAATACAAGGACTAGGCGGGTATGAAATCTTCCAATGGGCGTAATCTTAGAAGGTGCTACATTGGATGATACTAGTAAGGATACCACAAAAGGAAACCGATGGCTCCGGGGCTTTGACCGCCCGAGTTGGACTAAGGCAAGGCACGGTGTGAACTACCAGCTAAACTGTCCAGTAATTGGTATCCTTGTCTGCGTATTCTATTCGGAACCTGCAATTTAACCAAGATTGGGTTACAATGTCAACCCTGAGTCACAACTTGCAAGGATCGTTGAACAGAAGAGTTAATCGCGGGACCGGTACGACATCAACGTATCGACCATTCGTAGATCAAGAGTCAAATTGGTGAATACGAGATGACGATACCAGCGTACAACATAAACCCTGTAGTCGGGAACTATAACTCATCGCAAACGTATAGAGTAGCCATGCCTACCTTTGTTCAGACCCTGCGGATGTACCCGGCTTGGATGTTTAGCGCAGTACTTAACCTGTATAACTCATTAATATGCAAAAACGCTCATCCTAGGGCTCTAAGAGCGTCCTCGACCCTCTCCAAGCTAATTTGCAACGCAGCCAAAGGCAATGCCTCTGCCAAATAGACAGTGAGGTGAGTTAGTACCACAGCCATGTGAATAGTCTAGACCCACCGGTGTTCCATTTTCCAAGCGCTGAGCGTATTGGCGTAAGTAAGGACGAATCTACACTTTGCACGGTTCCGGGGTCCCTAATTCCAGTCTAATAGCGCCCATCTGCTTCTGCCAATGACGTAACGTAATACAGAAACCCACGTACCCTGTTATCCACGTCTCGCGTTAGGAGGATATAGTATAAATTGAGACATCCCACCAGCCGCGCAGGTTCTGGGCTATCCTTCAACGCGTCAACTCCGCCGATGGGATCCAGGAGGACCGGTGGGTCAAGGCGGAACACATGGGGTCCAATAGTTTGTAAGAGAAAAGGTGAAGCGAACGCGTTCTCCGTATTTGGATGTGAAACCGCTTCCAAGACGGCTTCTTTTACAAGCCCGATGGCCGCAGTGCGCATATACGGAGAAGCATCTTCAGAAGGGGATATCAGATCGCGCAGGATCTGGAGCCGCAGAACGGATGGTGTTAGCTGGAGCACATGGCCTAGGATACGGAACGTAATATGTCGTGTAGACGCATCCGGATGTACACTGCACAACAGAGGGAGGACCGTTGTCAGAGGAATGATAATATCAGGTGACAGTTCTGCCTGCGGAGACGGTGCCATACAGAGCACCCTTAGAAGGATAGCGAGGGTCGCATCGAGAGCTACATCGTTTTGCAGAGAAGTCATGACAACCGGGAAAAGGGAAGCCAAAAGCGGAGATGTGTTGTATTTCAATGCTGGCATGTGAGCGATAAGTACCAAGGATGCCAAGGAAGGTTTGGACCGGAGAGTATCGAGATCGTAACCCAGACTGTTAAATGCGTCCTGTGATTTACTGAGCCTCCGATTCAGGTCACTCTTGTCGTATAGCTCACAAGGGAAAGAAGCACCGCGTCTTCTCCGTCTTTCCAGTTTTCGCGAATGGCAGGGCGATAACTAAGACGCGGAAAACATTGCTGGAAGACTCTTTGCGCGACGGAACTTCCAACGAGATCAGCACATGCTTCCAATGTGGCGCTCATAAATGACACCAGAAGGCCCTGTCATTGGGGAAAATTCGGTCTGCTGGGACGAACTGATGTACGTGGCTTGACTCACACGGCTCGCAGCAAGCTCAGAGAGGTCATCTCCGGCTTTCCCCTTGACCCACTCCCCCAGTTCCCGGATCATTAGCGCAGCATTCCGCACGAGTAATCGGCCGTCCGCCACCGACGCGCCGTTCGCCGCGGGGATTAGGAGCTGCTCGATTTCTGCCAGCGGTGCCAGCGCCTGCGATGGAGGTTTGCGGAGCACGAGTCGAGGAAAGGCTACATGCGGAAGGAAACTCTAGTCAACCCTCTGTATTAATTGTAAGCATATATACTCACTTTTCGCCAAGAGAGACAGCAAGCGTATCAACTGCACGGCCAGGGGCACACCCTCCGATTCATCTTCGCTTTCTTCCTCCGACAGATCCGCTCTCAGACGTTCGATGGCTTCCTGTGCAGCTATTATGACCTCTTTTGCACTACAGTGGCGGGCTATCAAGGTCAATAGGTCGTCTGTCCCATCTCGAGAACAGGGAAGCAGAAGAGGAATGAGAAGGAGAGCATCCTACAAAAGACGATTAGTATATCGAGAGCTTGGTGATGCCCTAAAACCTTACGAGGTCGGCTTGCAGCCTCTCACTCTGCACTGATAGCAACACATCCTTGAGGTTGTGGGGAGGACTGGCATCGCATATTGCAGAACTTAGGAGGGTTGTCAGCGCAGCTGGCTCGTCCTGCAGTGTTCGTTAGATCCCAGGGAGAGTGTCTTTACACTGTTGGATATTATTCACCTGGTCGGTCTGTGGTCCATGGATTAAAGATCGTTCAAAGGTCGAAATTCATGGCTCACCATATTGTGAGAACCCTACTGAAAATATACCCGTGACGGTCCTCTGAGTGGAAGCTGTCGGGTAGCATTATCATGCGAGATGCGAATTGTTACTGAGAAGACGAACGTGTCCAAAGCCGCAGCACGGTGACGATGGTAACTGTACTAGGGCGTTCTGACTCGGTACAGCTATGCGATGCTTATCCTGACATGCACAGCCATTATTCTTCGACATTATTAATGGCCATGTCGTTCAGCGGGGGTGTCCTCGCTAACCTTATCTCTAATTATTATGGCCGCATCTCAGGCTATTATCACCCTCGATGCCAATGAACATCCCATAAAGTCAGTGACCGTCTTCAAGTCAAACAAGGCGGAAGTTGTCCGGACTTTCAACGTGTCGTTGGAGGTGAGTCTATGACTTGCTACAGTGCTTGAATAACAGACGCATGAGCCTGCTTGTTTCTCCACTATTTCTTAGGGGGGCCAGACTAAAATCCGGATTCGCCATCTTCCTGATTCAATCGACACTGAATCTGCCCGTGTCACCGGTCTCGGTGATGCCCAACTATTCGATGTGGTCTGCTCTGTTGGATCCCGCGTCGAGGAGATCGACACGGCGAGCACTGCTGAGGCCGTTCGCAAACTCAAGGCACAGAAGGACGTGCTCGTCAAAGACGCGGACGCCATCGATACCATCGCCCAAACAATGAAGACATACTCCCAATCTTTAGCTGGAGATTCTGTATCCCCTCGACATGCGGAAAGATTCTTTGAGAATCTTTTATCGCGTTCCCGTGCTATGACATCCGCCCGTGCCGACTTGGACGAGGAGATTCTCCAGCTTACGCGCCAGATTGACGCGTTATCATATGCCGAAAAGAAGAAGGAAGGAAAAACGGATGGAGAGGTATCAGTGGTCATTATGACCAAGCAGCCTACCGATATCCAGCTCAGGTTAACTTATAGTAAGTCGTCATCCATATCGAACGTTGATTTCTCTTGACCACGCCGCCCTTCCTCAGTTGTTCGAAGTGCGATATGGTCTGCGGCATACGAACTACACGCCACCACGGAAGCAGGCATAACTGCGCCATCAGTATCTCTGCATTACCGTGCCCGCATCACACAAAGCACAGGCGAAGATTGGACAGACGTCAAACTCACACTGAGTACTGCGGACATGGACCTATCTAATAAGACCATTCCCGTTCTCCGCCCTACGAAGATCCAGCCTCCTAGGTCACTCTTCCGTACCGGAGTTTTCGGAGCCAGCGGACACGCGCCAACCCAAAAGCCTCCTCCGCAAGTCGCATATGGAAGCGTTCCGACAGCCCCCAGCGCATTTGGACTAGTCTCTCAAGCTCAACCCAAGCCTCCTCCGCAAGCCACATTCGGGAGCGTTCCGCCAGCCCCCAGCGCGTTTGGAACCGCCGGCCTATTTGGGAACGTTCCGCCAGCCCCCAGCGGGCCTGGACAACCAGGACAAGCGACTATGTTCCCTCAAGCTCAACCCACGCCACCCACGCAATCGCAAAACATCTTGGGAGGTGGCCTATTTGGATCGCCCGCTCAGACAACGCAACCAGTTCCGCCGCAACCACAGCCAGCGTTCGGATCAACGCCTCGTAAGAGAACACAGTCTGCCGGTATACCTGTGGACGAGTGGGAAGACATCGACGCTATCGCCAATGAGGAGCAAATGAATACCATCGGGGAGCCAAAGTCAGTCGTCCACGAGAGCCCACTCGCGCTAACCTATCACGTCGAGGGGGGTGCATCAGGCGTACCGAGCGATGGCGTACCGCACCAAGTGACCATTGCGGTGCTGCCCTTCGAAGCCAAGATCCAACACGTGACAGTCCCGAAAGTGCGACCGGTGGCCTACCTCCAAGCAACGGTAAAGAACACGAGCGATTATCGACTACTACCGGGTGTAGTACACGCATTCGTAGACGACACGTTCGTGTCCAAGACGGGCATAGTCGGGGCCGTAGCGCCAGGCGACGTATTCAGCTGCACGCTCGGCGCGGACCCCGCCGCGCGGATCCTGTACGCGCGCACTTCCAAGCGCGCGGATGATGAGGATGGTGGTGGTGCCGCGGGCGGCGGCGCGGCTGGGCGCGAACGCAGCGCATTCTCGGAGCAGTGGGCTGCGACGATGTATCGTAGTCGTACGACCGTGACGAACCGCCATCCGTTTGCGCTGCGAGAGCTCATCGTGCGCGATGGCGTGCCTGTGTGCGAGGACGAGAAACGCGTTAGTGTCGTCTTGCGGCATCCTGCTGGCCTTGCGGAGCTGGAGCAAGGGAAGGAACTCCAGGTTGGCGCGAAGGAGGACGGTGGGCGAGAAGGCGATGTCGATGGCAACAAGAGTGAGGCCCGTGAGGGTGAGGGTGAGTGTAAGAAGCAGAAAGTGCAATGGTGCAAGGTTGTTGACGGGAAGGGCGGGAGGAAGGAGGGTCTCTTTGAGTGGGTGGTTGAAGTTGGAGCGGGCGAGGAGCTCACGATCGAAACAGAATGGGACGTCAAGGCCCCCGTCTCACTTAGGTGGATCGAGAGCACGTAAATGGGAAAGTAAAACAGACTTGTCTTGTATAAACACCATGCGACACTATATACAATGCATGTGGATGTCCGAGTTTATGTATACTAGTTAGTAAACAGAAAATGTCGTACCTCAATACTCCGCTGACCGGATTGTAAATACTTTCAGTGCAACGACATGTACGACGCCGAACCCCAGGTTCAAAGCGACGTTGTCTGACAGCGAATCGGCGATACTTAATCCAACGAGTATCGATAGCGCCCAAGGTGGTAAAGCATCGCTGTTGACGCAAAGCGATGCAATTTTGAGTGCCAGAACACCAGACTTGGACGCGCGTAGCACCTGCGCGACCGTGGCGCGGCCCGGAGGTGCGAACCACGACCCATGCCAGCTTGACCTTGACCATATGAGCGACCGCGACGACCGAATCTTCTCACCTGATTTTGCAGGCTGCAGTGTTGCTGGGTGAGTGGTTGAAGTGGTACTGGAAGGAGATAACGGGAATTGGGGCAGCGTAGGTGATGAAGGTGGCGATGAAGTTATCGGTCCGCGAAGCGCTGGGATCAACGATGAGGTGGAGGTGGCATCTGATGCCCGTCCCGTCCTGGGTGAAAGAGCGTCTGAGATGCTCGATTTCGACGGAATAGGATTGAACTACAAACTAGTTGTGAGCTTGTGTGAAACGGACGTCGGGAACATACCTTTCCGAGGTGCAGCGCGGCGAGGACCTTCTCGCAAGTTGGCCGTGCAGGCGGTGAGACATTCAAGAGGCTTTCAAGAAGCACGAGATACGAGCGCGGTAATCTTCGTGATGTAAATAACGTCTCCAAGCGCGCAGTACTTTTGAACCCTGGGTACGACGACACTTCTCGTTCCAATCGATCCGTGTCGTCACTCTTTTCATCGTCCTCATTGAGAGATTTAGTATCAGAGCCATAAAGTCCAGGACGGTCTCCATACGCTGCCCAGCGATACGGGAGACGAAAGAATATAAGCTTGTGCAGAATCATGCCGAGCGACCACATATCCGACTTTGAGTCCGTTGGAGGGAGAGTACAGTGAGGTGGGACAGGAAGCGATTCTGGAGAACTATACTCGAGGCTATATGACGATATTAAGAAGAATCTGAGCGTGTAATAGTTGAGGAACTCACGTTCCCGTATTGCCGCTCCTCGGGTGGGGCGTTTGCAACATATCGCGTGAGGTACCAAAGTCGGAGAGCATCGCACGTGGTCTGAGAGGAAGTTAGTATCACAAAACAACGGAGAGGAGTATGTGTACATGAGAGTGCCTTCATCCCAAGTAAGAAGAACATTTCCGGGTTTCAAGTCGAGATGTAGGATGCTCTTGTCATGCTGCACCCCAAGATAGTCAACATTGTACAGTCTGATCGGGAAGGCGAGAGGCCAACCAAAAATCCAAGCCCAGCTGCTACGCCACCAAAAATACCGAGCACCTCCTCAGAACTAAGCAGGTGTACAGCCGTCCACGCATGGCCATTGTTGTTGAGCTTCGCACGGAGAGACGACTTTTCGGAAGGTGAGGCACGTTGCATGGCGCGGAACGCACGAATGCGAGCGGAGCGAGAATGTATATCAGATAATGACTCATCTTCATGCGCGGAGGCGTGATGGGAGGTAGGGTGTGGGACGTGCGTCGGACGGCCTAGTCGTGCGTCGATGTAATCATCAAGGGACCCGCCTTCGGCCCATTGCATCAAGACACTGTAAAGCCCTATTTGAATGGATAGACATGGTCCGAGTGGAAGGAGCGTACTGCAAAGTGGGAATCCGGGGCCCAAAGCTAGAGAACTGGGCCGTTTCGAGCCACGCATGATGATATGTGATAATGTTCGGATGCCGCAATGTTTCGAGCAAGTGCACTTCGCGCAATATCTTCAAAAGATAGGATGCGGATTGACCGATGGCTATCTTTTTGACAGCAAAGCGGCCTACACAGTGTAAGCTGACCCTCAGGGCTGACCAGGTGACAGTTTACCGAGGTGATTGTCATTGAGGACATGCTGCCCATCGATCATCATTCATGAAATCAGTTGAGATAGAATCTGTCAAAGAAGTGTACGCTGTACCTGACATAGAAACACGCTACCGTTTGCACCCATGCCCAAGCGCGCTTCCTCCTGGAAAAAGGCCTTAAAGTAGCCCTCTGCCATACGGTCCGGGGTAAAGACATTATCACCTGCGGGCGACGGTGGTCGGGTATCAGTCTGGGACGGCGGTATGGACTGGGTGGAAGGCAAAGGAGGAGATGGAGGGTGACTAGCACTGTCGTTGGCGACTTGGAGGAGCTGGAAATAATTTGAAGCACGAGGCCCAGATACGTCCTCAAAACGATTTAGATTCGCAAAAAGATTGTCTTGTTCATGAGCGTGGACACTCCCATCACGCTCTGGGCGACCATTTGGTAGAGGCTGGGAGCAGTAGGGACAGAGAGGAGGGACGGGTGGGACAGGTGGGTTGAGAGTGGTGGAGTGGGATGAACGGTGGATGGTAAGGGCATGTGAGGTCGGATTGTAAAGGACGACCTGGTTTGAGGCACGAAGGATAGGACGCCATGACGTTTCCCTGTCTTGGGAAGGGACAAGAGCGTTCTCTTGGTTCATAGAATTGGACACAAGACTCGGTTCTCTCCTCGAGGAGGTGTTGAGGTGTTCCCGGATCTGGCGGCCCGGGTGTGATGTGGCTGTTGCTTTCCCACACGGCTCGGCTCTCGCTCTCTCGCTCGTCGCTTCTACCAGAGTCTCCTCTTCCCTCGTCGCACCGTGAATTCGGGATCACCTCCTCGACCGTACAAGGGTAACCAACTCAAATGTCTACAACAGCGTCGTCGTCCGCTTCCGGCCGTACGGGAAATTCCACGACCATCAGCATCCCTACGTCCGCCCCCGCTGGGCTCCTCACCATCACCCAGCCACCACAAACAACCATTGCCTTCTTCAAAATCGCGCAATCTCAGCCCATCACCTTTGCGTGGAATTTTTCATATGTTCTCTCCGCACCCACTTCCCTTACCGTTTCGGCTATTTGCGAAAACGGCAACACATACCCAGTAGGCCCAACGGATGGAAAGATTCCCGGCACCGCTACCAGCATTGTATGGGATGCATACGCCTGGCAGCAGAGCAACGCAAATAGTCCACTTGCCCAGGCTACATATACCCTTGATATTTTCGATGAGCGTGGGCCGGGCTCCGCGAGGGCTCCTGGTCTGCTGCAGCCCAACAACGCTCTTAAGTTTGCGCTATATACACCACAGCAATATACCCCAATTAATTCTGGTCAGCTGGCTTGATTCCTGTCCCTTTTAAGCTGACTCTTTGGCAGGTTGGCAATGTGCCGGTTGCAAGAGCGACGCCGTCCCAACAGCGCACCCGGCATTTTTCTGCGTCTGTCTCACCATTTTCGTCATGTTCGCTTCTGGGTTTGCGATGCTTCGCAACGCTGCTCGTTAGGCGGATCATCCCGATGGGTTGGACTTTTACGTACTCATCTCTTACGGGCCATTATAGACATTGACTCTTTATGCATCTACCCTCCTTACCCTCGGACCCTGCACGAATGGACTAGATTCGACACATGTCGCTCTTTGCATCGACTGTCGTTACGTACAGCTTGCAGCATCACATACGATATTGTAGAACTCGATGAATTACGGGATTACCCCATATCTATGATCTTCCCTTACCTTGACGGACCATTTCAGTTCCATGAGGTTGTGGCTGTAGAGAGAATTCATAAAGAGAGAGAAAAAAATCATTTAATGCACTTTGGAGCGGTGAAAGTGTCACCGATTTTTCAGGGTACTTGGGTTGAGTCGACGGATATCTTGTAGTGCGTGGTATGTTTTTCCTTGCAATTGCTCCATGTGGTTGAGACGAGAGGGGTGCTGAAAACAGATTGAACAACCTCGTTTCCAAGTCGGATCATCTCGGATGTTGTCTTGCTAACTAACATTCACCCATCAACCGAGTGATGGGGTCGTCCCGGAGTCCGGATATCGCATCAATGAACTTACCGGAGGATCAGAGTCTTTGTCATTTACACCAACTTGCCGCATCGTCACCATCCCCGCCGTACTGTATCATTGATGCCTGTGGTCCGTGTCCCAATGCCAGTGTACAATTGAACCTTCGCACACAGCCACTTCAACTGCCATCACTACCTATGGTCAGTGGCACGTCCAACGTGGCCGACTTCGCCGACTGGCGTACCCGTTGACCTTAGTTGGGACGGGCGTCCCACGATCGCCGTGATTGGCAGATTGCGGTCATGGCTTGATTTGCATGTAGTGCACTGCTGCCAAATCCATCATGTGTCCCAGTTGTTTCAAACGATCTCACAAAAGCTGGTCTAAATGACAGGAAAAGGACAAATTACCAGATAGCACTGGGATTGGTAGATGCGATCATCTCGCCCAGTCGCCCGACTATGAGTGATCCCTCTCCTCGGTCGCTCGCCCGGTTTGCCTACATGGGGATCGGTTTGAAATTCGTGGGCGTCACCAATTTGAAGTGTTTTTAAGGTACCACCGTGATCTTATTGCTGTTGATCTGTCTCGCTCAAACAAACCTGTGCAGCCTTGGTGATTACCATTAAAATTGCGGCGCCAGCAGGCACAGGCAACTTGATTTTGCGTCTTCAATTCAAGCTTGGTCATACTGTGGCAACCTACAACTTGAATGCTATATCAATAACCTGTAATCGGCGCGCCCCGCCCAGGGTCACACATGCAAAACGATTGTTAAAACCCCCAACTCGCGCAGGATCTTATTTCCTTTGTAGCCACTGATCCCATCGAACACGTGCTTCTGAGCCTTCCGTGCATTTGATATCCCTATCTCGTTTCACATATATCTATTTCGACACACCCGGACCGCCCCCTCTTAAAGCCCAATCATGTCTCTCTCAGTCTCTTCATTTCCTGAAGCGCCCCCGAAGCCTGTACGACAACCAAAGTGGCAGGTAACCTCCTCTCTTAAAAGCAGTGGAAGGTTCCTCGGCACTCTCCTTAGCAAGTGCTCCGCGGCCTTCCTGAAAGGCATTGGACACTTTGCAAAGGCACATGTGAAGGGGAGCATCATCCGCCAGCGTGCAAAGGTCTTGCGGTCTCGGTCGATATCCAAATACCATTCGTCCCTCTCTAGGTCTTCCATCCGATCCTCTAATACAGTCATTGACATCACTCCAATCTCCAACAACGATAAAGGCTTCTCCGCAAGAAGTAGCGATGTCGATGCTTCCTCTTTGAATCCTACCATCGAGATTTCCCTCTCACCAACCATCAGTCCAGCGGCTTTATCGACCCCAACAGTCGCAATGGACATTCCTGCGATCTCCCCTACAGATACTGTCAAGGCCCCGTATCAGCCATCCGTGCAGTCTTTGGTCGGTGACAGCGCGCACGCCCACGAAACAGTTGTACAATACCCAGCGAAAGAACATGACGAAGTTGCCTCCGACTCCGAGCCGCACGATCCTCAGCCTCCTGATTCTGAGATTACCACTCCTTTACCCATATCTCCCTCTCTGACAACACAGCCACACACCGTACCCGTACCATCGACGGAAAGTCGCCGTCGATCGCACTCTGCCTCAGCAGGAGTCAAAGTTTCGGCGACAGAGACGGAACCGCCAACACGTCCTCGGTACAAGTCAGAAACCGCGATCGGCTTGCCCCGCCTCACCACCATGACGCCATCCGACGATCCCTCATTTTCAGAAGGAAAGGATTCTAGTAGATTCGAGAACCCAATTCCGCAGCCTCCTGCCACAGGCAGTACCCTTACCTCCGAGCCCACCTCCATGAAGAAACAGCGCCAACAACGACACGAACCAATATCCAAGCGCGCTCGGGCTCGTTCTGGTGCGTCTAGCAAGAGCACTGGTAGCAATAAGGCCGTGGAATCGCCGCCCCTCATCAGCGCGCATATGCTCAACCTGCGTTCGGCGGGCTCTCGCCTATCCGCCAACAGCCACCGTTCAAGTACAGCGCCGCCTCTACAACCCTTCTCATTGAGTGCTACCGCTCTAGTTCCCAAATCATCACCCGAACAAATGGACCTACTTCAAGCTCCTCCCCACTTTCGCCCAAAGACGAGCGATGTCGCCGCCTCACCGCCTTCGCTGGTGGTAGGCCCTGGTCCTTCGGACGACGCCTCAGAGGGGTCGCCGCTGCCGAGTTCGGTAGATAGGGGGCGGTGGTTGCGACTTGTGGCGGTGCCCCATGCCGAGTCCTGGGACGGGGAGCGACAACGACGTCGTCCCCGGACCGCTCCGGAGGCTGTGTTGATGGCGAGCTGGTAACATAGACTACATAGTAGGTGTTTAGTCTGCAAGGATACGCGGCATCCGGATCATCGTGACTTAGGTGCGTCCGAGGCTCGGTCTCACGTTACTACTGAGACCCCTTAATGATGATGCCAATTGTAATTTGTCTCAGAACGACACTAGTACTTATTTACCTTATCGTTTCCGATGGTGCAACTATTTTCACTGAACAACCATCTTTTTGGCATTACTATAATTCCGGAAGCGATGTCATGTACAGTACTGTATTGTATATTACGCCAATCTACAATTTTCATTTTATAGGTACACAGGTCCCGTTCACTTCGGTGCCACGGGTGATCGATGATTAATTATTTTAGGCGCCCGTGCTGTACTACTGTATACAAGCTTTTGGCCGTGCCTACGGCACGGGTCGCTCGCAAGCTCGCTCCCCTTACCTTTGGCCCTGGCCTAAGCTTGTTGGGGGCTGCGCCCCCAAACCCCCGCTTTAACCAACAATATTCTCATATATATACAATATTGTTTATAATAACTACAATCTATAATATTTATAAATAATACTAATATATAATATAAAAGTTAAAAGGTTTTTAAAAAAATTGAGTAAAAATGTTTTAATTTTTAATTTTATTATAAATTAAATTATAGTTTAAAATGTTTAAATGGAATTATTCAATATGTCAGTCATATATAAGTGTCTAATTAATTAAAACAATACAATACGTCTTACAGTATATATCTATCCATTATTATTTACAGTCTCATTTTTTCACTTATTATTATTTATAGTCTTATTCTTTCATCTAACATCATTTAGTCTCATTCTTTCACTCATTAGTTCTTTCACTTATTAACATTTACACTTTCAAGGTTTCTCATACATTCATCTACTATTATTTACAGTCTCAATCTTCACTCATTATCACTTACTTATCTTATATGTCCATTCATTATTATTTACTGTCTCAATATTTATTGATCATCATTTACTGTTTTATACATCCATCAATTATTATTTACAGTTTTAAAGTCTATTGGTTATCACTTAAAGTCTCATACATCCATATATTATCACTTACAATCTTATATATCTATTTATTATTATTTATAGTCTCAATATTTATCAGTCATTACTTACAATCTCATATGCTCACCCATTATTATTATCAGCCTTAGTGTTCACTCATTATCATTTACAGTCTCATATATTCATAAATTATTATCTACAGCCTTATATATTCACTCATTATTATTTATAATATTAATGTTCACCCATTATCACTTACAGTCTTATAGATTCATCCATTATTATTATTAGTCTCAATGATTACTCATTATTATTTACAATCTTATATATTTATCTGTCAATTTGGCAGTCTCATCCATTCTCCCATTGTTATTGACTGTCTTAATATAATTGCAATGATAAAAAGGAATACAGTTAGGCCATAATAAACATGTCAAAATAATTCCTAATTTAATATCTAATTTTGTATGGTTGCAATGGCAATGGCAATGACAATTACTATATGTCAGTGCTAACATATCATAAATAATTATTGATTTATGAAACATTTTTCAATAGCTGTAGTTGCAGTGGTAAAGCAGCTTAGTTGGAGCTAAAGCTATTATAGGAAAAATAATAATCAATTTAATAATCAAATTTTCACAGTTTCAGTAGCAGTTGCAGTGGCAAAGCAGGTTAGTTATTGAGTTAGAGCTATCATTGGAAAAATGTCATTCTAATTAATAAACAATTGTAGGTAGTTGGAGTGGCAGTTACAATGCTTAGTTAAGCCAAAGCTATCATCGGAAAAATATCATTTTAATTAATAAACAATTGTAGGCAGTTACAGTGGCAGTTACAGTGCTTAGTTGAGCCAGAGCTATCACCGGAAAAATATTAATTTATTTGTCGTGCCAATTACAGAGCTTACAAACCCACAGCAGCCACAGCAGCCACAGCAGCCAAAGCATTTCCTTTCCGGGTTGTAAAGTGCTGACATAAATATCTTACTAAGCCCTCCTTCCTTTCGCGGTTGGTGAGACATATATAGGGGACAAGCTTTTGGCCGTGCCTATGGCACGGGTCGCTCGCAAGCTCGCTCCCCTTACCTTCGGCCCTGGCCTAAGCTTGTTGGGGGCTGCGCCCCCAAACCCCCGCTTTAACCAACAACTCTGTCATATAATCTCCTTTATATACATTCAATCCCCTTTGTCATATTTACAATCTATGCTATTTACAATACTGTCTGTGGTATATACAATACATCATTACACCATTTATCCAAGAAGAACTTCCTTATATACTACATTTTGTGTCCGAGCCTCCTCACTCCCTTCATCCCAAATCCCCTTGATGTTTGACACTGAAGTCACCCGTGACACTGCAACATAAAACTGCCCATGTGTAAATGCAGGTGACCTAAGATCCAACCCAACATGTTTCACTGATTGCCCTTGTGACTTGTTGATCGTCATCGCAAAGCAAACCCGCACTGGAAATTGCCATCAAGTAAACTTGAATGCATTCTCATCATCTCCAGGTTGGTTCCCCACCCGTGGAATAAACACCGTCTCCCCAGCATGTGACCCAGTAAGAAGTCTAACTTCCAACACCCTGTTGCTGTGTCGTGTCAGGATCCCTCTGCTGCCATTGCAAACTCCATTTGCTGCATCCAAGTTCTTCAGCACCATCACAGGACATCCAACCTTGAGCTCCAGCTTTGCCAATGGAAGTGACCCACAGTTGATCTCATTCAAGTACTCCACAGGATAATTCAGCAATGGGTCATTTTCACCCAGCTGCTCAGAGTTTGGAATAAAGTCAACACTGGGGAAATCCTGCGCATCCCCAGGGAACCTTTCAAGCACCGTCTCATTGAGCTCATTGACCTTCTTGTTCATGGTCGAAAGAATGATACGCTCAGAGAAGAAATCATCAGGATGGCCAGGGATGTCAATGTCAGGGTAAATGGCGTCAAGGAGGGAATCAACAGTGTTCTCAGTGCAACGAAAGTGATCAGGGAGTGTGATATTGAGCGAATCATCAGTGTGTTGTCCATGGCCCACTTCCAACTGCCATCTTGCAAAGTTAGCCTCTTCTTCAATGTTGGTGTTAAGGCGCATGTTCTGATGAAGGTGGAGAACAGTGATGTGTCTCCACAGGAAGGACCTTTGCATACAGGCACCCACAACCTGAGCCCTGGAACCCTTGAGGATCACTGGCAAGATTTGCTGAAAGTCCCCACCAAACACAACAGTGAGTCCACCAAAGGGCCTGTCAGTGTCACGCAGATCCCTAAAGGAACGATCCACTGCCTCCATGATATGACGATGCTGCATGGGTGCCTCATCCCATATCACCAAGTCGGCTTGACGGATCAAGTCAGCCAATTGGGAGGTTTTTGGGATATTGCAGATGGAGGACTCATGGATGGGAATGGGGACCTTGAAGCGCAAATGAACAGTGCGACCATCTTTGAGGAGAATAGAAGAAATCCCAGAGGAAGCAACGCAAATGACAATCTTCACCCCTGAGCGTAGGTCATAGCAGAGGGTATTGTAAACATAAGTCTTGCCTGTGCCTCCAGGACCATGAAGGAAAAAGATCTCCCCTGTTTTATCAGTGACAGCAGAGGAGATCCTGTCAAAGGCAGAGTGCTGATCAGGATTGAGAGTGGCAATCTGTTGTTCAGCAAGGTGGGCCTGCTCCTGTGGATCATAGTCCCTCTGCTCTGCAATAAGAGGATTGAGATTCTGAAGAAGGGTGCCCCAATTGCCCGTGACCTGTGGCATGCAGTCCCAATCCTGAAGCCTCTTCCCAGCCTTAATGAGAAGCTGATCGATAAGGTAAAGGCCATAGTCCTGGATGTCCTGCTCTGATGGCTCAGCATCCCAATCCCAAAAGATAGGATGGCGCTTAAGGTCATCACAAATGTCCTGCCAAAAGGTGTCCCACAAACCCCTTGGATCGGCAGGATTACAATCCTTAAGGATGGTGACAAAGAGGTTGCACATCTGACGTCCCACTGCCATGTGCTTTGCCTCTTCAAGGCATTGATGCCACTCATTGTCGTCCTCTGTAATGCCATAGGCAATGCAGGCTTCTCTAAAGGTGGGATAGAGAGTGCCTTGGAAAGTGCGAAGGTCTTCATAAGAGGTGGCACCCTTGACAACAGTGAGAAGGAGACGCAGGTAGAAGCGCTCTCCAGAAGAGGGATGAGCGTAATACATCCTGCCTATCTGAAAGCCCCTTTGCCTGACAGTCCAGATATGGGTATCCTTGTGCCAGACCATCTTGTTAGGAAAGTCCTGATAGAGGGTATTGTTGATGACACCATCCTGATGAAGAGCATTGGCCTTGAACCATGCAGTGAGAGTGGTGTCCCTGTTCTCATGCCGCTCAAGAACCTCCTGAAGAGTATCCCTGTCAGGATGAATGACGACTGCCTGCTGCTGTGGAAGATGAACCGCAAGGCGCAAAACACTGGGCTCATGGTCCTGAACCTCAAAGAAGTAAATACGCCAAATTGCCTCACAGGTGCTGACATAGCGTGCATCCAAGTAGTGTCTGATCTCGTCATGAGCAGCGCCAAACTGCATGGTGGTGCGATCATGGCCCTTGTAAACATACTTGTAGATGTACTTGATCGCTTTGACAGAGGCAATAGACTCCACATTGATGTGGCACCTGTACTTCCAGATAAGGTACCTGTTGTGACAGACGACCCATCTGTTGTCAACCTGATATCTGCCATCTTGACCTGTCTGGATGGTTTGCCCAGTGTTAAGATGCCTTGTCCTGGCATAAGAGTCTTCTGTGATAGAGGTGCGCTCATTGAAAGGCTTGGGAAACCCTTTAGTGCATTTCTCATTCTGCATACAGGGGGACTTTTTGTTTTGAGCACCACAGGGGCCATGAATCATAAGCTTCCCAATGAGGTCAAGCAACTCAGGATTGTCCAAAGGGAGCTCAGAAGACATGAGGCCATCAACGCGTGAGGAAGGCCCCTCTTCTGGAACTCAATGGTGTAAAGGTAGCCAGCAATATCGCCAAGGACACCATCTTTAATGTCATGAATGAGGGAGCGAAGCTTGGCATGAAAGACCAGTATGATCAAATCAGGACGTGATGCAGCATTCTGATTATGAAGCAAGGCATCCTTAACCTCAGGCCAAGCGGGATTGGCAGTCATGGTGATGAAAAGGTCGCCACCTCCAAAATACCTGTTGATGGCCAAGGCATCCTGACAAAGCTGCTGCATGTAGCGTGTGCCACCAGTGAAAGATGAAGGAAGGATGGTCCTTTTGCCCAATTCATTGAGATCGACGTCAACGTTAGGAACGATAGCATCGGCCAAGCCCTGATAAAGCTCCACCCTAAGATTGTTCTGAATTGCATTGAGTTGTGCAAGGCGCTTTTGCTCAGCGATTGCCCAAGACTCACAAACGTAAGCCTGAAAGAGCTTGCCAGCAACAAAAAGGTGGTTGGACTCGATATGGGCAGGGCGAACATGGAAGCGATAGCGAAGGTATTCATCCAAGGAGACATACCTCCGCTGCCTAGGACCCTGAAGATCTTGCACCCCATTGTAAGCAATTGTAGGGTACCATCCCATCTGTCCCTTTGGAAAAAGAAGGACATAGCGCAATGAGGGGTAAAGGGGATGGGAGTCTGAGATGGTGAAGAGGCTGCCAGGGCGATCCTTATTATAAACGATGATGTCCTGAGGGCCAATATCCCTGTTTTGTTCACCATCGCCAATAAGAACGACAGCAATCTCATTCACAGAGGCATGAGGAATGGCATAGCGACGCCTGTCACTGTTTTGATCAAAGTAAAGAGAGACGTGAAATTGCTGGTCAGGACGCATATTGACGGTCTTGTTAAGAGCTTGTTCATAAAGGCGAATGGCAGGGTGAGACTGAAGAAGAATTCCCTGAAGTAAATTCAAGGTTGGAAGATCCAAGGGAAAGTTGTTATTATTGAGCCTGTTATGCCGAGCAATACGATTTTCAGCAGCATGACCTGTATCATGAATGTAAAGCTGATTGTATGTGAGGTCTGCATTGGGCCTGGGAATAACAGAGCCAGCATGATGAATGAGCTCTCCATGTAAGACATAAGAGTAAGGGCCACCGCCACCCTGATTGACAGTACGATCAGTTGTCTTGCCAACAGAAGTCATGGCCAAGGCATTGTTGTAAAAAAGGATGCGGTTATGAAAGGCATGACTGATATGATCGGTGCCAGTAAAAAGGTCATAAAGGGCTTGTGGGGCATTCTCAAGCTTAGAAAGAGCGATTTTGCCCTGATAACAACACATGCCAAACTTGGGATTGTCGATAGAGGAGTGAGTAAGGGCCTCAGCACTCCAGTGAAGGGCATGGCAAAAGGGACATTGAATATTCATCTGGCCAAGGCTAAGAATCTCCCAAGCAGGATCAAAAGGACGGCGAGCGATGGGCAGTAGTGGTTGTGGTAAATCAAGAACATGATCAAATAAAGGTGGCTAAATATAATGGTCAGCAAAAAGGAAGGGTAAAATAAATAAATACGTACAGGAGTTGGGTTACGAATTGGATCAGGTTCTGGAGAGGGAGAAGGGGCAGGAGCAGGTGGCCGTGGTGGCCATGGTAGATCAAAAATATGATCAAATAAAGGTTGCTAGATGTAATAGTAAGCAAAAAGGAAGTTAAGAAAAAGTAAAAGGAAATGCTTACAGGAGTTGGGATACGAAGGGCAGGAGCAGGAGCAAGAACAGGAGCAGGGGCAAGAGTAGGAACAGAAGGTGGAACGGCCTGACAAATCATTAGTATCAGCAGTGTCAATAAAAAAGCAAATATATATATAACTCACAGAAGGGCGACCTCTAGATGTAGTTGAGACAGGATGAGGAATATACAATGCCCTTAATTGAGCAGGGTTTAAAGTTTGTCGTGGAGGGGGGGGAGGAAGGGGAAAGGGAAAGGGAAGGTCAGTAATAGCAGAGCCAGAGCCAGAGCCAGAAGCAACAGGACCAGGACCAGGAGGGGAGGGAGGGGGAGGGGGAGGGGGAGGGGGAGGGGGAGGGGGAGGGGGAGGGGGGGGGGAAAGGGGGGGGGACGGGGAGGGGCATGGCCACGTCTCCGCAAAGGATGAGGTGGAATGTTAATCATACGCATATGCATATCAAGCGACAAATGATCAAGTTCACGCCCATCCACAATAACTGATGGGAGAGCGGGGGGATGAAGGGGGGGAGGGGGAGGGGCATGGCCACGTCTCTGCAAAGGATGAGGTGGAACATTAATCATACGCATACGCATATCAAGCGACAAATGATCAAGTTCACGCCCATCCACGATAACTGATGGGAGAGCGGGGGGATGTGAGGGAATTGCAGGGATTCTACGCTGTTCAGGAGAGCCGATATGATGCTGGCTACGCTCCTGGTGACGTGCGGCTTGCTGATGACGCTGAGGAGATGTGGGAGGAGTAGAGGGATTCTCCACAGCAGTGCGTAAAGGTGGAGTGGGTGGAGTAGAAGGAAGCTCAGCCGCAGAGCGTAAAGGAGGAGTGGATGGCATAATAACCCCTGCAAGAAAAAAGGAAGAAGGAAGGGGAAAGGATGAAGAGTTGCCAAAAGCTAAGCAAGGATCACCACAATCAAAACCTTCCAGGAAGAGGTGACTCGGCGTCTGGGGTGACAGTTGAAAATGGAGCGACTTCCAATAAAGGAAGGGGAGGTAACTTAATTGTGGTATAAAACCACCCCACCAGCCCAATCTCCCTGCACCGCACAAAGTGAGAGGCCCCACTCTTAAGAGTCAAAGACACTAAAGAGGATCGCGACTGGGAAACACCCTGCTTTCACAGAGAACCCAGGGAAGTAGGACTTCACGATTCGTCGCCTTGACAGCAGAACCAAAAGGCTCTCCCAAATCCCTCCAGCTCAAGAGAGGTGTACCTCAGAAACACCAGAGAAGGCAGCTGAAAAACCTGAAAAAAAAAATCAAAGGTGTAAGAAAAGAAGCAATAAAAGACGTACTGGTTGTTGTTGAGGGTGAGGAAAGGGAATGCCAGTGGCAGAGAAGAAAATGTAGCAGTGGCAGAAGCAGCCAAAGGAAGGGACAGAGAAAGAGGGCAGGCAGAGGGCAGGCAGAGGTGCGGAAAAATTCGTTGCTGACTAATCATGCCTCCCGGGCCGGGGGGAGACTCTGGCAGAGGCAGAGCAAAGTGCGAAAAAATTGATTGCTGACAAATTGCCGTTTGTGGGCCAGAAAGCATGTGGGAAAGCTGATTGCCTTTTTTGGATGTCAGCCACCTGAGTGCCATTTTGGGATGTCAGCCACCCGCTGACTAAACATGGATTTCCTTTTTGAAAAGTTGAGGATTAGGCTTACAAATGCTGACATAAATATATTACTTAACCGCACCTTCCTTTCTCGACGGCTCTGCTATATATCTAGGACAAGCTTTTGGCCGTGCCTACGGCACGGGTCGCTCGCAAGCTCGCTCCCCTTACCTTCGGCCCTGGCCTAAGCTTGTTGGGGGCTGCGCCCCCAAACCCCCGCTTTAACCAACAACTCTGTCATATAATCTCCTTTATATACATTCAATACCCTTTGTCATATTTACAATCTATGCTATTTACAATACTGTCTGTGGTATATACAATACATCATTACACTATTTATCCAAGAAGAACTTCCTTATATACTACATTTTGTGTCCTCGCCTCCTCACTCCCTTCATCCCAAATCGCCTTGATGTTTGACACTGAAGTCACCCGTGACACTGCAACATAAAACTGCCCATGCGTAAATGCAGGTGACCTAAGATCCAACCCAACATGTTTCACTGATTGCCCTTGTGACTTGTTGATCGTCATCGCAAAGCAAACCCTGACTGGAAATTGCCGTCGAGTAAACTTGAATGCATTCTCATCGTCTCCAGGTTGGTTCGCCACCCGTGGAATAAACACCATTTCCCCAGCATGCTCTCCAGTAAGAAGTCTCACTTCCAACACTCTGTTGCTATATCGAGTGAGAATCCCTCTGCTGCCATTGCAAACTCCATTTGCTGCATCCAAGTTCTTCAGCACCATCACAGGACATCCAACCTTGAGCTCCAGCTTTGCCAATGGAAGTGTCCCACAGTTGATCTCATTCAAGTACTCCACAGGATAGTGAAGCAGTGGGTCATTTTCACCCAGCTGCTCAGAGTTTGGAATGAAGTCCACACTTGGGAAAAGCTGTACAGCACCAGGGAACCTTGCAAGAACTGTCTTGTTGAGCTGATTAACTTTCTCATTCATGGTGGAAAGAATAATGCGCTCAGAGAAGTACTGATCACGATGGCCAGCAGGGGTGTTGATGTTAGGGTAGATGGTGTCAATGAGGGAATCAACAGTGTTCTCAGCACAATGAAAGTGACGTGGGAGAGTGATATTGTAGGCATCATCAGTGTGTTGGCCATGGCCCACTTCCAACTGCCACTTTGCAAAGTTGGCCTCTTGTTCAATGTGAGTGTTAAGGCGCATGTTCTGACGAAGGTGAAGAAGGGTGATGTGTCTCCATAGGAAGGACCTTTGCATACAGGCTCCGACAACCTGAGCCCTGGAACCCTTAAGGATGACTGGCAAGATTTGCTGAAAGTCCCCACCAAACACAACAGTGAGACCACCAAAGGGCCTGTCAGTGTCACGCAGATCCCTGAAGGAACGATCTACTGCCTCCATAATATGACGATGCTGCATGGGTGCCTCATCCCATATCACCAAGTCGGCTTGACGGATCAAGTCAGCCAGTTGGGAGGTTTTGGAGATGTTGCAAATGGAGGACTCATGGATGGGAATAGGGACCTTGAAGCGCAAATGTACAGTGCGACCACCTTTGAGAAGAATAGCAGCAATCCCAGAGGACGCAACACAAATGACAATCTTCACCCCTGAGCGCAAGTCATAGCAGAGGGTGTTGTAGACATAAGTCTTGCCTGTGCCTCCAGGACCATGAAGGAAAAAGATCTCCCCTGTTTTATCAGTGACAGCAGAGGAGATCCTGTCAAAGGCAGAGCGCTGATCAGGATTGAGACTGGCAATCTGCTGTTCAGCAAGGTGGGCCTGCTCCTGTGGATCATAGTCCCTCTGCTCTGCAATAAGGGGATTGAGATTCTGAAGAATGGCACCCCAATTGCCTGTGACCTGTGGCATGCAGTCCCAATCCTGAAGGCTCTTCCCAGCCTTGATGAGAAGCTGGTCAATGAGGTAAAGGCCATAGTCCTGGATGTCCTCCTCTGATGGCTCAACATCCCTATCACGAAAGACAGGATGACGCTTAACATCATCACAGATGTCTTGCCAAAAGGTGTCCCACAAAGCCCTCGGATCAGCAGGATTGCAGTCTTTAAGGATGGTGACAAAAAGGTTGCGCATCTGACGGCCAACTGCCATGTGCTTTGCTTCTTCAAGGCATTGGCGCCACTCATTGTCGTCCTCTGTAATACCATAGGCAATGCAGGCTTCTCTAAAAGTGGGATAGAGAGTGCCTTGAAAGGTGCGAAGGTCTTCATAAGAGGTGGCACCCTTGACAACAGTGAGAAGGAGACGCAGATAGAAGCGCTCTCCAGAAGAGGGATGAGCATAATACATCCTGCCTATCTGAAAGCCCCTTTGCCTGACAGTCCAGATATGGGTATCTTTATGCCAGACCATGTTGTTGGGAAAGTCCTGATAGAGGGTATTGTTGACAACACCATCCTGATAAAGAGCATTGGCCTTAAACCATCCAGTGAGAGTGGTGTCCCTGTTCTCATTCCGCTCAAGAACCTCCTGAAGAGTATCCCTGTCAGGATGAATGACGACTGCCTGCTGCTGTGGAAGATGAACAGCAAGGCGCAAAACACTGGGCTCATGGTCCTGAACCTCAAAGAAGTAAATACGCCAAATTGCCTCACAGGTGCTGACATAGCGTGCATCCAAGTAGTGTCTGATCTCATCATGAGCAGTGCCAAACTGCATAGTGGTGCGATCGTGGCCCTTATAGACATACTTGTAAATGTACTTGATCGCTTTGACCGAGGCAATGGACTCCACATTGATGTGACACCTGTACTTCCAGATGAGATACCTGTTGTGACAGACGACCCATCTGTTGTCAACCTGATATCTGCCACCTTGACCTGTCTGGATGGTTTGCCCAGTGTTAAGACGCCTTGTCCTGGCATAAGAGTCTTCTGTGATAGAGGTACGCTCATTGAAAGGCTTGGGAAACCCTTTAGTGCATTTCTCATTCTCCATACAGGGGGACTTTTTGTTTTGAGCACCACAGGGGCCATGAATCATAAGCTTCCCAATGAGGTCAAGCAACTCAGGATTGTCCAAAGGGAGCTCAGAAGACATGAGACTGTCAACCTGCTCAGGAGTACGCAGCTTGGCATGTGGTTTGAGAAAGACAATGATGTGAGCGTGAGGAAGGCCCCTCTTCTGAAACTCAATGGTGTAAAGGAAGCCAGCAATATCGCCAAGCACACCGTCCTTGATATCACGAATGAAGGAGCGAAGCTTGGCGTGAAAGACCCGTATGATCAAATCAGGACGTGATGAAGCATTCTGATCATAAAGCAAGGCATCATTGATCTCAGGCCAAGCAGGATTGGCAGTCATGGTGATGAAAAGGTCGCCACCTCCAAAATACCTATTGATGGCCAAGGCATCCTGACAAAGCTGCTGCATGTAGCGTGTACCACCAGTGAAAGATGAAGGAAGGATGGTTCTTCTGCCCAATTCATTGAGATCAACATCAACATTGGGAACAATAGCATCAGCCAAGCCCTGATACAGCTCCACTCTAAGGTTGTTCTGAATTGCATTGAGTTGTGCAAGGCGCTTTTGCTCAGCGATTGCCCAAGACTCACAAACATAAGCCTGAAAGAGCTTGCCAGCAACAAAGAGGTGGTTGGACTCGATATGGGCAGGGCGAACATGGAAGCGATAGCGAAGGTATTCATCCAAGGAGACATACCTCCGCTGCCTAGGACCCTGAAGATCTTCCACCCCATTGTAAGCAATTGTAGGGTACCATCCCATCTGTCCCTTTGGAAAAAGAAGGACATAGCGCAATGAGGGGTAAAGGGGATGGGAGTCTGAGATGGTGAAGAGGCTGTCAGGGCGATCCTTATTATAAACAATGATGTCCTGGGGGCCAATATTCCTGTTTTGTTCACCGTCACCAATAAGAACAACAGCAATCTCATTCACAGAGGCATCAGGAATGTTGTAGCGACGCCTGTCAGTGCTTGGATCAAAGTGAAGAGAGACGTGAAATTGCTGATCAGGACGCATATTGACGGTCTTGTTAAGAGCTTGTTCATAAAGGCGAATGGCAGGGTGAGACTGAAGAAGAATTCCCTGAAGCATATTTAAGACTTGGCGATTAAGGGGAAAATTGTTATTATTGAGCCTATTATGCCGAGCAAGACGATGGTCAAGGGCATGAGCTGTGTCATGAATGTAGAGCTGATTGTATGTGAGGTCTCTGCCTGGCCTGGGAATAACTGAGCCAGCGTGATGAATGAGCTCTCCATGTAAGACATAGGAGTAAGGGCCACCGCCACCCTGGTTGACAGTATGATCAGTTGTCCTGCCAACAGAAGTCATGGCCAAGGCATTGTTGTAAAAAAGGATGCGGTTATGAAAGCCACTACTGAGAGGATCGATGCCAGTGAAAAGGTCATAAAGAGCTTGCGGGGCATTCTCAAGCTTAGAAAGTGAAATTTTGCCCTGATAACAACACATGCCAAACTTGGGATTGATGATAGAGGAGGAAGTAAGGGCTTCAGCTCTCCAATGAAGGGCATGGCAAAAGGGACATTCAATGTTCATCTGTCCAAGGCTGTGAACCTCCCAAGCAGGATCAAAAGGACGGCGAGCAATGGGCAATGGTGGTTGTGGGAAATTAAGGACATGATCAAATAAAGGTGGCTAAATATAATGGTCAGTAAAAAGGAAGTTAAAAAAGGGTAAAAAAATAAATACTTACAGGAGTCAGGTTATGAATTGGATCAGGTTCTGGAGAGAGAGAAGGGGCAGGAGCAGGTGGCTGTGGTGGCCATGGTAGATCAAAAACATCATGATCAAATAAAGGTGGCTAAATATAATGGTAAGCAAAAAGAAAGTTATAAAAGAGTAAAAGTATTGTAAATGCTTACAGGAGTTGGGATACGAATTGGATCAGGTTCAGGAGCAGGAGCAAGAACAGGAGCAGGGGCAAGAGTAGGAACAGAAGGTGGAATGGTCTGATAAATTATTAGTATCAGCAGTGTTAATAAAATGCAAATATATATATAACTTACAGAAGGACGGCGTCTAGATCTAGTTGAGACAGGAGGAGGAATATACAATGCTCTCAATTGAGCAGAGTTTAAAGTTTGTCGTGAAGGGGGGGTAGGAATAGGAGGGGGAAGGGGAAAGGGAAGGTTAGTAATAGCAGAGCCAGAGCCAGAAGCAACAGGACCAGGACCAGGAGGGGGAGGGGGAGGGGGGGGGAAAGGAGGGGGGAAAAAGGGTTGCAGAGGGGGAGGGGGAGGGGGAGGGGGAGGGGGAGGGGGAGGGGCATGGCCACGCCTCCGCAGAGGATGAGGTGGAACATTAATCATACGCATACGCATATCAAGTGACAAATGATCAAGTTCACGCCCATCCACGACAACTGATGGGAGAGCAGGGGGATGTGATGGAATTGCAGGGATTCTACGCTGTTCAGGAGAGCCAATATGACGTTGGCTACGCTCCTGGTCACGTGCAGCTTGCTGATGACGCTGAGGAGATGTGGGTGGAGTAGAGGGATTCTCCGCAGCAGTGCGTAAAGGAGGAGTGGGTGGAGTAGAAGGAAGCTCAGCTGCAGAGCATAAAGGTGGAGTGGATGGCATAATAATCCCTGCAAGAAAAAAGGATGAAAGAGGGGGAAAGGATCAAGAGTTGCCAAAAGCTAAGCAAGGATCACCACAATCAAAACCTTCCAGGAAGAGGTGACTCGGCGTCTGGGGTGACAGTTGAAAATGGAGCGACTTCCAATAAAGGAAGGGGAGGTAACTTAATTGTGGTATAAAACCACTCCACCAACCCAATCTCCCTGCACCGCACGAAGTGAGAGGCCCCACTCTTAAGAGTCAAAGACACTAAAGAGGATCGCAACCGGGAAACACCCTGCTTTCACAGAGAACCCAGGGAAGTAGGACTTCACGATTCGTCACCTTGACAGCAGAACCAAAAGGCTCTCCCAAATCCCTCCAGCTCAAGAGAGGTGTACCTCAGAAACACCAGAGTGGCAGCTGAAAAACCTGAAAAAAAAAATCAAACGTGTAAAAAAAGAAGTGAGAAAAGACGTACTGGTTGTTTTTGAGGATGAGGAAAGGTAATGCCAGTGGCAGAGAAGAAAATGTAGCAGTGGCAGAAGCAGCCAGAGGAAGAGACTGAGAAAGAGGCAGGCAGAGGGCAGGCAAAGGTGCGAAAAAATTCCTTGCTGACTAATCATGTCCCCCGGGCCGGGGGGAGAGGCAGAGGCAGAGCAAAGTGCGAAAAAAAAGATTGCTGACTAATTGCCCTTTGTGGGCCAGAAAGCCTGTGGGAAAGGTGATTGCCATTTTTGGATGTAAGCCACCCATTGCCACATTGCTGACTAAACATGGATTTCCTTTTTGAAAAGTCGAGGTTTAGGCTTACAAATGCTGACCAATGCTGACATAAGATCACCTTCCTTTTTAGACTGTTCTGTTATATATTTATGACAAGCTTTTGGCCGTGCCTACGGCACGGGTCGCTCGCAAGCTCGCTCCCCTTACCTTCGGCCCTGGCCTAAGCTTGTTGGGGGCTGCGCCCCCAAACCCCTGCTTTAACCAACAACAGTCTCATACTGTATATAATAACATTTACAATCTATAATCTATAGTATTTCTAATTTATAATATTTCCTGTAGTGGCAATGCCAGCAAGCAGGTTACTTTACCAAAAGTGAACATGTGAAAATTACAGTGGCCATTGCAGTTGCACATTAGTTGAGCCAAAGCTATCATCAGAATTTTTTCATTTTATTTAATAAACTGTGATAAAGCAGTTACAATCCTTAATTTAACAATCAGCTTATTAAGAACATTGCCTCTAAACCCCCATTTATTACTCTACATCTATTTATCTGTCATCATTCTCAGTCTCATACATCCACCCATCATTATTCATAGTCTCATATGTTCCCCTATTATCATTCACAGTCTTTTACATCCCTCCATCATTATTCAGTCTCATACATCCCCCCATTATCATTCACAGTCTCATATGTCCACCCATCATCATTCAGTCTTATACATTCATCCATCATTATTCACAGTCTCATACATCCACCCATCATTATTCACAGTCTTATATGTCCACCTGTCATTATTTACAATCTCCTATGTTCACCTGTCATCATTTATAGTTCTCTTTCATAGTTATTCAGTCTTAATGTAGTGGCAGTGGCAGCAAGCAGTATAGGTAAGCCATAGTGAACATGTGAAAATAATTGTTAATTTAATACATAATTTTGTATATTTTTAAATGAGTAAAAATAACAAAAGTGTCTTGATTTTTAATTTTATCACAGATCATAGTCTAAAATGTTTAAACATTAAATCCAATATGATACAGTCATATATAAATGTCTAATTAATTAAAATGATACAGTAGTTTTAAAGTATCTATTTATTCATTATTATTTACAATCTCATTTTTCTCACTCATTATTATTTATAGTTTTATCCTTTCATCTTACACTCAATCTTTCACTCATTAACACTTACTGTCTTATGTTTATCCATTATTATTTACAGTCTCAATATTTATTGATCACCGCTTACTATCTCATTCATCCATCAATTATTATTTACTGCTTTAATGTTTATTGGTCATTACTTAAAGTCTCATACAGTACAATCTTATATGTTCATCTATTATTATTTTACTTATTATCATTTACTTACAGTTTTATATTATTATTTACAATTTTATACATTTATTTGCTAATTTATCAGTCTCATCCCTTCTCCCATTGTTATTAACAGTCTTAATATAGTTGCAATAACAGCAAGCAGTGCAGTCAAGCTACAGTGAACATGTCAAAATAATTCCTAATTTAATATATAATTTTGTATGGTTGCAATGGCAGTGGCAGTGGCAGTTACTATATGCCAACACTAACATGTCATAATAATAATTAATTTATCAAATAATTTTCAGCAGCTACAATTGCAGTTGCAATGGTAAAGCAGCTTAGTTGAGCTAAAGCTATTGTAGAAAAAATAATAATCAATTCAATAATAAAATTTTCAGTTGCAGTAGCAATTGCAATGGCAAAGCAGGTTAGTCACTAAGTTAAAACTATCACCGGAAAAATGTCATTTTAATTAATAAACAATTTGGGCAGTTACAGTGACAGTTAGTGCTTAGTTGAAGCCAGAGCTATCATGGGAAAAATATCATTTTATTTAATAAACAAATTTTAGACAGTTGCAGTGGCAATTACAGTGCAAGCTATCATTGGAAAAATATAATTTTATTTAATAAACAATTGTAAGGCAGTTACAGTGACCCAGGGAGAGAGGCAGAGGCAGAGCAAAGTGCGAAAAAAAAGATTGCTGACTAATTGCCCTTTGTGGGCCAGAAAGCCTGTGGGAAAGCTGACTGCCAATTTCGGATGTCAGCCACCCGTGGGCCAGAAAGTGTGTGGGAAAGCTGACTGCCATTTTCGGATGTCAGCCACCCGCTGACTAAACATGGATTTCCTTTTTGAAAAGTCGAGGTTTAGGCTTACAAATGCTGACCAATGCTGACATAAGATCACCTTCCTTTTTAGACTGTTCTGTTATATATTTATGATTACCACTAGGTCTACATTCTGGAACTTCCTGCGTGACCGATCGTCCGTTAGATGGGCATATGCATGTCTGAAATTCCGTT